>JARHVA010000731.1:4000000-4621293 GCA_037957365.1 Torreya grandis | reverse complement strand
GAAAATCACAATGAACAAGAGGTTGCTTTAGCTCTAAAGATTTTGTAGTAAATGGTGAGACATGGGTTTCACATAGATACTCAAATTTGGATGGAACTAATATGTGAATTTATGAAGGAAGTATGATAGTATGTCAAGAACCAAAACCACATATTAGCTTCTTGAAAACCTTGTTTTGTCATTAGAAGGTGATCAAGATAATTGTAGTGTCTTTATTTTTTATAGTGTTATGTTGTTTGATGGCATGAAATTGTTACTTCTTGTAAATAGAGTTCTATGAATGGTTTATGGTTCATCTTAGGGGTTACCTTTTACCATATAGGGAAGCTCGTTTTGAATATATTTATCTATTGCATTTCATGCCATTAATATTCTTTTGTGTTAGATTTTAATGTGTATATAAGGATGCAAAGGGTTATTTTACGTGTTATTAACTTAAAATATTTTGTCATTAACATCATTTTGAAAAAAAAATCTAATCTATAAATGATCTTGTCATCTATGAGAGCAAGTTTGACAATTCATTTTTCTCATTCAATGGAAAAATGAAGACCCAACCTTTTGGTAGCTCTATGTGCATAGGCTATAGATTGGGTATGCAATCATTGTCAAACAAGCTAAGCTCAAATTAATATCTCTACTCGAATATGATGAGCATATTTTATTAGTTTCATTTTTTATTGTTGATAGTGATGGAAATTTATTTCTAAACCAATACATTTCTTCGTGCTATAAACTTTTAAACAAGTCTACAAGGTTATAATTTCATTCTTATCATAGCCCTATTTTGTTACTAAAAGGTAGTTATGGTTAGCATCATATCAAGGTAAGATCTATCCTCTGAATAACACAAAAAATTGGATGTCTTCATTTATTTTTTATAATGTTATGTTGTTTGATGACATGGAATCAATGGATTTTTATAAACAAAGCTTTGTGAATGGTTTAGGGATCTTTATAAGATTTATGTAAAAATAGGTTGTGGATTTGAAACATTTCCTTGTTTTGATAGCTTGACACACATAAGCTAGACATCGGATATACAATCATTGTCAAGTGATTTAAGCTCAAATCAATGTCTCTCTATAAATGCGACGAACATATTTTATTAGTTTTAGTTTTGTTGTTGACAATGATGTCATTTTTTTAAACAATGTGTTTCTTCTTCTTATAAACTTATGTACATGTTTTAAAGATCATAATTTTATTCTTGTCGTAACCCTATTTTGTTATTAGAAGGTAATATTTTTCGTTTGAATAACACAAAGAATTGGTTGTTCCTTCATTTTTTAATAGTAATATGTTGTTTGATGTAATGGAATCATTGGGTTGTTGTAAATAGAGCTATGTGACTAGATTATGGCTTGTCTTAGGGTTTATGTAAAAATAGTTTGTGG
Organism: Torreya grandis; assembly: GCA_037957365.1. Classification (NCBI taxonomy): domain Eukaryota; kingdom Viridiplantae; phylum Streptophyta; class Pinopsida; order Cupressales; family Taxaceae; genus Torreya; species Torreya grandis. Next base: position 4,619,896 of record JARHVA010000731.1, on the reverse strand, counting down.
GTTTGAGATATTGTGTTGTTTTGATAGCTCAAAGCACATAAACTAGAGATCGAACATGTAGTCATTGTCATGTGAGTTAAGCTTGAATTAGTGTCCCTAATTGAATGAAATGAGAATGTTTTGTTTATCTTTATTTTGTTACAAACACTAATATCAAATTTATTTTTTCTAATCAATTCATTTTTTCTTCTTATAAATTTGTGTACAGTGTTATAGGGTCATGTTTTTTCTTTCCAAAGCCCTGTTTTATCATCAAAACCAATTCCGTTGATAGATACTTGGATGAGTATAACTATATACCTCAAATTAGATTCAAATAACACATCAAAATCACATTATTCACAACAATCCAACTTGTTAGTTCAAAAAAAAAATGGCATGTAGGTTATTTGTGATTCTTTATGCCTACCCAATATGTTCTCTAAAGAGAAGGTACCTATCTCATTGATTGAATTCTTTTCACAACTCCCCTTTCATATCAATCAAGCTCTTTTATGTAATGATCCCACCCTTCTTCACCCTGCCATGACTACTTAGATGATTGATTTAGCATGTGTATGGTTAATTGTTATATTCCTTTACATAGCTGGACTGCATTATTGTTTCGATGTTGTGATATTGGGCTTCATGTTGATATAGAGTAGGTGTATAGTGACTGTTACTACACTTCCTTATTTTAGCTAGATTGTATTATCAAATCCCGATGCTACGATATGATTTTAGGTTGATGCACTTATCATGGTTATAATTATGCAGGTGATGATGTACGAGTTATTTGATGTATGTGATACTTGATTATAGTTCATTACTATTTTATCATTTTTATTAATTATTGGATCAGATATTGCTGATAGACCCACTTGGCAGTTGTAAATACTATGGGCTAGACTGGATACTATTGTTGGCTCTTGGGGTAGTAAGATTGGTTTTGAGTAGTCAGATGAGGTCCAACAACTAACCTGGTATTCTTGATTTGTGTCATATTTTTAGATTGTTATGTCATGCGTGAGTTTGGGATTTGAACTTGATCTAGTTGTTGTGTTTGGTTTCATTAGTTATTAGTTCCTTGCTTGATGGTCCTTGTTTCAGCTCGTGCATCTTTGTCTTATATGATTTATGAACTATCCTTGTCATCTTAATTTCCACTCTCGATATTCTTAAGCTTCATGCCTTTAAGATAATATTGAATAAATCCAATAGTAATCTAAGGTTTGAGTGATTGTGGCCTTTGATGTGGCACACCCTTGTTCTGGTGTTCACTGTAATGTATTTGTATGATAATTACACGTGTATGATTATATCTAAATATTTATACAAATAAATATACATACATATGTACGTATGTACATACATACATATAAATGTGTATAGTTATATACACAATTATATATATAGGTACATTTATAAAAACTAAGATATATTTATATATATAATTAACATGTGGATATATTTAGTTATTCATATATATTTGAATGGACTGGTTATCGATGGAGGCCATGAAGGCATGACAGAAGATAGGTGAAAGATGTGGAGGGTAAAAAGAGGATGGGAAGCAAGTTGAGGTGTCTAATCGACTGGTGATGCAGAAGGAAGATGAGAGAGAGGAGGACAAGTTGGTGGAAGTGATGATAGTGAATAAGGAGCAGGGAGGAAGAACACAAGGCACACATAAGTGGTGTTGCATAGGAAAGAAAGTGAATTCATTACACAACAGGAAAAAATAGAAGGCAAGTAGAAAAAGATAAGAATGCATGTATTGAAGAGGAATGGAGGAAAAAGAAGCATAAGGAGAGGATAGAGAAAGAAGATGCGTAAATTAGAAAGAGAAATACACAAAGAGAAAAGAGGGATAAATAGGGGGTTTTGTTATGTTTTGGGGCATCCTACTTTGGTGGTGGATTCAAAATGGGAATCAATTAACTGCTAGAAGATTGAAGGAAATCTTGGGTAGATTTGAGATTTCCCTTCCTATATGGAATCAGTAAGCCATCCTAACTAAAGCAGATTATTTCCATGAATGGATAACGTTTTTTAATAAAATTGATACAAATGGATATAATCTAAAAATAAAAGAATACCGATTGTATTAATTATCTCCCATGAATATTGATCCAAATAAACCCTCTACCTGATATAGATTGTATTGTCTGACCATGCATTTTTAATGTTAAATCCATGCATGTCATGGCCTAGCATGATCGATTTTACTATTGTGGTTAGTATGGATGATTGCATGTATTATTAAGTCCTCACCATGGAGGAATGTCATGTATAGTGGAACAGTTGTGTCACTGTCTTGAGTTATTTCAATAAATGGTTTAAATTCCAATAAACCCATGGAACATTGATAAGGGCAATTTAAGATGTTGAGTTTTAGGAATTATTTTACTTGAGTATGCCACAACTTATACCTGATGACTGCACTTATGAGGAAATAAAAACATGAATTAAATGTAAAAATTGACTTGGGTTTATGGCCTTTTGTATGTGATGAGTTTTCTAATGAATAATTATATTCATTGAATTTTATTAATTAGTCGGGCCCTTCAAATTATAGGGCCACATTTTATATATTGATGCATGTCTACCTTGAGTCAATTCTTGGTTGTGTTTTTATTCTTGAACCGATCGTACAAGTCTGGAATGACATGATCTGGCCATATGAATATATTTCAATTGGATACATTTTTGTATTTTATTATTTTCATTCAATGTCTTGGAACCCAGTTGGAATAAATAATTGAAAAGCATTATCTGGTCTTCCCCTTCTTATGTCCAATTACTTATTTTACCTGGATTAAGTTTGATCAGATTATAGGAGAAAATTATGTGTATGGTGTGTGGCACAGTCCAGATCAATTGAATTTTCCTTTTAACATAATGTTTACTATGAAACCTTGCATAAGTCGACTTGGTTTAAAGATTCCTTATATATGGCTATGGTTGGGAATTTTTGTATTAAGTAAATGATTAAATCTTGTTGTGGTTTGATTTTGAGTTGTGAATTCTTAAGTTTTGTTGAGCTGACAGAATTGGACAAAACCCTATTATAATCACCCTTCTTCTAAAGAGGGGTTTCATATTATTAAAACCATTTAAAATGGTCTGATGTCCCTTTAAATCCTTGGTTCTAATTTTAATATTCATAGTTCATATGAGGTCATGAGACCTCATGATGATCTCCTAAATCCCCCTATATCGCTTATAGTTTTAAAATCGATTTATAGATTGCATGTTTCTTGGGAATACGACTACCCTTATTGTCTATTTTGGACTGTTGGAGGGATTCTAGGATTCTAAACAATTATTAAGATCCGTTATTGTTGCCTTGGGATGGTTGTTTGGTTGAGTTTATTGATTACCATGTTTGGCTAAGTTGCATGATTCCCATGTTTGACTAAGTTATCTGATTTCAATGTTTGGATGAGTTGCCTAATTACCATATTGGTTGAGTTACCTGATTTCCATAGTTGGTTGAGTTTACTTATTGGTCCTTGGCTTGGTTGTGTATAACTATAAGTTATATTTGGTGCTTCTAATCTGCTTATGATTGCATAGAGTGTACCCTTGATGGGCATTGTGCCTTATATTGGTGTTATGTTATGTCGAGATGTCCATTGGTTCAGTGTCTAATTGCTCAAAACTCCCTCCGTGACCTTATTTACCAAAACCACCATCTAGTTGATGGTTGGGGTGGTGAGGGCCACCAATGGTTGGGCTCATAGGGTTGGTCAAGAGGGTTTGTATATTTTGGTGTTGTTAATCCATTCTTGGATGTCATCGTGGATAGGTATGATATGATTGGTAATGTTTTATTACACATTGATATTTCCTTCTTAGCATAAGTTGTTATAATGCTTGCATGTAGCATGATTAGTAGATGAAACTGTAATTAAACTTGATTTGGATTTTAGTTAGTTATCATTGGCTTTTGGCACACTAACATTGTGTTGGGATAGGGATGCTCCTAGAATGTGAAGTGCAAGTTATAATGTTGAATGTGGGACCATATGTGAAAGCTTACTTATAATTCTAAACTTGAGCATTTTTGTACACTTGGATATTCATCATGGGTTGACAGTTGATTGTTATGGTTAGATGATATAGTAACATGCTACATTCTTGATTCTCATTATGGTAATGATGTGTAATTAGTTTTAACACACGTAGTGTAGAAATATTTCATTGTGCCATTTTATAGAACTTCATTATGTTCATATGATATAAACTACCATGGTAATTTGAGTAGTGATTTTGCTTAGGCAAGGAGTTAATTAATTTATGTTGAAGCATACCTGAGTTTCATATTTGGATTGATTGTTATCTATCAATTTCTAAGGCCACACTAGTAAATTGCCTTGTTATTTCATCATGGATCATATGATTATCATTGATGTGATACACTCTTAATGTGGTATTATTATTGTAAGTAGTCTTGCAAACTTCTTTATACTCTCTTGATTAAACCATCATGGTTTTGATGGTATAGAGATTGGTAGGGAAATGGATTTTATGTATTTTAGTATTGGTATGTTTGAGTGTGTTCACTCAGTTTAATAGCAAGCTAGACTCCAAATTTGAATATTAGCTTTTGAGTATTGTCTACTGTTCCTGGAATATTTTTATACATGCTTATGGTACATTCCCTTCTTGTATGTTAGAATAACCCCTATGTTAACTTGAACATATTGAATTAATCCACAGTTGGTCTTCCACTCTTATATAAAATATAAAGACTCATGTAAGATCCAGTTTGTATGTATATTTGTGTGAACGAGTTTAGATGGGTTGATTTACTTGTTAAGCCTACCTATCATGAGTTCATGCATATTTTATGATTGGAATAAATGGTTGGATTGGATGATGAAATTAATCATAAACCACTTATGATGTGAATTAAATGGTGACTGCCACATGATACTTTGCCTTGCTTACCCGTTTATATTGTTGGATACAATTATTATTTTATCCTCTAGATGATTGGAATTTTATCTTTATGAAAGTAGGGTTGTTGGTATGAGTTGGGTAGGTGTAACTAATCATATGTAAACCTTGAGGGTATGCGGTTAATAAATTGGTTCCTAAGGGAACCTATTGCATAAGGTAACAATCTATGTTGGTGCATATAAAAACTCTATTAATCTACCATGTTGGGTTTGATGGATGAATAAATGTAGGTGTGATTAACACTACCATTAAAACATGTTGACTTTACCTAGTGCAACTTTGTATGGAGTTGGGTTTATCTCCTTGTCAAAATCCTTGGTTGTGGATATGATTATGCCTCATATGTTGCATATCCAAAATAAATCCTGATTATAGGTATGTTCAATTCATACTAATGTAAGCAAGAAAGTTTAATTGACTTACATACATTCCTTCATGAATCAAAGGGTTGATTGAATATAATTAAATTTGTTAGTGTGTGTTTGGCCACCATGTACTCTGGGACGTTTGATTCCCTTTTACCTTTAGTGTTGCATTGGCCATTAGCCAATATGGAATCGATTATAATGATTATAGGTTTGGCTATCAGTATATCATCACCTGATAGATGATGCAAGAAGATGTGACTATATATTCCTTCATCTTTTTAGATTGGACAAACATGTTTATAAGTTGATTATGATCTCTTATGCAAATTATATTTTGTTGTATGCTTATGGGTCCTAGCATAATCTATAAGTATTCAACTGATAGCTAGATGCTATATGAGTGTAATAGATTGGATATTTTACCTAATTGTCATTTGGAACAATGTTATATCGATTCCCATGTCATGGTCTTGTCATGACCATTAATGACTTAGAAGGTTAAGGTTAACCCTTCTAATAGTGCATATGCGAGCATGCTATGTTAGTATTGCTTGCATCAGTAAGTGAGGTTTGGGCTCGTTACACATCCAAAGCGTACTTTAATATGCAACTATAAAAAAAGGGTCATTTCATTTTATAACTTTATAATATTAAATTCAGAGTTTTAAGGGTTTCAACATTGAAAAAGGGATATATATAATTAAACATATTTATCTTGTCACCTGTATAGAAAATATTGCATATCTTTGTTGTTATAACATTTTTTTAATCAAACAACAAAATAAATATAAGAAAAAATTTGAATATATAGTTACCAAGAGACATGGGGATGAGATACTAATACATGGCTAAAGACATTATTCAAATCATAACACATAAATAAATGAATAAGGGTATGACTAATTTGTATATAAATATTGATATCAAAAAATTAAATCACAATTTCCATTTTGTTCTTCCAAGATTTGATTTTTTCAAATTACTTGCAAGCACAAACCAAAATAAAAATAAAAATGAGACATTGAAAACAAAATAACCGACCAAAAAAATGTTTTTTTTAAATATTTTATTTTTATATCAACATTATTAACATTATTTTCATTCTTTTTTTCTCTACTATAACATTTAATTTTATCTTCTACTAGTAAAAAAATGTTTATATGTTGCTTTTTCCCTTGACCTCTACATGTAAACATTATTAGCATTTCATTCCATCTTTAGAAGTAAAAAAATAGCACAAGAGAATTGAAAAGAAAAATTAATGCCACACCTTCATTTTGTCTTTTTGTAGTGGGAAACACCCCGTCCCCCACTTAAAAAAAGCATAACAATCATGTTTTATCAATATGTATAAAGTTGTAACAAAAAAATAAATAAAAGTACACTCAATAACCTTATAATTACACAAATCGTATTTTTAAGGCATGATTAACTAAACAAATTATAAATAGTCAATGGAAACATACCTTGAATAAACATGAATTTATATAGTTCAATCATTTCCATACACACCTCTAATTAAGAAGTAAAAGTTATAGTTCTTCTAATGGTAGACTATTACTTTAACAATAGATCACGCTTTTTAGAGGCATTTTGTTAAGCACATTCCTTATTGTTTCCATTCACTAACTTACTATTATGTTTACATAACCATGCATAAAAAAATGATATATTTTAAATTATATAGTTATTGGATGTTTAATGAGGCTTAAAACTAATTTTAAAACAAATCAAACTAGCACACTTAGAAATCAAGCTTGTTGGCCATCATTCTAATAAACACATTATTAAAAATCTATCCCATCCACCATGAATATCTCATCACCTTTACCCACACCATATCCCCTTATTTAAATCTCAAAACTCTAGAAACCTTGAATTTAGGATTATAAAGTTAGACAAACATTTAAACATTACAAAAGGGTGAGTAGTCAATAAAATGAATCAATAATAGAGTTACCTTTTTCATTAATATATTGTATTTTTTATAGATATTTGTGTTCCTAATGTGCATGGAAGGATGGAGAGCTTCAGTTAATGTATTATTAATCCAAACTAATGGTGGAATAAATTGAATCAATAAAAGAGGAAAGTGCTTAAACCCTAAGGAAAACCATATAAACTACTACTCAAATTTACCCAACCACACTTAAGCTCAACTACCAAATTAAGCTCGTTATTTTACATGTAATCAATGACCCACATTTGAAGTTGGAGAATAAATACAATAAGATTTCCTTGCTATTGAAAAGTGACATGATTTGGCATGGTTGTGACACAGGGTTAGAAGAGCCACCAACGAGGATACGTTGGCCTATCGACAACCAGGTGGAAGATATAAAAGGGTCACCATGTCACTAAATTGAATTAGTGGTGTGGGTACCTTTTGCCATGGTGGCCCACCAATTTTATGGATGTTTATTCTAATACATTGGATGCGATTAATCCTTTGTTACCCTTACAAACAGAACCTTTCTGCCACAATGGCATAAATAAATATACACATATTTTTTTCTCAAAAGCCTTATTTAAAAAAAAAAATTGACTTGGCAATGGCTACATGCTTAATTTCTCATCTATGCATGTCTATCTATAAAAAATATGTGACATTTCAAATTCAAAACCTATATTTAAATAATTCCTATGAAGAGCAAAAAAACTCTCTATTTCTCAAAAAGGCATGAAAAACTAATTAAAACCCCTTTTCAATCTTCATTGCCATATTACCATAAAAAAAAGTGCATTACCAACGACTAACAAACTAAATCATAACTATAAATCATTTCAAGGTCTATGGCTCTCATTGTTTCAAATGAAACTTTTTGTTGCAAAGATAAAGTTCCACCGCAAAATTTATTGAGGAAAAAAATTATATCAGTGTGAAAAAAAAAAAATTAAACAAAAAATATTCTCACCACATTCATGTAGAGAATCCAATTCAAACCTAACCCATCTAACAATGGTTGCATGCCCAATCTCAAGTCAATGCACATTGAACTATAAAAAAAAATAAGCCTTTGTTGTCCCACTAAATAAGTAAGATAAATGTTTCACAATGCACAAAAAAAAAAAAAAAAAAAAAAATTTGCATAACAAACTCACCACTGATGGAAAAACAAATCATTTTGAGATTTATGTCTCTCACCATTACAAACTAAATCTTTCCACTGCAAGGATAAAGACAACTATCCACATATATTTTTTACCGCAAACCTTATTAACGAAAAATCGATATAAATATTAAACCTATGACCTAATCTTACATAAACCCTAGAAGAGCCATAAACCTCAAAATAATTTTTGAATATTTAAGACAATAGTGGAAATTAAACTAGGATTTTCTATAGTTTTTCATGCTTTCTCTTTCATAAACCCTAAGAAGAGACATAAACCTCAAAAATATTTTTGAATCTTAAATATAATAATGGAGATTAAATAAGGATTTTAGATAGTTTTTCATGCCTTTCTATCACAACAATGAAGATAATTATACATAGATATTTTTCATTGCAAACCTTATTTTAAAAAATGACCTAATAATGATTACATGTCCAAAATCTGGTCTATATGCCTTGAGTTATCAAAACCACCCCTTTTAAATGCCCATTATTATCTTAAATGATAAAAATATTGCATTACTAGTGGCCAATAAACTATATCATAACCATAAATCATTTCATGATTTTTGAGTCTCACCATTACAAGCTAAGAATTTATGCCATGAGAATAAAGACAACTATGCATATATATTTTTCATTACAAAGATTATTAAAAAATGTATTAGCATCAGAAATAAAACTTGGACAAATAAAAGTTCTCACCACATTTGTTGCATGCCCTATCTATGGTCTATGTGTGCAAAGTTATAAAAAAATAAGCCTTTATTGTCCCACTAAATAAGCCAACCGAGTGTTTAACTATGCAAAAACAAAAAAATAGCTTTTGCATAGCAACCTTACCACCCACAAAAAAATACATTAGATGTCATTAATTATATTTATTGATCTATACACATATTTTATACCACAAACCTTATAAAAAAATATGACCTGACAATGACTGCATGCCCAAACTGTGATCTATGCACATTGAAGTATCAAAACTACACAACATTTCAAACCTATAGTGACATGAAAAACTATCTAAAACCCCTTCTCAATCTCTATTATCATCTTAGAGAATAAAAAATATTTCATTACTAACAACCAACACACAAAATAATATTCATAAATCATTTAGCCTTTCCACCGCAATAATAAAGAGAACTATACACATATATTTTTTGAAGCAAACCTAATTAAAAAATGATTTAACAATTAGAACATGACAAAAATCTACTCTATGCATGTCGAGCTATCAGAACTACATGACATTTGAAATCCACTTTAAAAAACTCATTTTCAATCTCTATTGTCGTCTTAACTTATCTTGCAATGGTTGCATGCCCAATCTTTGGTCATTTGCGCATATAACTATAAAAAAATCCAATCTTTTGTTGTTGCATTGAATAAGAAAAATGAATGTTTCTCAATGAGAAAACCCAAGAAAAAACTTTTGTTTTCCACCAAAACGATAAAGATAATTATACACAGATATTTTTCACCACAAATTTTATTGAAAAAATAAAAATGAGTTGACAATGACTACATGCCAAACTCTGGTTTATGCACATCAATGTATCAAACTACATGATGTTTCAATCCTAAAATGACATGAACAAATATATAAATCCCTTTTCATTCTCTAATGTTATCTTAAAGAACCAAAAATATAACATTACCAATGGCCAGACACCAAAGCATAACAAGATAAATTTTAGTCTTTTTGCTACAATGACAAAGATAACTATACACATATATTTTCTACATCTTATAGAAAACATAACCAAACAATTACTATGTGACCAAACTCTAGTCTATGCATGTTGAGTTATCAAAATTACACGTTATTTGAAACCCACTATCAAAAACCCAGTTTATATGTCCACTATCATCTTAAAGAACAAAGAAATACTATATTACCAATGTCCAACAAACTAAGTCATAGCCAAAAATGATTTCTAGGTTTATGGATCTCACCTTTGCAAACTAGGGCTTTCTACCATGGGGATATATATAATCATCCACAAACATTTTCCACCATAAGCCTTATTACCCCCCAAAAATTGCATAAATGTCAGCAATAAAACATACACATCTAAAATATTTTCACCGCATTTAAGTAGAGAATTTAATTTGAACTCAACCCACCTTGTAATGGTTGCATGCCTAATGCCTTGTCTATACATGTAGAGTTATCAAAAAAAGTCAAGCTTTCGTTTCCATACTAAATAAATAAAATGAATGTTTCTCTATGCGAAAACCAAAGAAAAATATTTTTTGCACAACCTTGACATCAACAAAAAAATCAAAATAAAATTCTTTAAGTAAATTTAATGGCATGTTGACTTTCCTTGTCTACCACCTAGTCACTAGTGGGCCAACACATGCCCATTGACCACCCTCAGGTCCTGTGACATGGTCGCACCAAAGCATGCAATGCATTAGTAGTAGGAAAATTTAATTGTATTCAATCTATAACTTCAAAATTGGGTCGTTGATCATTTAAGGAATGAAGGACTAAATTCAGTAGGTGAATGCCTATCGACATAAATTTGTGGTTCTATCGAAGAGGGCTTGAGTAATTTTATTATTTTCACTAATGCAAAAATCTAACAATGACCCCAAGTATTTATTAGTCATTAAATTATATAATTATAATATATATGTGTATTTGTTAGTTATTGATCCAAATTTGTTGTTGTTGGCACATTTTGTCATTTTTCATCGTGTCTCCTTTATTGTCTCTATTTTCTTTCACTCTCCTTTTTTATTTCAAGGACTTGTAGTGATCTGCCATAAACATACTAATTATGGTATTAGGTGCCCCAAAATGACAAAAACCATATTTGTTGTGGTTCTAGTGCCTAGAAATAGAATTTGATGGCTTGGACAATAACCTCTATTCGCCCCATGTTTTCAAGGTTCTCGTTGCCTTGCAATCAAACACTAATTTCTACTATTTTGATGATTGTCTACAAATCCCGTAATGTTAAAGATAATTATTTAAACCCTCATTTTATCTTTATTCTCATACTTTTAGAAAATCAATTAGGTTTGATTTTCTTTTTTACAATTGTTTAGGGCTAGTTAAAGTTTATGGATATGTGTTGCAATTTAATTTAAATTAATTTATTCGTATTGCATTTTGGTGAATCCACATTTTTTTTGTATGCACTTTATCCTCAAAGGATTATATCTTATTCTTTAGGGTAAATATTAATTTATATAATTTTTCTAGGGCTTGTTATGTTGTATTCTCTTTGATTTATTAATCTAATTCTTTTGTGTTCATTCCAAACCTTAGGTTAATTTTCTTTGTTTATATTTTAAACTTTAGGGCATATGCATTGTGTGTGTGTTCAATTTTTATCTTCTCTTATGTCACTAATATTGATTCGACCTAGAATATGTATATTTGCAGAGGCATGGTGCACGATCGGATGAAAGAGCAGAAGGAAGCAAACTTCTCTATTAGGGGTTTTGACCATAGATCTTCGAAATAAACTAGTCAAGTTTTGGCAGAGGAGATTTGGAAGTCTCAGGAATGGCTAGGGTCTTCATCTGGGGTGGCCGAAGAGGAATTTATAAATTCATGGTAGGATGAAGAATGGGAGGCATCAGAAGAAAGGTGGTGGTATTTAACTCCGGAAGGGTTGGTGTCAGTTGTGATTGGAGCTAGTGCACTCCCTCTTGGGGAAGTTTCTTTGGAGTGAGATGAAGGGTCTTCTAGTTTTTTTGATGTGGCTTTGAAAATCTCAGCCTCTAAAGTTGTCTCAATTATTAAGATTGGGCGGAAAAAATATTTTTATGGGATTTGGAAGGTTTTTATCAAGGTATTTCTATTCTTGAAAAGTGATCCCTAATTGGCAAATTTGTAGGAAAATGGCTTGCTATTGGAGAAATTGAATCTTGGATCGAAGAACTCTAGGAGAAGGAAGTTGAGGTGAAATTTTTACCCAAGGGTTTTTTCATCACTGTTTTCCCCAATCAAGAAGTTAAGGAGAAGTTTTTCAATTAACCCTTTTGGTCTCTTAGAGAAGTCAGTCTTTGGTTACAAAAATGGTAACCTAATTTTGACCCTTCATCATTTTAGCAAGGTTGTTATCCAGTGTGGATTCATTAGTATGGCCTTCCTTTTACGTAGTGGGGTAAGGAGTGTTTGACTGCCCTCAACAATCTTCTTAGGACCTGTTTGGAAATTGATCTGGTTTTGGAAAAAGGAGTCTTGGCCTCTTATGCTAGGATTAGGGTTTTAATGAACTTTGACTTAGAGATCCTAAATTCATTATAATCAAGTCTTAGGGTCAGTCCTGGTCTCAACTAGTTGATCTTAAAAACATTCCTTTTAGGTGCTACAAGTGTAGGAAGGTAGGGCATACACAAAAGGATTGCAAGATGGATATAATGGGTTCTATTATGTCTCAAGGTGTTGTTAGGGTGTGGAAACTAGTGGCAAAATCTTTGAGAGCATTTAGAGAGAGTAATGGAGGTAGTTATTGGAATATCCAAGCAGAGAGATGATTGGTTCAAATAAAGAAGTCCAAGATGGAAGGTCGGCTTCCAAGCAGCTCCAATGCCAAAGGAAAACACTTGTGACAGATATTCTCATATCAAATCTTGGAGGAAGATAGGCTAGTTTTAATAGCTTTATGGGCTCCATCTATCAAAATTAAAGAAACAAAGGCATTTTTGTATAAGTTGGATAAAAAGAAAGATATGTCACCCACCTCAATGTTGAAGGGTTGTGAATTCATTAGTGAACAGTTCAGGTTATTAAAGATTTGATTCAAAATACTTTTTAGTTGTCTGAATTAGTTCTTAAGGATAAGAGCCCCTCTCCTAAGCACCTTCCTTTGGTGCAATATTCTATAGGTGGGGAGATAGTGGTTAAAGAAGAGGAGGAATATTTTGAGGAATAATTGAATTCTAGGGTAGTTATGTATATTTCATAGTCTCAAAATTCTCTCCTTCATGCAAACTATGATGAAGCAAAGAAGCGTGGAAGGAAGTCAACCAAGGAAAAAGTAGTTGGAGAAGTTTTAGCTAGTAAGTAAGGAACATTGGTAAGTTTTTTGGATGTTGGAAAATCGGGGGTGGAAATTCCCTCTTCCCCCTTATAAAGATAATTTTTTAGAATGTTAGGGGTTTGAATACCCCTAACAAAAGGCACTTGGTAAAGTGTCTTCTTCTAAAAAATCATCTAGGTGTTTTATTGATTCGAGAATCTAAATTGAGATTTTTGAAGCTTCAGTCCTGATGGACATAAGTTGGAAAAGATGTAAAATATATTTTGTTGAAGCATCAAGGGCTTTAGGGGGTTTGACGATTTCGTGGTCTCCAGCTAAAGTAACAGTGGAGATGCTTGATAGTGGTCTGAATTGGCAACTGTGTAGAATTTTAAGTTTTTCCATGGATATGAGTTTTCTTATGTGCAATGTGTATGGTCCCAATGACCATGCTCAAAAGTTATAGCTTTAGAATGTTCTTTTAGATATCCTTGAATATTTTCAAGGATTGAAGATTGTTTTGGGTGGTGATTTTAATGCTTTGCTTTCTTTGGAGGAGAAGCTAGGTGGTAGGGTGCCTTTGGCTAGGGTCATTTTATATTTTGAGGGGTTTGTAGCGTAGAATGAGTTGTTGGATGTTCGACCCAAGCAAGTTTCTTTTACTTATAATAAAAAAAAAATACGGGGACCAAAACATTATGGAAAGATTATATCATTTTCTTGTATCTTCAAACTGGTTCTCACAAAATTAGATCACGAAAAGCTCCATTCTCCCTTTTGTTGGTTCAGATCACTTTCTATTAGATCTGTGTATTTATGTTGATAGTCCATCTACTTGATGTCCCTTTAAATTTGACATCATGTGGCTATAGGATCCCTCTCTTTTTTAAAAAGTTTGTTCATGGTGGAACAACAATCCTTTCTTCTCTGGTTCATCGATGTTTAAGATGGCTCAAAAGTTGAAGTATGTTAAAGGATGTCTCCATATTTGGAATACTAATTTCTTCAAAAATATATTTCAAGAAAAAACTTGAGTTGAAACAGAGATGGAAACCCTGAACAATTCTATAATAAGTTTGGGTATGGATCAAAATTTATATTGGGCAGAAAAAAGGTTGCTCGTTGAATATGAATAATTGATGCTCCAGGAGGAAATACATTGGAAACAAAAATCTAAAATTGAATGGTTGCAAGAAGGTGATTAAAATTCAGATTATTTTCATAAATTTGTGAGAATGAAATGTAGATTTTCTCACATATCAAAAATTCACTCCAATGGAGGAGTTGTGTTGAATTCCCAAATAGAGATTCATAGCAAGGTGGTGTCTTTCTTTTAGAATTTGCTAAATGAAGCCTTAACTTATGATCTTTAGTAACAGGGTTCTAATTTGAGGTATATTCCAAGGGTTGTCACTGTGGCTCAAAATGACAAATTTCTAACCCCCTTTTCACTAGAGGAAGTGTAGACTGCGGTATTTTCAATGGCCAGAGATAAAGCACCAGGGCCAGATGGGTTTCCTACAACTTTTTTTCAAGCTTTTTGGGAGTTTGTTGGTGAAGTTGTGTTTAATATGGTGGAAGATCTAAGGAGGAGAAGAAAAATCATTCTTAATTTGAATGTCACCTTTATCTCTCTCTTTCCCAAAGGGGAAACACAAGAATCCTTTGGTGATTTTTGTCCTATTTCACTCTACAATACATCCTATAAAATCATTATGAAAGTTATCGCTGCTAGGCTTAGACCTATTATGGATTTTATGATCTCAGAAGAACAAGTTGGGTTTGTTCTTGAAAGGAACATTCAGGAAGGCATTATAATAACACACAAAATTAGTCACTCATTATCATAGTCTCATAAAAAAGGTATGATGCTTAAGCTTGACATCAGTAAAGCTTATGATCAGGTCAATTGGCATTTTTTGATTAAAGTGTTGGAGAAGTTTGGCTTCAACAAAGACTGGTATGAATGGGTGTTCAATTGTATTTTTGGAGTAAAGTTCTCTGTTCTAGTGAACGGTAGTCCAGAAGGGTTTTTTGAATCCTCTAGGGGTATCTGTCGAGGGGATCCACTTTCTCCCTTTCTTTTTATTTTGTTGGCAGAGGCTCTAGGAAGGGCTATTAAAAATGCTAAGGAGGTTTCTCAATTACAGGGTATTAAGGTGGCAGAAAGACTGGAGCATCTTACCCATCAATAATTCACAGATGACATGTTTCTCTTTGATCAAGCTTATGTCAGATAGGCTCAAATCTCCAGGGACATTCTCACCAGCTGTGAGGAAACTTCTAGCCAATTGATGAATTTGAGAAAATCAAAAATCTACTTTATCAACTGTTCTGAGCAAGAACAACAAGTTATTTATCTTGTATTGGGGTTCAAAGTGGGGAAGCTCCCTTTTAAATATCTTGGTGTGTCTCTCTTCTCAGGTGCAAGTAGGAAAATTCATTGGGAGAGCTTGGTGCTGACCTTCAAGGCTCAGCTAGCATCTTGGTAAGGAAAATGGCTAACTTTGGCAGGACGACTAACCCTTATCAAATCAATCTTGAGTGCTCTTCCAATATATTGCATGTCTGTGCTCCAAATACCAAGTCAGGTTATCAATTCTCTGAACAAAATTATGAAGGATTTTATTTGGCAAGGTGCTCAAGAGAAAAAGAAAATCCCATTGATTAAATGGGAAAGGGTCTATCAAGTTAAAAAGATGGGAGGTGCAGGGATTAAAAGCCTTAGCCTCCAAAATCGATCTCTTAGTGCAAAATTGATTTGGGGTTTACTCACCAAACCCCAATCCCTTTGAATCAGGTTTCTCAGATGTAAGTATTTGGACTTGGATAATCCATGGAGTGTAATTTCCATCGCTAACCCTCCTAAAGGTTTCCACATCTGGAATTTTATGCTCAAATATAGACCTCTAATTTTGGAACATGCCTCGTGGACCATCAATAATGGAAATCAAGCAAAGTTTTGGGAGGATTCTTGGAATGGACACAAACCTTTGTCTGAGTTGCCTAATATGGTAGAATCTTGTACTCTTCTAACAACAACCTGGGGTGAGTTTGTGATTAATTATATGGAATGTTCTCGAGAGCTAGGCTTTAATGCCTAGACTTGGAAAAGTTTTGAGTCATCGGATGTTTGGGGGATCAGATTGAGCATCTTGGTGAGTGCTTAGCTAAGTGCAAGATTTTTATCAATAATAAAGAGGATTCACTATAATGGATAGGGGTCAAATCAGGGTCTTATACTATTAGTTTAGGCTATCAGATGGCAAAAACCACCTATGAAGTTATGGGTTGGGGCAAATATTTATGTTGGAGCAAAGAGGACCTTTAAAAAGATGAGGCCTTTGCCTAGTTGGCCTTTTAAGATCGCATTCTAATTCAATATCAGCTTTGTAAGATCAATTTTTTGGGTCCTTCTCAATGTGTCATGTGCAAGTCTATGGAAGAATCTGCATGCCACTTGTTTTTTGAATGCTCCATTGTAGTCTGGTGTTGTACTTGGCTATATAACAAATTAGAATGGTCCTAGGCATGGCCATCATCCATGTTTAATGTTTTTGCTTCTTGGCTGATTGAGGATGTAAAAAATGCATTGTTTGGTCTTTGGAGGGTCAACCCAACCATTTGGATAATCTGGAAAGAAAAATATCAAAGAATTTTTGAAGGAAAAGAAAAACAACTTGGGGTTCTTTTGAGCGAGGTTGAATTAGCGATTTCAAAGGTTGTTTCATCTCAATTTAAACATAGAAAAGGTAATCTTTCAGTGTGGGATATGAGGATGTGTGCTAAATGGAAGTTGATTTCAGTTCCCCCGTTCATGGGTTAATGGTAGTTTTAGTAAAAGAGAAAAGAAAGGAGAATTCAGAGTGGCATCTTCCTCCTCCTGGCTAGTTTAAATTAAAATTTGACGGTGCCTCTAGGGGTAATCCTAGAGCATTTGTGGCAGGATGTATCATTAGAGATTGTAGTGACTCTCTTATAAGGGTCGTATCTAATAAATTGATGGATGGAATAATTAACGAATAGAAGGCTTAGGCCCTGGTGTTTGGTCTGGATTTAACATCCCAATGTGGTATAGTCAAGCTTCAAATTGAAGGTGACTCACAAATTGTTTTATTTGCTTTGAAAAAGTCTTCAGCTTCTTCCTGGAATTTGGTAAACATTCTATTTTAAGGTTTGGGAGAGTTTAGCTGGTTTTGAAGTTTGGGAAAGTCTTCATTGTTATAGGGAGGCTAATTTTGTGGCTATTTTTCTTGCTAACTGTGGTATAGATCAAAAGGAGTCTATAATAGTCAATAATCAAAGAGCCATATGGGAAGAGTTTGAGGGTATTTCAAATATTAAACTTAGGTCTTAATTGGGGTGATGTATATGTGGCCATTTTCTCTATTACTTCATTCTCATTTTGCACAAAGTCGGTGACAAGGGTAATAAATATAGGTATGATTATTGTCATAGGTGGCATTAATCTTTGAGAGGATTCTATCCCACCATCTTATACCTGAGGATTGTTTTCTCCTGGTGTGATTTCCTCTTTGTCTTTTATAGCAGCGACGATAGGGATGGAGCATTCTATTGTAACGACCTTTGGGGTTCCAATGGTGGTTGGAGGAAATGAGGTCAAGAAAATGGCTTTTAGCAAAGGAGCTTCTAGAGATTGTATAGAGAAGATCTTCTAGGCTCCATCAAAGGATATCTTGCAGGCTGTTCTCTTCACCTCGGGGGAAGAATATTTGATGGCATGTTCTCTAAGTAGAGTAAATTCAGAAGTGGCTACTCTCTTCACATCGAACGTGTTAGTGTTGGTACATGACAAGAAAAGGGTAGCCATGGTTCTCAATTTTTTTGTGGCTCCGATGCATAGGAAGGATTTGTTGGAAAATTTGGCAACTTTTAAGGTAGGACCCTTCCTAATCTCCCCTTTTTTGGTAACAATGGTTTTGGGTTCATCCCAATTTCAGTCTTTAGGGCCTTGGAAACTAGGTATGTAGCGTTGTTGGGTTTTGTGAAAGAATTGTAGGGTAATCTTCGGCATCCTCATATGTATGGTGGTAAGTTTATCTCTCCTCCACCCTTGGCTTAAATTCAAATCCCTTTTACAAATCTCAAATTCTGGAAAGAATCAAGACATTGTAAGGAAATGGTGGATGCTGTGGAGTTTTTATGTCAGTTGGTAGAACAATCCCATGGAGTAGCTCCCTTAGATAGTTTGAGTGCCTCATTGAGCGGTCTTGACTACAATGCATGGTCGACTAGCCAGTAACCATGGTGCTGCTTCAGTTGGTGGTTTGAAGGGTAGGCTTCATCGAGTTTCGACAAGAGGCGAGCGAGTTATGGCTACAGGGCAAAATCTAGATCCTGAGGTTAAGTCAAAAGATTTTATAGAGTGAATTTGCATGGTCTGGTCTTTTTTGGCATGGTGTTTGATTTTTGTCTCTGTTTTATCAGAGGCTATCATGTTGGGCATGTTTGTTAGATTTTTTTTTTTTGACATTTGGCAGACTCGCCACTTGGTTGGCCTTGTCTATAATTGGGACCTCGATTTTGCTTTGAAAATCCTCGAAGTCTGAGTTTTTGTAAAAGCTTTACGTTTTTTAATATAGAACAACAAACCCAAAAAACCCTAATATTGATATAAAAAATATTAATTCAATCTAACCATTTAATATAAATCTCAATCCTAGTATCAATAAAAGAAAGAGAGGAAGGGGTGAATTCTATAGGAGTTCTCAACAAATCTTCTCTACAAACGAAATCAGTTCCTTTCCACAATAGAGCACAATTGAAAAAAATTCAATGAAAGCACCTTTTTATTGTGACGGCTTTAAAATTTAGGTAAATGTAACTTAAAATTATAAATATATTTTTCATTCTGCACAGTAAAGCCACAGCGTTTTGGAAGAAAACTCGAGGCTAGCAGGCCCCTGCAATTTAAAAAACAGGGCATTTCATAACACGGTTAAAGTTTTTTTTCAGAGGTAAAACTGCAGAGGGAAAGAAGGTCCTTTCAAGAAGCTCTAAGGCGGGTCTTCAGTTTCCCATCAGTCGACTTGCCAGCTTCCTCAAGGCTGGCAAATATAACGAGCAAGTCGGTGCAGGTGCCCCAATTTATCTTGCAGCTATTCTCGAATATCTTGGTGTTGAGGTATGTGGATTTACGGATTTTTAATTTTTTCTGAATTTCAAACTTGTTTGCAGAATCTCATTTTGTTTCTCTAACCCTACAATCCAAGTGTTTTCAAGGGTTTGTTTTTTTTAGATTTGGATCTGGACTCTACATTTTAATTAGGGTTTAATGGATTTGTATTATTTTGAACAGTTGTTCGAGCTAGTGGGAAATGCTGCGAAGGACAATAAAAATATGATAATTGTACCGCGTCATATTCAACTGGCGGTGAGGAATGATGAGGAGTTGAGGAAGCTTATTCGCACCGTGACCATAGCCAACGACGGGGTTCTGCCGAACATTCATGGTGTTCATCTGCCTAAGAAGGCGGGTGGCAAGGCTGGGGTAAGTGAATCTGAGGCTTGAGGTTCCGGGTGTAATTGAATTTTATGGTGTTTTTGAACACCGCCTTAGGGGATAAATTTTGTTGGTACCTTGATTCATGTTGTAAAATGGTGTTTAAAGTTTTTAATTTATAATGTCACTGTAATCGAAGTTAATTGCACAGAAGCATTATGTGAGTGCCCTAGGGAAATTAGGGATATTTTTTGGGCGTGTTTCCAGGGTACTTGTTGTTTAATGCAAATTTTGTAAACTAGTTAGGGCTTGGGCGGCTCTCTCTCAGGCGTCTTGGCCGAATTCGTGTATGCGAATTTGTTAATGCATAATATTTTTAGAACTTTCAGGTTGTAAATGGGATCTGATTAGCTTTGAGTTTATAGGTTAACTGGAGTTGATTCTTTGTATATTATACCATTAATTTGATAGTTTTGAGTTTACTTTAATTCCCTGTTGTTAGCCTCTATAATCCTTAAGTTTATTTCATTATAGAGTAATTCGAATATTTGAGTAAAAGCTAACATAAAATGTAGGTTTTTGATAGTGTTTTAAATCAATTTACTTATTCTCAAGTCTTATTTAAAATCTGCACTTCAATGAATTATTTAAATGTGAGTGATTTTAGCTCAAGCTAGGATATTTTTTTTAAGGATAATATTAGCGCAAGCTCCTATATATTTATCTCCTATGGATAATTTTAGCCGAGCCTTAATTTTTATTTTTATTTTGTTTTGAGGGAAAGATTAGGTCAGACTCGCAAATACTTTAGTGTTGGTTTAAGTCTGGCTTAGACTTGTAAATACTTTAGGCTTCAGTCTGATTTTAGCTCAGACTCGTAACCAGTTTTTGCTTGAAGGTAATTTTAGCTCAGAATTGTTAATACTTGCATCTTGGGGATGATTTTAGCTCAAATTTACTTATAAGTTTTTCTTAGGGTTAAATTTGGCTAGTCTCAGAAATATGTCTTGCTAGAAATATTAGCGGTTGTAAATAAATTTGTGTTGGAGGTAATTTTAAGTTAGGCCTTTAAATATTATTTCTTGTGTTGGAGACTAAGTTGCCGATACGGATACGGGTACGAGTATCGGATACGGGGATACGTCGATTTTTTTTTTTGTGGTTTGGATACGGCTGGATACGGCCGTACAAAAATATATATAAAAAATTAAAAATATAGTGATATAAGCAAAAATTAACCACATAATGATAATATGCATATAGGAAACAAAATAACTTCAAATAAATTATATAACCATAAAATATATACTCATAATTCAATGCCAAATATCATAATATTCAATAGTCGAACTTATATTAGTTTTATAAATTATAACACAAAAAATTGCTATTAAAATTTAATTATAAATATAAATTTTAAACTAATTAATAATTTAAAATTTAATACTATACTTTATATTAAAAAATTTAAACTAATTAATAATTTAAAATTTAATATAATAATTTATAATTTATATTTAAAATTTTAAACTAATTAATAATTTAAAATTAAAATTTAATATTTAATAATAAATATATATCTAAAGTCTAAAATTTAAAAACAAACATATTTTAAATTTTTATGTTTTTAACGTAATAATAAAAATTAAAAAATTAAAAGAAATAAATAAAAATTAAAAAAACTAAACTCTCGGCCCAGGACGGCAGGACGCGCCGCGCGCAGTCGCGCAGGACGTGCCGCACGCAGTCGCGCAGGACGCGCCGCGCGCAGTCGCGGACGCGGAAGCACGGCACGGGTTGCGGAGGCGCGGGCGCAGTGATAACGCGTTTAGGGTTTTGAATATTTTTTTAAGAGTGAAAAAAATATATAAATGTTTTTTTATTCGGCCGATCCGCGGGGGATACGGCCAGGGTACGGCGTGCCCCCTGCGGATACGGCCGGATACGTCCATGGACGTATCCGGCCGTATCCGCAGGGGGCACGCCGTACCCTGGCCGTATCCCCCACAGATCTCCGCGCTCCCGTACCGGACCGCCGTATCCCCGCGCTCCCAGGGCCTGCTAGGGGCGAATCCGGTAACGTAGGTTGGAGATAACAAGTATATTTTTTGGTGGTAAATTTAGGACAAGCGTGTAAATAGTTTTGACTTTGTTCTAGTTTTAGCTTAATCTTGCTGACAAAATTGTCTTTGGGGTGAGTTTAAGTTTCTCTGTGTATACCTAGAGGCTAGTGAGCTCCAGTTTATTGCATTACACGACCACATTATTGTCAAGAGCTTGGCCTAGCAGTTCTTGGCTGGAATTTGAACATAGGTTTCTATCTTGGAATTGAACTCAGTTAGGTGAAAGGTCCCACTAGTGGTGCATCCTAACCTTTGGACAGCGAATTAAGGTGCCATAATATCACATTAGACTTCAAAAAATTTCCTATTCTAATTTGTCGTCTTAACTACTTATAACTAAGGCTTCAAGGTCTAACTCATTATACATTTTTTGATATAACCGATTTTATCATGAGGTCATAAAATGTATTTTTTAAGCGTATGACCAAAACTTAAACTTTTGGAGTACTTATCGCTGTGTATTAGAGTATCAATACCTGAGTCCTACTTGTCAAGTTGTGATTGGTTACTTTTAAGTTTAAAGAGTAAATCTTAAACAAGTATTAAATACTACATGCTCTGCCTTTGGTTCACTTTAATATTTATATACACCAATATGTTCCATTAATGGAGCACCCTTAACAAAAACCCTGTTCCACAATTGGAACGTGCACCACTACTGGGACCTTTACCCTACACTTGATGTGATGACTTTGGGCCATTTTAGCTCAGACTTGAAAAAGTATAGTTGTCTTGAATTTTTTTTAACTCAGACTTGTAGATATGGTTGTCCTGGGGACAATTTTAGTTCACACTCGTAAATATATTTGTCTTGTTGATGGTTTGAGATTGGACTTCTAAATTGTTTTTGGTTGGGGACCATATTACTACATTCAGTGGATTTTATGTAAAAAAATCAAACTTCGCTGAATACCAGATATGCCTTAAAAATTTTGTTGAACTTCATCAAAATTTGATGAAGTTTGTTAAAAATTTGTTAAAATGTTTAAAAATTTGTTGATTTTATTTTTAATTTAATTTAATTTTTGTTTTGAATATTTAATCTAAAAAACAAGTATAATATTTATTTTAGCTGAATTTAATCATGAATTTGATGGCTGATTTTTTTAGCTATGAAATTTATCCTACGAATTCAAATGTGGCAATTTAGGTTGAGGGTACTTTTGTCTCAGACTCTGTAAACATTTTGGCTTCGATCTAATTTTAAGCACAGACTTTGAAATATTTTTGAGTCAGATAATTTTATCCAGGGTCTTACATTTTTATATATTGTTGCTAATTTTGGCTTCAATATCATAAATATTGTTTTATTACAACTGATTGTGGCCCAGACTTTTAAATATTTTTATCTTAGGCTTGTTTTTAGCTCAGACCTTTAAATAAAATTATCTTAAGGATAATTTTAGCTCAGACTTGTAAATATGTTTTGTCTTGGTGTTATTTTAGCTCGGCCTTGTAAATATGTTTGTCTTGGTGATAATTTTAGTTCAGACCTCTTAAGTACTTTTAACTCGGGTTAAATTTTTAGCCCAGGCACACAAATATTGTTTTTGCTTGAGTTTAATCTTATATTTGACTTATATATTTTTGGCATTTGTCTTGTTTTAGCTCGTAAATATTTTTGGATTTGGTGTAAATTTAGCACAAACTCGATAATTTTTTTCGTCTTAGGGATAATATTAGCTGATTCTTGAAAATCTTGATGTTTTGGGGATAAGTTTAGGTCAGAATTGTCTGTGTTTTTGGTTTGGCATAATTTTTTTAATTATGTTAAAATGTATTCATGACTAAATTTCAAAAGTACATTTGGCTTTTACGATAACTCTTTAGCTTTCCTAGAAAAGCTTGATTTTTGCTTTCTAGTCCACCTTTGCATGCTTTCAGAAAACACACATAATTTGGCAAGAAGTTGTTTTTATCATGCATGCATTTCTACTAACCACACAAGAATGCACGTTTTTATCATTTTGAGAGCATGCATGCTAGCTCTTACAAGTAATTCCAAAACCAAAGCACGTAGAATTAAGACCATCAATTTTATGCATACGATTTCTTTTTTGCTCCAGAGCTTATTGGAATACTTTGAAGCATCAATTCTTGTACCTCTTCAGAACTTGAAGGTGGAAGATACTCACAAGTTCCCTCATGCTTTGAGATTCCCCTGGTTCTTCTGGAGGATTACAGAGTTGATTTCCATCAAAATTTGACTTCTGTTGATTGTAAGGCGCAACACAATTTTTTTCCTTAAAGCACCCTTCCACCAAGTGGCCTCTTATTTTTGTTTTCATTTTTGTTGCACCACCAGAAAATCCT
Organism: Torreya grandis; assembly: GCA_037957365.1. Classification (NCBI taxonomy): domain Eukaryota; kingdom Viridiplantae; phylum Streptophyta; class Pinopsida; order Cupressales; family Taxaceae; genus Torreya; species Torreya grandis. Next base: position 4,595,575 of record JARHVA010000731.1, on the reverse strand, counting down.
TATCAAAAGAGTTTAGTCTCATAAATAATTGTCTTGGAGATAATTTTAGCCAAGATTTCTAAATTTCACTGTTTGTGAAGAAAAGTTCCCCTCTTCTGCCCTCATATATGTTGTCATTTTAATCTATCAACATCTGTAAGTCTAGCCTGAGTGTATTTTCGGCTTATGATACTTAGGCTCTAAATCCCTGTTGTTCCACAAAAATCAATTCCCTGAGTATAGCTTCTGGTTTTCGGGGATTTTTGGCAATAGGTTGTTTATTTAGTTGCAAGTATTTCAATATTTTAAGCTTGGGAATCTTTGGCACCTTTTAGTGCTATTGACACTTCCACTTCTCCTATTCATAAGTATATTTAATTTCACAGCGAGATTACTTCTTTTGGTAGTTTGAAGCTTCAAAAGACATAGTGCACATTTTTGTGTTGTTGGCATTTCGAATATGGTATTTTATAATTTGATAGTTACGTGCATCTTTATGTAATTCCACTCCGAAATTGCTTGTTTATATAGTGATATCTTTTTAGAGTTGCATATTTTATTTCAGTGTGGTCTGGGGATTTCAGGGTTGAGAAGTTATATATTATGTTTTTCTACACCAAGCAATTCACATTTTTTTAGCTTCAGATGTGAAAGGACCTTTATTTTTCTGCAAGCGGTATCCTTTTTCTGTAAGCAATATTTTTATGCAAGCAATATCCTTTTCCATAGATTAACATCTTCTGGTGCTTCTACTGATTTCATTTTTTTCCAATGTCATGTTTTTTTGGATGCTACGGAAATTCTAAAATGTTCCCAATGCTTGGAGGCTACGAAAATTCCTTTGATTACATTTTGAAATGTGCATCATTGGTTTTAATCTTAAAGTAACTCAAAACTTTTTGTAGTCACAATGCGCACTGCTTCACTTCTTGTGGTCCTCGTCATTCATTATTCCCAAACTCCGCTGGCCCAAACCTTTGTACCTCTGCTTTCCAAGAAATAATATTTTCCAAACTCTTACATCTCAAAAATGCTCGTTTCTTCAATATAACAAAAAATACTATTTTTTATAACTATCATGGTATGTAAAGTTTCTCTTAACCACTTCTCACAAAAATATTGATGTTTTGATTATTTCAAAATAATTATTCTCTTGTTTGTAGATCAAGCCTAAATCCAGTCTTGCCACAACTCTATGTAATTGGATGTATTCTTGAAACCCATTGAACTATTTTTGTTCATTCATGGATAAGAACATAATTTATCTATTTCTTTGTAAAACATTCGCCATGCTGTAACAATCATCATATTTGTCCTCCTATTCTTTTCAACTTTACAACTTTAGGGAGGTCCATGATCTAGTTCTATCTCTTGCAAACACTCTTCAAGAAACACAATAAACATCCATAGAGTCAGGTTTCAAAGTGGCTCTGGCATAATGTTTAAAATATTGGGGTCTTGGTTTATTACAATAGATTTGTGGCAATTGCACCAAAAAATTAAAACTCATATCATATATGGTATAAATTTGGTAAATGAGGGTGGTTAATAATAGTCAACATAAACTTACATAATAGAAACATACTTAGATTAAATGAATCAGTAATAAAGCAAATGATGAAATGGAAGCAGGAACAAAAAAGGCTTTGATTTTCATGTTATTGATACATAAATAAACACTAAAAAATAAATAAAATACTTTAGGAAATGCAAATGCTTAATATTCCATCTTCCCCAAAATGGAAATGGACACACTAGTAATTAATCGTAAGTGTAGCCACTGGTTGGATGTCCAATTTATTTAATTCTAACTTGGAGTAACTTTACTCTTTAGAAGCTATGTTGTATATGTTGCCAAACTATTCCAAAACTTGGACTCAATGTTTTATAGGTATATCTCATGTTAATGTGGCTTTTTTAACATGGAGAGCATAGCCAACGGGGTTTGAAGCTGGATCCCATAATGGAAATCACTCCTGCTTTACCATTATACCATGTCCAATAATCCCTTTGGATATTGATGTCTCACACATAGAGGGGGGCCAGAGTGATGCAGTGCCCTTCTTTGCATGTTAATAGTAGTAAGGTGTCCCAACAAATTCTCTCTCAACATTATGGATCTGCTCCTCAATGTTTTGGATTTGCTCCTTTACCACTCATGAACTGTGGGGGAAGGTACACATTAGGAGCTAATTCAGCGTTGGATGTTAGGAGAGAGTGCTTTGTTTCCTCTTAGGATTACTTACCCTGACCTCTTTGGCCTTAGACATTCATCGATGAGCATTATTAGAACCTGCATTGACCGTTTTACAATGATAGAGGATGACATAGATGATTCCTCGGATTATGTTGGAACTAGCTTCCAATATTTTTGACTTTTATCAAACCATGCTCTTTGGGGGGTCTTGCTCCCACCCCTGGGTATTTTTATTAATACGTTAACCACATAGTTTTGGGATCTATTCAACTTAAGTAATTTTGCTTGATAAAAATGTTCACTCTATGATGAATACTTGAAACAAATTTCAAAACTTCTCTAAGCTCCCGTAGGGACTTTGGTGCATGATTCCCTTGTATTATTGATGTGATTATGAACAAGTTTATCAATGATCTTTATGGACACATAAAAAGGGGGACATGAAGAGTTGTTGCACTTCATTGTTTATGTCTTCATAATGTAATCCAACTACCACACTCGGGTCATTTACATTATTCAAGGTTAGTTCTACTTTTTTAAATTGATTGAGAAATATTAATGCATCCCAAACGATCAAACTAATCCTCTGATGTAGAAAATAAAAAACATTGTATGAAGAAAGAAGAGTGTCTAGCCTAACATAACTTATCAATCTATATCAAGAATAAACTTATTGTTGCATATCATTATAATTACCATGCTTAATGGTTTGTAGGTTATGATTATCAAGGGAAATGTTTTGAAAAGAATTGTTTTGATTTATTTTATTTTTGTCAGTTATATTATTTTGATTATCAATTGGTTGTTTAGAAGAGGAGGACGGTTGAAAGCCATTGTTATCCTGATTGGTCTTATTTTTACCATTAGATGTATTTTGTTGATAAATAATGTAATACTTTTGATCTAAGTGACATAAATCTAGGATGTCCCGATTTTACTAGATAGCTCTTTGAAACTACACATATTTATAAATCCCAAAAATTCATAATTGAATGCCTCTTTCCATTTGAAAAATTTATTAAATTTGATAACTTCCAAATAAATATTATGATCATAATTCAACTCACAAACATTAGAATAAAATCTTTTGACTTCTATTTTCATTTAAATTCTACTCATATTTATATTTTTTATGGAAGTAGATGGTCTATTATTAAACTACTATTTAATGGTGACCAACTAATTTCCAAGATTCTGAATAGCTCTAAGGATCTCTACATTATCAACAAACATATATGTGAAAGATTCATCCTTAAAACAACTTTTTAATTTTTTTTTCTTGCTTAAGGTAAAACATGAAAATATCATCAAACTTTACAATGATTTTTCCTTCTAGATCCATCATGTAATTCAAATCTACAGCATTGTAATAATACAAACAAGACAACTTTTTTGGAGGCCTTATATCCTTTGGCATTTTCTTCTTAAACTTGTGAAATTGAGTGATAAAATGATACATAGTTTCTTTTAGTTTTGACAGATTTCGCCAAGATCTTTGAATAGCGGTCACACGATGATGTTGAATTTCTATAGACGCAGAATGAGAGATCCGAAAACAAAAAAAATTCACAAAAGAAAATGTTTGCATTAGCCACTTTAGAAAAAAAGAAAGTACATATAGGATGAGATTAGGTCATCAAAAAGAAAAAATCTTAACTCATAATTAGAACCCACTTAAAGGTAAATGACTCCTAATGATTTAATTAACTAACCTAAGTAAGCTAAAAAGATGTGTAGGTAAAACCACAAAGTGAAAAAAAGCCTACACTAAAACCCCCTGAAGCATAGCTTAGATGGATAGAAGAATTGGGTCCCGACAACAAGCTCTGATGAGGTACCCAAGTACAATGTAACTCTCATAAATCGAGGTAAAGGAGAAAACTTGTAGGAACAAAATTCCTCTTCAAAAAGAGAGCAAGGAAGGAAAGAGGGCTAAAAAGCCCCACTAAGGTCTACAATTGACTGTAGCCATTCAGTGTCTCACAGAGGAATGCTCGAAAGTGACTTTGAATCAGAAGTAGATGCAGTGAAGAGTGGATTACCCTGGAATAGTGAGTTTGTACGCCAAGTCCCTGATGGATCTTCAACCAAGGTGTAATTTCTATGAAAGGAATGATCCTCATACTACAAGGTAGGTGGCCCAACTGCTCTCTGCCAAGATGGTGCAATATAAGCAGAGGTGAAGAAGATTTGTGGAATCCTTTGTAACTGTGGAACAGACTGCTTGATGTCTGATGTGTCTTGGATCAGTAGACCATTACCCTATGATGTTGAAAGTAGACCAGAGGTAGGTGGGTCAAAAATTCACTCTTGAATATTTGGAAGTTGACAAGGAGATGGTAGAGGTGCGTCCACTTCACTGTTGTAGTCATCTGTAGAAGAGTTGTCAATATCATAAAGAAGCTTAGGTTCAGAAGTGTCAATAGGTACAGGTGATTCTAAAGAGAAATTTGAAGAATCTGAAGGAGAGTCAGGAGCAAAGTGTGAGAAACTATATACTCGAGTCTGATGATCAACCATTTTCACAACCAAAATAGTATCACTATGCAACTCTCTAATGTATACTGGATCTGGAGTGAATTCAACTCGCATACCTGGACCAAGTTGAGTGATCTCGTAGACTGACAAGAGATTAGTTGAGAGTGAGGGCACTCTTAGAACATTATTAAATGTTTCACCACTCACTTCAACAGACCCTCTCCTGAAAATTTTTTTAGAAGTGGTGTCACCCAGTTATATAGAGGACATGTCACATGGTTCCAAAGAACTAAACTCAATCTATGAAGAGACCATGTGATGTGAAACACTAGAGTCAATAACCCATGTAGGAGGAGTTGGAGGCACAACTGCAACTAAGACTTTGCCCTTATGTTTTTCCTTGTTAGTTTTTTTTGCCTTTTTTTTTCTCAGATTCGTTTGCTTTAGTGGATTCATGGGTTGACAAAGATGGTTTGACAGAATCTGGAACACCTATGTTGTTCTGCATAGGAAGGCTAGTAAGGTGGTCAATTTTTTTTTTCAAATATTTACTCTCATCATGCTTACTTGAGCAATGCCCACATTTGATCCAATCTTTCTTAGGCTTATGATTGGAAGAAGAGGTCACATTGTTCGATTTGAAGGTGGAAAGATTTTCACCCTTCTCATCCTTTTTCTTGCTTTGCTTTCTCTCTCTGTTGTTAGAAGTCTTATCTTTCTCAGTAAACAATGCATGAGATTTAAATGACTTCATTGTGCCCATCTGTATCAACTTATCTTGCTCTCGAATTAGGGTGGCAACAAAGGTATCTAAAGAAGGCATCTTCCATGCGGTGTTAAGAGCACTCTTAGTGGCATGAAAAGTAGACACAAATATAGAATATTCAGGACTTAGTTTAGAGAGAATTAACAGAACAAATTGTTCGTCTTTCTTGTCAATTCCACATGCTTTCAACTGCAATCTTAAAAGTTTGAATTTGGTGGAAAAATCTTGAAGAGTGTTGAAGTCATCTGGGCTCAATATGATTTCATTTTCCAACTTATGTCCTCTCATCACATCCTGCACTCCAAAGAACTTGGATAGTGTGGTCCACACTTCAGTCGGTGTTTTCCCAGATTCAATGTAAAAGAGTAGATCTGGGGAGATGGAGAGACACAGTAGTCCACAGACTTTGTCACAACGGTTAAACCATTTGATTTTTGCTCCAGTATCAGTAGGTTCAGTCTAAGTGCCCATTATAATTTGATGGTAACCCTTCGATTGCAAGATGATTTTGATTATAGGTTTCCATTCACGATAATTAAATGGTGTAAGCGGACTAATAGAGAGTGACTCTATAGTGCAGAAGTAAAGATTGTTGTAGTAAGTAACGAAGAATGTATAAAAAGAAAGAATGCACAACACAACACAATATCCCTTTAGAACTATTAGCAATGAGTCCTCCTAAATGTTTCAAATACAAGCACGCTCGTATAGACAACAGATTAAACCAAAAATGCATCTTGAATAGTAGGTGCGTAAGTACAAGGAACTAGAGGGACGTCGAATTCAATCGATAATACATCCAAAAAAGAGTACAATAATAATGAAGTGAGATTTAAGCCATTATACTATTAAAAATGGATGTTACAAAAGTACAAAACAATACCACCAATGCGTAGAATTTAAAAAACTATGCACTTTCAAAAAAATAACACATAAAACGGAGCTACAGATTGAAAGTTATGGCACTTACAAGTTCTTACTCCCACATATTCCTGGACCTTTTTCAAAAATGGGAAAAAAAATTCAGAGTTGTGTTTTTCCATCAAAAAATGGTAAAAACTTTAATCTATTTATTCATTATCTTTCACTTGAAATTTAACACCCACTTGAATGTCACGTGGGTTTCCAACACTGTTTTACTTTGGGTTTTCCAATTGCTTCAATTTTGGGTTTTTTAACTACTTCAACTTTAAAAAAAGTAACATGTAGTCGCCCTTTGAAAATCCGAGTGGGTCTTGTTAGTGTAATTCGAGTTCTTTCAATTGCTTTGCTTCGAGTTTTCAATGTAGTAAGACTGCCTCCAAAACTCAAATTGGTCTTGTAGTGTAAATCAAGTTCTTGAACAGTGACTAGTTCGGGGTTTCAAATAGTTGCAACTAAAAAAATTAAGTAGTTGACCATGGAAAATCTGAATAGGTCTACCTAGTGCATTTCGGGTTCTCTAGACTGCTTTATTACTGTTAGAGATTAGTAATGACCCTGTTGAAACTCGAATACTTCCAAATAGTTGTCCTGGAGAAGCCCAATTACTTCCAAACAATATAATTTGGGTTTTTTGGACTGCTTTACTTAACTTCATGAATTGGAAGTAAAATAATGTCGAAAACCCGATTTTATATGCAAGTAAGTTGTAGCACTCCAAAAACTCGATTTGGTCTGGGATCAAGTAATTACCCTCTGAAAACCCAATTTGGTTTGCATAACAAGTAATGGCCCTTTGAAAACCCGATTTGGTCTACGAGCAAGATTTCAGGGTTTGTAGGGTTGATTACTTCATCCGTACAAACGTCCAATCATATCAAATGAATTGATATTTTTTTAAAAATATGAACTTTCTCAAAAATCTAAAAACAACCCATTTTAGATCTTTAAAAAACCCACAAAAAATATGCAGATGGTTTTTTCAACAATGCCTTCTGACATGAATTTTGAGGTAGTTTTCAGAAAATGCCTCCAAAATAAAAAATGCAGTCGTACAGTATGAAAAAACAAGATAAATGCAAGAGGATCTTATCAAAGGAGACAAATGCATGAGGCTATTAGGAAAGCTCTAATACCATGATAGATTTTGCGATCTCTGAATAGCTGTCACACGATGATGTCGAATTCTTGTAGAGACAGAATGAGAGCTCCGAAAACAAGAAAATTTCACAAAAGAAAATGTTTGCATTAACCACTTTAGAAAAAAATTAAGTACGTGTATGGGGAGATTAGGTCACCAAAAAAGTAAAACCCTAAGTCATAATTAGAACCCACTTAAAGGTAAATGACCCCTAATGACTTAACTAACTAACCTAAGTACGCTGAAAAGATGTGTAGGTAAAACCACTAGGTGGAAAAAGCCTACACTGATAAGTTCAATGCAAATTTGAGAAAGTTTATTTTACTAAATCATACTCGCATTTATCTTTACCTAAACATCACTCTAACCATTCCTCTACATGGTGCCATTATGTAAGCTAATGAAGGCATTGTAAGCCTTCCCATTTAAGGTTTAAGAGAATAACCTCGAGGAAGATTTTGTGTTGGTTATTTCTATAGATGCACGTATTAATTTGAAGGCATCCAAATGATCTTAAGATTATCCTACTTCACCTAAGAATTTAGAGACCTTAACTCCTTTTAGGGTAAGGAAATTTAGCAAGTTAGTTGACTATATTAATGGGATTTTCTCTAAATTAAGGATTGGTTTGATCATCTTCATCAATGATTTTTTTATCATTTCTCTCCCATTTCAAATATTTTAGGGACATTAACTCCTTTTAAGGTAAGAGAATTTAGCAGGTTAGTTAACTATATTAATGGGATTCTCTAAATTAAAGATTGGTTTGATCATCTTCATCAATGATTTTTGATCACTTCTCTCCCATTTCAAATATTTTGCAAACCTAAAATGACATGCTAGAGTTTATTTCTAACAATTTGGCTATCCATTTTTTAAAAGATATTACTTATATATGTATAAGCAATTTAATTTAAGAGCAAAAACATCAATCATATGTTTAATAGTTACTATTATAATTTGTTATCTGTGATTTATGTGTTCTTGGTTGATCTAAATAATACCAGCTTGAGTTTTCAATTCTTTTCTAGAAATCCACTATGAGTTGAAGATCAAGTCTTCATTAAAGTCAAGGACAGTAATAATATTATGAAACTAGATGAAAAAATATATTTTTTCCAACAAACTTGTCTCAAACTAGTATAAATATTAATTTTTCATAAAAAATGTGAATATTAGGGTGAATGATAGGTAGGTGACCAAAAAGGGTCATTAGTAAAAAATATAAAATATATCTTGAAGATTATGAATGGAAATACACTAAGAAAAGAAACGATTCAAAACTCCCTCATAGAGTCTCTAAATTTGCTAACATTGAAAGAAAAAAATAGTGAACCAATCAATCCTTTCCACTATCAAGAAGGTTAGAAATGAAATCAGATCAAATTAACATAAGGACCCTGAATATACGTTCAAGAATTAAGGGGTAGTTTATTTGCTAAGTAAACTAAAGATGCTCACTAAAAACACACCTAACAAATTCTAGGAAAATGAGTCATTAATCTACATTATTATGAACTTATATTAGAAAATAGTTATTGAAGCACTGTTTCCTTAAACATGAGTCAAATGGCCCACATCATGTAATATAATGTATTATTATGTTACAATCTAGTCTATGTTAATAAATCAATGCGGCTTTAAATAACTAAAATGTTGGTATCAATTTTAACTTATTTTGTATTCAAGATTACAATGAGAAATACTATTGAAATGTATTTTTCAAAAGAATGTTTAATCAATCAACTAAGGAAAAAACCATAAACCATGTACATGAAGCAAATTAGCATCTAAAATAAATAACAAAAATAATTGACAAAAATAACATGCAATAAAAGGGGACCTACATATAAGTTCAAGTGTGAAGAGATAGTTTAATTACTAAGGAAATTAAGGATGCTCGCTAAAACAATTACATAATAGATTCTAGAAAAGTGAGTCATTAATCTACATTGTTATTAACTTGTAACAAATAATAGCTTTTTGAAGAACTATTTCCTTAAGCATATGTCAAATGGGCCATATCATATAATCTACTATATTATTGTGTTACAATTTAGTTCACAATATTGAATCAATGTAATCTTAATTAATAGAAATTTTGTTGCCAATTTTAACCTACTTTGTATTGAAGCTTACAGTGATTTTTTTTTAAAAAAGTATTCTCAAGAAGCAACATTATCAACCAATGAAAATATTAAAACTATTAAATATGAAACAAACTAAAATCTATAATAAATAACTTAACTAACTAATAAAAATAATATACAACGAAAGGGAGAGAAACTGAATTAAATAGAAAATACAAGAATTAAAGAAAATAAGAAAACTTAAATAGATTAAATATAATATAGTGTACCTCGTACCTCGTAAAACCAAATGAGAATGACAAAAATAAGGTATTTTATTAAGAAGCCTTTGATATTTCAACGAGTGAAGATTTTTCTTAGCATAGCTCACATATGTACAATAACATTTGAAGATAACGATTTGTTGTGCATGCAACTACACAAAATATTCATCAATTAAAGACAAGGTACAACAATAGTATACAAACATGTGATTGTAGATAATTACCCTAGAATCACCAATGAATCAATCTCAAAACGTTATTAGATAATAAAATTGAATATGAAATGAAACTTAGATATCTTTATATATTTTAAGCAAGATACTTTACCATCAAATAATGTTCTATTAATCTTCTTGCAATAAAATGTCTAACTCAAAAAATATATTATTTAAGAAATAATTAAGTGTGATACTATCACATCTATATATACCCAATAGAAGAAAATGTCTAACTCAACAAATATATTCTTTAAAAAACAAATAAATGTCATAATACCATGTCTATATATACCTAATATAATTTTCTATATAATAAATTCTTCGAATTTTTTAAATAACCTTCAAATCCTCTTCAAAATCAATTATAATTTTTTTTGCTATAACTTAAGACTTTACAAATATAACTTAAGTGACCCCATGTCCAACTTCAAACTAAATGCCCTGATATTATAGTCATTTTTGCATAATTAATTAAATCGACACGAATATCAATCACTTTATAATTTAAGTGACTTAAGACTATAAGTCACATCCAAATATCTATGGAACTTTATAATATATAAGATTAATGGCACTCGATAATCCAAAAATTGCATAAGAAAAAAACAAGAATGCTCTCTCTTTTATCATGGCAAGTCCAAACAATTCATTGCTTTACATTAATATATTTATCAAATAACATCCTCTACATCTAGGCAATCAAACTTAAACATCTCAATATTTGAATATGTATTGAAAATATTGTTACATACCAAACTCCATTTCAACATTCGTTACTTAAAACAATCAAGTCACTCAGTAGAAATGAAGGAAACCATGATCACATTTACAAACTAATATCAACTATTAGTTAAGTTTAAAAATGTCACGAACTTCTTCATTCAAATTAATAAGATATAAATATTGAGAGAACGTATTCAACTAAATTAAAAAAGAGGAAAACATAAGTACATGCCATGTACTTAGTAGCCATAAAAACCCAAATAATAATAATGAACAATTAAATAGGGTCAATTTAATTATAACTATTAAATAAATAACTATCAATGATTTAACAAACCCAATCATTAATTATGCCCTAAAACATATTGTGTGTTTATGTTATATTGCCTAAATGCTCATCTTATCAATATCCCGACAAGAATTTTTCCATGATTAATTTAAGTTTAATCAATCTGTAAAATAAAAATACTTACCAATACACAATAACTACTAACACGAATAATAATAAACTGAAAATAGATTTGCAACATATTTTCATCAAGCATGTTCATGCAATTCATGTAGAATAACACGCATAACTAACCAAAATGTCCATTACCTAAGCTAGATTTCAATTGAAGCATCAAACCAAAGTTTAGTGTCAGTCGAATATAAGAAATATAAGTCATCTTGATAAGTAGCTATGTCAAGGAACATGAAAGTATCGAGTATAATAAAGCATACAATCACTCTTATAAATATAAGCCATCTTGATTAGTAGCTATGTTGAGAACTAGCAAAGAATAAAGTTTAATAAAGCCTACAATCACTCTAAACTAGTAGATCCATATTCATTAACTCTTCCACCATTTTCCTCTATTGTATTAATGGTAGTTAAATCATCAAGAGTAATCCCCAAGTATGTCTCACACTCCACAAATTCATATGGGGGTCCTTACAATCTTGACACAAACCATAATATCGTAATTTTCCACCTTAACCTTCATCTTTTCTTTACATGTGTGATAATAGGTTAGGTTGAGCATGGTCGATGATATTTTGAGCCAAAGAGGCATGACCCTCACACACTATATGGACCAATATACACAAAAAGGACTATGTGGCATGGTGGGAACAATAGTGGCTACAACATTACTATGATCAAAAGGCACATCATTGCCATGAACAACATCTTGAGTAACTAACAAGCCACACAAATAGATGCAATACTCTAAGCATGAGAACTACAACTACCAAAACCACAGGAGATGTGATTGAATGAACCATATTTATCCATTCATATAATATGTTAAACTTGGTATCCCCTTCCATTGAAATGATTAAAACTCAAGTTCCTCTCCCAAAACCCATAATAGAATTTGGGGTCAATTGTAAATTTTAAAGGGGCATGACACCCTGCTAAAACATTATGTCTTCTTCAAGCCCTATAAGGTTCACCTCTATTACCTCATCGGCCACCACTCACATTTCCACTTTAGAAGCCACTAGATGCATCGCCCGGTGAACATCTACCCCATGCATTTTGAATATTCGAGTTTGGTGAACCCAAACTATCATTTATTCAACCTGACATGTTATCATTGGGACAATCTTCAAAAAAAATTAAACGCATTAGATAATTCAATAAATCAACAAAAATACCTTGAATATTTCACTAAACTTGAAAACACTTAACCAAATAGGAGTTCCACACAATATGATGTAATGCCCCAAAAATGTTCAGTCATCTTGACAAATAAAATTTGAAACAATCATTGTATCAATTAATCATGCCTATTGATGAATAAAATACCACCCATGGTCATTTCAAATCAATTTTACAACTTGAAGACCAACAAAATTAAAGATGCAATGTAAAACTTAGAATGTTGTGATTACACATGCCCCTTTTAGAGATGGATCCTCGTTCACTTGCAATAAAACTATAAAATAATTATCTAAAGTCAACCAAAACTACATTTAACTTAAATACTCATCCATATGCTTTTAAGGGAAACTAACGTGTTTGCCATTATTTCTAGACATTATACAACTTGAACAAAGCATTTAAAATATAATTTTTTTCTCCAATCAAGAACAAAAACAAGATGATAGCATTTCAAATTAGAACAACCAACATCAATCTGTGGGTCGGTCTACAAACCTTAGAATTCTTCGATAACCTTAAAAAAACAACTCTTCAATGAAAACACTTTTATGTCTACCTATTTATGGATCCTAATATTATCTTTCAAAATATCATCCACAGCTCTGTGAACCCAAGATTACCTTTCAAAACACTATCAAAATTCAATTCGAAATAGTTTTTTTCCAACCTTACAAAATACTTATAGTCTTTGGCTGACTTGATTGGAGGGGAGAGTTTTATTTCTTAATAGAACCTATTTACTACAATTGTACCATTTTCCCAACTTCCCCTACACACAAACAAAAAACAAAAACAAAAAAATAATAAAATAATAAAAAAATGCATGTACCTTTAGATATTCTATTATGTCTCTCTCCATAAGATCCATGAAAAAAACAAAGGAGGAATTTCCCAAATACTAATAACTTGTTCTCCATCACCTTCCAACCAACCAATGAAAACATCTTGAATATTCCCTGGGGAAATCCAAAGGCATTTCATTTTATTAAAAACCCACATCTGAGCATTCCAACAAAAATGACAACGAAGTAGGAAGTGATTTAAATGAATTACACAATTCATAAAAAATTGTTAACAACAAAAACATATCTTCAAATTAAATCATGTACATAATACAATAAAAAATGTTGTTGACAACACCACCAACATATCTTTTGACATAGTTATTTACAGTTATTCCTGGATATGGAGACAACATAATATAAAAATGGTATGAATCCTTTTGAATACATTGTTTGATGGCAAAATTTTCAAACTGTTGTAGGATTGAGTTCCCAACAGACCTTAGGTATTTTCAATGCCTTGTTTCCAATAAGCTTTTTACCTAACACTATATGTGAGAATTTGAGAATGTTCATCTAATTCCATGAAATTTTATTCCTTTTCTGAAAAAGAAAATTATATCCAACAACTTTCTCAATTTTGAAAACATGACATCCATCTTTTTCATAAAAATCAGAGTTAATTTGTACATATATGAACATAGCGATCACAAATTTTGGTGTTGAAGCATTCCAACTCGGAGACCAGTCTCTACACAATGCCAAAATTTCACCTTCTTGTGGAAAAATCTTGATGGTTCCTCTTCTTGTTTTGTGGTACCACATGACATGAGAATTTTTTTTGGGATACTTGATTATTTTGGGGTCTCCACAAATAAAATCTCCACACCCCATACTCAAATAATATGATTGAGTAACACCACACATACCTCAAGCGGATCCAATGAATGGATTTTCTCAATCTGAGAATAACATCGAGGAAATCCCTCTTTTTTCTGTATTAATTGCTCAAATTTGCTTTAGTTCCAAGCACACAATCCTTCTGTCCCATCCAAAATCAAAGAACTTCGAGCTTTCCATAGAGTTGTTGTTGTCTTCCTCCCAGGTACCTTTCCTTTTACTCTTTGAAGTTTTTTTTCCTTTGTCTTTCCCTTTACTCTTTGAAGTTTCTTTTTCCTTTTTTGCGTCTTGAGCAGTGAATCCTGGATATTTTCTTTTTTTATCAGCACCATTTTTTTATTGACTAGCCACATTAAACTTGGGCTTCTACATATTATCATTTCCAAATGTCATTCTCCTTTTATCATAAAGGAGTATTGAGGATTTGATTTGCTTCATAAACCAACTAAAAGATGACTTTAGCTCCGACAATATTGTTCTTATTTAAATGAATCAATAGGGCCATCTTCTTATACTATCTTTGTATCTCTGAATCCTCTGCATCTCCATCTAACCCTAGGATTTTGTAGTAATTTACATCACCATTTCTATACTTTTTTTGGACAATATTGCAAACCTTTAAATGTCTAATAACTATTGTAAACCTTGGAGATCAGAAAACATATTGTTGGCTTTTAATGCCGTCTCCAAGGTACCTAAATTGTTGTTCTTTAAAAAACTAATTTCTACCAATCCCTTGGCCCTAATGGCAACTTTCTCATTACAATCCATGACAATTTAGCTATGAAATCAACAAAACCTTATGCACAACTAGAGAGAGTCACAACAACAAGAAAGAATGAAGAACCCAACTGGTGAATGATAAGTAGAAAGAAAGTCTTAATGACCCGAAATATATATAACATACATGATTTTTTTGTATATAACAAGATATATAACATACATGAAATTTTTGTATATGACAAGATAATAAATTTTTGTATATGACAAGGTAACAACTACATAAAAATTTCCTTTTAAAACCTCCACACAATAAAAACCATATTGGCAACTTCAAGGATTCTTTACCATTTAAAGATGCAATAGCATGCAACCAATAGTGCTTCAAATATATTACTTAAATTTGCCCTAAAACATTCAAGAAAATAATACCACGACTTATACCTTTGTGCCTTCGCAAAATTTTAAGATTTTCTCATTATACGAATAAAAACTTATAGTTGCAACATAACTAAAATTAGTTGTCATGCTTTTCAATTTTTTTGGGATGTTCTATAACATAAGACAATAATGAAATCCTCATATCACTTATAATTATTTACATAAAGATTTAAAAAAATAGGTAATACCTATAATGGATCAACAAACTTATAACATTTTATGAGCATAACCCAAAGTAAAAAATAAGCCCAACATCCATTACTCAGTTCGTTGCTCAAATTTACCATTCGTTAAATATTATCATTTAAGAAACCATAGTGTAACATCCACTATCCTCAACTCAAATATAATGTAACATCCACAAAGGTGTTTGAAAAAACTTAAAAGATTATGAGTAATAAATAATAGTTCAAAACCCTAATGTCTTTATAAACTTACAAACTTCTCAACATGTTCGAAATAAAAACAAAAACACATTTGCATTAATGGTTTGTGTTATATTCACACTTGATATGAAGTCTACCTTAAATAGATGTGTTACCAAGGTGTGATATGGTGTGCACATTTAGTGTGGTAATTACACTCACATGTGTAAGAAGGGTTAGGTGTAAATTAAATAATGCTTTAACCTTTCACTCCACAAATAATTATCTCCTACCCACCTCTTGATTTTTATAAATAAGGAACCATTATTTCCTTATTAAAAGGAGAAGCACTAATATTAGAGCATATTGCATCTAGTGAGTTGGCAAAGATGTAGTCATTATGAGAACCAAGGATCACTCCTTGATCCTTGGTACTATTGTTATGTGGCATTATCTTTGCACACTTCTCCCTTTGTACATTTCTTTTTATGGAATAATACAATTCTCTTTTATTGGCGAATCTCTTTTTCTTGTCTAAATAATCATTATGTGGATGGTGTATGTGTTTAAGTTCCTAGGCTTTTTATTTCCTAACATGGTTTTAGTGATAAGATTTATTTTCCCTAATATAGTATCAAATCACAAGGAACATAGCTTTTCTTCATAGATAGTTGTTGTGGATTTCTATAATTTTCAGCAAGCTCGATATTTCCACATAACTTGTCTAACCCCTATATAGTTTTTTGTGACAACCCTTATGGAGGTTTCAAAATTTCCCACTATGGTTTTTTTCGTTGGTAGAATAAGTTTTTGTGCCAACCCTTTTGGCTTTTTTTAAATTACACTCGGTATGTATTTTTTTCATTGCCAAAGTAATTTATTTGCCAACCCTTTTGGGTTTTTATAAAATTACATCGGGTATTTCTTTGTTCATGTTGATTTTTCAAGTTCAGGGTCATTTGCATGGAGTGAGTTCAATTCCATGAGAAGTTATTCACACATAACATTTATTATTTTTTTGGATCCAATTTTCCTTAGGTTAGATTTGTGTCCCTATTGAAGATCCGCATATGGATGAGTTTCATTGAAGGTATTTATTCCTTTTTCATTTGTGAGTGTTTTTAGTGTGTATTACATATTTCCATTGTATACAATGTGCCAAATAAAGTCAATTTTGAATTTTATTTCAACTAAATTGGACACTGTGAGTTCATTTGGGAAACACTTCAATTTCAACAATAAATTTGCCATTATATGCTTTTTTGGGAATCTTAGAGTAAATATGACATTTTCATTGCATCCAAATTGTCTAAAACCCCCTAGGGGAGCTATGTTTCACTTAATTTGGTTTCTGTTCATAGAATTTTTTAGCAGAGGTTATTAGAAAACTCCAGAACATGCTAATTATAGGGATAAATTACGTAATAAATAGCAAAGATAAACAAACTCCAATAATTTAGACTTACATAACATTTATTAAAAATAGAAGCACGCTATTACATGAAAACACATAAATAACACAAATAAATAGGGGATATAACCACGATGAATTACAAATTTAAAGGCAAACAAAGTAATCAATGTGTACTAAACATAGATAAAAGATTCTTAGGGAAACCATAACATAACTATTTCATTAATCTATATCACGCATTGGAACCATATTTCATGTAATAAATAGCAAAGATAAACAAACTCCAATAATTTAGACTTACATAACATTTATTAAAAATAGAAGCTCACTCTTACATGAAAACACATAAATAACACAAAGAAACAGGGGATATAACCACGATGAATTACAAATTTAAAGGCAAACAAAGTAATCAATGTGTACTAAACATAGATAAAATATTCTTAGGAAAACCATAACATAACTATTTCATTAATTGATATCACACATTGGAAACATATTTCATTACATTTGAGCGCTATATATAGAGCATTCTAGATCATTGTCTCTTTATATTCCAATCTTTCGATATGCCACAAGTAAATACTCTTCGAATTCTTTACTCTATTTCATACGTTTACAAGGTTGCATACATCTAAAAGACTATACAAAATACAAAATCTTATACTTTATACATGTGTCCAACCAATTATACTTGATGATTTTGGTGACCTTAATCCATACCCAAAACTTTCCTAGACTTAAATTATTGTCTCGTCTTGAGTTAAAGTCACACCTTGAAGTTTGATCTAAAGTTGAAAGGATGAGTCATAATCACTAGTCATGGTTATCATTTCAAATGCCATTTACCAGTTTTCATCAGTTGTGTACTACTTAGCTTCCCTTTCAATTTTTTAACTAACATACTAGCCTACTGCCCTTTCAAGTTTTTGATAGACTAGCATAACCAGGTGGTCACCCTTTATGGGTTTTCAACTAGCCTTACCTTGCTCCTAATGCTTAAGGCTATCTAAAAAATTTGAACAACTTATGAAAATTATTAAATTGTGGTGCAAAACACCTATTAGGAGGTTGATGGTGTGATTTGAAGTGGCTACATAAGAAGCTACTCTGCTATTGGTTCTAGTTGTGCTGAGGCTGGATCCATTGAGTGTGTAGGGTCTACTGGTGGGGTTTGCTACTATAGAGTGTCTATTTATGTCTTTATAGCTATCTTCTTCTTTTGAAAGACTTGTTGTACTTTTTGTGGTAGAATGAATTAAGGTTCATCCACTAGTTAATCAATGGAAACATCGATCTGTGAAAGATCTTTCTTCAACATCTTCTCGTTTATTAGGTCTTCACACACTAAGGAAAGTAAGATGCACATTGGAATATAGTTCAACATCAAATTTTTCACTTTATCATATTCTAAAATGGAGATTATTACTTTTACATTTGACATTTTCATTTGAATATCCAACACTAACTCATCCAATCGGTTAGCATCCCTTTGATCTTGAATGCCTGCAAATGTGTTGCATATTGTCTGATTATGCCAAGCCTGAAGCTTTTGCATGGTAGTATCCTTGGAACCTAGCATTTTCTTAAGTGCACTGCCCATTTCTTCTAAAGTATTTGTTTGATCATCCATCACAATTTTAGCTTTATTTGTTGTTGTAAACTCTAGTTGTGCAGTAGCCAAGGATCTATTGAGATGTTGCCTCCAGTTCAACATTCCTTGAGTTATTTATTTGCCTTATTGCATAGCTATATCCAATACATATTCATATTCTTTGAACAACTTGTAGATTATGTCTATCTCTGTCCTTAGACCCTGCCCTTGTAGACGTAGTGTTTATAGGCATTGCATGGCCAACTAGTCCTTAGTGAGTTGCATCAATAAGGTAGTGAGTTTCTTGTCCTCAGACATGACTTGGTCATCGAGAACTTGTGTAACTAATGCGAGATAAGTTATATTTATTATTTATCATGCATTTTTAAGCTATCTACTTAATTCTTCTTTTTATCCATGCAATCAAAAAACTCCCTGCTCCAAATTTGAGGCCTTTTATGTAATTAACTCCTGTAACACAAGACCTTATATTTTATTGGTTAGGGGAAACTGAGCAACACCAAAAGGTTTTTTCATCATAGTGGTCACAAGTGTCTTGTATGTATTTGAAAGTGTTGTAGGAGGTGGTGTGAATTGAGCCAAAGGTAGAGAGAAAGTGGTGTGCTGGGTGGATGTTGTGGTAACATCCCACAGCCACTGGGTAGTAATATAAGGTCTTGACTATGAAGCCTCCTCCTACACACATGCTTGATTTTTAGACTTGCATTGTGTTGCATGATTTGCATCTTCATTGTCTTGGGTCTCTTTTTTCTTTATGGCATTAGCTTTAGCATTTATCTAAGCTTGAGCTTTGGCTTGTGCCTCACATCCTTGGCTTTATCTTTAGTTGCTTGGGCTTCATTTGTGCATTTAACTTGCTCTTATTTGTTGTGGTCCTCCTTATCTTTATCTTTGGTTTTTTGCTTTATAACTGATTATTTGGCTTTCTCATCTTTGGATTTTTGTTCAGCCTGAGCCTTAGTTTTTACCTCTTCTTCATCTTTCTTTCATTTTGCAATCTATGCTTCTTGTTATTTTATTTACTCTTACTCATGTTGCTTCTTTTTTGCCTCCACTTATTCGGCTTGCTTACTTGTAGCCTCTACTTCCTCGGCCCACTTTTTCACAGCCTCTACTTCTTCATAACCTCTACTTATTTGGCTTACTTCTAGCACTTTTACTCTACAACTTGTTATTTATATTATTCTCTATGTGCAACTTTTTCTTGTTTGCATTACACCTCGTGTACATCTGCTTCTTATTTATATTCTTTGTTCTTATGCCTCTCCTCTTCCTTTTTTTGCTTCCTCTCTTCCTTCTTTTGTGTCTTCTAGATCCTATGTTTGTTACGTAGATTCATGTTTAGGTGTTGGCTCTTACACAATTGTTTATTGAGGTTCCTACCTGACTTATAGTATGTGAAGTTTGGTAGTTGATTTAGTCTCTTCAGAAGATTCTAATTTCATAATAATACCTATATGTACAAATGTTTCTTTCTTCGATGTGGTTGGAGGAGTGGGGATCTATTTTTGCTTCTTCATAGCCTAAGTTCGAGGTGGTTGTTATGTTGCTTGTGATGGTGACACAATACTTGCAATTTTTTGTTCCCCAAAATACAACATCCTTTCCCTTACAGTTTGAGATGGTCAAGCAGATGGGTGTGTGCATGGTTTACACATCAATGGTTGTGTTGGATTTATTACTCTTTTATATCGACCATTTATGCAATAGATGATCCTGTAGTTAGGCATACTTGAAATATTTTGGCCACCAGCTTGTGTTGTACTAGTTCTTGACCTATGATATCAACTGTAATAAAGGGTGGGGTTGATTATATCAAATGAGAGATCCTGCCTTACTTGATTATACACCTAGCATGTGTGCACTATTTATTAAAAAAAATCATTTTCTTCTTCCTTGTCATATACATCATTATCAATGTCTTCTAGCATAGTCTTCAAGACTTCTTGTTCATTCACTCCCACTTCTAGTAGGTCACACTCCCCTACTATCCTTGGGACATCTGGATTATCCAGCCATGACTTTATGTGACATGTCCTTTTCTTTGGTGAAGGTGGTGAGTCTCACGATGCAAGTGCCTTTCTTTTACCTTTATATTTATATGATGACGCTACTAATGTTTGAAGTGGGGCTTGTGGTTGTGCTTGATGTTATACTTGTGCCTATTCTAGCATTAGTTTTTATCCTTTTGAAATAATAGATCTCAAGGGTTACACTGACCTCACATCTAAAGCTTTATACCTTCAGACTTCTGCTTTTACATCTAGCATTGTGATGAAAAATGGCATTACGATCGTAGTTAGAATTGTTAGCTCATGCACTTTGATTTTCACCTTATCGTGCAATATTTTTATCGATGCATGCTACCCTAGATACTACATGACATCCTAAGGGATTTGGGGTGGGAATTGATTCAGGGTAGGGCCTCAATCCACTGTGCATTGAACTTGCCCAATTGTTCATAATATTACCCTATTTTGGTTCATGCAATGTTTACAAAGGTGATGGCAAGCCAAATATCTGTAGTGACATCAATGGGTCCTTTTGGGGATTTCCATTATGTAAAACAAAAAATCAACACCAAAAATTGATATTAGAAAGTCTATGAAGTATTTGTAATACCTTCTCAATATTGGTAATTAAATATGATGATAAAAACTCAGGCCAATTGAAATCTTTGTGTAGGCATATCATATGATACGTGATATTGATGACCCCCTTTGTTTCCTGCTTGACTTATTTTGTTGTCTGCCAAAACCTCTTTGTGATGCATTCAACTAAAATACACACTGAAGCATTTGTTATGGACTCAATTGGTATTTCTTTGCTTGTCCTAGTTATATATTTCTCCCTGGTGTCTGAATGAATGGGAGGAATGGTGGTCTTGTATGTAAGAAGGGATTTGTCATGATTTAGGAGACTTGTAGCTCGTGACATAGCTTGGGAATCGATCCAAATTGTAACATATTGGAAAAAATAAATAGCCCCTTGGTTATATCTACTCAAAAGGGCAAGCATAACCTCATAAATTTGACCAAACATAAATAGTTTGATCGATATTTTTGTGTGTGAATCTTGAAGTATATGTAGAAGCACTAGGGCTCCAGTTTGTGCAAGATTATGAGGGCCAAGAGCAAATAAATTACTTCATGCTTGATCCATGAAGTTGAAATGGCCATGCTCATTGTATTTAGTTTATCACAGACCTAAACTAATTCCCATCTTCTCCTTCTGCACATCTGTAAGTGGGATCAACGGTGGACCTCACTCCATCATTGTAGTTAATTTGCTTGCTTGAGCTCTAGTGTGCAATATGTGGGCTTGAAAATATTTGGAAAGTAGATCACAAAATTCACTTATTATCAAAGTTATGTAATGTTTGTGTGTTATCCATGTCCTTTCTTATATATATTTTGACACTCAATTATGTCTCATCAACTACTTTAAATGTGTCGACTAGTTGTGTATACACATAATATTTTCAACTTTTATCAAATTATGATGATTTACATCTTGTAAGAACCCATTGAGACTCAATATCTCTAAGTGCATGCCCTAAGGGGTGCATTGGGAAATGGGTGGGCATACCATTAGTGTTTCATAGGATTGTTGTCTATTATTGCCACATTATTACCAATCCAATAGCTCTTAAAACCATTCCCTAAGCTATTACTCCTCCTTTGCACATTCCTCCAATATTTTCCACTTTCCATTCCTCTTTTCCTCACTTTAAGTCCCTTTTGTTAGTCACTTGTATAGGGTCGACTGGGTAAACCCTGTAAAGTTTCAGGGTATTTTTCACGTAGGAGCTAGTTGACCTTTGACCGACCTAGCTCATGATCTAGTGAATTATTGTTTAAAATTATGCTAGGTCGATTGGGTTGGCCTTGTCAACTAACATTTTTGAAAGGGTTTAGGGTCAAATTTGTGTATAAATATAATATCATTTTGTCATTATTTTAATATGCAATCAAGAGTTATTATTTGCTTGCACTTCTTTACAATCTGCGCTTCCACCATTCTACTTAAGGAGTCTTAGCTTAGGGTTTCTACTTGGAAAATCTAGTCTTGTGGATAAGTATTGGATATTTTGGCCTTTCTTAGTGATCCTTACAAACCATAAAAACCTCTTGAAAATCTCCATTGGACAAGGGAGAGATTGAGTCTTGATGGGTTCACATTTAAGTAAGTGTTCTCTAACTTTGATCCTATCTTTAGTAGATAAAAGTAGCATAAGTATTGGCTTCGAATAATATTACTCTTCATATTCCATGTATCAGGGTATTACTCATACTTAGCTTAATTAAGATTCTCTTATATGTGTTTTGATTGTTTACTAACCCCTTACTTTGTGCAACAATCTTTGGTGAGCACTAGACTAGATTTACTTTTCTCGTTATTAGATTAAGTGAAATATCAAAACCTAGGACCCCCTTAGGTTTATTATGTGATTATGTTAGCCTAGAGGATTTCAAACCCTCCTTAGCATAATGTATTATAATAAATGATCTCCTAATTAGATCTAGCATATCCCCATATTGGTCATGCTTCCGCTTAATAGATGTATTCCCAATCAGAAGCATAGGTATGTTATATCTTCTCTGAGCTAGGATTGATTTATATGCATGTTGCATTTATGATTGCATACATTATGGTGAACCCAATGTGAACTAATCCTTGTAGGATTTGTTCACTTATTTTATCATATATTTGTCATATTGGGTCAACTGCATCGACATAGTTCTAACTTCTATGCACAGGTTTAACACAGTCGCATCCATACGACTCCATTCTTTTTGTGCAGGTTATTTTTTAGGTACAAGCTATTGGATTGACCTAGTACAATTATTTTATACTTTCAGACATCCAGTCTAGACTACTAGGTTGACCCAATCGATCTTGTACATTTTAGGCACTTAGCAGTAGGCTTTTATAAAGCTAGATCAACCTAGCCAACCCTATTAGCAAGATTTACAAGCATTTGTCAAGGTTCTTTGATAACAATCCCATTTCTCTACATATTAAAACTCACCAAGGTTCCTTTCTATCCTTCCTCCCTTTTCTTACAATCTTTCCTTTCATGGTTTATAGTCTTTTAAACTGCCCCTTTACAGTCAACTAGATTGACCCTATTGACCCAGTTTTATATTTTGTGTTATCTAGATAACTAGGTTGACTCTTTTGACCCTATTCATTTTTAGACCTTTGCTTTCATAGTACAAAGGAGACACTATCAACCCTATTATGTATTATATGCATACACTATCAACTACATGAATACTATATCATGTTTTAAAGTTGGAATTAACCTTTATATGCTAGTAATTGGCTCACACTTTCATTCCTTATTGCTTGCATGCTTAGAATAAATAACATAGTCTAATTAGGTAGTTTTAAATTTACCATTTAGTTTTACTATTTTCTATTTTATGTACACATGGCTAAATCATAAAATCTTAAACAAGCAATTTAACAATTGTCTACCCAAGGCCTGCTTGCTTGGATTTCATCACCAAGGGGAAGCCAACCTAGTTTTCTAGCCAAGTATAAACACATGGTTAATGGTATATTTTGGATAAGTACCTGATACCCTTATTATTTCAATGTGTGAAGTGAGGTGGTAGGCCCCAATACCAAGCCTGTACCATTGACAATATAAATTCCTTCTAGCCCAAACTTCCTGAAACTATCCTTAGATTGTTTTCTAGTTCCTTACTTAAATCCAACTCCCTATCACATTTAAAATTATATTCTAATAATCTAATAACTTTTAGGTTGACCATCTAGTTAGTTTTTACTTTCCAAGTTGATTTCATTCTCTTTGTTCAATTGTATTTTGTATTATAAAAACTTGTATTAAACAGTGTTGGTGTAAGGTTTTGTGTTATGTGTCTCAATTGGATCACCCTCGTTGATCTAATTGATTATTTTTTTACCTTTAGTTTTTTATTTTCAAAGTACTTATAAAATTATTTTTAGTATATAGTCATTTCAGTTGACATAGTCTGTTATAGGTTATCTAAGTTTCCCTATCAACTGTGTTAGTTGGCCTAGTTAACCCTGTACACTTTTTCAGCGTCTATTTTCTGTACTAGGTTGACCCAGTAAACCTTGTACTATTTGTAGGCCCCATTTTATGTGCTAGGTTGACCTAATTGACCTTTTTTTTTTTATACCTTCCCTATTTGCTGATCCAATTTATTATCTTTCCTTGTTAGCATTTTATTCATTTTTCTCCAGTCATAATGAAGTCTCCTATCAGAAACTTCTTGGATAACTTGAATCCATTTAGATACTATATGGGATGTTAATTTATTTCTCTCTATTCTTCCCAAGAGCACCATCACTCTCAGGGCACCTCTTCCTCTCCTTCATCCATCACTTGTAACATGGTGAAAATCACACCTCGAGATGAAGTTGATGGATTTGATTCTTTCTATACCCACCAAGATACTTATTATCTCTAAAATTTTCAAACTAATGTAGAAGAAATTGACACAAGTTTAATCAATAATCCAAATAATAATCCATCTTCTAATAACCCTCCCCCTAACACCAATTCAGGGAGTTCTCCTACCAACACCAACCCACCTCTTAATACAACTCAACTTCTTGCCCATGTTATTCAACAAATGAGCATAATACAAAACTCTTAACACCAATCAAATGTGCAACTTCAACAACATTTGATTGATATGGCTAATCAACCTCCAACCATCCATCCTCAAGCTAATCCCAATTACATTCCTCCACCTCTTAGAGATCCCTCGAGCAATGTTATTCCTCAACCCATATTGAATAACAAGATGCTTAAAATGATTCAAAATGAGCCTTTAGCTCCCTTAATTGTGTCCATTGATATTGGTAACATATCTCCAACTATCAAATATGATGGGACTAAAGACCTTGCCTCATTTATTAAAGCCCTTGGCAACTTTACAAAGAGTGGATCCAAACTAATACCTTTTCCACAACTAAAGTCTTAGTCAAAACCTTCATTGGTGATGTATTATAATGGTATAACCAATTACCCCAAAATTATATTTGACAACTTGAAGTTTTGATTAATCCATTAGTTAAAGAGTTTCAACACAATGATCTTCTCAAAAATTATCTTAGCCACTTCATCAATGCTAAGCAATCTCCTTCTGAATCAGCTCATGACTTTATCAAAAGATATAAATAATTAGCCCATAAAGTCAATCATAACATGAATAGTGATAACTTCTTCAAAATATTTATCATTTCCTTGAATCCTTCTCTCTAATATAAGGTTCAAACCTTTGCTCCCCAAACACTTAATGAAGCTCTTGACCAAGCTAAATGTCGAGACTTTATCATGAAGCAATTCAAACCTAATCCTAGAGTTCTTAAAGGATATTTTCAAACATCTACCAATGCTCTCATTAGTAATACTCCGTAAACCAAGTATGGAAGTACTAAAACATATATTCATTTACCTTCTCACACACCTCTCTCAATTTAGCAAATGAAATATTTTTTACCGCCCTCTAAACCTTTCATTTATCCTAATAATCCTCCCAAGTCGTATGACCCTAATCTATTTTATTAGTTCCATGCTGACATTGGTCATTCCCATGAATCTTATAGAGGGATCACTAAATTTGTGGTCTCTTATATGTTTGCTGATTCATTTGATCATGAATCCATAATCAACCTTTGTCATCAAGAGTACACCACTGCTTCTCAAAAGTGATAAGCTTCCAAAGCCTCTATTTCAAATAATCAAAAATATTTTTCTACAACCAATAAAAAAACCAAGGATGTTTATGCCATTGATGTCAATTATGACCAATATTATAACAACTCTCAATATGTTAACACTTCTAAGGTTATCTATCGTCACAAGCCAGCTCATAAAGATTCTATTACCAAGCCCAATACGCCATCTTTAGAAGAACAACTTCTTAAAGATACTACCACCACTAATCTTGTTTTAGAAGCCCATGAGGAACCACCTCCTCCATCTGATACTCCAACCACATCTACTCTTTCCAAATCTACTTTACCTCCTAAAACTCATGTTGGTTCTTCTAAATCTCATTGGAATTTTCTTGAGGAACTCAACTATATGTCTTGCAAGATCCCACTTATGGAGTTGGTTTGTACTTCACCCTATCATCATAAGTTCCTTATGCAATAACTCTAAAAAATTGAAGATCCATATTCTACTGATGAAGAACCACCTTTTATTGAATCTCAACCTACTAACGTCAATACCATTAAAACTATGCATCCTTCCAAGCCTTTTATTAAATTTCTTGAAGAGGACATTATCAATGATGAAATTCTTTTTCGTGTTGATGATATGCCACTTTTCATTAAAATATTTATTAATACCACCCTTATCCGTAAAGTTCTAGATGATGAAGGCTCTGGTATTAATGTGACATCTTTATGGCTAATCCAACAGCTTGGTTATAACAAAGATCATGTTAAGCAAACTCATCTTACCTATCATGGTATTGATAAGACAAATCAAAAGCCACTTGGTTACATTTGGCTTCCATTGACCATTTGATCTAAGATGGTTTGAAGTAAGCTTATGGTCCTTGATTTACCCTTGTCTTATAATATACTCCTTGGTCATCCATGGACTCATAGAATGAGGGCCATTGCTTCTTCCAGTAGCTAATGCATTAAATTATTACATAACAGAAAGTGATATAAGCATGAGGCCAATCCAAACCCATGGAGCATTCAACTTCCTAATCCCAAATCCGAATATCATATTCTTATAATTCCTAAGATTAATAGTGTTCCTTTACCTGAGTTCATCAACATGAATCGTGATTTATAAGTTACTCTTGTGGATTTTGATGATGATGAACCCAATGATTTGCAATATACTTGTAATACTACCAAGTTACCACCATACATTTTGTAGTGGCTCCCTTATTCTTTATTGCCAAGAGACTATACTATTCCTCTTATTGACGAGATTATTGATTTTCCCCTCCATATAATGCTCAAGAGCCTTTTTTTCTAGAATATGCCTTCACTTGTAATGATTTTGGAGTGGCCAATTATTTCAAGATCCTCTCATCATGTCTCCTCGTATATTTAGTAATATCAAGATTTCACCTTCTGAAACTCCCCTTAATTCTCAAGCATCTACAATTTCTCCAACATATGACGATAATTACATAATGACCCAAGCTCAATCTTAAGACTTGGATGTCCAACACTATCAAAAAACCTTGGCCCAAATTCATGATTTTAATTAGGATGTCCATACCATTTCTATGAATCGTGACTTAAATCCCGTAGGTTATATCCCTCTTGTTAATTTTCCACTTCTTGATACTCCTTGGGTGGTAGAGCAAATTATACCTTTCAAATTTCTAAAAATTCATGCATCTCCTTTACCACCTATTGATCTAATTATTGCATCTGATTCTTCCCCTATCACTGAACCCACTAACACTCCAATCCCATCTAATCCATCTACTTCTCCTACTCTTGAGATTAAACTCAATGCTAAGGCAACCGATGTCTATCAAATACATTCTGAGTATGATCACCATGGTAATCAAATTCTATATCTTGAAGTAAATGTTGAGTATTATGGTCCTCTTCCTACCTTGCCTAGTGACAAAGCTATTCTTGAAATACTTCATGTCTGAGAATCTCAACTTCCTTGACAACATCATAAACTCAGGAATTTTAAAACTAAAACTCCTTATCTCAACAACTTCGTTACTAGCATTGATCCCAAAGCTAATCCAATCTCTTCTTTACCTAATGTATTGTATCACTTTCAAGATGATAATGCCATGCTTATCAAAGAAACTAATTGCATTAAATATGGTGCTCCATCTTGTCCTCAACCAATTACTATCTCTCGTGAACTCTCACCTACTAAACATGATAATTTTAGCTTATTCTTTGATAAGTATCGTGAGGTTTTTGCTTGGTCTTATGAAGACATCCATGGTATTGACCCTAGCACTATGGTGCATAATATCATTACTTATCTTGATGCCAAGCCCATGCATCAAAAACAAAGGAAATTTCCCCCTGAGGTTTCCACTCTATGTCACAAGGAAATCATCAAACTACTCGATGCTAAATTTATCAAACCAATGGACTGTTCTAAATGGGTTTCTAACATTATCCCTGTTAGAAAAAAGGTCACTATGGTCATTTACATTTATATTGATTTCTGTAATCTTAACCTCACTTGTCCCTATGACAACTTCCCTTTACCTTCAATAGATGCCATCGTTGATTCCACAACTAGTTACGAAATGTTCTCTCTTATGGATGGCTTATTATGATGCAATCATAGTCACATTGCCCCAAATAACCAACACAAGACTACTTTCACCATGGAATGGGTCACCTATTGCTATGTCAAAGTGCCATTCAGCCTCGAAAATGCTAGAGACACTTACTAACAAGCAATGAATCATATCTTTCATGATCTTATCCACAAAATTTTTGAAACCTATGTGGATGATCTCATTTCTCAGGAATAGCTTTTACATTAGTGTAGATTTGAGGTATTTAGGGAGAAGGTAAATAGCAACTAGTTAATTTACCAAGAGATAAATATTAGTTACAAGGTGGTTATAATCGTATGATTAATATGGTAGGTTTGTATTACGATAGAATATTATATTGTTGATATATTGTTAATAGTTATAACAATATATCATATTCAGTGGTTTGTTTATTTAAATGATTTGGGTGTGAGATAAATTAGTAGAGAGAATATAGGAATATGATTCCTATAAATATGAAACATGTACTATAATCATTTATTCAGATTAATTCAAAGAGAAGAGAAGGCAAAAGATTGTGTGTTGAAAATTTGTCTACATATTGTGTTTGGCTCTTTACATGAGTTAAATATTTATTTGGCTCTTTGAATCACAATAATGGTATTAGAACGGGTTAATGAGAGTTTAAAGACATATGCAAGGTACTACATTGATTATTCAAGAGCAAAAAAATTTAGCTATGTTGAGTGCATAGCCCTGATTACATACGTTGGAGTTTTTTAGTCAGCGTGGCATTTTAAGCCTACAAAACTATGGATTTATCAACATGCCGCTAAGTTGCCCAACATCTCAAGCTAAGTCTATAAATTTCCCACCAAATTGCAGTTGATTTTTATGGCTGGTTATCAAACAATATTAGCTTATTAGCAATGGTATTGTGTACAAGGTCGCAGTTATCTAACTTTGAAATTCAAAAGATCGAAGCTTAAAAAATGTACCAAACTAAAATCATATCTCTATCGTACGATATCCAAATGAAATATGCAGATCTACCATTCATCCATTTGTACTCTGATTAGCTTTTTCCATAGCCAATTCGTGGCTCTAAATTATTACATTGATATAAGTTGTTCTGAAACCACTCTATGTTGTGAAAAGAGTCACAAACTGCACATAGCCTATAGTCTTCTCTTACTTGGTGATTTGATGTTTTGACTTGGAAGTGACATTTGTACTTTGTTTTCAATCTTCAAACATCAACCATGAATCAAGGTTATCTCAAGAGTTTATAAATGACATTAGAAGAAGTGTTTATAAATGGCATCAGAACTTGGACAACGATAGTGGCAAAGGCACTTCAATGGCTAGAAATTCTAGGTAGTTTATTAAAAAAAAAGTCAATTCTTGTTAATCGCATATTTTAGGATTTATAATTTTGTTTTTTAGTTTGATCATCAAAATAATAGTCGAGTTTGATATCTTGTTTTTTAAAAAGTAATCAAATATTATTACTTTTTAAAATCTTGTCTTTAAGTATCCATTGAGTCTATATATATATATATATATATATATATATATATGAAATTCTAGGTAGTTTATTAAAAAAAAAGTCAATTCTTGTTAATCGCATATTTTAGGATTTATAATTTTGTTTTTTAGTTTGATCATCAAAATAATAGTCGAGTTTGATATCTTGTTTTTTAAAAAGTAATCAAATATTATTAATTTTTAAAATCTTGTCTTTAAGTATCCATTGAGTCTATATTTGTAAGATATATATATATATCGTATTAGTCCTCAAAGTATTAAGAGTTGAAATAAAAAGACATTGTTAAATATAAGTTTAATCATTAGGATTAAATTTATTGTCAATAGAGTTTATAAAGTCATTAGAGTCAATTGTCATATGTGAATATAAAAAGTATTTAGTCATTGGTATTTTTTAATCAAGTCAAAAATTCAAGGTATCAATTTTGTGGGTTCATTGTCAAAATAAAAATGAGTCAAAAGTCATTTTTACGTCCATAAAGTATGTTAAAAGTCTTGAGTCTTATCATTTAGGTGAATATTAGGGTCTCATTTAGGTGAATTAGGTTAATGTCATCTGAGTCATTTTTTTGTAAAGTGTTTTATAATATTGTAAAAATGTCAAAAAATGTTCAAAAGCATAAAGACACATTATTGCTTAAATACGACATCAAATTTATGTAATTTCAAGATAATAAAATTCAAAAAAATATTAAAGATGGATACGAGGCTGATACTGAACCCAAGAACACTCGATTGATAAAATGTCGATGTTTGATAGCAAAGCAATACATCCGACACTTAAAGAATAAATATTTACCAGCTGAGTAAGCAATGTAGACATACTGGAGGCTGGAAGATACACAAAAGATGGAAGTATTTTAATGACCTCTTGTTAGTGACCAATGATAAGGTCGTATCAATGTTTTGGTGACATATATAGTATGGTGTGTTTTTCATTTCCTGTGTATTTTTTTAGAATAAGAACAAAAGAATATGCCTATTCAGGTAATGTAATGTGTGTGTAAATTCCAAACATGATTCCTTGAGGTGAAAACACTGTGAAAGGACAAAAACACCAATGCAAATTAGTTCATAGATCTTGAAAGGGTTTGTGGTAGAGATCTTAAAAACCATAGGAGGTGAACAATATTTGGCAACAGTTAGGAGAGTAGCTGCTGTAAAGATCTCGTTACTGCCTTGTTTTTTTATAGAGATGACCCTCAGTGACACATTTATTGTGGTCATATAATATAAATATGGGATGCATTCCTTCGCATAATAGTGATCATGTGCAGAAAGATTGTGTCAATAGTATGCAAACATGTGAGTATGTGGTGGCATATAGTTCTATTCATGCTAATTATTAGAGGTAAATGGTGTTCTTATTCATTTCAAGGTTTGTGGTAAGTTTGTAAAACTATGGGAGGAGTGAGGATCTCTTTATCAAGGTCATGATCCAAATAGGGCATGCTACAGTGGGTGAGCATACTATAGATAAGAGTGTGAATATTTTTGTACCATGTAAAAACTATGAGGGGAAATGTTAGGAATAGCTTTTACATTAGTGCAGATTTGAGGTATTTATAGAGAAGGTTAATAGTAACTAGTTAATTTATCGAGAGGTAAATATTAGTTACAAGGTGGTTATAACTATATGATTAATACAACAAGTTTGTATTATGATAGAATATTATATTGTTGATATATTGTTAATAGTTATAACAATATATTATATTTAGTGGTTTTCTTATTTACAAGATTCGGGTGTGAGAGAAATCGGCAAAGAGAATATAGGAATATGACTCCTATAAATATGTAACATGTCCCCGAATGATTTATTTAGATTAATTTAGAGAGAAAAGAAAGCAAAATATCATGTGTTGAAAATTTGTATGTGTATTGTGTTCGGCTCTTTGCATGAGTTAAATCTCTATTTGGCTTTTTGAATCAACAACATCATTGTTAAATCCAAAAGTCATACAACTTATATATCATATCTTGTTATCATTTTTGATTGCCTTCTTAAATATCAGGTTAGACTCAATCCTTACAAATGTGTCTTTGGTGTCACATCTGTAAAATTGTTAGGATTCCTAGTCCTCTCTATGACATCGATGTTAACCCCACTAAAATTAGTGTTATCGTCAACATGCTCATTCCTCATTCTATTCTTGGCATTCATACATATTTAGGCAAACTTGGGTCAATTAGATGATTTATCCCCAAAATGGCTTATCACATCCACTCCATCAATTCTCTTTTAAAAAAAAGTATTGCTTTAGAATGGATGGATATGTGTCAAAAAAAAATTGATAACATGAAAGAGTCATTGCTTCACCTACCTACACTTCGTCCTCCTTCCAATGATTGACCCTTGATTCTATATACTTCTTCCACACCCATATCAGTTAGGGCAATGCTTGCCCAACATGATGACACTGGAAGAGAGTATGGTATCTACTACATTAGTCGAGGCCTCATCGATTATGAAACATGTTATACCAAAATTGAATGTGATTACATCTCCATCTATTTCATAGCTAAAAAGCTTCACCATTACATGCTTTACCAGATGACTTATGTCATCATTCATTTTGACCGCCTTTGTTATTTCTTCTCTAAAGCTTTTCTTCTTGGAGATAGAATTGGCAAATGGATGGTCCTCCGTATGGAATTTTATCTCTGCATCATCACTCAAAAAGCTATTAAAGGGCAAGTCATACTTGATTAACTTGTCGTATTTCCCATTCTAGCTACTTCTCCCCTTAAGATAGTTTTCCAGGTGATAATATCCTCTATATTGAAGGTCTTAATCAAGCTATTTTTCTCAAATATTATTTTTAGAACTTTATCATTGATCTTGAAGCAAATAATCTTGATGAATCTTCTATTTCCTCTAATACTACTAAACCTAAAGTATTTATCGAGGAGCTTCCTAAAATTAATGTTGACTTGCACTAGGATACTTATGCCCTTTACTTTGATGGTGATAAATGCCTTTAAGGCGCTGAGGCAAGTTGTATTCTCAAAAATCTTCTTAGCAAAATCATTCCTTTAGCATTTCGCTTCACATTTGATGTCACCAACAATATGGTCGAGTACAAAGCTTTAATCTTAGGTACGAGAGTTTATCTTCATTTAGACATTCAATATTTGCATGCTTTAGGTGATTTTCATCTTATTTGCCACCAAGTCAATGGTGATTATCAATGTAAAAGCCAAAATATCATTACTTATCATCAAATTGCAACCACTCTCGCTAAGGATTTTATCCCTTTCACTATTGAGCCTATTCTTAGAGATTAAAATTCCATTGTTGATTCTCTTGCCTCTTCAGCATCTCTCTTTCATCCACTCCAAGTTCTTTTTGATCTTAATTTTCTTATACAAATAAAAAAAATCATCTTTAACTCAACCATCAAATTCAGTTATCTGCCACATCAAAGTTGTTACCATTCGATAAAGCCTATGGTATAAAGACACTATTCAATTCTTGGAACATCAAACTTATCCTCATAACTTAGACTCTCGTGAAAAGACACATACTCGTAAACAAGCTTTTAAGTTTGTATTTTGACACAACATTATTTATTATCACACATTTAATGTTGGTAATCTTGTCCTTAAATTAAATTACACCAATGATAAAGCAGTTAAATATGCCCAAAAATGGTGGGCCCCTATTTAGTCAAAGATATTCTCGGTCCAAGTACCTATCACCTTCAAACTAATGAAGGCCATGTTTTCAAAGATCCAACCAACACATAATTACTTGAAAAGTACTTTTCCTAACACATTTCCTTCTTTTCATGCTTTTTATCTATATCTATCTAACACCTTTTTGCAGGATACTTACACGGGTCTTTCCCTCTACAACAGTTCTCTCTTTTCACAAACTTTTAGTCTTTCTTTTTTGGTCTTTTAGTTTCTCCTTTCTCTCATGAGTTGCATTTTAAAATCACATATAGGACTCAGTCTTCCTCATGATGTACCATAGTCTTCTTTATCTTTATTATTTTCACATTTTGGCATCCCTTAGATTTCTCTTTTGTGAGTTACAGTGTAAGACCATGGATAGGACCTGGTCCTCCTCACAAAATACCACCTTTTGCTTATTTCTATTTTTTTTCACATGATTTTTAGCACCCTCGTGGGTTTCTCTTTTATGAGTTTTAGTGTAAGATCGTGGATAGGACCTGGCCCTCATAAAATCACCGTCGTGTTATATCTTTTTTTAAACGTGTTTTTTATCCTTGTTCTCAACTTTCACTTTTGCTTCTTTTGATAGATGGAATTTGCACAACAATTTATGCTAGCATGTTTTCCTTCATTTCTCTCATTCTTATGATAAGGAATTACACTTTACTGTCATTATATCTCTTTTTCACCTTTTGTCACATTTTTTCATGATTTGAAGTAATTCAAATTGTTCCATGTGTCGTCCCTCTTTATTTCCTTTCCTTTTACTCCACATTGGATAAAACAAGGTCAAAGTCAAGATAACACTTTTATTTCACCTAGATTTATGAGACTGGTAGACCACATGCTCTTTGAGGTTTTCTCTCTTAGCAACCAAGTCCCAAGTATTCAAATGAAATTCATTTTTACCTCCCATGTTTAGTTTTCCAAATTCATATGAAGGAGAAATAGAAAAAGCTATCAAGAAAGTTAAAATTGAAATCATTTGAATCAAAAAACATTGATATACAAAAAGGTAACTTACAAATCTCAAAAGTTAATATCATAGTAAAAGACATGATTCCAAGCACATCTCCTATCTCTAATCAAAGCTCAAACTCCACAATTGGCCTCACATGGAGTCAAGGTCCATTGGGGTACGGTAGGCTAGTAGATTAGAATATGAGAATTCAAAAAAATCTATGATGCTACTTTCTTTCTCATGCAAGTACCCAATTTTTGTAGTAGATCGATGACTATATAAAGGGTCCAGAGAAACGAGAAACATGTTGTGGGAAGGTAGGTCCATTTTAATTTTCATGCATATAGCCTTAATGGGATGATCTGTATACTTCATTCGTTAACTTGATATTTGTGTGGATAAGTAAAGTTCTTCAGAGTTTTTAAGGTCAAAATTCCTCTTATTTTGACAAACCAATTTTGAGTGTATTGACTTCAATAAAGAGTTCCTCTACCTTGGTATTTCCTTCATTATCCCTTCCACCCATTTCATTTCCCCCCTTGACAGCTAAATTGTGATTCCAAATCTGGTTTCTTTCTTCTATATTCTCTTCTTTTTCACCTCTTAAAAACATGCTAGCACTACTTTATTTCAGTTTTATCTATCTTTAGAGCCAAAAAACATGTTTGAGCAAGTATGAATTACTTTCGTTATACCATAAAATTACATTCCTAGACTTGTTTTGCTTATTTTTTACCATTTATCATTTATTGCACTATCATGTTGTTACAAACACCTGAGTTCATACCTTTTTCCATTATTGAGTGAGGTTGGATTGTTACTTCTCACTCAGCAATGTTGTTTTTCCTTTTTATGCACCTTTTTCCATTGTTGAGTGAGATAAGGATTGTTATTGCTCGTTCATCAATATTGTTTTACCATTTTATTTTTTTCTCATCCATCTTTGTTTGAGAAAGGATTATTATTTATTTTTCATTGATGTTTGATTATCATCTTTTTTGACATGTATCCTTGGTTTGACTTGGTGAGTTTTCCTTTCTTACTCGAGATTTACTTGTTTGAGTTTTTCGGTCTTTAGTATCCTTGCTTTTTGGTTACCCAATTTAATCTTGTTTTTTACTTGGTCATTTGGTCTAACATAACACTTGTCACCCCAACTTACCAAATTTCCAAGTACATCACATCTTTATAACACCACTTATTTTGGCTTTCTTGCGTTTGTTTATTTTTGCTCTTTAGTTTTGTATTCTTGGGTTTGTCTAAAGCAGTCTATGTGCCCTACAC
The DNA here is from genome assembly GCA_037957365.1 of Torreya grandis. NCBI lineage: Eukaryota > Viridiplantae > Streptophyta > Pinopsida > Cupressales > Taxaceae > Torreya > Torreya grandis. The sequence continues at coordinate 4,559,193 of JARHVA010000731.1, read as the reverse complement.
AATCAAAACTAACACAATAGACAATCATCCAGCATTAAAGGTAAGTCAAGTTATGCATCACATTTCCTTTTCAGTTATTTCCCTTTTAGTCATTTACCTTCAGTTATTTTATGCTTAAAAATATTGTAACTTTTTTTTAGTATCAACATTATGTGTTCTCATGTTATTTCTCAAAACACCATCCCCTATTGCACCTTAGTGACAAATAATGAGCTTCAAGTGTAGCATATGTATATACATAATATTTTCATCTTTTATCAAATACTGATGCTTTGCATCTTACAGAAACCTATTGAGACTCAATCTTTCTGATTGCACATCCTAAAAGGTACATCGAGAAAGGGGTGGGTAGACTATTAGTGTTTTGCATGATTATTATCCCTTATTTCCACATTATTACTAATCCAACCAGCTCTTAAAATAATTCCCTAAGCTATTATTCCTCTTTTGCACACTCCTCCAGTCTTTTCCATTTTTCATTCCTCTTTTCCTCACCTTAAGTCCCTTTTATTAGTCAGCTGTACAGGGTCGACTAGGTCAACTTTGTATAGTTTCAGGGTATTTTTCACTTAGGAGTTATTTGACATTTGGTCGACCTAGCTCATGACCTAGTGAATTATTATTTGAAATTGTGCTAGGTTGACTGGGTCGACCCTATCAGTTGACATTCTTGGAAGGGTTTAGGGTCAAATACACCTATAAATACAAGATCATTTCATCATTATTTCAATATGCAACCAGGAGTTATTATTCGCTCACACTTCTTTCCAATATGTTCTTCCACCATTCTACTTGAGGATTCTTAGCTCAAGGTTTCTATTTGGCGAATTTAGTCTTGTGGATAAGTCTTGGATGTTTTGGCCTTTCTTAGTGATCTTTACAAACCACAATAACCTCTTGCAAAGCCCCATTGTCAAAGAGAGAGATTGAGTCTCAATGGGTTCACATTTGGGTAAATATTCCTTTACTTTGCTCATCTCTTTAGTAGATAAAAGTATCATAAATATTAGCTTTGAATAACATTACTCTTCATATTCCATGTATTAGGGTCTTACTCATACTTAGCTTAAGTGAGATTCTTTTATACATGTTTTGATTGTTTACTAACCCCTTACTTTGTGCCACAATCTTTGGTGAACACTATATTAGATTTACTTTTCTTGTTATCAGATTAAGTGAAATATCAAAACCTAGGACCCCCTTAGGGTTATCATATGATTGTGTTAGACTGGAGGCTTTGGAACCCTCTTTAGCATAGTATATTTTGATAAATGATCCATTAATTAGGTCTAGCGGTTCCCCATATTAGTCATGCTCCCACTTAATAAATGTATTCCCAATCAGAAGTGTAGGTATGCTCTATCTTCTCCAAGCCATGATTGATTTATAATCATGTTGCATTTTTTATTGCATATAGGTTATGCACGACTACTTCAATTATGTCTCAGTTGTTTTATCCATAGTCTTAATTAAAATCCATATCCTTATTTAATATGTCATTGAAACTAACCCTTTAATTAATTGTTTATCAAATCCAACCTCATGGCATATATTATTGTTTGGGGGTAAAATCACTCAAGGCAAGTTGAATCATGATTCGTTCACCCATCCAATGGATTTTCAATAGGAAAATAGATAAGACACTAATTTTGTGCACACAAATATCACATATCATCAGCATGTAAATACTTGTGTGTGTTGCTTGTGTAATCTTCTTTGTTATTATCATGCACATACCTTTATTTGTTCATTCAGTGTCTTAACTATCTTTTATCAAATGTTTTGATCCATATTGTTATAAATTCATAATTGTGCACATACGTGTCTTTCATTACACATTTTGTAAATATATTCATCATGTCATCATTATTCATATTTTTTTATCTTATCTCATGCTAGTACAATAACAGAAAATAAATACGCCATCTTGGTTCCTTATACCAATGGTACATTAGGCTATGTATTATTTGCACACTTTATTTTTATTCTTTGTATATTTTACGTCAAACTAATATATATTATGGCAAGATATCATCATGGTTACACATATCATGATGCATATTTCCTAATGCCACATTCAACATGATTGCTCAAGACTAAGCAACACAAGTCTCACATTATCATAATCCATCGTATATCACAAATCATATTGTTTATCTCAAATAAATACTCTATCGCATCATTTATCTAACATAGCTAGCGCATATAACATCCAGCCCTTCACTCACATCCAACCCAACCCATTATAAGTTTCATGAACTTACTAACCAATGTGCTCTTCATTTGTTTTTAAGACCATTACTTCTTGTAATCGTAATGCCTTTTCAAAGAGGGGCAAAATATATACATCTAAAATTCACCACTCCATAATAAATACACTTAATCCGTAATTTATTCTAAATATACTACTTTTATACCCCATTATACATTTCCTACATCACACACTAACCTTGTAACACCATCTCTCTAAATTAATTTTCTTATTAACACATCATTCATCCTTAATCCTCTCTTACACAATTTTTTAGGATTTTTAAATTCCTTCCCAACTACCTCCACCCACCCACACTACATCACCTACAAATCCTTCTCTTAATCATAATTAAGTATAATTTATTAACTCTAATGGAATTGTTGACCATTTTGCCCAACAGGGCAAAAAATCGGTCAACTTCTCCCCCTGTTGTTTAAGGCCAATTTCATTTTTTGATTTTGCACAAGTCCAAAAGTTTCTACGGACTCTGCAGGTGTTTGGTTCGAGCTTCAAATTCTTTAGCTTTGGTTCAATCAGCTAAGATCAATGCAGAGTTTATTCGGCAGTTCAACCAATTTTGGTTCAAGCCTTAGTTCATCGCTTCAACTTCCAGGCTTGGTTCATCGCTTGTTTCACCGCTTGGTTCAAACAAAGGTTCACTGGTGGGTTCAACCAATTAGTTCATTTGGTTGGTTCAAAGCTTAGGTTCAATGGCTTTGGTTCAACACGAGTGTGACGTTCAAAGTTTATCAGCAAAGTTCAAGGCCAAGGTTCAACGTTGTTTCAACTATTTGGTTCATCAACGCGTAGTGTTGAACCATTTTTGGTTCAACGAATCAGTTTAAAGGTTTGGTTCAATGGGCTCGACACACAATGGTTGAACCGTTGAACCATTTTTGGTTCAACGCCTCCAGTTCAACGTGCAGGATCAAAAGGGAAAAAGCCCAAAGGTATTTGCCGAGGATGATGACGTCCCAAAAGCCGTCAAATATAAGGAGGTGAATTAGCCGTTGGTTTTCAAATCGATGACAGTCACGTGAACACCAAATTTCATACAATGAAAGAGCCATTTGCTTTCAAACCAAAAGGGCGCTAACCTTGGAAAAGGCCCAGCAATGCAGCGACCTGCCAGAAGATAGCCCGAGGGCCGAAAGAGCTAGAAAGAGACAAGATAGGAAAAGGACAAAGTGCCAAGCATGGAGCAAATAGGTCATCTAAGTGGTGAAGGGAGGCATCGATTCAAGAAATAACTCTAGTAGGTGACACAGTGCCTGTGAATTGACCATGAGAAGGCGCGAACAGCCAACTGTGCACCCCTTTTCTCCATTTCATAGTTATGAGCAGACAAGCTGCGTAGGTGCCTTCAAGGAGCAGTCTCGGTCAATGAGGAAATAGGGCAGCCATGTCAAGAAAGTGCCTGAAGTCAAAGCCAGGGCCGAGATAGCATTGATGTTTTGAATGGCTTGCTCTTCCCAATGCTCGTAAGGCACATGGGTCACTTGTAAAAGGGGTGCCAAAGGCCTCCTTTCTAATCCTATATATTGAGGACTTGTCATTTTGTAATGATCTTCCACATTTATAAGGCGTAGCCCTGGCAAAATTTCACCTGAATCAATAAAACGTAGTTTTTTCCTCTATCTTGGATAGATATTTTTGAGTATGTCTCGAGTGTTATTTTGTGTTTAGTCATTATTTCTTGATGCTTTCATAGGTCCAACACCAACATACCTGTTGTTTACAAGTGCCATTTTTGCAGCTGACAAGGTGAGCTATATTTGGAAGTGCAGAAGCAAAACAAATTACTACATAAGTGTGCATTTCACAGCACCTTTGGTGATCTCTATTTTATGTATTTTCCATTAAAGCCTCCCTGCCATGTTTCTTGCAGACTGGTCCTTCTGCCAAGTCTGAAGTGTATGTATGTGTTTGTCTGATTTAAGTGTGGATGTGAGAAGGTCAAATTTATTTTAGTGCATCGCCTCTTTAGAGTAGTCTGTTTTCTTATAATCTTTCTCCCTTTTCACCCCCCATTATACATATATATATATATATATGTGTGTGTGTGTGTGTGTATTAGTTTTTCCTGGAATGAACATGATGCATCAAAGGGAGCTAGCCCTTATCTAAAAACTCTCCCCTCTAGCTTCACCGATCCCACAGGCGAGAGGGGAGTTTCCATTATTGTGTGTGGAAAGGTAGGAGCTCAGCCTCCTACCCACGGGTGCAATCCACTGCGTCAACAGTTTTTGGCATGCCCGGTGGGACAATAGCTTTACAACTCAATAAGTTGTTAGGATTGATGTTGGTCTTGTTACAGCAAATCAAAGATTTCTAGCATCTAGTGACTCCACTGGTAAGAGATTCAATTTTCCAATCTAAGACCAGTTTTAACTTCTTATGCCTAAGGTCACCACATAGTCTGCTTCTAAGGGTGTTCCTTTCGATTTCATTGAGTTGCCTTTGAACTCAATAAAAAGACTGAGGTTTGGGAAGACCCGTCCTTACTCAACAAGCCACTCTTCCAAACCTGTTGTAAGGGACGCATACGTAGCAGAGCCACAGTTACGTCCCATCCCAGCTATGGCATTACCCTTTGTGGCCTTTCATGGTGGAAGCCCCTTGAATCTCCCACAATATGACCCAATCCCAGGAGCAACGCTAAAAAATGTGCCTTCTTTTGATGGAGAGGGGCCCATTACAGTCGTCGAGCACATCAAGAATGTCTCTAATCTCATCAATATTCATAATGTCACAGAGGAAAATGTCACAATCAGATTGCTGGCATTGTCTCTTAAGGGCAAGGCTCTTGACTAGTACGGGACTTTGCCTGTGAATTCAATCCATTCCTGGAATAAACTGGGTATTCAACTAACAGACCATTTTGGGAAAAAGAGCGATGACCTCTCACTTGCTGAGTAGCTGACGACCATAAAAAGAGCCCCACATGAATATATGCAAGATTTCAACATGCAGTTTCAGAAGACTTGGCATAGAATCCCCATTCTGATAAGACCAACTGCTAACTATGCTTTCCTATATTATTTGAAGGCATTAAACAGTGATGTTGCAGTAATGATACAGTCCATGGGAGGGCATGTGTTGCCTGCTGCCTATGACATAGCCATAGCAGCCAAAAATTGCTTAATACAGGCTGGGAAAATAGCCCCTAAACCCCACATGCCAATTTTTTCAAAAATGCCACCTCCAATTCAGGACCCTACTCCCACATTAGCCCCTTTTCCTAGCATAGAGAAACCAACTGCTGTTCCATCCAATGAGTTTCATGAAGTTAAGAGTCTGTTGCAGAATATGTCAAATGAACTTGTAGCTATCAAAAGGCAACAAGCTCAAGACAACAAACTGAATCAGGGATACCAGCATTATGGTCAAGCCCCTAGACCCCTTTCCAAAACTACAATCAAGGATAGGGTCAACTTACTCAGACCAGACCATTTCAAGGATACAACCCAGGCCCCTCTTCATCATCTATGGCCATGGTGCCCGTTCAGAACAACCTGGTACAAGAATAGCCAAGTTGTTTGACCATGGGATATGGTCATGAATAGGTTTTTTATACAAATGAGATGACGGGTTATTACCCAAATGCAGACTATCAAGCAGCCACTCATTCCCAGGTCTTTGAGGCTTCAATGCAGCCCAGCACGAGTAGCAATCAGGCCCAGCTTGATTCTATCCTCATGAATCATTTGGAAAGGGAATTTTATTCAGTGAATTATGTGGGCACTGCAGATAATTAGGCTGACTGTGTTGCAGCCCATACAAGATTCAAGAGAAGAGTAATGGGAGAAGCCTAGGCAACTACCCAACCGACATGTGCATCTTCTCCGTCACACTCAAATAAAAAAGCCCCAAACTTCAGACCGCCATTTGTACCTTCAGCCCCTTAGCCTGCACCTCAGATTGGAATCAGCCCCAAAGAAAGCTCGAAGGGAAGCAGTCCTCAAGTCAATATAGTGGACCAGATGAAGAAGCTACATATGAACATCTCTTTATGGGATTCATTGTCTCTACCAGGATAGAAGGATATGCTACAAAGGGAATTGCATGAGTTGGACCGACAAGTTGTCCCAGCAAGGGCCGATAATTTCTTGATGATGAATGGGCAGCCTTCCACCTTAGGCCAAGTCAAGAAAGAAGATAAAATTCTCCCTTTCTATGTGTCCCTGATTATAGGTGATTTCTTGGTGCACAACTGCATCATTGACAATGGGGATAGTACCTCAGTGATGCCCAAGTGAATAGCTAACAATATGGGATTGAGTTATGAGGAGATGAATAAGGGAGTCCTACAACTAGATGGGACACCTACAAAAATAGTTGGGATATTGAAGGGTTTAAGCTTGACATTACATGCTTGCCCAACCTTCTCGATTCCCCATGATATAGCAGTGGTAGATGTTCCTCCTTATTTTGCAATTTGCCTATCCAGGGACTTCACATCAAAGATAGGTGGCTATCTAGCTATGAATTGGTCTTATCTAGTTTTTAGAACCAAGTATGGGACCAAGGTAAAAATTGAATCTAAGCCATTCTACAAGGACCATCTATAACCATATTTACTCAAGGCAGCAAACGTCAGCTACACTATTATCGACCCAGAAGAGTCCCAGACAGACCAGTCTCTATCCTCTACTCTTGAAGATATTGCAAACCTACTCTTAGATGAGTGGGGAAATGATAACTTCGAGCATGATCCTTACAAGTTCATAGAGGAGGTAGGCCTTGGAGTCTACTACATGCATGAAGAGGGTGCCTTCATACCAAATATAATGAAGACAAGCCAAGAAGACCTAGGTCTATGGCAGCTGTATTTTGATGGTTCTAGAAGTAGACTGGGAGCTGGTGGTGGAGCGATGTTAATCTCCCCTTCAAAGGAGAGATACTTCTTGGCCTTTCATTTTCAATTCTCTTGCACAAGCAATGTGGTAGAATACGAGTCCCTTATCCATGGTCTGGAGTGGGCAAGAAAAAGGGGATTAAGGAGTTGCAAGTTTTAGGAGACAGTGCGCTGATTGTAAATCAAGTGAAAGGTTAGAATCTGAAAAAAAACTCCTTGCTGAAGTCTTACAAGCATATGGTCTGGGACTTGATGGAAGATTTCCTTGCTTTCAATATCACCTCCATCCCTAGAGAGCAGAACAAACAAGTAGACAGGCTGGAAGCAATTGGTGCTCAGTTTGATGTTATCGGGGAGATAGGCCGAGACTGTGGTTCACGCTACTTGAAGGTGGTGGTTCGGCCCTCTGTCCCTGACAAAATTACAAACTAGCAGGTTTTCAAGAATGACTAGCAAATAGCTTTCTTTATGTAAGAAGAAGCTGAATTCGCAACAAAGAACTAGGCAAAGCTGCAACAATAATATGGCAACTAGATTGTTCAATTGAAGAACAATAAACTCCCTAAAGGTTTGGTCACTCTTGAAAGCATCTTCAATGGAGATGACAAATTGAGAAACAACAAGGCCTGCATCACAACTAAGGAGGAGAATTATGAAAGGGTTGAGATCTTCAAAGACAAGCTACTTGTGCTAGGAAAAGTCTGCACATTTAAAGAAAGACAGGCTTTCATTCTATTGTGTCAAGAATTTGCTGATGTTTTTACATGGGATTATAGTGATTTGAAGGGTTTTGACCCAAGACTCGCCCATCACACCATCAAATTAGAAGAAAGCACCAGGCCAGTCACGTAGAAACAAAGACCTGTCAACCCGACGATTGAGCCTCTCATGCAGAAGGAACTAGCCAAATTGATTGAGTCTAGGATTATATTTCCAATCAAACATTCCTCTTGGCGGGCCAATCTTGTTCCTGTTAGAAAGAAGAATGGGGAAATCAAGCTATGTGTCGATTTCAAGGACCTTAATAAAGTCTCTTTAAAAGACCATTATCCCCTGCTGAGCATGGAGTGGATCCTTCAGAAGGTGACCGGTGTCAGGATCTTGGAAGCACAATTGATTACTTTTCTATAAGCAATTAAACACGAAATTATACCAGAATGATTAAGTAACTAGAAACTTGAAACAACAAAGAATATGAAAAATAATACTATATATATTAATACTCTTCCAGAAAAGAATTACAATGAAGAGATGCCACACTCTTCCACCTTACAGGCTTCCCACACCAAGTGTTCAGTAATTCACACTCAAGAGTTATCTCTCTCTTTCTCAACCACAACTAACTCAACAACCTGAGTTGTTATCCCCTCCTTGATAGCTTCAGTTGATCTCCTTGACCTTGCACCTTGCAGATCTCCTTGACCTTGCTTTCTTGCTTCAATGATTTACTTGCCTTAATTACAATACATGCCCCATGGGTCTCTTAAATAGGATCCCAAACATATAATAATTAGACTTCTAATTACAATACTTAGAAACACAGACTCAAGACTTAAATTAGTATTCAACATGCAAACACTCTCGGACCTCTTAAAATTAGATGAGTCTAATTTTGGAAATGCATTCTGGAAACACATGCAAGTGCATGCACATGCACAGGTGACTGACGTCGGTTGCTGTCAGTCTGCTCCTGACCGACGTCAGCTGATCTCTGCCTGACCGACGTCAGCAATACTGCTGATGTCAGTTATTGGTTAAACTCAACAACCTCCTGATTAGCTTCTTGGTGAAGCTTTTAGCTCCACAACTTAACAATCTCCCACTTGGAGATAAATAACTGCACCTATACAGCATCCTCCAATAACCATCTCAAGCACCTCCATCTTCAAGCTCAATTTTAAAGACTAACCACCACACATCCTGTAATGCTACACCTGTCATCCAAGTCCCCTGCCACATCTAGACTTTCTGACAACTCCCACTACTTGGAAAAACTCAGGTCTACACCAGACCTTATGTGATTTTGAACACTATTCTAAGCTCAGCTTGAACTGTCCAACCCTTGGTGTGCTTACCGGTTCTGCATCATGCGTATTGAACCCTACCAACACCTTCTTCACATCAACTCCCACTGGAGACAAAATCAACCTGTGATCTTCCATGTCTCTGAACATACTTATGCCAAAGAATCTTGTTACTCCCAGATTCTTCATGACACACCTCTGAACTAACTTTACCTTTAGCTCAGCAACTCACTGTATATGTAACCCTGCAACAAGCACACAATACAGTAACAAGATAATGTAGCTAATATTACCCAACTTGGTAAAGAGAAACACAATGGTCAAACTTTCATTATCTTGCAGCCTACTCAAGATCATATACCCTGGCCTTCTGTCTCACGTATCCATTCTCGCTCTTCTTCATCTTGAAAATCCATTCATCTCTCAGTGCTTTCTTCCAGCTGGCAACTCCACCCAAAAACTCTCGTTTGGTTCTTCTCCAAGGAATCACATTCCTCATCCATGCCAAGCTCCCACTGTTTCCTGGATCTACCTACTCTACTTCTTTAATGAATTCCTGGTTCTTGACCATCAGTGAGGTACAAGTAGTGTAAAGAAGGGAAATGATGAATTTGAGGCTTACTTACCCTTTCAATCCTCCATATGGGCGCTTGAGACTCCTTGACAGCTTGATGTCTGCCCAACATCCGTTCCAGTGACTGATCTTGGCCATCTCTTAGTCTGCACCCGACCGACATCAGTTCCATGCGACTGACCTATCTGCCGACGTCGGTTCCTACCTAACCGACGTCGGTTCCACCTGCCTGACACTACCGACTATGCTGGTCTGCACATGACTGACGTCGATACCTACCTGACCGACGTCGATTCCAAGTGACCGATGTTGGTAACTGTGTATTCTTGTAAGTGATGACTTATTTACCTGCGAGCTCATCTTGGATCAAAACTCTGTCCATACTGCTCTGCTCAGAATTATTCAGCCCCTGTGACTGATCTCTGTCCATCATCTCTTTCATAAACACCAAGGCTTCCCTGTTCTTGTCAAAAGCATCAAATTTCCTTTTCCTGCAATGAACTCGATCTATGCCCTCTAAATCTGAACTCATACCTTTTGACTCAAGAACATGCATCTCCTTCTTATTCATGTGACCAAGCTTATTAAGCCACATCTCTAAATCTACAGCTGAAGTAGATAAACCAGAAGGAGAATTAGTAATAAAAGTAGATAGGTAAAGCGTACCTACTTTTTTACCTCTTGATAAAACAAGTGCACCCTTGGAAACCTTCCAAGAATCCGCTGTGAGGGTTACTGTGCATCCCTCATCACCCAGCTTTCCTACAAAAACCAAACTCTGCTTCAGGACTAGGACATGCATAACTTCCTTCAACACTCATGTGTTGCTCGTCTGCAATTCCAACTGCATTTTCCCTTTGCCAACCATTTGACAAGGTGTACCATCCCCTAAATAAAGCACTCCAAAGTCTCCCTGGACATACTCATAGAACAAATCTCTATTTGGGGATGCATAAAAAGAAGAACCAGAATCTAAAACCCATGATTCTAGTTGACTATCTAAAGAAAGTATGAGAGCATCATGTGCCATAATACCTGCATCTTTTGCTTCTTCATTTCCTTCATGTTGATTTTCTTTATCTTTTAACCAACAATCTTTCTTTGTGTGTCCTCTCTTTCCACAAAACCAGCAGGTGATACCTCCATTTCTGGATTTGGATCCCCTTCCCATCTTTGACCTTGATTTCCCTTGCTCGACCTTCTCTCTTTGCCTTCCCCTGCTTTTAGCACTTAAAGCATTCCCTGATGATTCACTTGTGCTTTTCCTGCGAATATCTTCAGTCAAGATTACACTAACTACATCATCAACTTTTAAGATTTTAGAAGCAGACGCAGTATTACTTACTGCCATTACCAAACTCTCCCAACTTTCAGGTAAAGAGCATAAGATTAAGAGAGCTTTTATTTCATCGTCAAAAACAATATTGACTAAATTTAACTGGTTTACCAAACCATGGAAATCACTAAGATGAGTATACACCGATCCACCTTCTTGCATTTGCAAAGTAAATAGCTGCTTCATAAGAAATACCTTATTTGAAGCTGAGGGCTTTTCATATAAATTTTCCAAAGATTCTACCAACTCTTCCGTTGTCTTACACTGTGATAAGTTGGAAATCATAGATGATGCAAGGCTCAACCTTATGGATCCCAGAGCCTACCGATCAAGAACATTCCATTCTTCATCCTTCATGTATGTGGGCTTGCATGCAACCCCACCCAACGGTAAGTACAAATCTTTTTGATACAGATAATCTTCTATCTGCATCCTCTAATGTTGATAATTCTTGTCGTTAAACTTCTCCATTCGTAGTTTACTTTCTTCTGCCATTGTTGTACTCCCACTCAATCAGAAACCCCTGAGAATGACCTGTAATCAAACAATAACCTACTCCTTGCAACCTTAGCTCTGATACCAACTGTCAAGATCTTGGAAGCACAATTGATTACTTTTCTATAAGTAATTAAACATGAAATTATACCAGAATGATTAAGTAACTAGAAACTTGAAATAGCAAAGAATATGAGAAACAATACTATCTGTATTAATACTCTTCCAGAAAATAATTACAATGAAGAGATGCCACACTCTTCCACCTTACAAGCTTCCCACACCAAGTGTTCAGTAATTCACACTCAAGAGTTATCTCTCTCTTTCTCAACCACAACTAACTCAACAACCTGAGTTGTTATCCCCTCCTTGATAGCTTCAGCGGATCTCCTTGACCTTGCACCTTGTAGATCTCTTTGACCTTGCTTTTTTTGCTTCAATGCTTTACTTGCCTTAATTGAAATACATGCCCCATGGGTCTCTTAAATAGGATCCCAAGCATACAATAATTAGACTTCTAATTACAATAATTAGAAACACAGACTCAAGACTTAAATTAGTCTTCAACATGCAAACACTCTCAGACCTCTTAAAATTAGACGAGTCTAATTCTGGAAATGCATTTTAGAAACACATGCAAGCACATACACACACATAGGTGACCAATGTCAGTTTCTGTCAGTCTGCTCTTGACCGACGTCGGCCGATCCCTAGTCCCTGCCTGACCGACATCGGCAATACTGTCGATGTTAGTTATTGGTTGAACTCAGCAACCTCCTGATTAGCTTCTTGGTGAAGCTTTTAGCTCCACAACTTAACAACCGGTAGTGAGCGTTTCTCCCTCCTTGATGGATATTCAGGGTACAATCAGATTCTGGTGCAAGGCTACGACCAACACAAAATAGCCTTCACTACTAAATGGGGAATGTTTGCCTACAAGAAGATGCCATTCGGGCTGGCTAATGCTGGTGCTACCTTTTAGCATGCCATGGACATGGCTTTTGGAGGCTTGATAAACAATAATGTGCTGGTATACCTCAATGATGTGACGGTATTCTCCAAGGAAGCGAGCCAACACATGAAACACCTCAGACAGATTTTTGAAAGGTGTACGGAGTTTGGCATCTCTCTTAACTCGAAGAAATGTGTGTTTGATGTTCACGAGGGGAAACTGCTTGGCCACATCGTGTCCAAGGAAGGCTTATCTATTGACCTCGAGAGAGTTCGTTCCATCCTGGAGATGTCCTTGCCTAGTCACAAAAAAGGCCTGCAGAGTTTCTTTGGCAGAATAAATTTCATTCGAAGATTCATTCCAAATTTTGCAGAAATAGTCAAGCCACTGATCTGCATGCTGAAGAAGGGTGAGGAATTCAAGTGGACAACATAAAGGCATGATAGCTTTGAAACCATCAAGTAGGCCATAACCCAGGCTCTTACTTTGATCAGTCCTGACTTCAATAAAGACTTCAACCTCTACACTTTCGTCAATGAAGAGGTAATCTCTGCCATGCTTACTCAAGCAAATGATGATGACCTTGAGAAACCACTTGCATTTTTTAGCCAGGGGTTAGATGATTTCAAAGTTAGATATACGTATGTAGAGAAGCAAGTCTTGGTAGTAGTACAGAGCCTGAAGAAATTCAATCATATGCTGTCCAACAACAAAATTCACTTGATGGTTCCACATCCTGGCGTCAAAGATTTTCTAACCAACTGAGACCTAAATGAGAAAAGAGCGGGGTGGATCACTAGGGTAATGGAGTATGACATAGACATCATGATCACCAAGCTGGTAAGGGGAAGAGGCATGTGTGAACACCTTGCTAAGGACTTCAAGAACAAAAGGAAAGACAACTTACTAATCCACAATGCAGCTACAGTAGAGGAACCAGCGATCATAAAGGACTGGACATCGGACCTGAGGCATTTCCTTCTCACTAGTGAGTGCCCATAGGGTCTTGACAGGACCAGAAGAAGGTACTTCAGGCTCTAGTCTCTCCCCTATGTTCTGGTTGATGGAGTATTGTTTAGGAAGGATCTCTTTGGGGTCCTTCTAAGATGCATAGACTCGAATCACGCGGACAAAGTGCTGTCTGAATTCCACGATGGGCCAGCAGACAGTCATTTCACTCCTAGAACTACTATAGCAACGATAATGAGAGCTGGTTATTTTTGGCCCATTCTTTTTAGGGACACCCATGCCTAGGTAAGAAAGTGCCAGAAGTGCACATTTTTTAAGGGGAAGTAGCGGTTGGCTGCCATGCCTTTACAACCTATTCAGGTGGAGCATCCATTCATGCAGTGGGGCCTGGACTTCATAGGGATGATTAATCCTCCCTTCAGTGCTGGACACAAGTGGGTCCTAACTGCCACAAACTATTTCACAAGGTGGGTGGAGGCTATTGCTCTGAAGGAGGCAAATGAAAGTGTAGTCCTGGATTTTTATGAGGACCTGGTGACAAGATTTGGGGTCCCAGCCACTATAATCTCAGATAATGTCTTGGCTTTTTTGGGAACCAAAACAAGTGAATGGGCACTGAGGTATGGTATATATCTCAACACTTCATCCAATTATTACCCATAGGGGAATGGGCTGGCTAAGTCCACCAACAAAAACTTGATTAGGATCATCAAGAGGACCATGGAATAAAATTAGAGGACTTGGCATGCCAAGCTGAAAATAGCTCTGTGGGCTGATCGAATCACTCCAAAGAGAGCCATCATAAATTCTCCATATACACTCGTATATGGAAGGGAAGCTAGGCTCCCCATTTCACTCGAGTTGCTAGCCTTGGATCTCGCCCGCCAGCTATAGTTAGAGGAAGGGACCAGCATAGAGGTTAGATTATGTGAGCTGATGGAACTCCAAGAGGCAAGGGACCAGGTTATGGTTTCCATGACTAGCTACCAGCATCAAGTAAAGAGACACTTCAACAAGAAATCTTCACCAAAGGATTTCTCTAAAGGAGATATTGTCTTGAAATGGGATGAAGATCGAGCTAAGCCTGGAAAACATGCAAAGTTCGATGCCCTTTGGAGTGGCCCATACATAATCACTTAGTGCAAGCAACATAACACCTTCCAACTCTCCAGGTTGGATGGTGAAGAACTGCATATCCCAGTTAATGGGATACATCTGAAGCACTGCCACTGAGTCTCCTTTCCATATGTATATATTTTCCCTTGTTTTCTTTCCCTATTTTCCTAAGTGATGTTGCACAAGTAGATTTCTTAGCCTTGTGTGTGTTTTTTTTCCTTTTGAGGTGAATATGCATGTTTGATTATGGAATTTATCGAAGCTATTGTTGTCTTAAAGTTACAATTTGACTCCGTGCCCAATGGATTTTTAAGGCAACTGGATTCTAAGTATGACAAGCATGCTTATCCAGGGAGGTGCCAATCTGTTGACCATTTTGCCCAACAGGGCAAAAAATCAGTCAACTTCTCCCCCTACTGTTTAAGGCCAATTTCATTTTTTGATTTTGCACAAGTCTAGAAGTTTCTATGGACTCTGCAGGTGTTTGGTTCGAGCTTCAAATTCTTCGGCTTTGGTCCAATCAGCCAAGTTCAATGCAGAGTTCAATCGATAGTTCAACCAATTTTGGTTCAAGCCTTAGTTCATCGCTTTAACTTCCAAGCTTGGTTCATCACTTGTTTCACCACTTGGTTCAAACAAAGGTTCACCAACGGGTTCAACCAATTGGTTCATTTGGTTGGTTCAACGCACCGGTTTAAAGCTTAGGTTTAACAGCTTTGGTTCAACACGGGTGCGACGTTCAAAGTTTATCGACAAAGTTCAAGGCCAAGGTTCAATGTTATTTCAACCATTTGGTTCATCAGTGCACAGTGTTGAACCATTTTTGGTTCAACGAATCAGTTCAAAGGTTTGGTTCAATGGGCTCGGTGCATAATGGTTGAACCATTGAACCGATTGAACCGTTGAACCATTTTTGGTTTAACGGGTTAGTTCAACGTGTAGGATCAAAAGGGAAAAACCCTGAAGGTATTTGCTGAGGACGATGATGTCCTGAAAGCTATCAAATATAAGGAGGCAAATTAGCCATTGGTTTTCAAATTGATGATAGTCACGTGAATGCCAAATTTCATACAATGAAAGAGCTGTTTGCTTTCAAACCAAAGGGGTGCTAACCTTGGAAAAGGCCCAACAATGCAACGACCCACCAAAAGATAGCCCGAGGGACGAAAGAGCCAAAAAGAGATAAGATGGGAAAAGGACAAAGTGCCAAACATGGAGCAAACAGGTCGTCTAAGTGGTGAAGGGAAGCGTCAATTCAAGAAATAACTCCAGCAGGTGACACAGTGCCTACGAATTGACCATGAGAAGGTGCAAACAGCCAACTGTGCACCCCTTTTCTCCATTTCATATTTATGAGCAGACAAACTGCGTAGGTGCCTTCAAGGAGCAGTCTCGGTCAATGAGGAAATAGGGCGGCCATGTCAATAAAGTGCCTGAAGTCAAAGCCAGGGCCGAGATAGCATTGATGTTTTGAACGGCCTGCTCTTCCCAATGCTCGCAAGGCACATGGGTCACTTGTAAAAGGGGTGCCAAAGGCCTCCTTTCTTCTCCTATATTTTGAGGACTTGTCATTTTGTAATGATCTTCCACATTTGTAAGGCGTAGCCCTAGCAAAATTTCACCTGAATCAATAAAACACAGTTTTTACCTCTATCTTGGATAGATATTTTTGAGTATGTCTCGAGTGTTAGTTTGTGTTTAGTCATTGTTTCTTGATGCTTTCACAGGTCCAACACCAACATAACTGTTGTTTACAATTGCCATTTCTACAGCTGACAAGGTGAGTTGTATTTGGAAGTGCAGAAGTAGAACAAATTACTACATAATTGTGCATCTCACAGCACCTTTGGTGATCTCTATTTTTTGTATTTTCCATTAAAGCCTCCTTGTTATGTTTCTTGCAACCTGGTCCTTCTGCCAAGTCTGAAGTGTATGTATGTGTTTGTCTGATTTAAGTGTGGATGTGAGAAGGTCAAATTTATTTTGGTGCATCACCTCTTTAGAGTAGTTTGTTTTCTTGTAATCTTTCTCCCTTTTCACCCCCCCCATTATACACATATATGTGTGTGTGTGTGTGTGTGTGTATGTGTGTGTGTATTACCTTTTCCTGGAATGAACATGATGCATCAAAGGGAGCTAGCCCTTATCTAGAGACTCTCCCCTCCAGCTTCATCGGTCCCACAGGTGAGAGGGGAGTTTCCATTGTTGCGTGTAGAAAGGCAAGAGCTCGGCCTCCTACCCACAGGTGCAATCCACTGCGTCAACAAGAATATAGAAAGATCTAAACTTCCTAAAGCCCCTCACCAAGCATCCTTTAGAATTCTCTAGGATTTTTTAATTCCTAGAAAATTGTTCCACCCCAGATCTTCATCCTCCAAGGATGAAATCCAATCCTTCATCTCCTCTATCAAACGCTATTTAATCAACTACACCCCCGTGCAAATTTAGTATTGGAATATTGAGAAAATATTTCCACCATCTTGTCTCTATCATTAGAAATCAAACATCCATTACTCACATGTTGCAACCTTGAACATCATAAGAGCAATCCAATAATTTCAAGCATCAAAATTTCAACATCGAGCATATTAAGATCAATATACAATGTCAAAAGGGAGTCTCTTACATGCAATTTTGAGGCATAAAGTTTGATCTTTGTGTTTCATTTAGTTTTCATTCAATTGATCTTATTTTTAGCTCCAATCAAATGTTTGTTTGATTTGGCTAGGGAGATAACTTATACTAAATTATTTTTAGTTTTTTAATCTAATCCCCATAACTGAAATTAGGAAATACATCAATAAACATAGTGATTCTATTATGATTGAGAGACTATTTGGCTACCTTTGCCCTTCTATCAGGGCACTTGTAATCGTGGTTGTCAAACATAATTTAGTGTAGGTGCCTCTCTGTGTGAGCAAAGTCCATTGAAACCACCATTTTAGGGCCTCAAAAATCATTGTCCCCCTTTAATAAAGTATGCAATAGTTCCTCAAAATTTTAACTCTTTTGAGGGTCTTCAATAGTCTCACATGTCTCCTTAGTAGTTATGTATACAAGGAAAGCAACTCTCTTATTATGATTCCACACCTTTTCTCTACCACATTACATTTTAGGTCAACCAAAACAATAACTATTTTAGATAGAAGCTTGGGTTGTATGTGCTTGTCAATTCAACAACTGTATGTTTAGTTGTTGCCTACATGCCCATAGAAGGCACTACCCATGAATTCCTTGCTAGGGTTTGCAACACACACTTTTTATTAGAAAACAATTTATAACTTAACCACAATTGTGCCCGCCCCCAATAAAATTCAAAACACACCTTTGAATATACCTGATCCTCCATTATTTGTGGGTTTATTTTAATTTGTGTATGTCACATGAAACATTATGGTACAATAGAACAAAACAAACTACTAACACAAATTTGCAGAACAAACACAAAAACCCAAAATAAAATGGATCTTTCTATAACATATTAGCCATGAATCACCTCTCATCAAAGGGAACATAAGCCTTGATCGCATTAAGATTCAAGTCTATAAACACCTGTAAAACCTCAAAATAATGTTGTATTTATTGGCAATGTCCACTTACGATTCTAAATGGACAAATCAACAACCAGGTTTTCTATAACTTACAAATACTAGGTCCAATTTCTGGCAAAAATAGAGTTGCACTTGACATTGAGAGTTTGAAAAATCCAATGATTTAGATAGAGTTAGGTCCATTACTTTTAATATATTTGTGGTCTCACACATGTCATTATCAATGACAACCCTAGAATTTTAAAATATAAGAAAAAAGTTATGATCCAAGTAACAAAAATACAATTCCCTAAACAAAAAACCATGCATATATTTTATTTTATGTAACTATACTTTATTGTTGCAAGAATAATGTTTTATATAAGAAAAAAACCTTACATGTGAGTATTCATAAGAATTCGAACCTTCTCATGCAGTCGTTGAAGTTTTGTAATCCAAGTAGCTCACACTTTGTGATGAGATTTAGATCGAAAGTAATATAAATGAATATAGGGATGATTTGAGTCCTTTACATGGATTTTTGAGGGGCACGATTTTGTGTATAGATGCATGTGACTTTGTTCATATAGAGAATAAACAATGTAGATCTATCAAAGGTAGTAACTTTTGAAAATGTAAGCTAGGACATGTTGTATGGACCAGGTTATCATGCATGGCCAATATTCTCATATCAACATTTAAGATACATCGTATCAACATTCTCATATGCCTCAATTCATTTGAAGTTTAAAATAAGATATCAAAAATTTTCACCAATGACAAGCTAGATAAATAGCTATAATTCAAATTTTCTATTTAATTTTTTTTATTTTTTTCAATACACACAAAATAACACCACTTGATTGGTTAATAATACATACTTTAATCAAGTGTTAAAACAAAATGAAAAATATAGTATCATCTGGATACTAAAATATGATTATATATGATAAACTAATCTTGTACACTTGACAAATATCACTCATGGCTCAACCCTTCAATTCATGAGCTTCTCGCTACTAAAAAGGTTAATGTTCACTATCTCATTGTACATAAACACTTATCTATAGTCTAACACTGATATTATGATTACCCAGATCACCTTTAGCCTAAAATCTACATAAAAATTGATTTATATCTTACTCTAATAGTTATAATTCTTCAACAATTTTCTATCCTCTCGGCCACAATCATTTAGACTAATACACTAGCTTCAATGCTAGTGTCCTGAATCTTATGCTAGTGTCCAAACCTTACAAACAATCAAATTTGTAAATCTTTCAACATGTATGGGTTGACCAATTTATCTTAATTAACCCTCCCATGAGATAATTTCAAAATGTGTTGTATGAATACATGTAAAATACCATTCATCATGATCAAGTATAAATCAATCACACATTTATCTTATAGCAAGCAAAAACACCTCTCAAGTTTACAAAGTTTCCATATTCTTCTATGTTTTCAAATCAACCATAAGAGCAGTATTTTTATAGGTCTAAATCATTCAAAGAGAAATCCATTAACTATATTTGTCAAGTTACGAGATAGATCACTACATGCACTCACATATAACATATTGCACAATTGTCCACACACAATCCCACATAAGGGAGAGAACTACATCAGTTTGAGGCCCTCTTTGGAGTATATGGATATGTAGGTAATGCTCATCGATAGAGAGGTCTTTAAGGTTAGCTTGACTTCACTTGAGTCTATTAACACTCATTTTGCAAGGTGGCATGCCCTAATTAAAGGACCTATGATTTTAATGTTAGGTATGTGGAGCTAAAAGCTTCACCAAGGAGCATAGACAAACAGGTTCGGGTCTACACAGACGCCGGCGTCGGTCAGGAGCGACCGACGTCGGTCAGTTGCAGTTCAGAGGCGCCGACGTCGGCAGTATGGTCGGCCGGCGACGGTCACAGGCGAACAGGAAGGAACCGACGTCAGTTACCTGCGTGTCCAGAAAGCTATTTCCGAGGACAGAAGTGAGTGTTTGCATGATGAGTTTGAGTTGTAGACTCATGCTCGCGTCTCTATTGTTAGCAATATTATTTTTAGAGCCCTTGTTGAAGAGGCTTAACTGTTTGTTGTAAGAGCATGCTTAAGTTTCCTATTTCTATATGTAGGAGAGATCTTCTAAGCTATTGTAAGATAATGAAGAGAGAGTGTAATAGAGTATGAGTAGAACATTGTAAATGTTTGAAGGACTGTACTTTAGAGAGAGCTCTTGAGGAATAGAGATCTAGTGAGAGATCTTGTGTGCATCTGAGAGAGGTGTGGAAGAACAAAGTTCTTCATTTGTATTCCTATTGTAAAGAGTTTTTAATACAAGTTTTCAGGGTGTTTTCTTGTATATCTTGTTCTGTGCTATTTATCATTTCAGTTACTTATCTATCTGTTTATTTCCGCATTCATTGCTTTCATAAGTGTAATCCATTGTTGGTTGATCCCCAACAAGTGGTATCAGAGCTCAGGTTCACTAACAGGTGGTTCAGATCTGTGTAGTGTGTTCGGATTACAGGTTGCTCACAGGGATTTCTGTTTGAGTGGGAGAAGCAATGGCAGAGGAAAGTAAGTTGAGAATGGAAAAGTTTAATGGCAAGAACTATCAGCACTGGAGAATGCAGATAGAGGACTATCTGTATCAGAAGGATCTTTACTTACCGTTAGGTGGGATAGCAAAGAAGCCCAAGGACATGGAGGATGAAGAATGGGAAGTTCTTGACAGAAAGGCTCTTGGGTCTATAAGACTGAGTCTGGCCTCCACTGTGATATCTAATTTGTCACAAGCAAAAACTACGGTAGAGTTAATGACCACGTTAGCAAATTTATATGAAAAACCCTCCGCTTCAAACAAGGTATATTTGATGAAGCAGTTATTTAATCTGCATATGCAAGAAGGTGGATCTGTTTCCAATCACCTGAATGATTTCCATGGTATTGTTAATCAGTTAAGTTCTGTTAATATTGTATTTGAAGATGAAATAAAGGCTCTTTTAATTTTATGTTCTTTGCCTGAAAGCTGGCATGGCTTGGTAATGGCAGTTTCTAATACTGCTTCTGCTTCGAATATTTTAAAAGTAGAGGATGTGGTTAGTGTTATTTTGAATGAGGAAATTCGCAGGAAAAGCACAGAAGAGACTTCTGGGACATCCGGGAACGCTTTAAATCTCGAGAGCAGAGGAAGGCAAAAAGAAAGGAGCAAGAGGAGATCAAGATCTAAGTCTAAGGGAAGAGGCAGATCCAAATCCAGGAATGGCAGAAGGCCACAATGCTGGAACTGTGGAAAGTTGGGGCACATAAGCAGAGATTGCTGGTCAAAGCCTAAGGAGGATAATCAGCACGAAGGAAAGGAAGAGACAAAGGTTGCAGGTATTGCACAGGATGCTCTTATTTTCTCTTTGCATAATAACATAGAATCTTGGGTATTAGATTCTGGTGCATCTTTCCATGCTACCCCTAACAGAGAATATTTCAGTGACTATGTCCATGGAGATTTTGGAATAGTATACTTGGGGGATGATGAGCCTTGCAAGATTATTGGCAAAGGTAAAGTGCAGCTAAAGATGCAGAATGGCAACACATGGGTGTTGAGGGATGTGATGCATGTTCCTAGTTTGAAGAGAAATCTGATTTCTGCAGGTAAGCTAGGTGATGAGGGTTGTACAGTAACTCTCACAGCAGATTTTTGGAAAGTGACCAAGGGTGCACTTGTTATGGCCAGAGGTAAGAGAGAAGGTACTCTCTATTTGTGTAATTGTATTACTAACAAATCTCCTTCAGTTTTATCTACTTCAGATGTGGATGCTAAATTGTGGCACTCAAGGCTTGGCCACATGAGTGAGAAGGGGATGTCTATCCTTAAGTCTAAAGGTATGCTTTCAGATTTGAAAAGTATGGATCTAGAATTTTGTGAGCATTGTGTGTTTGGAAAACAGAAAAGGGTTAGTTTTCTAAAGACTGGATCTACTAAGAAAAGGCAAAAGTTGCAGCTTGTTCACACAGACGTGTGGGGACCGGCTCATGTAGCCTCTATTGGCGGATCACAGTACTATGTTACATTCATAGATGACGCCACAAGAAAGGTATGGATCTACTGTATTAAAAAGAAATCTGATGTTTTTGAGACTTTTAAGATATGGAAAGCCATGGTTGAGAATGAAACAGGCAAAAGATTAAAGTGCTTGAGATCTGATAATGGTGGTGAGTTCTGCAGTCTTAAGTTCAAATTGTATTGTTATATGAATGGAATCCGAAGACAAAGGACGGTTCCAAGGACACCTCAGCAGAATGGTATTGCTGAAAGGATGAACAGGACTATTATGGAGCGTGCAAGATGTATGAGATTGCATGCAGGGTTGCCCTTAGAGTTTTGGGCAGAAGCAGTTGACACCGCAGTGTACCTGATCAATAGAGGACCCTCTACAGCTCTGGATGGTGGAATTTCAGAAGAGGCATGGACAGGTAAAAAGGTTGATCTCTCATATCTCAAAGTTTTTGGTTGTGAAGCCTTTGTGCACATAGATAAGGAAAATAGAAAAAAACTTGATGCTAAGTCTATGAGGTGCACGTTTATAGGCTATGGCTCAGATGATTTTGGTTTCAGATTTTAGAATCTAGGAACTAACAAGGTAATTAGGAGCCGTGATGTTGTTTTCAACGAAAGAGTGATGTACAGTGATCAGACAAGGAAGCTAGATCAAGCTGGGCAGAGCAATAATGAGTTGGACGAAGTTATGGTCCAAAATGAGCTCGCGGGAAAAAGAAATAATCACTTACAGGAAAACACAGAGACCGACGTCGGCAGGTTTGGAACCGGCGTCAGCAGTACAGAAACCGATGTCGGTCATACAGAGACCGACGTCGGCAGACCAGGCACCGGCGTCGGCCATGAAGAACCGGCGTCGGCCAGTAACAGGTCTACAGGTGGCCGAGGTCGGTCACTGTCAGAAAATTTGGGTGGACAGATTGTTGAAAACGAGTCCAAGACACCAATCAGGAGGTCTGAAAGGGTAAATAAGCCTCCAATTAGATATTCTCCTTCTTTATATTATTTATTGCTAACCGATGGTGGAGAACCAGAAAGTTTTGAAGAAGCTTTACAGGTGGAGTCCAGGAGTAAGTGGGAGCAAGGCATGATTGAGGAGATGGAGTCCTTAAGAGAGAACCAAACATGGGATTTGGTTGAATTGCCAGCTGGTAAGAGAACACTGAAGAACAGGTGGACTTACAGGTTAAAGGAAGGTGAGGATGGTCAGATGAGATACAAGGCCAGATTGGTTGTAAAAGGATTTGCACAAAAGCCAGGTATTGACTTTGGCGAGATTTTTTCTCCGGTTGTTAAGATGACTTCTATAAGGGTTGTATTGTCTTTGGTTGCTTTTGAGGATTTGCATCTCGAGCAGCTAGATGTTAAAACAACATTTCTTCATGGAGATTTAGATGAGGAAATTTACATGGAACAGCCAGAAGGTTTCGAGGTCAAGGGTAAGGAGAAACTAGTGTGCAGGTTAAAGAAAAGCTTGTATGGCCTCAAGCAAGCTCCAAGGCAATGGTACTTGAAATTTGACAGGTTTATGACTGAGCATGGCTTCAGTAGATGTCAATCCGACCATTGTGTATATTTTAAGAGATTTGATAACGGTAGATACATTATTCTATTGTTGTATGTAGATGACATGTTGGTTGCAGGGTCTCACATGCAGGACATCTCAGAGCTTAAGGAGAAGTTAGCTCAAACATTTGCCATGAAGGATTTGGGAGCAGCTAAGAAAATCCTTGGCATGAGCATTAAGAGAGACAGAGAAAATCACAGGTTGATATTGTCTCAAGAAGACTATGTGGACAGGGTGTTGAAACGGTTCAACATGCAGGATGCGAAACCGATAAGCACACCTTTGGCAGGACATTTTAAGTTAAGCAAAGAACAATGTCCCAATTCACATGATGAGGTAGAGTACATGAATAAGGTTCCATATTCTTCAGCGGTAGGAAGTTTGATGTATGCAATGGTGTGTACTAGACCAGATATTGCCCAAGCAGTGGGAGTAGTAAGCAGGTATATGGCCAATCCAGGAAAGGAACATTGGAAAGCAGTACAATGGATCCTTAGATATCTGAGAGGAACCAGCAGTAGACACTTATGCTATGGAGGTTCAGATACGTCTCTACATGGCTATGTAGATTCAGATATGGCAGGGGATTTGGATGGCAGGAGGAGCACCACAGGTTATGTTTTTACTGTAGGTGGAACGGCAGTTAGTTGGATTTCTAAGTTGCAGAAGGTTGTAGCCTTGTCAACTACAGAAGCAGAATACATTGCAGCTACAGAAGCTAGCAAGGAGATGATATGGATGACACGGTTCATGGAAGAGCTTGGAAGGGAGCATGGGAGTTGCAGATTGCATAGTGACAGTCAAAGCGCAATCCATTTGGCTAAGAACTCAGCTTTCCATTCTAGAACCAAGCACATACAGCTAAGGTACCACTTCATACGGCAGGTATTGGAAGATGGTGAGTTGAAGCTGGAGAAGATCCATACAGACATGAATCCTGCTGATATGCTAACAAAGCCGGTTACTAAGGAGAAGTTGAATCTTCATTCAACTTCTGTTGGTCTTCATAATTAAGTTGAAGATGGAGGAGCTAGAAGATCTTGCTGTACAGGTACTGGTGCAGCTGGTTTATCTCCAAGTGGGAGATTGTTAGGTATGTGGAGCTAAAAGCTTCACCAAGGAGCATAGACAAACAGGTTCGGGTCTACACAGACGCCGGCGTCGGTCAGGAGCGACCGACGTCGGTCAGTTGCAGTTCAGAGGCGCCGACGTCGGCAGTATGGTCGGCCGGCGACGGTCACAGGCGAACAGGAAGGAACCGACGTCGGTTACCTGCGTGTCCAGAAAGCTATTTCCGAGGACAGAAGCGAGTGTTTGCATGATGAGTTTGAGTTGTAGACTCATGTTCGCGTCTCTATTGTTAGCAATATTATTTTTAGAGCCCTTGTTGAAGAGGCTTAACTGTTTGTTGTAAGAGCATGCTTAAGTTTCCTATTTCTATATGTAGGAGAGATCTTCTAAGCTATTGTAAGATAATGAAGAGAGAGTGTAATAGAGTATGAGTAGAACATTGTAAATGTTTGAAGGACTGTACTTTAGAGAGAGCTCTTGAGGAATAGAGATCTAGTGAGAGATCTTGTGTGCATCTGAGAGAGGTGTGGAAGAACAAAGTTCTTCATTTGTATTCCTATTGTAAAGAGTTTTTAATACAAGTTTTCAGGGTGTTTTCTTGTATATCTTGTTCTGTGCTATTTATCATTTCAGTTACTTATCTATCTGTTTATTTCCGCATTCATTGCTTTCATAAGTGTAATCCATTGTTGGTTGATCCCCAACATTTAAGATGCATATTGATATCTAGAACCTATGCGTGAGATCCAAATAGAGAATATATAAAGTAATAATGAACCCTAATAAGTGCAAGTGATTGTTCTTGAAAAATAGATGCACTTTATCATAGACATAAGCATCAAAATTAGGACAAAAGTGTCAAGGCTAGTGTCCAAATTTTAACGGTAGTGTTTAGTCTATTGGAAAACTATTTTCTAAAATCTGACAAATCAAGGCAGAACATCAAATTGTCTTTTCTTGCACCTGCATTTAATAAGTTAAGTATTGTTTATTTTTTTTATTACTACATTGAAATTATTGTTTTTTTACTTTATATATTTAACATTCTTTCATAATTCAATATTGTATCAAAATATTGTGAATATGAATTACTTAATTGGACTACTTTTAAAAAAACAACCATTTGTTTGTTTTAGGCTATTCTCCCTTTTACCCTTAATTCTAAAAAGGGTTGAGCATATCCATTCCAAACCCTTTTTTTTTAATAATTAAAGTTTTTGTTGATATCAAAAAAACCAAGAAGGCAACTTACAAATACAACAAGAAGCTAGCTTTTATAAAAAAAAGCTAACTTGTTAAATTCCACCTTGAGAATTTAGCCTAATGATACTTACTAAAAAGAAAAAACATTCTTTTAGCCAATCCAATGAATTTGCATGAAAGTATATCTTTTATGTAAACTTTCTAATAAGGACTTGCATGCATGATGCATGCAATCCCGTGTAACTTGATTAGAAATATGTGCATTATTTTTTTATAGCTTATTCTAATTATTTCATCTCCTTGTTCCCAAAGATACTTTCCATGTTTCCTTTCTCATCTTTTAAGTGGGATTGAATATCAAAAATTTCCATCCAATCCGCTGCTTGATTTCCTTCTCTCAGGGTATGCTTTAAATTCACTTCCTCAAAGTAGTTACAAAGTTTTTTTGCTTCTTTGATTAACCATTTAAATATCCAATCAAGGTGTTGTTATGCATGGATCCGATGACCACGAGTGAATCCCCTTCTCTCATGATGTTTTTAATCTTTTCTTCCAAAGCTAGCTTCATCCCTAAAATAAGGCCCTCCGCTTCTAGTATATTATTTATGTTGATTCTAGTGTAGATGACTGTATAAGCTATCACTTGACCCTTGTGTTTTCTTATAATTTTCCATGTGCCTGACTCCCCCAGGTTGTGTTTTGATGCCCCATCAAAATTCACTTTATACCACCCCTGTTTCGAAGGTTCCCATTTAACATTTTTTCTTAACATTTTTTTTTTAATGTTTTTTGCTTGGTTTCATAGCTTCATAGATATTTTTGATCATTCTCTAGTTTTGAATGATTTTAATTTCCTCCAAATTGGCCTCCTTTTTCTTCAACTACTTTGAGGAAAGAGCAATTTGACTAATACAAAATTCTAGTTCCATCCAAACTTTCTCTTGGGGCTTATGCCTACCATTGTTCTCAAAGATTTTGGTGTTCTATTCAATCTAAACTTTCCATGTTAGAAGACTTGGACCCATTACCCACATGTCCTTTAAAATTCGTAACTTCTTATTGCACTACCACGTTCTGAGGTGATATAGGAGATTGTAGGTCAGAGTCAAACTCATGTTATACTTATTTAAAAATTTGTTCCAAAGCCCTGAGGTATAATTATAATGAAGAAGGTGCTTATCACTCTCTTCATTATTATATCAGAACACATCGTGATGGTCCTTAAAATCCTTTATTTTAAAGATTTTCTCCTATTATAATCTTTTTATGCGTAGCCAACCATATAAAGGCTTTTACCTTTGGCCATGATTTTGAGCTCCAAATTTTGCTCCATTCAAAAATTTTGGAGGCACTAAGATGGGTTACTATCTGGTCTTTGTATCTTTCTTTTATTGGGTGGACCCATGTCCCTTTCTATTATAGTTCAACAAGTCTTTTTATGAGTTCTAAGGAACCTGAAATCCTAGAAAGATGCCATTTATAATATTTTGGGATTCATTCTGTGTTTCGTCAACAATTTGGAAAGTATTCAAAGCGAAGATTTTGTACTCTTACTCTGTGTTTTGTCTTTCACTTTGTGTCCCCATTGCCCTATAATTTCTTCCCTAATATAATCTAAGATCGTTTCTAGTCTTAGGAGATTTTGAGTGATCCATCTATCCTCCCAAAAGTCTATTGTTTCCCCATTTCACACATTATAGAATAGTCCTTTTAGAATAATCCCTCTCGCTTCCTTTGTACTATTCTAAATGGTGGATCCAACAAGGAGATCCTCTATCATGAAGATTATTTCTAGGTTCCTTTAGTCGAGGTATTTTTTCTCTTGGAAATTCACTCAATCTTGAAAAGGTATTAGCTCCCATCCTTTAGACTAGTTTGGTTACAATGGCTAGGTTAACCTTGTTAAGGTTCCTTATTCCTACCCCCCTTGTTTAATTGGTTTGTAGATTTTATCCCAAGTGAGAAGATGTAATTTGGTCTTGTCCCATGTTCCTTGCTAGAGAAAGTTTTTAATAATTATATTCAACTCACTTAGGATTGTTGAGGGAGCCTTCAAAAGAGAGAACTAATAGATTGTTGTCGCCTGTAAGACTATCTGTATGAGTATGATACATCTTATGTATGTTAAGTGCTTGACTTTCCAAATGCTAAGCTTCCTCCTCGTATTTTCAGTGATTTTGTTTTAGAGCTTCTTATTTCCATTGCTTTTGAAGGGCAATAATCTTATATAGTTATATGGAAAAGACACCTTTTCAAATCCCAAGATCCCAGTGAGGAAGGAGTGCAGATTAGGGGAAACATTAATAAATAAGATTTTGGTTTTGCTTCTATTTATTGATTGACATGATGTTTTTTCATAGCTGCATAATAGATCCCTTATTTATCTGACCTCTTTTTGAGTTGGGTTAGCGAAAGAACATAATATCATCCACAAATTAGATATGAGAATGCGCAACTTCTCTAATTGTCGCTTGTAACCCTTTGATCTTTTTATCTCTTAGGTATTTTATCTATCTTCCTAGGGCCTTTGCCATCAAGATGAAGAGATAGGGGGAGATAACAACCCCTTATATAAGTCCCCTTAATGAGGAAAACCACCCTTATGGGGATACATTGATCATCACTAAGAACTTGGATAAGGAATAACAACTTTGAATCCATCTTCTCCATTGTAGACTAAACCCAAAATTTCAGAGCACTCCATATAGAAAGACCAATCAAAATTATCATAGGCCCTGGATATGTCTAGTTTAATCAACATTCCTTGCCTATTGTTAGTGTGAAGGAAGTGGATGATTTTGTGGGTTATGACGATACCATATGTGATTTGCCTTCCCTTCATGAAGCCCCCTTGTTCCTCTAAGATAAGCTATGGAAATATTCTTTGTAGTTGGTTAGCAATGATTTTTAAAATGATCTTGTAGATGGTATTACACAGAGAAATCGAATGAATGTCCTTCAGAGTCTTGCTTTCAAATTTTTTAGGGATGAGAATGAGGAATGTGAAGTTGAATGCTTTCAACAATCCTTTAGAATCCTTTGATTCCTATGCCACTTCCCTAATTTCTTCCCTTATGAGATCCCAATAGTGTTGAAATAAGAGAGCTAAAAACCCATTCGGGTGCAAAGAACGGTTTCCTGCCATCTTGAAGACTGCTCTCTTGCTTTCTTCAAGAGAGATATCCTACATTAGGCTTTGATTGTCTATCTGAGTGACTAGTTGAAGGATTTACCTCCACAAGTCTTCTTGGTCTTCTTGATTCCCTCTGCCATCCTACTTTAACATGCCTTACCAGTACCTCACCAAGTACTCTTAGATTTATGTGGGTCTTCCACACTAGTATCTTCTAAAGTTTATAATTTTTGAATGTAGTTCTTCTATTTTCTGATTCTACATGATAAGTGGAAAAAAGTTTTGATTCCCCTCCTTTGACCATCTTACACTCAATTTTTATTTCCAGTAGATTTCCTCTTTTTTGGAGGAATCTTCGAGTTTCCTTACTATCACCTCCTCTTCCTCAAGTAGATCTCTGAAGTTTCGCCCTTCCATTCTCATTTCCTGGATCTCTCCATTTCTCCTTCCTAACTCTTTTTTAACTTGAAATATGTTTTTGAATATGAGTTGATTCAATATTTTTAAGGCATTTTTCATCTCTCTCAATTTATGGGAAAATAGATACATCTTAGTCCCATATATGTTATTTGGAGCTTTCCATTATTGGGTCATAAAATCATCTAAGTCTGAATGTTACAGCTACATCTTTTCAAAACTAAAAAAGCTCTAATTGGTTGCTTATTTTATACAAGATGAAGGGCTATCGACCAATGATCTGAGCCATAAGTCTTGAGCATCTCAATTTCCATTATATTATTATTCTCAATCCATTTCCATGAGACCAAAAATGTATCAAGTCTAGATTCCCAACCTTCTGTTACTCCAAGTGAACCATCCTCATTTAGTTTTGAGATCACATAATTCCACCATCTCCACGGAGTTGTAGAAAGTTAAGAAATTCTTATCTCTCACATTCCCTCCCTTCTTCTTTGAGGCATCCATTCTAGCATTGAAGTAACCTGCAATGATCTAGAGAGAGTTCTCTTTTTCATTGATTTTGACCTCCAACTACTCCCAAGCTAGTTCTCTTTCTTCCTTATTTTGAAAACCATAAATGTTTACCTGAAAAAAATTGAGATCCAATCTCAAAGAAACTACTTTACAAATTAAGAATTGATTATGGGACTGGATAATCTCTAGGCTAATTGAGTTTGGGTCCCATAAGAGAGTCATGTCTCCTGCTGTACCTGTGACATCACTCCCTACCATTCCCCTTTCAAGGCTTTTTGATATACCCTTACTGATCTAGGTGGATCCATGTACCATTTTATTTTTCAAAGTCTTCAAATTCAGTTCAAATCATTTGCACATTGTAGTACTCATCAAGAGCTTTCTAGCACTTTTTGCAGTTCAAAAAATGGAGTCCGAATGCTGAAGATATAGCTAGTTGAAGAAATCATGTGACAGGGATGTCAAAAATGACATGGCACAACTGAGGAACGCCAAGTGGACCAATCTCCATTTGACACATGGCAAATAATTAGGGGGCAAAAAAAAATTATTAGGTGTTTTATTTGATGCACATGATATTTGACCTTTTCAAAATCAAAATAGGTGCCAAACATCCACGCCACAAACATTAAAGCACCTCCCTCATTCCTAGGTGTTTGAATAAGCTAGGTGGCGTCCAAAGTTGGTGCCTAAATCTTTCTCATTTGAAATCTTCAAGAAGTTTACTATTTAAGGCATGTAAAACAACTACGCCCAGTAAATGTGGGACTAAAAGCCTTGGTCAAAGCGCACCCATGGAAGAAGGACGCCCTTGCCTGCTTCCCTAGGCGCCTAGAATGGAGGAGGGAGTTTGGAACTTGAGACCTGGCGCCTAAAAGGCTAAGGTCTTGATCACTTCAGCCACAGTGGCTGAAATGTTATAAAAGGGAGTAATATTTACTTGTATTGACATGAATTTCTAACTGTGTAAAGAGAATTAAGAGGATTAGAGCCTTGTTTTTGCCTTATACAACCTTGGGCTTTTGTTTTCAGGTCTAAGAGAAATATTTGCAGGCAAATAAAGATCAGAGAAGGTGAAATTGAAGATTTGTAAAAGTTTTTGAAGCCAAACTTCGTTATCAATTTGCTAGTGTTGTCTTTGATTTTCTCTGATTATTATTGCATTCCGATCTTCATTTTAATTTCTTTATGCAAATTAAATACAAGAAAGTGAAATTTTGAAGGATCTCATAAACATGAACAAGTGATTTTTGAATGTAATACACTTGTGTTTTCAGTTTAAAGATCAAATTTTTGGTATCAGAGTAGTTGTTATTTAACAGTGATTGCTAGTGTATGTTGACAAGGTCTAAATCCCAAAAGGGTGAAGGAAAACTCGTTTAGTATAATCCAGAGATTAGTTCAAGGCGTGCTTCAAGGATGGTTGAAGAAGAGATGGAATCTGAACAAGCTTTCTGTCGAGCTTTCATGGACATGAGAAGCATGGTTGAGGAACTATACCGTGACAAACAAAAGAAATTCGAGAATGAAAAAGAAGGTGATTCACGAGAATCAAAAGGTAAACAAACTAAAAAACCTTCTCCATCGACTGACGGTAAAAAAACTTTGGAATCTCTCCCTTCACTAAAATTGGATATTAAGTTTGAATTGCCAATGTTTAATGGCGAAGTTAATGCCAAAAAGTTGGATAATTGGGTCAAGCAGATTGAAGTTTATTGCAAAGTCCAAAATATTGCAGGGGATGAGTCAAAAATTCATTTGGCTACTCTTCGTATGGGAGGTATAGCTCTCATCTGGTGAGAGAGTAAGTTGAAGGAAGCCGAGCTTCAAAAAGGTAACTCGATTTCTACTTGAAATGAATTTATTGAAGAACTAAAAAAGCAATTCTATCCTTTAGGCTATATGTAACAAGCCATGATGGATTGGTAAAGTTTCAGACAAGGAAAATGCCAAAGTGTTCAAGATTATACACAAGATTTTAGGAAAAAAGCTTTACTTTTGAATGTTCCTCTATACACACAAGAAACACTGCTAAAATATATAGGTGGGTTGCATAGTTACTTAAGACATATGATTTTTATGTTCAATCCCACTAATTTAGATGCAGCATGTGTTCAAGCCACTCATTTAGAGGCTAGAGGAAAACAATCAAAATAATCTTTTCCTAAAGTAAAAAGTAAGCAATCTAATGTTAAGCATTCCAAAGGGGAAAGTTCATCAGGAAAGGGTAAACAAAAATCCACTTATACTATTAAAAAAGAAGGAAAACCATTTTGTAATCATTGCAAGAAAAATCATGACGAGTCTAAGTGTTGGAAACTACATCCTGAGTTAAGGCCTAAAAAGTTTCAAAAGAAAGAAAAGAAGGCTAATGCTATGGTTCAGGACTTAGGATCAGATTTAGGTGATGAAACTAAGATCATAGCTATGGGGTTACATAATAATTTTTCTCTTTCAATTTCTAGCACTAAGTCATCAAATGATGCATCTTCTTCTAGTTAGAATTGTGTGCATGTTGATAAGAAAAGAAATGAATTGTTCCACATTAGAGTTGTTTCAAAGCATACTAAGATTGACACTCTATTTGATAGTGGTTCACAAGCAAATTTAATTTCTGAAGAGGTTGTTAAGAAGCTAGGCTTACAAACCAATCCCCATCCGAAGCCTTATCCACTAGGTTGGGTGTGTGACAATGCAAAGCTACAAGTCTCACAAACTTGTAGGTTAAGGTTTGCCATCACATCCAAGTTCATAGATGAGGTTGAGTTGGATGTTTTTCCATTGGACATATGTGGGATTGTTTGGAAAGCCCATATCTTTATGATAGAAAAGCAATCTTCTATAGAGAAGAGAATAAGTACTTGCTTGTTAAGGATGGAATTGAATATATAGTTAGAGCACATCACATTAGAACAAGTCTTTCCTTGGTTACAGTAGGGCAAATGAAAAGACTAGTTAATTCAAGCAAGACTTTTTGTCTCATGTTGATTAAGTCTAAGGAAAAAGAATATTCTCAAGCTTTGGAAAAGTGTGATCCTAGACACAAGAATGAATTGGTTGAAATCATTTCTACTTATGATGATGTATTTCAGGATCCTAAGGGCTTACCTCCCAAAAGGGGAGTTCAACATGAAATTCAGCTATTGCAGGATTCTCCTCTCCCTAACATTGGCATGTACGGGTTATCAGTGGTGGAAAATGAGGAAATCAAGAAATAGGTAATGGATCTATTGGATAGAGGTGTTATTCGTCCAAATTCATCTCCTGTTGGTTTGCCAATTATTTTGGTGCTAAAGAAAGATGGCACTTGGCGAATGTGTGTTGATTTTTGTGCTTTAAACAAAATTACTATTAAGAATCGTTACCCTCTTCCTCATATAGATGATTTGTTGGATCAATTAAAACATGCTATTTATTTCACTAAGCTGGATTTGAGAAGTGGATATCATCAAGTAAGAATTAATGAAGGTGATGTATGGAAAACTGCCTTTAAGACAAAACATGGATTGTTTGAATGGCTTGTTATGCCTTTCGGGTTGTGTAATGCCCCGGCTACATTCATGAGATTGATGAATGATGTTTTTAGACAGTTCTTTGATGATTTTGTTATAGTTTAATTAGATGATATATTGATTTTCAGCAAGTCATGGGAAGAGCATGTGATCCACATTAAGAAAGTCATGGATGCATTACGAAGGGAAAAACTTTATTTGAAAATGTCAAAATGTGAATTTGGCAAGACCTCTTTGATATACTTGGGTTACATTGTAGGACATGGTGAATTGAAAATTGATCCCACAAAAGTGGCAGTCATTGTTAATTGGCCTACACCCACTAACACAACTGAGGTTAGGAGTTTTCTTGGTGCAATACAGTTTTGGAGGAAGTTTATTGCTCAATTTTCATATATTGCATCACCTTTGCATTCTTTGACAAGTGTGAAACAGGTCTTTCAGTGGGGAGGCAAACATCAAAAAGCCTTCGATACTTTGAAAGAAAAGATAAGTACTGCTCCGGTCTTGGCACTTCCTGATATACAACAACCATTTGAGATCGAGACGGATGCAAGTGAGTATGCTATGGGAGCTATTTTAATGCAAGGTAAGAAACTAGTTTGTTATCATTCTGAAACCTTTAGAAGTGCAGTAAGAAAATATCCAACTTATGATAAGGAATTGTATGCATTGGTTCAAAGTGTTAAAAAATGGAAACATTACTTAATAGGCAAAGAAACAATAATACATACATATCATCAGCCCTTACAATATCTCCAATCACAAACTAAGCTACAACAGTCTAGACATTTTCGTTGGATGGGTTTCTCACAACAATTTCATATTGTGATCAAGTATAAAAAAGGAATTCAGAATAAGGCTGCAGATATGCTATCTAGGCCTCCTATGGTTGTTGCATCTATTCTTTTACAACATGGTTCTTTGTCTCATGAAAGTTATAAAGAACAATATGTGAATGATCTTGATTTTCAGGATGTTTATAAAGACTTGATGAGTAGTAGACAAGTAGAAGAATTGGACTATCATGTACACAATGATCTTTTGTATCATTTGGGTAAACTATGTATTCCTGAAAATGAGAGGGTGCACATGATTAGAGAAGCACATACTTCTCTTATTTATGGTCATTTTGGAGTTGCTAAAACGGTTGCACATTTGAAAATGTATTGTTATTGGCCTCGTATGCAGGAAAATGTTGCTAAATATATAAGGGGATGTACTCTTTGTGCCACAAGTAAACCTAGTAACAAGAAATTGGGACTTTACACTCCTCTACCTGTTCCTACTCGCCCTTGGGAAAGTATCTCTATGGATTTTGTGGGGGGATTGCCTATGACACAAAGAAAACATGACTATTTATATGTGGTTGTGGATAGATTTAGCAAAATGTGTGTTTTGATTCCTTGCACTAAGCAGATTACTGGCGAAGGCACTGCATATTTGTTCTTTAAACATGTATGGGTTCATTTTGGTTTGCCTACTTCAATTATTTTTGATCGAGATTCTCGATTTATTGGGGAGTTTTGGTCAACGTTGTGGGGACTAATAGACACTAAATTAAAAAAGAGCATTGCATTTCATCCACAAACCGACGGACAAACAGAGGTTGTGAACCGCATTGTGGTACATTTGCTTGCGGGTTATAGTAATAAAAATCCAAAGTTATGGGATGAACAATTGTGTTACATACAACATGCATATAACCGGGCACTTCATTCTTCTACTATGAAATCTCCATTTGAAGTTTGTTATGGATACTTGCCTAAATCTCCTCTAAATGTTTGCTATGGACAGGATACAACTATTGGTGAACCAAAAGAAGCCATTTGAGCCAAGAAGTTCATTGAACAAATACAGCTCATTCATCAGACTGTTCGTTCTCAATTGGAGAAAAGTCAAGCCAGGCATGACAAATATCGTATTGATCGCCAATTTGTTGTAGGTGATATGGTATGGCTTCACATTAGTAAGGAAAGACTGACAGGTGAAGGTAAAAAGTTGAAACCAATCCGGTATGATCCTTTTCGGATAACGAAAAAAATTAGCACAAATGCTTTCCGATTAGATTTACCATCTTACATGCAGATTTATTCAGTTGTAAATGTAGAAAATTTGAAATTGTATGAGCCTCCAATGATCATTGATCACGATGAAAGTGTATCCATTCCTTCCGTTGATGATTTTTCTCCTGAATATCTAACAGAATTGCAGGAAGATACTATACTTGATAGGAATATGCGGACTTCATGAAGAGGTAATGTTGAATATCTTCATGTTGGTCTCAAAGGGATGCACCTAAGCAAGGCCAGATGGATGGAAGTCAAAAAGGTGAGGGAAAAATACCCTCACCTCATTACCAATTAATTTCAACTTTTGGAGGTCCAAAAGTTCCCAGTGGGGAGGAATGATCTAGGTGGATCCATGTACCGTTCTATTTTTCAAAGTCTTCAAATTTAGTTCAAATCATTTGCACATTGTATTACTCATCGAGAGCTTTTTGCGGTTCGAAAAACGGAGTCTGAATGCTCAAGATATAGCCAGTTAAAGAAATCATGTGATAGGGATGTCAAAAATGATGTGGCACAGTTGAGGAACGCCAAATGGACCAATCTCCTTTTGACACATGGCAAATAATTAGGGGGCAAAAAAAATTTGTTAGGTGTTTTATTTGATGCACATGATATTTGACCTTTTCAAAATCAAAATAGGCGCCAAACATCCACGCCACAAACATTAAAGCGCTTCCCTCATTCTTAGGCATTTGAATAAGTTAGGTGGCATCCAAAGTTGGCACCCAAATCTTTCTCATTTGAAATCTTCAACAAGTTTACTATTTAAGGCATGTAAAACAACCACGTCCAACAAATGTGGGACTAAAAGCCTTGGTCAAAGTGCACCCATGGAGGAAGGATGCCCTTGCCCGCTTCCCTAGGTGCCTAGAATGGAGGAGGGAGTTTGGAACTTGAGACTTGGGGCCTAAAAGGCTAAGGTCTTGACCGCTTCAGCCACAGTGGCTGAAATGTTATAAAAAGG
This sequence comes from Torreya grandis, assembly GCA_037957365.1. Lineage (NCBI taxonomy): Eukaryota > Viridiplantae > Streptophyta > Pinopsida > Cupressales > Taxaceae > Torreya > Torreya grandis. Next base: position 4,522,576 of record JARHVA010000731.1, on the reverse strand, counting down.
AGTAATATTTACTTGTATTGACATGGATTTTTGACTGTGTAAAGAGAATTAGAGCCTTGTTTTTGCCTTGTACGGCCTTGGGATTTTATTTTCAGGTCTAAGAGAAATATTTGCAGGCAAATAAAGATCAGAGAAGGTGAAATTGAAGATTTGTAAAAGTTTTTGAAGCCATTTGTTGCAGCATTTTAATAGAACGATCCTCACTATTGGGCGGACCCAGAGATGTAGGCTATTGAAGCTGAACTCTGTTATCAATTTGTTGGTGTTGTCTTTGATTTTCTCTGATTATTATTGTATTCTGATCTTCATTTTAATTCTGATTTTAATTTCTTTATGCAAATTAAACACAAGAAAGTGAAAATTTGAAGGATCTCATAAACATGAACAAGTGATTTTCGAATGTAATACACTTGTGTTTTCAGTTTATAGATCACTTACTGTGACATACTGACTTTTTCAACTTCATTTCTTGAAGTGTAACCACTTATGGGTTACGTTGTTTTATAAGTTCCCTCAATGTTCTCCTTTTTGATGGGGCATTGAGACCCCTTATGTTCCATGAGATGATCTGCATCAAGGAGGATTATTTTTCTTGGTGCTCGTTAAGAGGGTGTCTCCTTGTGTTTGGGTCCTTGCCCTAATAGTCTCCATAGCTTCTTTGTGCCTCTTCTTCTTCTTTATTAGTTTCCCTCTCCTCTTTCTGATGTTTTCTTTATGGTTAAGATTCAGACTTTGCATGATTCTCGTGTTGTCCTCATTCATTTCAAAATCTGATTCATCTTCCTCATCCAAGTTTGTCCAGTTTTCTTTGTGTTTTGAGCCTTTTACTGCGTTATTTTCTTTTATCTGATTATCTTGTGACCATTATGTCTTATACTTGTCTGAGTTTCTTATGTTTGGCTGTTTGAGTAGATTCTCTAGATCCTCTTTAAATCCAAAATTTGTTGTGATGTCTTCCATCTCCACACTATTATGTTTATCCTGGGGCTGAGTTTCTATAACATATTTTATTCCTTCTGTTGGGGTGGATTTTTTGTTGACTCATTTTTTGCTTTCTTTTAGCACAATTTTTTTGATTATTTTATTCTTATTCTTAATAATATGTTTTTTTTTTGTCTTGACAAATCCCTCTAAATCTTTCTCTGTTATTTTAGGAGCTTTCTTTGTGGTGTTAGGCATTCACTAATCAAATGTCCATATTCATGACAACTTTTACAATAGAATGGGATGCTCTTGTAGTCTAGATCTTAAATCCATTTGATATCCCCTGCTTTCAGAGTGATGTTATTTAGTGGGGGTTATGTGAGATCTAGCTCCAAACAAATTCTACTGTAGATAGTTAGGCCTTTGCCATGATGGGGTTTTTATATATCTATAGGTTTACCAATTGTATTAACAATAATTTCGAAGACACACATGGACCAAAACTCTTACAGAAGAGAGTACATTCAAATCTAGATAGGAATAGTATCTGGGAGTTCTTTTGTTGGCCTAAAAGTTGTGTGCCACTGCTTCATGAATAGTCATGCATTCCTAAAGAAGTATGACCCTCCTCTGAACACCTTATCTCTGTCCAATTGATTGGAAAATATTCTTATGAAGTACCCTATGGCACAGTGTTTGAGCTCATACTCTCCATTTGTTTTCTAGTTCCTTTTGTTCCATGCATGTAGTTCTTCTAGAGGAAGTTACACTCCAATGAACTTACAGACTAGGCTCCTACCATGCAAACCCAGTATATTCTTCTTGATTTCTATCAGGTTTAACATGGCTATTAGGTTCTCTTCAATTACTTGCATGCATGATTTTTTTGTACGATTTACCAGATCTCACTTCTTCTTGCCAACCACTTTCATCAGGGCGTTAATCTCCTCCTTTGAGACAGAGGTTGATGCTTTGACCACCATTTGCTCAAAGGATAGTTTTTTGAGGGGAAGAAATCCCCCCTATAAGATTCATCTTGTACCTCTCCAATCCATCTAACTTCTTGTTTGGATCAGTTCGTAAGAAAAATTTAAAAAACTTATGGAAAACTTCAAACCCTAACAGAACTCATTCTCACATTTATTTCCCTGTACACATATCTTTCTTTCTTCAATTTGAATGATAATAGTTACAAAGTTCATTCAAATCAATACTAATATCATTGTCAATATTTTGATAAATATCATCATGAAAAACAAAAGAATTTTTTTTTTTTTTTTTTTTTTTTTTTAAGGATATCTTCCTCCTCCACGTGTTCCTTATTAAAGTCCGTAAAATAATTTACGATAGGCGTGTTCGGCCAGCGGGTCCCACGAGTCTTATAGGATATGACCGTGAGGGCCACCTTTAATTTTAAACTTTGACAAATTTGGTGGCAAACTTAAAATGTTGGCGGGAAATTTGACTTGGCCAAAATTTCATATGAAAACCCAACTGGGAGGGAAAACAATACTTCTGCCATTTACAAAACACAAATTCATTTCGTGCCATTAAACTTCGTTCACCTATCCACTTCGAACGGCCGTTTCATCTGCTAAAAACCGGCACGGCCGCTCGATCCTGACAAAACAACCAGATCTACAACAGCAATGGCAGGATTCGAACTCAGGATGACCTGCCGATCGTAATGGTGCGTTTTTTCCGAGATTTTGACGGTTAAATCTTGAAACACATTGAAAATAAGATCTGCGATCCCTGGTTTCATTTTCATTATTTAATTTTCGTCTTGATTCCGTGATCTCGTTCTCATTTCATTCACAGCACAAATCTGCTCCAAAAATGCATCGTTTTGTTCTGTTATAGTTAAAAAGGGTTCGCTTTAAGTTATCATTGTCTAAGAGGAGAATACGCCTGTAATTCTAGCTATGATATCTATTTTCTGCGGCAAAAGGGATTATTATAAGCTGCTCCGTGTATTTTCTCTGTATATTTGATAACCCTTGCTATGTGTCATTGCCCTGATAATAAGTCTTCTTAAGCTTAGTGTCAAGGGCTATATAACACCTAACTTCATCTCTTTATTTGGTGCTTTCGGGAAGTCAAATTTTGGTGAAGTTTCTGTGAGCCAGCATTTTCCATTACTTCGATTTCGTCGTTTGTGGTTTTATACTCAATGTTTGAAATTTAAAGCTACATAGATAGGTTTTTTCAAAGTCAATGCACATAACGTCTGAGGCCATTTCAATGGCGGCCACTGCAATAGACAGCTTAATGGAAAACAATGAGAATATTCCTCCTTGTCCCGTCTCAAGCGCACAAGAAATGCCCTTGGAATCTAGGCTCGATGTGAAACAGACTCAGGCACTTAAGCCCTCATCTTCTCGGGGTCGGCCTCCAAAAAATCCTGACAACACTCCTGGTTCTTCTCGTCCTGGCAAAAGATCAAAGAAAAATGCTTCAAATACTTTATCAGAATCGGAGAGCAAGAAGCTGAATTTTCCGCTTCTTAAACCATGCAAAACCCCTGGCAAAAAAAAATCAACCCTGCTGCAAAAATCTGAGAGTGGGAAACCCTCAAATTTAGAATCTTGCTCTGTCAAGTCAGATTCTTGCATTGAAGACGCAGAGTTGAGACAAGCACAGCAACAATGCACGCTCAACACAGAGGATAATTTTCTGGATGCCTCAACCCCCAATAACATGGGTGCCATAACCCCCAACGACTTTTCTTCCATAACCCCCAATGTGCCTAAGATGTCTGGCACAAATGGCAGTAAGGTGGGGGATTCATCAAAGGACCCATTATCTGTAAAGAAGTCACTTAAGCGTAAGCGCTCTTTGTTTCTGCAAACTTTGGATTCGGAGTCAAGAGAAACTCACATCCAGCAATTTCAGCAAGAAATTAAATCATTGTTCAAGTATTTCAATGAATCTTTTGAAAAGATTGGTTATTCAAATGAGGAAGAAGTTGCTGATATGGGGAATGCACCTACAAATGTGATCATTGCACGCCATTTAGAAGATAGTAGGCTCTGTTACTCAAAATTAGTGGAGCAGATCCATGAGAAGCTGAAGAACAAGTTAGATCAGAATGGGGTGGAGATCAGCCTGGCATTTGTGAAAAGTTCAGTGCTGCTTATTGGGCAGCGTCCTTTGTATGGTGTATTGAGCACAGTAGCTGATGTTCTAGAGGATGAATCAGAATCTTGTTTGTGGTGCTGGGAGGTACATTGCATTTTAAACTTACTTTTTAACTTTCAAATTGAAAACTTCTCATTGGTTTCACAAAGTTAGCAGTAATGCTTAGAAAAACAAATTTAGATTATATATATATATATATATATATATATATATATATATATATATATATTAATAGTAATAGTGGGAGTCAGAGCTGTAGAAGTTCAATTGCTATATTAGTCTCAATGCTTACTCTGCATTTTATCTATTCGATGGAACAATTTTCATTCTATCTGATAAGGGTGTTACTAAATACAGTGACTGCTTCTATATCAGGTTACAGACTTGAAGTTGTTACCCAAGTCACAGCGTGACTTGGCCAGTATTCACCGTCGATGTCGAAAGAAGATTCACGAGCGCATAACTGCTCTTTCAGGTGGTGGACCATCCCTTTGAGTGCATCTAATTTTTAATATCCCTTTTGATTGTTGCAGTCTTGATGTTTAACAGAGGACAACTGTACTCTTTCTAATGCTAACAAGTTCCATTTTGACAAACCTCGAAAATCTCTATCCTGATAAGAACGCTTGCCTCCTTTGCTCCTGATTGTGATTCAGACTAGAGCCCTATGACTCACTTCCCTTGGTTCATGTGGCAATTCTTTTTGACAACTGGCCTTACTCTCACCACGATTGTTTATATTAATGATCTTTGCTTATTTGTCTAAGGTCAATTCTTACTCCTATGCTTCCTAGTTTTAGTTTTAAATGCTTCTCTTTTGGTTGCTGGAGTTACTTAAGTACTCTGGCTTTCTGTACTTCTGTCCCATTATATAACCTCTTTGTTTCTTTCTTTCAAGTTACAAATCCAGGCATTAAGGAATCATTTTCTGTACCTTGGGTATTGAAAGCTAAATATATTTATTTGGGTTTATAACAGCAATGCTATCAGCATTGTCATCACTAGAAACAGAGGGAAGCAAGAATGTTAATTTAGCCAAAGCTGAGGAGCTGCTTAGGAAAGCTGACGATGAAATTAGCATCCGTGCAATGGTTCAAGACTTGATGCAGAAGAGTCATGCTCAAATGTATGGATTATTGTAAATATGCTCAAATATTAAATTACTTTGCAAGCCAATTTACCTGTATTTCTTTTGACTTTTGAGGTTATGAAGTCAAGCGATTGTTTTCTTGTGCTAAAAGGGACGTTGCTAATAGGACTATCCTCTTGCTGTTAGTGATAAGTCAGAGTTGTAAACCCATTCTCATTTGTCTCATAGGTTGGTTAAGCAAGCTAAACAAAAGGAGAAAGAGGCAATTAAGGAGAGGGAAAGAAATGACCGGAAGAGTGGGATGGAACAGAAACGGTTGGATCGGGAATTAAGAAAGGAGAAAATTCAGCAGGTTGGTTGAATCTTCACAGTGAAATGCAAACTAATGGTAGAAAAAGGTTTTGAAGCTTTAATTAATACATTTTTGGTTACCATTACAGGAAAAGGAACAAACTCGTGTTCAACGGGAAGCACTCATGCAGGTGAGATTTTAAGCATTCTTACTTCGATTGTTCGGTCAATATTATTATACATTATGCGAGGTCTATAATATACAAATGTGACGGTGGGATGTCAGTCTAAGCATGTTATAAATGTGAGAGTGAGATGTCAGTCAATGCATATGCAATTCTACGCACTCTTTCTTTGACTGTTTAGTTAAAATCAATATACATCATGCTATGTCTATTATATGCAAATATGATGGTGGGATATTAGTCTTCTAGATTTAGATTGTTTTGATTATTGGGACAGTATTAGCCTGAATCAATACAAAATCGATTATGTTTTCTATTATCCCATTTTACTAAGGTTTTTCCCTGTATCATCAGATTGTTAGAGTATACTTACAAGCTCTTAATTTGAGTGAAGTTTTTGAAGACTTAAGTTTCTATACATGAAAATTAAAGTGCAATTGAACTACTTATAGCTAAGTGAAATTTAAGTGCACTCTTAGCAATTTTTTTGGATATTTGTTAGGGGTTTGCTTTTACCATGGGTAAAGGGGATTTGGGCCTGCTGGAGCTCACTCTTAGTAATTAGTTGGAAGAAGATTTTCACATGGATATAAGTCTTTTGTAATTGTAGACAACAGGGGTATAAAATGCTCCTACGTACTGACTAGGGGCTAGGATGGTGGATAAAAGAGGTCACTCGAGCCTTTATTATACAAGAGTAGGTAAGATTAAAGCAACAGGGCTTATGTAATGCATTTGACCCATAGTGATGATGTCATCAATTCATCTTAGGAGACTAATAATCTACCAATTCAATGAAACATTCCTACTACCATAGTCTCAACTCTAAAACACCTTATCAAAGAAGGAGTTTGTTTTACCAAGTTACTATGAGCAGGGATTCTTGATGCTACTTAAATTGATGAGATTGCATTATGGTATGTTTGAACAAGGAATATTAATCTAAGGTACTATATGTTGCAAGGAACACTCACATTTAAGCTCTCCCAAGAGTATATCCTACTCTTGAGTGTTTTTTATCGACAATTGAAACTTTCACCAACGAGAACATATTCCAACTAGCACCAGTTATCAATTGAGCTTTCATAAGATAAATCCATGTTTTCCTCAAAACAAGGATGCCAATTGTAACCAATGTCTTGTATACTCTCAACAAGAATATCCTTATCTGGCGAGTTAGTTAGAACTTCAAATCATGTACACAGATTCCTCTCCTGCAGCAGTCTGCCCAACTTGGTGACTGGCATAACAGATTGCATGTAACTTGACATCTAACCCGAAATCAGTTGGCATGTTTTAGGATGCTTCCTAAAAGAGATTATTTAACATTATTGGCTTTATGGACTGGTTATTAGAAAAGTATATTTCTCTGTTAGTACATAATGTTGATTAATTTCAATGATAGGTGAGAAATAAATGAGCTAAAGGTGGTCTAGTGCACGAGATATATTTCATTATGGTCTTTCCAAAAATGTGTTTTCTATATTCAATTTGTGTAGCAATATAACTAACGTTACATAATGTGCTTCACCCAAATATATTATAATCATATCCAATGCTTGGCATATAGTGCCATCAGGTTGGCCTTTAGGCAATCCGAACTAATGCTTATCGCAATTTGTAGGCTTGAATCTTGTTGAACTCTTATTTTGTAGTAATGTGCTGTATCTTAGGTGCAAACTGTTAATTTTTGGTGCAGCACCTACATCCTATCTGTCTCAGCATACATTGAACTTTATTTTTGGTGAACAGTTGGGCTGCTGCTTTCCCACTCGGTCGATTTGAGGATTATTTTGCATGTTCTTTTCTTTTGGATTTTGTAAGAAACTACTGGATGCTGTGATACCCAGTACAGTTAACATTGCCCACTGTTTTGAACAGGAGAAGGAAGTGAAAAGGCAACAAGAGGAGGCTGAGAAGGAGCAGAAAAGGCGTGACAAGGAAGAAGCTGAATTGAAGAAGCAACTTGCATTACAAAAGCAAGCCACAATCATGGACCGCTTTCTTCACAGTAAAAAGGAAAGCACCAAAACTCAAAATGTAGAAGAAACTACTCATAAGCCTTTGAAAGAAGATGCACAGGTTTGCAGTGGGGTTATGGCATTGATGGATCAAGCGTTGTGGCAAGGAGAAACACAAACGTATGACTTTTTAAGGTATCGTCATGAATTTGATATATTTTTGTTTTGTTTGCAAGGGTTTGTCTTTTGTATTTTCTGATTTTCTCGAGAAGAATACCTTATTGTGTCTGAATCTGCAATGTGCTCAGAACACACTTGGCAGCTTGGCAACATGACAATCATCAGAATTATACAAAAAGAAATCTATGTTGGGGCAAGCGGCGTAAGCCGAAAGTTGCATTGTTCAATGAACTACGGTTGCAGCGAGCATCTGCTGAAGCTGTTATCTCAGAAAAAGTGCAATCCTTTACAAGCAAAAAGCGGACTGCTAATGATATTGAAGATCATGAATTTAAGGAGAAGAATGCTGTAAATGACTGGGAAGAGCAAGCTTTGTGTGATAGTTTGCCTGAAAGTAATGGGATTGCTGATGTAAATAGAGAAAGTATGCTTCATAATAAGAGAAGAAAGCTTTTGCAGTTTGATAAGGCTCATAGGCCAGCTTATTATGGGACCTTCTCAAAGAAAAGGTGAAACTACGTGCCATTCTTGGAATGCTAGGAGTTTTACAAAGAGTTCATATTTTTTAGCTTCCAATTCCTATTTTTTAGCAGGGAGTCTTTTGAAACTATTTGAACTTATCATTAGTTTTTAATCTGTAATAGGCTGAAGTAACGTTTTAGTTACGATCATTCTCTTGTATATGCAGTGATGTTGTTGGACCTCGACACCCTTTAAAGCAAGACCCATCATTAGATTATGATAATGACAGTGATGAGGAGTGGGAAGAGGTGCTTCTTTCTGAACTCTTTTCTTATCTTTATTTATAAATTATTTTGTATAAAGAGTTTTTTTTCTCTAAAAGCTCTATCATAATTTTCAGGAGGATCCTGGTGAAAGCCTTTCTGATGCCGATGAGGATGATGAGGAAGAAAAGAGTGAGGTTGAGAAGGAAAAACTTAAATGTGAGGAAGATGACGACAGTGAAGATGGTTTTCTTGTGCCTGATGGATATCTGTCAGAAAATGAGGTACAATCCCGAAAAAAAAATTCATAGATGGAATTATATTGAATTGATTTCATAAATCACATTACACACAAGCACATGGTTTATTATTTAATTCAGATTTGACCTGTCTGGATGGAGATGATAATCTTGTTTCAGGCTTCTTAGTGTAGTGTGTGATTTGAATGTCATGTGATCAATGGTTTAGCATATCTGATTCCAAATTTATGCCATTTTCTCAGAACTTTATTTTGGACTAGGATAATTTATGAACATGCCTATTTTTGTGCAATTAGTAATTTGCTAGCTTAGAACAGATAGTGGTGTCTAAAAATTCAATGTAGGAAACATATATTTCTACTACCTGGGGAGTCCACCTAAGTTGATGAAATCTTAGCCATTTATCAGGCTGAGGAGTACTGGTAATGTTATTACGTTGAGTCCATGGTGCCTAAAATGAAATAAGAGGTAATCATGGCTCTACTTTAACCAGCCATGGATCATGATACCGGGTTTCATATAGGGAGGTGGAAAGAGATCATCTGATTATAATTTTATGCCATTTTCTCAGAACTTTATTTTGGACAAAATTCAATTATGAACATGTCTATTTTTGTGCCAATTAATAATTTGTTAACTTAGAACAGATATTTGTGTCCAAAAAATCAAAAACATGTATTTCTACCACATGGGAAGTCCACCTAAGACGATGAAATCTTAGTCTTTTTTTCAGACTGAGAAGTACGGGTAATGGTATTGCTTAGAGTCCATGGTGCCTAAAATGAAGCAAGAGGTAATCACGGCTAAACCTTAACCAGCCATGAATCATGATATCAGGTGTCTTATTGGGAGGTGGAAAGAAATCACTTCTCATAAGAATGAGAATCTTACATTGATGCTTTGGCTAGATTAGAGGAAGGTAGTTGCTGGATTTCTAAACCGTTTCCTTGCAGCCAACATTCTGTAAATTAATTCATTACGGTGCCTATCTCAACAAAAGCAGTAAATCTCCATTTATAGGTTTATTAATATGTATGTTTGTGGTTTGATTACACAAATATCAGTAATGTGTCAGTATGTGAATGAAACTGTGTAAGGTTTTGGTGAAACTTGATCACTCTGCACAGTGTTTGCCATTATCTAAGAAAAACCACAGTATCTGGATTCTGAGCAGACTTTCACTAGTAGTTTTAATGCCATTGTTAGCCAAATATGATGTCAGTTGATGCTGCTTCTACAACATAAAGGTGAGAGACGAGTTTGGGATGTAGGGAATGCAACCTCATTGTAGCTGTCGGCCTCGTCAAGTTTGTTATAACTTCAGAAGGGGTTACCATTTTTAGTGTCAGAGAGAGGAATTTAAAAACTTTCTGCATTCTACACTGCCAGCATGATACTCTTAAATGCAAGAGAGAGCAAATCTATGGATGTAAGTCGCCTTCCATTATTGCTTTCCTTGTCTTTGTCCAGTGGTTTTATCATTTAGATCCTGGAGTTAGGTTTTATGGATACCATATCTATTCTACCAACTTTTCCTTTCAGTTGCTTTTAGAACTGGACAAAGGCAGTTAGTAATTTTTTCAAGAGAGATTCAATTGGTCTTTAACACAAATCAGGTGTCATTGATCAAATTCCAAGTTAATTAAAATACACAGTGATAGATGCTTTTGAGTTTCCTCATGCCAAAATATGAGGTATTGCGTGTGTATTTGGAAATAAACATATTCGATCTTCAAAGAGTTTCTAGATATGTCTGTACACACTTCCATAATACATACACATCCTATGTACGAGTCTTCTGCCTAATCCTCTCGGAGCTTATTTCAGGGTGTTGTTTATCTTTAAAACTTTGATTATGTTCGATTTGGATTTCTTGAACCAGTCTAAATATTTATCCTATTGCATTTGGTTTTCAATTTGATCATTAGTGAAGATGACCTGAAACTTCCTCTTGATGACCAGGGAGTCTGTTTGGATGACACTGAATCAGATGTGGATGAAGATCCAAATGAAAATTTACACTCAAATATTGCTTCCCAAAATTGTGGCAAGAACCAACAGTTAGAAACTGAGTCTGAATGGCAAGTTTTTGAGCGACAGCAAAAAGTTCTAGAAAATGCAACAGATCGTGCATTGCGGTCTGGTCACGTTTTTATTGTTCTAAATCTGCTTCAAGATACAAATAATTGGAGGTGCAAACCTGGATCTCCAGACCTAAATCCAAGACAGAGATTGGAACAAACTTGCCTAAAAGCTCTGCGAATTCAGATTTTCTCACCAGAGATACTTGTTGGCCTGCCTTCTGAGCCTCCAACAGAGGCAAGTGCTCAAGAGGATCAGGTGCCTTCTAAGAATCAAAAGAAAATCTCTGCTCTGTCAGACTCAGATTTACCTGCATTGGTGAGTGATTGTGCACCTTAACTGAGGATGCATTGGTATGATAGATGTATTAGTTTTTAACTAGTATCTCAGAGTTTGAATGTGATTTTCAGGTCTCTATTATCCAGTCGTCTAGTCAAGGCATCAATAAGATAGTCGAATCTCTGCTTACAAAATTTCCTCACATGGTAAAGCAACGGCTGAAAAACAAAATCCGTGAAATAGCAGACTTTACTGATAATCGTTGGCAGGTTTGTCTAAATTACTTTGTTAAATTGGCATGTTTCCCCGCACAATCTGCACATACTCTTCCTAGAAATAAATTATTTTATAGATATGTGAATGCTATGGTGCTTTTGTGCAGGTCAAAAAGGATATTTTAGAAAAACTGAACATGTTGCCTTCTCCGGGTGAGGCTAGCTTCAGATTGTTTTATGGTTTCATATCAAAGTTTCAACTTGCATTTTTTGTTAGTCTCTTCCTGCCGCTAATCCTCATCGTTTGTTCCCCATGCAGTGGAAGCTTTGGAAGATACAGAGACTCCAACAAAACAACTGAAAGATGTTGCAAAGAGTCCAACACAACCTAAGGGTATTGCCACATACTTTTCAAAGCGATGTTTACCTCCTGAAGCAGCAGGAGTTAACATTCAATCCTCTCCTGACAAGGGGAATTTTGAAATGCAAAAGGATAAGCTCTCTGATATGGTTGAGAAGTGAAAAGATGATTTGTAGTGCTGCAATTAATTACAAAGTTCTCTCAGTTTTGTATTTTGTATTTGCTCTACAATGAGAAGGCTATTTAGTTCCCATTTTTGTGTAGAGGAACATTTTAGTTGGGGTATTCTGTTCCTTGTAGTCCACTGCTCATGTGTAAATTGTAACTTAGAGCAAGAGATTTTGTTCCCTTGTTTCCAAGTCGTTAAGTGGAGAAGCATCTGAGAGATATTCCATACATTCTGCATTTAGATCCAGACCAGGAGTTTGGTCAGCATAATAATAATATATTCTTTTAGCTCTTCTGATATAATGGTATCTGTATGAATCTTAGTCTTTTCCAGCTTTGAACTTCACGCTAAAGTTGTTGTAGGACCATCTGGTTATTGGAAGGAAGCTGGCCAGAGCATATATTATGAAAAGGCCTTCCCGCTCGCCATAAAATTGTATTCGAATCTTTGAGCTCTCATGTCTATATGCTCAGACATTGAAGTGTTTAAATGTGGGTTCAATACAAAGATTTGTTTACTATTTTTGTTTTTGGTGGACCACTTGTATAGGACATTACAGTAGAGGCCTATTTCCCTATGCTTTTTATTGTAATTTTATCTATTGTAGAGTTTTTTTTGCTGCTTTTTGTGTTTAAAGGATTAGTAAAAGAGTATATGGAATTGACTACTTGCTTGCATTTCATATATAGGAATATGATTTGATTATCATATACACAAATATGTTTGCTGATTTGTATTAGTGATTGATTGAGACAATTATTTTAAAATTAAATTAATATTTTTGTTTTGCAAGGTCTCTTAGAGCAAATTAGGGCTCAATCAAAACAAAATGATTTTTTATAATTTTGTGCATCAATTTGTCTGTTGAGCACGTGCAGATGGAGGGATTTGTAGAGCTTTAGATTGATTTGGCCTATTTAGTTATATATTTGGAACCAAATTGTTAGTTTTGATATTGGTTTGAAACTATTAGGATAGTCTTTTCATTATATTTTTGTTTTTTTAATATTTTTTTTCAATTTTTTTAATATTTTTTTTGAATTTTTTTAAAAATATTTTTAATCTTTGTTAAAATATAGGCAAACCATAAATTATGTGTTGTTCATGAGCTCCTTTATCAATTCTCAATTGTTTTAGGTATTTTTATTCATTTCTTTTAAACATGTGGGTTTTTATTTATAGTTTTTATTATATATATTTTAAATATATGGTATTGTGCTTATTTTATCGGTGTAATATAGTATTATTTAATTTTATTGATAAAAGATTATGAAGAATTTGTTTTATATAGAATATATTTTATGCTTTTCTTTTTTATAAGGTTTTTTTTTTTTTTTCTTATGATTAATTCAAAATTAATTTCTTTAGGGTTGTGCTTCTTTTATATTATAATTAATTTTAGTTTCATGCATGTTTTCTATGTTTCTCTCTTATGTTAATTAAGAAAGTTAGACCCAAGACAATTGTTTGATGAAGTGATAAATTGACAATTGTTTGATGAAGTGATAAATTGAGTAGTAAATTTATTGATTTTGTTCCTTTTTAATTTTTTTAATACACATGTGAATGATAATGTAAATTATATATATGATGAAAATATGAATGATTTGAATGACAATGTTTTTGATAATCATAATGATGATGAGGATAAAGAAAGTAAAGATAAACTTATTATATTTAGATTAAATGTTAGACACTATCTTCATGAAATGAGTACAATATTAGTTGTGTTAAGAGGATGTGTAAAATAAAAAATATAACTAAAGAATTTGTGTCGAAGGAGATATCTATTACAACCAATCATGAATCTTTGATTGCTTTTATCTTATTTTTTAAAGGTTAGACCCAAGACATTTACTTGATCAAGTGATAAATTGAGTAGTAAATTTGTTGATTTTGTTCTTTTTTTAAAGTACTTGTGTTAATTTGAAATATAAAATGGTAAATGTTAATGAGGTTAGTGCATTATTTTTTTAATGCACATGTGGATGATAATGTAAATTATATATATATATATATATGATGAAAATATGAATTGATTTGGGTGACAATGTTTTTAATAATCATAATGATGATGAGGATAAAGAAAGGAAAGATAAACTTATTACATTTAGATTAAATGTTCGACACCATCTTGATGAAATGAGTGCAATATTAGTTGTATGAAGGGGTCGTGTAAAAGAAAAAATATAAATAAAGAATTTGTGTCCAAGGAGATATCTATTACAACCAATCATGAATCTTTGAATGCTTTTATCTTGTTTTTTAAAGGTTTCCATTCTCTATAGGATAATGAGGCAATTACTCAAATTGTTATTATAGTTGTGCATGCTCTTGTTTTGACCACAAATTATTATACACATCTCTTCTCAAATTGGTTATAGTGTTTCTTTATTGCCTCAAGTTAATCAACTAACTGGTATGGTTTCATTTGTAAAGATGATTTCATAATGCTTCTGGTTGTATTATGAACAAATGCTTTTCACTACTTTTCATTGAGGCATAAAACTCAAGACTTCATTGATAACAATCAAATACAAGTGGAAGGACACAATAGTACTTTGAATGAAACAACCACTCAACCAAACTATCAATGTCTTAAAGTATTTATCAACCCTTTTTGAAATCATATTACTCAAAACGATAAAAACCAAGATGATGTTCAAATGATAGCTCAAAAATTAAATCCTTCAATTTCTAATGCTCATCCTCTAGATGAGTTCATGTGTGGTCACAAAATCATGAATGGAGCTTCTCCCAATTACATTTTACAACCATGATATACTAGAGGATAATTATAATAATGAATATTGTTTATATTGGTTTTCATAGTGCATTCTAGGTTAAATAATGCATTATGATTGATAATGGTTCAAATATAAACATGTGCAAAATGCAATTTATTACTAATCATGTATACACTTAGAAGGATTTATATGGTACAACCACTGTTATTAAAAGATATGATGATCTTACTCAAACACCACTTAGGGGTATTACATTACCATCACCTTAGGTCCTAACACTGTTTTAGTTTGGTTTCATATGTTGCTAGCTAATGAGACATATGATGTATTACTTAGACACACGTGACTTAACCAAATGAGAGTGATCTCCTCTACATTACATCAATGCTTAAAATTTATGAATGATAACAAAGTGATTACCATTCAAGGCACTCCTTATAAGTGATTGTACACACCTTAATTTGGTCAAGCAAACACAAGTACTATGTCTTTTGTGGCTCTTTCATAGGAAGTTCTTAAAGATAAATGAGAGTTATATTTGCATGGTCACTTTGGTGAATATTGCACTATGTCTTTTGTGGATCTATGTAAAAGGCACTACGATATATCATTTTTGAGGTACCTATATTTGATTTATGACATAAATAAAATATAAGATATATATGCTAGTAATAATACTTTTCATACAAAAAATTAGCTTAAGAATGTAGTCAATTTGATAACTTAACCACCCGACAGGTTTGTTCTTTCACAATAAGAGTGAACAATTTAAATGGTTAGCTGAAACTTCTCACAAAGTGCTTAAACAATTGCTTGAATGTAATATGATCTCTTTGCCTCCACTATGGGAGTTTGACTCATCTCAAATTTTACCTAAGAAATATGATGGTAATGCATATTGTGATTATCATAATGCTTTTGGTTATACTACCAATAGATGTTTTTCACCAAGGCATAGGATTCAAGATTTCATTGATAATAACCAAATACAAGTTGAAGGACACAATAGTACTTATAATGAATCAACATCTTAAAGTATTTACCAACCCTATTCGAAATCATATTACTCAAAACAATAAAAACCAAGATGATGTTCAAATGATAGCTAAAAAATATTATCCCTTATTTTTTAATGCTAATCCTCTAGACGAGTTCATAGGTGTGGTCACAAAATCATGAATGGAGCTTCTCCCAATTACATTTTACAACCATGAGATACTAGAGGACAATTATAATAATGAACATTGTTTATATTGGCTTTCATAGATACACATTCTAGGTTAATGAATGCATGATGATTGATAATGGTTTAAGTATAAACATGTGCAAAATATAATTTCTTACTAATCATGTTTACACTTAGAAGGATTTAAATGGTACAATAACTATTATTAAAGATAAGATAGACTTACTCAAACACCACTCTGGTGTATTACATTACCATTACCATAGCTCCTAAGATCATTTTAGTTTGGTTTCATGTATTGCCAGGTAATGAGACATATGATATATTACTTAGATGCAACTGACTTAACCACATGAGAGCGATCTCTTCTACATTACATGAATGCTTAAAATTTGTAAATGATAACAAAGTGATCACTATTCCATACACTCCTTATAAGTCACCTATGCAAGTTCTATATTAGGTATTACTTAAAAATCTACCAAAACAACAAATCTTACAACCTCAAATGACTCCATATATAGTTCAAGTACCTATTCATCCACATACTAGAGTAGTCTTATTGTAACCTCTTAGACTAAGAAAAGTGCTCCTTTACAAGAGGATATTACAACTATCATAGCCACTTGATGATAATGATTACAATAGTAGTGACAATGATTCTAGTTGTCATACAACTCATGATTATATTGATTATGATACATCGTCATTACTATATTCATGGTCCTTGAGACATCCAGATGTTGATTATGAAGATATGATGACATCTTTATATCTGTAGTATGTTCACATAGATGGTTATATATATGGTTAACCCCATGTGTTTAAAATGAAAAAATTATTGTACATAGCTTATTTATATTTGTTTTTTTCTATTTATTGTGTATCTACAATATTTACTTTCTCTCTTTTTCCATATATGGCTTTTGGGTTCATCATGTCTCCTTTTAGCCTTATACTCTATTATTATTATTTTGTTTGTTATGCCATTCTTCTAGCCTCTTGGTTTATGTTGAGTACATTTTTGCTTTGTCTTTTGCTTTAAATTTTTGTTTTTGTCGCAAAAACTATGTAAAATTATTAATGATGGTAACACATATATGTCAAGACCTTTTACCCCCATGCACACATATATGAGGGAAGTTGTAGGTTAGTATGGATCCTCTTTTTCTTGTGTCTTCTTACTTTCATTTCTTGGCTTGTTCATTTTCTTAATTGACCCTCTTTTTCTTGCTTTTCCTTACTTTTGCCTCTTAGCTTATTTATTGTTCGATTCATTTCTTTTGATTCTTCTTTAAAGTGATAGAAAATAAATAAATATTATTTATTATTGTGTGTTACATTGTTATGTAGTCTAATGTAACATGATTATCTGTCTATTACTAGAGGTTTTACATATATAACTATTACCCACACTATGTTGATGGTATTATTGAGTTAAATGTGATATATAGGTTGGTTATGGACTTAAAATTGCCTAAGAACTTCATCATGTCTACATTAGGAATAAACTTATATTGGGGGCATGTCTACACTTGGGGAATTTTTAGTGTGTTTCAGTGTCTATCTTTTTAATTTTAATTTATCATAGTGAGCTTTTCATTTGATCATACATATCATGTTCAAGCATCTATCTTGTGTGCTTCATGACATGAGTACTTTATATTGCTTTTAGACTACTTCAAATTTTTGATATATTGTGTCTCTCTTGTTTGCCCTATGATTAATCAGAATGTTTGTGCTTGTTACTTGGCGTGTCTTTCTTGTTTTATCTATAGAGGATCCTACAATGGTTTATTTTGTGTCACTTATGTGTGATTGATTTCTTTATTTTATTTTGGTTATTGTGATTATCTTGTTTGTTACAATAGTCATATGTTCGTTAACTGCATGATTTACTTACATATTATGTGATATTTTTTTAATGCCATGATTGATATTATGCATCATTTTCTTGATGTGTTCTATGTCTTTTGCCTATGTTTTCATTGTTTCTACCATGCATCTATTACGATATATTATTTTTATGCTTCATTGCTTATATAGTACCGTTTTGGGCATGATACACCCATGTGTCTATATAATATATATTACTTATATCATGGTATACACTTTCCATATGTCATTTTTTATGTCTTATTCATATTGGGGCATGCTATTGTTGTGCTTCATTACTATATATTATCCATATTGAGGCATATAATTACATCAGGGCTTATTGCTTGCCCCTTATTCCATTCCCTTGCTTATATTGATTTTGCCTTGGCATATTAAATCTACTTATCGATGAGCTTTGATAATGGCATATTTCTATGATTATGTACATCTGTTACAAATGTGTTTTCATGATTATTATTATTTTTTTACACATGTTGTGCATAATCCTTTTATTTTGAAATGAGTGATATGCAAAAACATACCTCACCTCAAAATGCAGATATATGGTTACCTTATTCTATTTTCAGTTACTTAATTTGAAGAGGTTGTAAAGATTTCATAGGATATAAAGAGGTACGAAATATTTGTTTCTTTAGTTGGGAATACTATTTTACAACTTAGAAGGATTATTTAGACCCATGGCTAGGTTATTTTGGCACTTGGTATGGTCAATTGGACCCATGTTTCAGTTATTTGGCTACTTGATAGGGTTAGTTGGACCCACAGTAGTCATAAAGATTTTTTAAAGATGACAGCATGGTTTGTATACCAATACATTATTCATTCCTATAATTTATTTTTGTTTAAAAATCATCTTAATGGTTAAATTATCATCGATATAAATAGACATTAATCTGATTTTAAATATTCTATTTATTTTTAGGTACACTTTAGATGTTGACATAAGAACATTGATGAGCATTCATGGACCCTCGGTGATAGTCAAAACATTCATATGAATAACAAAGAGACATGGTTTTTTGAGGTGGTCTTTGATATAAAGTGACCTCTCTCCTTTTGAATTTTAGATCACTTTCATATCCAATATTAAATTCAAGCAAAACTATAGGTTTTAGCTGTAATATTTTCATCGAGATCTCCTAGGTGCACTTTCTTATTTTAATTTTATGTATATGTAGACATACATTAAATTAGGGCATTATGAAAACACCTAATATTGGTAAAAGCCTTGTAATTTCAATGCTATTATCATGTTTTCATAATTATATATCATTGGTTCAAATTGAGTTCTTATTGACATATTTTCCTTTGTGTTGGGCTTCGTATAACCTTCTATTTTCATCATTCAGTCTTGAACACCTTCAAATATGTGATATATTTGTCTCGAGATACTTTAAGATAATTTTACAAACTATTATATCTATTGTTGTTTTTATCATATATATAGTAGATCTATATCATTGTGCTTATTTTATTGGTGTAGTGTCATGCTATTTAATCTTGTACTCCTATTTTACTAAAAAAGGTAAACAAGTGGTTAAAATGCTTCACCAATTATGTAAAATAATGGCACAAGGGTGATCTAAGTTTAATACAATATATCAAACTTGACCTAGTGAAAAATGAATGAAAGGACTTGAATTGAAATGTATTTTATTAAATTAGACTAAAAAAATGTGAAAGAGATGGATAATAAGAGATGTGTACCTTATTTATTATTTCCTTGAGTTTTGAGAGTGATTGAGAATGTGTGAAATAGGTTCTAAAACAATGTAAAGGAGCACCTAGAAAGCAATTTTTGTTTTTTATGATGACTAATTTTATACTACTTCAAAAATAATGACGACTAGATTTAGAATGTAAAAGTGATAATTTGCACTGAAAGTGGTCAAGCAAGTCTGAATATGGATCTATAGATCCACAAGTTTCAAAAAATTCTAGAACCCTTTGTCAACAACTAAAATCATATATTTGATAGGTATAAATTAGTAGTGCAATCATCTGAATCTCTTCTCCTTTGATTCAACCCTAATTTACCTCAACACCTAACAACACATGTAAGACAAAGACATGTGTAAAGTAAATTAACTCGGTCCCCCTTGAGGGTTGTAGTTTCATATCAATGTGAATTATGGTTAAATGTAGTTCTCGTTCACGTGAGTGACCAACCCAAGTGAGATAAGCCTCCACCTTCGCTACCCAAGATAATCAATAGTGTTATGTGATCCTTAATGAACCTTATCTTCATAAAAGTATGTAACGATAATAATTTAGTAGATAATAGGGGTACAAACAATAGATTATTCAAGCTCATTAAAAAGTGTACCAAGGATATG
Source organism: Torreya grandis (assembly GCA_037957365.1). NCBI lineage: Eukaryota > Viridiplantae > Streptophyta > Pinopsida > Cupressales > Taxaceae > Torreya > Torreya grandis. Next base: position 4,502,545 of record JARHVA010000731.1, on the reverse strand, counting down.
ATCAATGTAATTTATGTCATAATGAATTAGAATACATGTGTATATATAGATTCATTTGAATACAAATCAGGGCACATTTATGAATAGGTTGACCATGGTAATGAGAGAAATCCAAAAACCAACACACAAAAAATTAGGGCATGGTGGAACAATGGATCGATTAGACACAATAGCTCTTTTAAAATAACTTAAAAAGTGCTCAAGCCATATTTGGGATGACTTCAAAAATGGCCAACTTAGAAACAAACCATGAAATAGAGATGAATTTAAAGTATAGGATGTCAAAGGTAAATATGTTGTTCGATTTAAATGTGTTCATGAGTAAATGCGGATGACATAAGATTATGAAGGGTATAATATGAAGGGAAAGTGTAATAGAAAGATACTATAGTAATCATATGAACCAAATGTACCAAGGCATGGAAAATACACCAAAATTACATGATTTGTACTAAAATTATATGTCTACGCAATCCCCCAGTTTGATGTGCATGCGTGCATCTGCACCAAATTAAAAATAAAACAAGTGTATACCTAAGAATTACTTGAAAGGGTGTGAATATAAACTATGTATTTATTAGGATTAAATAAACCATGCTTCAATGTCAACAACACAAATTTATTTAAAAGCAAATGTGAATGCACAAAAGTATATCAATGTCTTGATAAATTGGTACCATGTAATCGAATGAAATAAGCATAATTAAAAAGTGAGAAAAGAAAGAGTACACATGGTGGTATATGAACCTTGCCATCAATTATGAAATTGAAACTGAGCCTCCATTACTCCAAATCTAGTGATAAAGAAGCTGGAAATAAAAAAATGAAATTGCAATGCCCCAATCTAGTGACAAAGAAGTTGAAAATTGGAAACTAAACCTCTAATTCCCTAATCTAGTGACAATGAAGCTAAAAAATAAAAATTGAAAATTGGAACCTACACGATGCAGAAAAATATACTTCTTGGTGAAAAAAGAAAACATATGGTACTTGTAACTTACAACCACTTGGAATTTATAACCAATGCTAGAATTAGTTGGATAGATGCCTCAATTTTGATGTGAGAGATGTTCTTGCATATCACTTATCTCAAAATAAAAAGATTAAATGTACCATGTGTAACATAGATAGTAAGTAAAACTATTATAATGTTACAAACACATTTGTAAACACATGTATATAACAATAGAAATATGTGATCATGTAAATATCAATAATAATATGTAATATGATATTGTTAGGCTGCAATCAAAGTTTGGAAAGCAAGGATGTTGAAAGAGAGAGAGAGATAAATGATATGCTTTGATTGTACTCCATAAATAGGGACAAGTGATATGCTCCACTGTAATAACATGCCTCAATTTGGATAAGATATAATAATAAATGTACCAAATATAGTAAATCTAATGTGACTAAGATGTATGAAGGGAATCGGTAAAACATTCCATCCTGATATGAGCTATGGAGGATCAATAAACACGTGGGTACACCATGCTCCCAATGGCAATATATAAGTGATAAACTCAATACTAGTAATAAGGGAAGGATAAGTGGTGTGCCCTAATATAAATATAAATAGGGGTAAATGACATGATGCAATTAAAAAATATACCATTAGAAGAACAAGATATAATAATGAAGCACACACAATAATAATATGCCTAGATAGATGTATGGTAAAGGCCATGACAACATAATAAATAGGCATAGTATACAAAAAATAGTAGCATGCATGATAAGTATCATGGAACCAAGCATATAATATCCCATAACATAGTCAATCAAAGTAATCATGCACAATCATGTAACCATTTAAAGTAAATGTAACCATCAAACTAGGCAAATTGACCTAAAGCAACAAATAATAAATCAAAAAAACATGAACTAACATGATGACTAGATGATATTATATGGACATCACAAGATAAGACATGCTGGGAAACACACACAAGCACAAACACACACATGCAAGAAATGAAACAATCATAGGGTACATAAGAGAACACACAATGTAACTGTCATATGAAACAACATAATGTGTCAATATAATGAATCACACAAGATATAAGCTAAAATGAAAAACTCTATAAAACTACATATGATAATAGAAATTAGGAAGTATAGTACTGTAAACCCACTAAAAAATACACCCATTATAGGCATTCCTCCAAAGTAAGGATTCCCTTGGGTGTAAGCATTGTGAAAGTAGGAGTTACTGTAAATACATGATCATATGTAACCTATATATTCTAAATATAAATCAAATAATACCATGATAATAACATGAAAAATAACACACACACACACACACACAAACCTATAACATATTTATACAATCATGATATGTAATGATGCATAGCTATGCACCACAAATATAAAGGCATTTTTCTTTAAATTTTAGTATTTTACCATTTTTTAATAATTTTATGATTTTTAGAGGAATAGGGCAAGTGAGAAACAAGCCAAGAGAAGAAATCAATAAAAATGAAGGGGAGCTCAATTAAATATAAAAAATCCAAGCGGAAAAAAGAAGAAGCAGGAAGACACAAGCCAAGGGGTGAAAATGTAAATAAGCAAAAAGAGGATGATTCCTGTCAAGGAAACCACGAACAATAAACATGCTCCGATCCCTACTGAGTCAGGATCTTGCTCCTCAATTAAAGCACATATGATTACTTCTTGTATTAGCAACTAAACACAAAATTATACCAGAATCAATAAGTAACTAGAAATATGAAACCACATAGGAATATGAGAGACAATACACAATTGTATTAATAATCACTCAGAAGAATATACAATAAGGAAGATGCCACTTCTTCCTCCACCTCAAAGGTTCGCCATGCCTCAAGACCTTCTTCCCTCTCTCTCTCGGTCACAACAATCAACTCCAATATAGAATTGATGTTCACCTCTCCAACCAGTCAGTAACACGCTGCCAGTTCACCAAGTACACAACCGCACTCCAAGTAGATCCCCTGCTCTCTACTGCTACCTGTAAATCACTAGACCTTACTTACCATTTAGATATCTCTACACCCCTGAAGAACCCTTGTCCTTGCCTCACCAAGTCCTTATGATTCTTCAACCAGTACCCCGGTGGATCAGCTCCTTGACCTTGCAGACCTTGCAACTCTCCCTGATCATACACACTCAACACCCCTTTGGAACTAGGAGGAGCTACACAAGCTCTCTCTAAAAGCTCTATGGCTTTCTAGCACACATTTACAATACAATCATGAGTCCATATATAGATCTCATCCAAACAATAATTAGACAATAATATAATAATTAAATCCACAGCTCTCAGTCTAAGAATAGCTCTAAACATGCAAACACTTGGTTCGTCAACCAACTGCCCGTAACATACTCGCAGCTCGAACCACAGGTGACCGACGCTGGTCCCTGACTGCCTGGGGGTGTCGACGCCGACCGATCCATGATCGACGTCGGTTGCCTTCCTATCTCCCTCCTGCTGTCGTCGGTTGTCCTGATCGACGCCAGTGTCTGTGACACTCTGCAACACTTCTGCAACCTCCATAACTTCTCCTGTTTGCATCCTGGTGAAGCTTTTAGCTCCACAACCTAACAATCTCCCACTTGGAGATAAACAACTGCACCTGTACTTGTATCTGTAGCCCGTCTAATCTGTTTCCTGGCTTGTATCCCTCTTCAAGATCAATCCTGAAGACCAACCACCACACAACCTGTGATGCTATACCTATCATTCAAGTAACCTGCCACATCCAAACCTACACATCCATGTAGTGAAGAACTTGACCCTGCATAACAAGAATCCCTGATGCTAGTCCCACTGAACTGCCCTCCAGTACTCCTTCCCCGAATTGGCTCCATACTTTCCAACAACCCCCACTGAATTGGGAAAACTCAGGCCTACAATAGACCTCATGTGATTTCGAACCCTGTTTCAAGCTAAGCTTGAACTGTCCAACCCTTGGTGTGCTTTCTGATTCTGCATCATGAACTCCGCCAACACCGTCTTCACATCAGCTCCCACTGAAGATAAAATCTCCATGACTCTTATGCCAAAGAATTTTGCTGCTCCAAATTCTCCATGACACACCTCTGAACTAACCTTACCTTTTAGCTCAACAAATCCCTGTATGTACAAACCTGCTAGCAAACCATCCACATACAGTAACTGGATAATGTCGCGACTCATCATCCACCTGGTAAGAACAAAACCACAATAGTTACACTGACATTGACTGAAGCCATGCTTAGTCATCCACTTGTCAAAACTTGTACCACTGTCCTGCAGCTTCTTCAAGACCTTATACCTTGGCCTTCTGTCTCTTGTATCCATCCACTCTCTTCTTTAAAACGGGAATCCATCTCTCTCAGTGCTTTCTTCCAGCTGACAACTCTAACAAAAAATACCTGTTTGGTTTTTCTCCAAGGACTCACACTCCTCATCCATGCCAAGCTCCCACTGTATCTGGACTCTACCTACATTGCTTCTTCACATCTTCCTGGTTCTCAACCATCAGTAAGCAATATAAAGAAGGTGAACAATGAATATGAGGTTCACTTACCCTTTCTGACCTCCACACGAGCGTTTGAGACTTGCTGTCCACCCAATATCCGTTCCAGTGACCGATCTCGGCCATCTCCCAGTCTACTCCCGACCGATGTCGGTCTTCCTATTGTCGACGTCGGTTACTGTGTGACCGATGCCGGTACCTGTGTTCGTCTGTGAGTGATAACCTTTTACCCGCGAGCTCTCCATGGATCAAAATCCTAATCAAATCAACCCTGCTCTACTCAGAATAATTTAGTTCTCTCACCTGATCTCTGTCTGTCATCTCCTCCATGAACACCAAGGCTTTCCAGTTCTTTAGCTTGTCAAAAACATCTGTCTTCCACTTCAGAACCTGTATTCTCCTCCTACATATGTGACTAAGCCTATGAAGCCACATCTCTGCAATAGAAGGTGAATCAACAATATAAGTAGATAGATAAAGGATACCTACTTTCTTACCACCATCTAATTCAAGTGTATCCGCTGTGAGAGTTACAGTACATCTCTCATCACCCAAATTTCTTAAAGAAATTAGACTCATCTCCAAGACTGGTACCTGCATGACTTCCTTCAACCAATGTGTATCATCCATCTGCAATTTCAGCTTCACTTCCCCTTTGCCAATTATTTGGCAAGGCTCACCAGCTCCTCTCGCTGGGGCTGCATGGAAAGAGGCAACATAATATGTTATCCAAGATTCAACTTTATCCAAGAAACCTCCCAAATCATCCTGTGCAACATCTCCTTCAACATCTGCTCCTCCCTGTTGATCTGCAACCAACCAACAATCTTTATTTACCTGCTCTTTCTTTCCATCAATCAGACCATTCGTGCTATTTAGTTTCTCCATTCGTAGCTTACTTCCTTCTGCCATTGCTATACTCCCACTCAATCAGAAAACCCTTGTGAGTAACCTATAATCAACAAACACTACCAGATCTGAAACCACCTGTTAGTAACCCAACCAAAAGCTCTGATACCACGTGTCAGGGAAACTTGGAACAATAAACATGCTCCGATCCCTACTGAGTCAGGATCTTGCTCCTCAATTAGAGCACATATGATTACTTCTTGTATTAGCAACTAAACACATAATTATACCAGAATCAATAAGTAACTAGAAATATGAAACAACACAGGAATATGAGAGACAATACACAATTGTATTAATAATCACTCAGAAGAATATACAATAAGGAAGATGTCACTTCTTCCTCCACCTCAAAGGTTTGCCACGCCTCAAGACCTTATTCCCTCTCTCTCTCAGTCACAACAATCAACTCCAATATAGAATTGATGTTCACCTCTCCAACCAGTCAGTAACACGCTGCCAGTTCACCAAGTACACAACCACACTCCAAGTAGATCCCCTGCTCTCTGCTGCTACCTGCAAATCACTAGACCTTACTTACCATGTAGATATCTCTACACCCCTAAAGAACCCTTGTCCTTGCCTCACCAAGTCCTTATGATTCTTCAACCAGTACCCCGGTGGATCAGCTCCTTGACCTTGCAGACCTTGCAACTCTCCCTGATCATACACACTCAGCACCCCTTTGGAACTAGGAGGAGCTACACAAGCTCTCTCTAAAAGCTCTATGGCTTTCTAGCACACATTTACAATACAATCATGAGTCCATATATATATCTCATCCAAACAATAATTAGACAATAATACAATAATTAAATCCACAGCTCTCAGTCTAAGAATAGCTCTAAACATGCAAACACTTGGTTCGTCAACCAACTGCCCGTAACATACTCGCAGCTCAAACCACAGGTGACCGACGCCGGTCCCTGACTGCCTGGGGGTGCCGACGCCGGCCGATCCATGACCGACGTCGGTTGCCTTCCTATCTCCCTCCTGCTGTCGTCTGTTGTCCTGACCGATGCCGGTGTCTGTGATACTCCGCAACACTTCTGCAACCTCCATAACTTCTCCTGTTTGCATCCTGGTGAAGCTTTTAGCTCTACAACCTAACAATTCCTAATAACCTACAAATTTCCTCATAACTCAATGCACAATGGGGAAGAAGGCCTCTATATATATGTTTTATCTTTATTGGTAAGTCTACACAAGATTTTGAAATGATAAATAACAATCAAAGGACAAAGGATAAAGCAACAACAGATGCAACATAAACCAAGTGGTTAGAAGAATGGAACTGCAAATTGAAATATAAAACAAAAAGGAAAGAACATAAATTTCAAGCCTAGAAGAATGTGAAGGAATGAATAACTCAAGGAAGCAAAATATTTAAAATATAAAAAAAACCATGAAGAACCCAAAAATGAAACATAACACTAAGGAAGGAAGAACATGAAAAAAAAAAAAATAGAAGAAAAAAAAAAAAGATATTGTAGACACTTACTTTTGGTACTAGAATCTTTTCCATATAGTTTTCCCCCTATTTTATCAGACTTGATATACATGTGTATAATTACTTGTCTCTAGGACTTATCCTACTCTACACTACTCTTTATTTAGCCTTTAACATTTAAATATATCTGAAACTTCTCTAAATTCATTTGTTATGATCCTTGAGCCTAATTGCACACATTTCTATATTGTTAATCGTATGCTTCACCTTTTATCTTGCTTGGGAAAAAATTTATGGTCTAGAGGATTCTACCTTAGTTAAAAATGATGGTCCCACCATTTTTTTGCATTTCATCATTTTGTGGGTCCCATCACCTTTTTCATGGTCTATATGGATTGATTGCCACTTATTTTTATTTTTTAGAGTCAACCTAAATAAAAATTATATCCTACAACATTCTCTTTATACCAGGTCATCCCAATATTACACACACACACACACACACACACACACACACACACATGAGAGTATTAGTCACATGGTGGATTCTAACCCATAATTAGTTTAATCCAAGACTTATCATATACATTACTACACTTGTGATGGAATCTTTCATTGACACTTAAACATTTGTGCATTAACCTATTCTACTAAAAGGTCTTAGGTGAATTGCATGTAATTAGATTTTCATCTAGGAAAGAGAAGGTACAAGCCCTTATTTGAGATTCCATTCACATTAAAAAATATACACGAGGTCTAATTTAAGTATGCAGGATACATAATACAGCTCCCATAGTAGTTTCTTAACCTATAATTTTTTTTTTGGTTAGTTGATGGCAAACTAGGTCAAGAAGAAGGAAGAAATCAACATTTTTTCAATTCTGACCATGAGGTCAAAGAAGTGTAAGTAAATACATGCTTGACATCAAACTATCAAGTGACATAGGAAAATTTAGAATCTAAAATTGAGCAAAGTATGGAATCAATGTAGGAAGACATGAACAACAGTCAAAACATGGCAACAAAAATCTTACCTTGGACACAACAACACATGTACCATTATTGTTTCTATTTAGTAAAAACTTAAATTTTTTTGTACACAGTTAGTTATAGGTCTACATAGCTTAAATATGCATTTAGACATCTAGGTGTGATCGTTCCATCATGTTTTGTCTCTTGTCAAGTTCAATTTTGAGTTCAACATTTCCTTCTACATGTTTACTATTTTTAGCACATAATGATATGTCTAAATTATGTATTTTATGGATTTATCATAGACCTAGTCATATGTCATTGTTTTAACAATTGTGTGTTTATTAATTGAATATAATCCACCTTTTTTTTAATTTTTATGAACCCCTCTATTCTTAAAATGCTCATACCTTCCTCCATAGGGTTTCATGGCATCTTTTCATATTTGATTTCATATTTGCATCTTTTGTTACATGTTTAGTCAAACCCTAACTTATATTCACCTATTTCTACTAAAATATTACATCCACCCTCAAAATTAGGCATGGAAACACTTGTTTGTTGAGTGCATATGTCTTTTGGAGCTTAGCTATGTTTTGGTCTTATTATTTCACATTTGATTTTGTAATTTTGTGTCTTTATTGTTGTTAGACCCTAATTTTGGCTAAGTTTTGGCATATACATTACAAAAAAAAAGGTATTTTGATGGTGTGTGAAGATGAGGTGGCACAAATGTATCAGAATACTTGGGAGTGCTAAGAAAGAATTGACTAGGTTATCATAAGCATAAGTGGAGGCATAATGGTCGGTAAAGAACATGACATGCAAGGATCAAAGAAGAGGATACATAGATCATGAAGTGTAGGAGGATAAAATAATCAAACTGGCAATAATTTGTCAGTAGGTAATGGGTTGAATACAAAACCACTTAGAGCAAATATAGTACATCATGACACTGATATAGGAGCTAGTCCTGTTAAGGACATTTAATGCAAAGTTAGTTAGGGTTACTTTGAATAGTAAGGTTGAGCATGTTTTTAAGAGTGCCTATTAATGAATATAACCACAATAATGGTGCTTAAAAATTATAAAATCCCACCTTGCTGCATTGTTAGATAAAAATAAAATAAGAAGAGTATCGTTATGCTATTGAACTAACTTATCATGAATTTTTAGTGTAAATTATTTGTAAATGATTCCAAGTCATTATCATGATATTATCTGAATTATGTGCATATAATGCCTTTTTTAGTGTTCATAGTTTATAGTTGATAAATTATTACCACACACATAATAAATCTCTTCATCATCAACTAATTCAAATGTGACCTAGAGTCTCTCTATCTGGGTATCAGGGGAAAGTGTAAGACTCCCTTACATGATAGTGTAGTTAGACAAAGTGTTAGGATATGTATAGAGTGCTCATGGGATAATATCCCAACATTTTGGTTCTATTACCATGACATTGCTGAAATTATAGAGACAATGATGAGTGGAGATGATTCTTAAAATACCATGGGAAAATATCAAGCCTTGGTCTTGCATTACAACATTTGACTTGTGGTGATTAAGAGCCTTATAAGTGCGTAGAGGAATTTTTTCATGGTCCAATGTATGAGGTATCATATTGTGAATTACCAATACACTTGCATGAATGGCTGACTGCCTATGCTATGGGAAAGAGTAAACATTATGTTCGTAAATACCCTTGGATGGAATAGTACATAGAGTAGTTATAATGTTTGGATACTATCTGGACTCAAGGATTGTAAGTTTGTTGGTGGGAAACTTTGAATAGTTATCTATTGGAGTTCAAAATTTATACATATTTTTACACCAAGGAGGTAAAGTATGAGTTCCTACGTGAACCCAAGGGCTCATATATCACATGAATCCCACTTGAGATTAAGAAGCTCATGGTAGACTTTATCATAGAAAACGTGTCAATGGTTATCTAAAGTCTTGTGAATATGAGTTATGTAGAGGGTACAAGTGAAGGGGCATGGTTCACATGAAGACATGAGGGATGTAATTCCTAGCGTGCAATAACTAGATGAGTGAGAACTCAGAAGGTAAAAGTTTGATGACATTCAAAAAACAAATTACTGTAAAGGACCCTAGGTAGAGGGGAAGTCTTGATTTGGGAAATACCATGAGGAATCACATAGAATAAGGAAGGCATGTGGATGATTCTCATGTAGAGGAATTGTGCTATGTTGAAGATGAAGTAAGTGTTGATGATATGGAATAAAGCCTGTATGGATATATTAAAGTTCTCCAGGGAACCAAAAAACATGCACGACTATATTAAAGAAGTGTCCACTTTCAATCTACTTCAAGTGCATGCTCATTCATATTTTTCACTTACAAAGGTAGATAATAAATATAGTATGTTAGTGTACTAATAATAGGAAAATTTATTAGGGAGGAGGCATGAAATAGTGTTCTACAACAACTAGTTCATTATAATCCATTGAAACTATCATAGTGTGATCATCACCACTTTAGAGTTTGAGAATATATGACATGTTGCAAATAGGAGGTATAAATCCTTGTTACATAGGTAACACCACATAAGTCAACATAGAAACTATTAGCGCACCAATGACTACTAAAAAATTTCCATAGGCTTAAACCCAAAGTTTTCTTGATACAACACAACTTGGTATAGGAACCAATGGGACAATATTTCCAATGGAAATTAATTAAACCAACCCTAGTGCAAGGTAGGGTTCATATACAATGATTGCTTAAGCATCGACTACAAATGCACTAGTTGCACTTATCCTAGTTCCAATTTTTTTTCTATGGGATGTCTTTAGCTTGATAACATACTATGGGGTAGAGGATGCTGTAGAGCATGTTCATAAATGTAAACTCATTTAGCACACAAAAGGTATCACATCGACAGAGTGTAAGGAAATTTAATTTTTAAATGTTTTTGATCACGCCCATAGTTGGTATTAAAAGCTTGATCTAAATCACATTATTACAGATTATGATTAGATCATGAATTCCTTTTTGAATGAGTTTCATATATTATAATTTGAACAATAAAGCATTATTGTACTGAAAAAATATAGTAGGATTTGATGAAAAGTATTCATGCCTATAACACAAGGTTTAAACATTAATATCCAAGCTCTCATATGAGATCCACCTAGCACCAATGTTTCATTGGGGGGATGTTAACACCTTTTAGATGTGCTCTTTTCATGAAGACATTTATAAAACCACTTAAAGCCTTGGAGGCTATGTTAAGAGCTGAGGTTGTTGGAAGTGTGGACTCTAGAGTTAGCCCATTCATAGAATCCAAAATCACATCCATGGCTTCATAACTGTAAATTTTGATTTCCAACAATGCTCATGATGCTAGGAGTGGCTTATGATACATCAAATATGAGGTCAAGGGTCACAACAACAATAATTTTCCATGATAGAGAATTTATGAACTTCTTGTGTATTGTGAAATCTATCATGAAGACCATGATGTTCATAGTTTCCTCTACTATAACGAGCAACTCAAAAAAATATCTCCATATAATACAAAATTTATGATTCTCTACATATAATATAGAATATTATCAAGTAATTGATTAAATTCATGAGGCACAAGGTCATGGCATGTGAAACACTATTTACGGGCTTTGTAATCAAGGTCATGATAGTTATGGATAATAACACAACTATAAAGGACATGGAGGTGGATGATTCCATCTATGCACTATTTACAAGTGTAGTTCATTGGAACACTACTAGTGTGACTGCCCAACCTTCCCTACCTGTGGGTATTGCCATGGTGAATATTAGGTTGAAGAATGCTGATATTTCTATGCCAAAATCACACATATAGATAAAGCTTAGAAGGGTGTCAAAATGAGAAGGTTGACACACCCCTATGATAATTAGATTCTCAAGAGACAAAAATAAAAGACCATTATGCCAAATGTGAATGTCACAATGCATAGTGATACCACCATGAAACCACTTGCCGCTATAGAGAAAACTCTACTTGATTATGAACCAAGACGAGTTGAGAGAAAGTGACTTTTGTTGAACCAAATGATTTTAAATATCATGATGGCTTATGATAGAAGGAAATGTTACATGAATCCATGGAGGTGATCCAAAATTTATAAGGTGAACTTTAACTTTCCTATGATATAGAGGCCAAAACAAGGGTAGATCATCAATGACTATTGCTAAGAAATATTAGAACAATCTCATTGAGATATTATTCCTCCTACAATCTAAGGGAATAATTCCATTTTTAGATAATATGTTGATACAACATGCAAGCATACTATTCAAAATCTCTATGCACCACTTAGCCTGTGGTCATGAGGTGAGAATTGTGTAGAATACCAGGCACGACCAAGAGTTGTTCATTGATGTAACTATTGATGGATGGTCAATTTTTAACATTTTATTTGATAGGGTGCATAATTTAACATCCAAAAAAAATAGGTATGGTGAAATATTGGAATTTCAATGGTAAAACCTTCTCATCAAGTCTTGAATATGGAAAATAGGATTCTTGCGCAGTCATTGGGAATCCTAAATATTATTCTTATTGATATAATTTGTATCTAGTTTCATGTAAATTTCAAGGTGATTGGGATTTTTAAGGTTTAAAAATACCCAAAATCACTTGGTTGCCCATGGTGTTAGCTAATAATGTAGATATGTGGTTCAATAAGTGTGTCATGAGTTTTGAGAATGATAAGCATCTCATGGTCATTCCCTTAGATGGTTACAAAGGCCCACCATATATGAAGAGTGTGGATATCAATAACATCAACCACATTTACAATATCATTACACAAAGAATAAAACACCTAAAACTAGATGCATAAGGGATTTTGGATTAGGGGATACACATTTATTTTTTTACACCACCAATGTTAAATGTGATTGATGAGTGTAGGAATATTATGAAGTCACTAGCCAAAAATGTGGCATGGTGCATATGGGACAAAGATACATACTTGAAAAAATTACTCAATATATCAAACACAGATCCACCTACTCATGCAACAAGATCTGGGTTTTGTTTAAATGCAATGGGCTCGGATTAACATAAAACTATCCCATCTTAAAATATATAGACTCGGATAAGGTTAATCAATGAGAGCCTAATGATACTTAATGATTAGATGTGACTAAATGGATCCACAAACCTATCAATGTTATCACCTAAAATATAATGTCAAAGTAAAAGGTTCCAAATCCTTTAGGTCAATAACATAATGAAGTAGCTTCAACTCTATCTCTATTTTGTAAGTAATCTAATATTTCAAAAAAGCAATGTAAGTAATGGGGAAGGTTTAGAAACATATCATAATGGATGAGGAGCCATGGTAGGAAAATGGGGGCCTATGATGCCTAAAGTGGATAGATGGAAAGTTCAAACAATCCTATAGACACACTAAGTATAAGTGTAGAGGAAGCTTAAACAAGGAGATATACATTTATTAACTAAATAATTATACAATTTCTATCTACTAAATGAAAGAGCTAGGGTTAGAATATACTTACCTTGAAGAGGACCTATCAAGCCTCAATTTCCACCTTGGCCAATGGTGATTTGTCATAGATTGTTATGGTTATCAGAATCTCAAATTTTAAATCAAGTTCTAATCTAAAATCACTCCTACTAATGCATCAAAAATCCCACAAGATAATATTTCATTCAAGATAAGATCTTAAACAATAACTCTTCCAAGTGTAGATCTAGATTGGAAGTGCAAGTAATAGAAATCAAAATGAATGTATATCATCTATTGGAATGAAAGGGTGACTCCTATATATAGTTTTAAAATACCCTAAAGGCAAAGTCGAGGACATCGGCTAGATCAATACCGTTCGATAAGATTTTGGATGACACAAAATGATTTTAGAATAATCGATACTATATGACTTTATCGACTTGGCTAATATAATAGAGAGATGGTATCGACACTAAAAGTATGTTATAATACTTGGTTGATGTTGTAGGATAATATGGAAGAGGTGATAAAACATTAAGTATATATATAAAATAAACATTTAAGTATAAGTTATAATTCAAAATCTAGGTTTTAGAGGGTCTTACTACATTTTAGATTTAGTCATATTTCAGGGTTTCAAGATTTCAGGGAGACATCCTAAGAGGTAAATGGATAGATACTTAAAGGAAGCCAAATTTATAGTAGTAAAGGTGTGATCATCATATGGATAGAAACATCTCTTACAAAGCACCAAAGGCCTGTCCACCCCTTTCCTGATATACTCTTTATGACATGCACTAAGGGAGATTGAAGCTCAATAGGTTTCCCTAAGAAAAAGAGTAAGTAAATGATAAAAGTGAAAATATTATACTTGGTATATTCCCCACCCAAAGATCATCATGTGTCACAATAATGTAACATGGGATGGTGCATCAGGAAGGAATATAGAAACACAATAACTAAGCTAACTCAAAAGACACATGTAAATAATTAATAAATGAAAGTAATTCAAAGCACCATATACATACCTTAACTTACCTTTCTACTAAATGATTGCATGCAAGTATCATATTATCAATCATGGAAGGTGAAATACTTACATTTGAGAAACCCTATGGATACAAGGCTAAAAATAGAAGCAATGCATACATACATAAGATGGTCAAATTAGAAATGGAAAAATCTCAAAATTAATTAAATTAATGGGGAAATTATCAATTCAGGATTAAAAAGGATAGGTTATAACCAAAATACCAAACATGTAATGGAAAAATGTTGATAAATGAATGTAGAGCACACTAAATCATATGAAAAAACATGTAAAACATTGTAAGTAAATGAAATATCAATGTAATAAAACTCTCACAAAGATATGCAAGTAAATAAATGTAATCTCATATAAGATAAGCATATCAAATGAAGCATGAAGGAAACTTAAATGATTGAAAATGAAATATAAGACAAAATTTGAGATAAGCATGTCAAGTCAAACATAACAGAAAACATTCTATTTAAGATAAGTGAAATCAAACAAGAACAAAAATGGACATGAAAAACATCTAAGGAATGATAAGTCAAACTAAGTGCTTGTACTAAAATGTGATGTAAGGAAACAAAACCAACTAATGATATGGATAGGATGAAAATGAGATGGTGTGTAAATTATATGGTGTTAGGATGTTTGTGAGGAATGCCTAGTCCTATCCAAGGCCTTAAAATATAACTCACAAACTAAGCCAAGAGGTGTAAGTATAGGGTGTGATCAGCTAAAAGTGATATCCAATAGTGGATAGTGGGAATAATATGATGTAATTAAGAAATGCAAGGAACCACATGGGTGATATGAAAATCCTTATTGGGAATGAGACACACTAGACAAGTGGGCAAGGCTAGTAATTGTCAACATCAAGGTCTTAGGACACTCCAACTAGTGAACACAAAGTTTGGGAAAACAAATCAAGTACATAAACCATCCCATGAAGGCTAGTGTGTATGGAAGGTAAAATAGATATTACCTTCCCATAACATGTTCTCTAGTACCCATTATAGATCCATTACTCTACTATGAATATTGGGTACTTGTGTGAGAAGATAGGCGACACTAAATATATAGGAAAATATGTTAATACTATGAGACCTCATACCCTAGTCTACTAGCCTACCACACCACATTGGACATTAAATCTATCATTAGGCCAATTGTAAACTTTGATCTTCAACTAGAATAGGTGATGTGCCAAAAAAATATCACATCTTTTAGCATGATAAAAATTTTAAGAAATAATTTTTTAATCATTGTCTTTTCTAAATAATATAGATTTTTTTTTGATTTTTCTATTCATTTTCTATATGGATTTAGAATAACAAACATGAGTGAAATAAGTATCTAACACAATAGATATTACACTTGGATACTAGAGAGAATAACTTAAAAATCATGATGTTTAAAGACTCCTAGACTTGCTCACAAGTGGGCATGCAACCTCAAAACTAACTTATGTGTACCTCAAATGAAAGGAAATAAGGGGAAAATGGGGATCATGAGAGATATATCAATGTAATAAGTGATACAATGATGAATATGCTCATATACAATCACAAGGAGGGAAAATAATGTTCTGAAAGGGGTGGGGATATGTTATGATAGTCATGTCACTAAGGAAGTTGTATTCATCTAAAAGGGCTCTAGCACAAGCTCCAATGAAAGTAGTAGTCATCCCAAAAAAGGGGGAAGGTAAATGGTCATCCCAAAATAGGGGTTCTATAATTAAGGACCTAATAATCACAAAGATACTAAGGCAAAAATGACAAAAAAGGGATGAAATGAAAACTAGAAGGTACTACCCCATGAGGGAAACAAAGGCAAAAGACAATGTGATATAAAACCAAATAACTAAAAATAAAAAATGGTGTAAGTAAAATGACACTAAATGAAATAAAACACATATAAATAAATAAACATGAGACAAAAATGACAAGCAAAACCTATACTAATCTATATTGAAGATGAACATGTGAAATACAAGCCTATGTGTCTCGAAAGGTTTCTTGAAGGTGAATTTGTCTTTTTGTAAGATGTGACAGGTTCTTGATTGTTACTATATGTGAAAGATGAGAGATCAAGAAGTCAATAAAATGATGGTGTATATGCATTACAAGATGCCCCAAAATCTCAAATATGGGCAACACAAGGGAACTCGATATGTGTAGTTTGGAAAGGATGGGCATTACAAGATTCCCACAAATATGCGATAATAAGAGGATGGGCATCACACGATGCCCAAAACTATGGGATATAGATGAAAAGGAACTAAATTAAAGATTAAAATGACTATGAATGATGTCAGAAACTATGTGGATCTATATCACAATAGGGAATGTGGCATCTAGGACAATGTTAGGATCTATGGGAAGTGATAAAAAATTGTCATGTATGGTATCAACCAAGTTGATGCTATCTAGAGAAATCATCTTTGAATGAATTGTATAGGCCAGTTTGATACAATTTGATAAAATAGGATTCAATTTAATTGGATCTACCAAGTCAACAAATGTTGGCAAAATATGATTAAACTAGATTGTATCAACTAGGTTGATATAGTTTGGTGATGATATAGGACAATAAATAGCTATATCAACTCGATCGATGCAATGTGATGGAATAGAATAATTTGATGAGATATGATTGAATTGGACTAAATCAATTAGTCAATGTAGTCTGATGAAATATATTAAATTATATCAACATATTTTGGGTCATGGCTGATGTCGTTAATTGAAGGTAATAAAATTATATCAGCACATTTTGGGTCATGGCCAATATAGTTGACTGGAGGCAATGGAAATTTATCGACACAATCTATGTATTGATCAATGTAGTTGTCTATAGGTGAAATAACTGTATCAGGCTGGAAGATATAATTTGACATAAGTGATTTTGGTAGATAGGAATAAGTATGATAATGATGAAGATTTGTGTAAGTCAGAGGAGATCAGAGTCATTGATAATATGTCGTGTGGTGGGCATTTAGTTTAGGTGTTATTCATAACAAGATGAATTATCATAAATTGGTTGAATGCGAGTGGAGTTTTGATGATTCATCCTTGGAAGACCTTCTAAATGTAGGGTCAAGGGTGAGTACAAATTAAGATAAACATGCTAAACATTGCTTGATTTTGTTCATAAATGTGGGAAAATAATAATAGGGATCATCAATGGGAAGATCTGTTATTATGTTAGGGAAATAACTATAAATGTAAGGAAGATGATCATGTTGGTCTTCATTAATGATAGATGTGTCTAAAGTGATATCATTAGGATCATAATCAGTCCAATCATAATTGGGAACCACATTGGGATTTTAACCCCAATAAAAAGGATCTTCAACACCATAAAGTGGATGACCATATGGATAATTTATGGTCTTAATAGAGATCAAATCATCATTGGGATCTTAGCCATGCAAAGAGGTGTAGGATGATTTGGTTGAGTCATGATGACTTGCTATTGACTAGATAAATGCAAAATTTAGTTTTGCATTTGGGCCATTTGATGGGTAATTGAAGCTTGCATAAGGGTCATTTATTGGACTATTTTTACAACAACTTATGTTGTGTCTAAAGGTGGACTCATGATGATAAATGGATAAAGAATATTATGAAGTAAAATTGGTCAAAATAATCTAACAGTATCATCTAGATCTATACAGTTAGAAATTAGAGCTAAAAAATAGACTATATTAACCAAGTTGATTCAGTCAACTATAAATACATATTGTATTAGGTTAGTTGATATAGTTTAGAAAAAAATGCAATGCTAGTGGGGACTGGATAAAAATGAAATGTATCAAAATTAGATGATGTGGTTGGAAAGACAAAATAAAGTGTAACAGCCATGGCAAATGTATTTAGAAAGAAACTAAATTGTATTGGCCATGGAAAATGTAGTTGGAAAGCACGTTGAATTATATTAGACTTGGAAAAATCATTTAGAAAGACAAATTGAATTGTATCAGACTGGGATGATGTAATTGTAAAATATTGTACAAGATACATTGATTTGAATTTTTCACTAAGTTACAAAAAGGGAACTAAGATAAAACTATTTCAAGCTGGTTGCTGCAGTTGGCTGAAAAGGAATAAAATGACAAATTATATCACATCTGGCAGATATAGTTGGATAGAAAGGAAAAATTGAATATAACTGTATCACATCTAACTGATACAATTTACTAAAATGATGAAGGTAATGGTAGGATTCATGTCAGGTTTACCATAATGTATGCAATGTGATAGGATTAGCCTAAAACTATCCTATCTTAAAAGATCTAGACTTGGAGAAGGCAAACCAAAGAGATACCAATGATAATTAATGATTCAAGGTGTGACCAAATGGATTTGTAAACCTATAAAGAGGAGCACTTATAACATAATGTCAAAGGAAAGGGTTATATAGCCTTTAGTCTAGTAACACAATGAAGTAGATTTAACTAGATCTCTATTATATAAGTAATATAATATTTCAAACAAGCAATTTAAGGGGGAAGGGTTAAAAACATATGAAAATGGGTAAAGAGCCATGGTAGGCAAATCGGGGCCTAGGCTACCTAAAATGGATACATGGAAAATTTAAGTAATCCTATAGCCACACTAAATTTAAGTGTAGATAAAGCTTATACAAGGAGATATACATTCATTAACCAAAAAATTATGCAACTTATATCCTTTAAATAATAGAGCTATGATTAGAATATACTTGCCTTAAATAGGACTTGTCGAGCGTCAATATTCCCTATGGCCAATGGTGCTTCATGATACATTGTTGTTGTTGTTGTAAGGATCTCAAAGGCTGAATCAACACACATGCCAAATCTCCTCTAGTGGGATGAGGTCAAGGAGGCTATTTACACTACATTCAATCACCAAATTTCCACGAATGGAGTAAAAGATTATGGTAGAGATTTTGATATGAGGGAACACTTATGTGGATGCGAGGAAGTTTAGACATGAGGTATACCTTATGTCCCAATTATAATGTAGGTCCATGTTTTTTATGGAACCTTGAAGACTTAGGCTCACACGTGGTATGTCATAAATAATATGCACCAAGAAACTGTGGATTGGAGGACACTGAGAGACAAATTCATTGACATTTTTTATTTCTCTTCACCAAAACTAGAGATAATTTAGCCTTTGCATTGGAATCATTACAATATATTTAAGGATGACGCTATTTTTGAAGAACATGTACAGAAAATTATAGTGATAGGGACTTGCACTTCTAAAATTATCCAAAAAATGTATTGTCAATAATGAATCCAAAAAATAAGATGAATATGTATGGATGTCACACAATTGCATATTTTAGGCACAAAAGGAGAAATTTATGCACCAAGTAGATGAGGTACTTCCTAATGAAAGCTTAGACCACTTAAGGGCATATACATCTTATGGGCATTACAAGGTGGTGGATGTGGAAAGTGAAATGCAAAAATCATACATAGAGCCTCTTAAGACTACCAAAGTCAACATTGAGACTATAAAGTACCCAAATATCTCCACTATTGGTGATTACTAGATGGTTAAGGAGCTAACTCATTTTGTGGAGTTGTTGCATGAATAATAATATAAATTACCATGTAGCTATATGGAAATGAAGGATATGCACTCCTCTCTTGGGAAGATGAAAATCAATTTGGTTGAGGGCATCATACCTATGAAGAAAATTCCATATCAAATGAATCCATATATATGCACCAATGTGAAAGAAGAGATAGATAGTATGATAGTTGTATGTGTCATTTATCTAATGGATGAATCTGAAAGGGTTAGCCCCATTATCTTAAGTATTACGAAGGATGGTTGCATATAGATATGCATAGATTTATAGATTTTCAATGCTACACATGTTACTGATCCATTCCATACCCCATTCATCAAATATATTCTTAAAGGGGTGGATGTTTATAAAATTTACACATTCAAAAATGGATTTTTTAGTTATCACCAATTTTATATTGAGACAAGGATAAACCAAAAACCACCTTTGCAATTGAGTGGGGATTCTTTGACTATAGTATGCATTTTAGGCTCAAGAATGCACCAGTTGTGTTCTCAAGCATAATCATCATTTCCTTCAAATATTCTCCAAGTATATGTTGATGATTGGACTATCTATGGGCTAGTGAAGGACCACCATGGAAATCTACACCTGATGTTTGAATGAAACCAATAACTATAGATATATCTAAACCTAAAGAAATGTGTCTTTGTGACACACTTTGGCACGATGCTTGACCACATCATCTGTAAGGAAGGTCTTCTAGTCAAGCCAACCAAGGGGTCCATAATTTTGTTATTAAATGTTCTAATAACTTAATGAGACATGTGAGCATTCTTGGGGCATATAATTTATCACCAAAAATTCATTTGTAACTATGCAAAGATCACCATGCCTCTCAAAGAGATACAATGTAAATATGGATCGTTTGTTTGGATTGAGCACTAGGAAGATGCCTTTAACATCCTAAATAAAAAGTTAACTAATGCATCGATACTATAATTTATGGATTGGATCACCCCATCTCATGGTCATGTGGATACATATAGTATGACCATTGGTGTGATCTTGGCTTAATATGGAAATGGTAAGATCAACCACAACATCTATTTTTCTAGCCACATGTTGACTTTAGCTGAGCAAAACTACACAACCATTGAACGTGAAGTGATCATTATGGTCTTCATGATTTATAAATTTTTATAGTAACTAATTTTAACACACATTTTATTTTCATTGACCATGAAACACTCAAGTATATTGTGAATAAACTCGTGCTCCATGGAATAATCTACCTTTGGATTATTTTATTTCAAGAATTCTAGTTCTTCATAGTAGGAAATCTAGGTAAACAAATTTTTGGGCCTAGTTATTTATCCTAAATTAGATGTGGTGAAGATGTGTAGACAATTGAAAATGGCATTCTTAATTTAAAATTATACAAAATTAGACACATTCCTGAGTAACTCATGGATATTGTAGCTTTATTCACTTCCAACATTACCTTTATTGATATATCCACCAAAGCAAAAAGATAACTAGTAGTTTGTGCTACCCATATCAAGTCATTTGGGGTGAAATTTATAATATGGGACATGAAGAAGTCATCCATTGATGTTTTTTGGAACATGAACACATAGATACTTTGATGGAGGTCCATGAAGGAATTGTAGGCATGCATTATGTTAGTGAGGCTACTGCACACAAAATCCTCTTATTTGACCTATGGTGGCCTGCCTTGTTTTAAGATGCTAAGGACTACTTCAATAGGTGTGATGTGTGAAAATGGATTTTAAAATATAATAAATGTGAATAAATTTACTTTCTCCCAATGACTATGTAATAACCCTTTAAAAATGGGCAATTAATTTTGTAGGGCCAATTTATCTCCTAGCATGAATGACTAATGCCCACTATATCATCATTGATAAGTAATACCTTACTAGATGGACTGAAGCAATGCCAATGAATAAATATATGAAAAATAAAAAGGGAATTTATTATGAGAAAATATCATTAGTCAATATGGTTTTCCTTTAATCTTGACAAGTGATTGAGGAACATATGTCCTTAATGGAACTGTGTGCATCCTACTAGCACAATTAATGTTGACTATCAAAAGACTTCTCCATATCACCCTTAGGCTAGTTGGACTATTGAGGCCTTTTATAAAATCCTTACCACCACCCTAAAAAGGGTTTTTGATATTGGGTGTAAGTACTTAGATGATCATGTTTCTACAATACTATGGGCATATTGGACAATGTATAAGTGCATTAAAAAAGCCACAACTTTTTAGTTAGGGTTTATATCAGAATCAATATTATTAGTGGAGGTTTTACTACCCACTCTTGTCATTGTGCATGCATAATGAATAAATTAGCAAGATTCACTTGACACATACCTCATAGACTTGTTAAAACCATATGAAACACATGTTATTGCACAATAGAACCGAACAATTAAAAAATCCTTACAGAACTCTTAGCATGATAAACACATTGAGGGGAAAATCTTGTGAAATAGTGCACAATTTTTTCTATATGAATCCAAGTATGTTAAACATCTAGGAAAACTCTAAATATGTTACATGGGTCTTTATGTTATCCATGATATCTTGGAAACCAACACATGCAAATTTTCCATGATAGATGGTGAAATGTTCCCTGGGCATTTTAATGGAAACCAACTCAAGTAATCTCACGTCTAAGTGGTACCACAAGCTGCTAAAAAATAAGGCATATGGCATGATGTATTTTATTTGTTTTTGTCTTTAGTGTAGTTTTTTTTTTAACATAAGTGCAACTATTCCTGTGCATACATAAGTAACAATAAGTGCACAATGTTGTAAGACCATTTAGATGATTAAAGCAAAGTATTTCACTTAGACACTTATGTCAAATGCCTAAGTAATCTTGAGACACTAATGATACCCATCATGTACCACTTATATTCTATTTTTAGTTTGTTAGAGACAATTTATTGCACAACCTAGAATTATCTCCTTGTATTAAACTATTTGCTACACTTTTTTAGTGTGTATAATTTCTACAATTGATAATTGATTAAAAAGTTTCATAATCATGATAACATTTAAAATTAGGCTAGAGGACCATGCATAAAATGTAGTATGGGGTGGGGGTAGATGTGCATAACAGAATTCAACTAATTACCTAGATATATAAGGTTTGCATGATAAGGAGTGTGAAGGAAAAACAAGATACATGTTGCACCTAAGAACATAGGGAAAATAAAAAGGGGGAAGGTGTAGGTTATGATGATGAATTTTAATACATGATGATGTCACTAGTATTAATTGGGGTTATTGGAGAAACATTTAATTATCTCACACTTAAATTTAATGCGAACGTGCCAAAGTGATAGTAATGGTAAGTTAACTATATGGATTGCACCATTAGAAGAAGTTAAACATATACATGCACTATAAATTCATCTTTGCAAGTAATTTTCACTACTTGTCACTTTTATAAAGGTTTGAGATCTCAAAAAGAGTGAAACTAAAAATTAAAAATAAGTGAAGTTGTAATAATATTGAAGGCATTAAGGTATTCTGGTTACTCAGTTCATAACTATTGGATATTGTGAACCCATTACAAGGAAAACTTATCTAGAAGAACATAAGAAAATTGAAATTGGAAGAAGTTTTAGGTTACATAAAGTAAAACCTGATATTAATACATGGTGAAGCTTAAATCTGAGGAAAATAAGGGGTTTCAGGAAGGTTAATAGTCCTAGAGTTTGTTAGAGATGGTTCAAAACAAAAACAAAGATAAAAAAAGGCTAGTAAAACTATGACAATAGGAGCATGGATCAACCAAAAGTGCATGCACATATAAGAGATGAAATGGGTCAAAATAGTGGTGATTAAGGAGGTAACTCAGGAAGAAATGGAAGGGAGGATTTGAAAGGCATCATCTCAGATAGCTGAGATGTAATATCCAAAAACTTGCATGCATGGAGAGATGTGGGAATAGAAGATAACTGAGGATTATGACCACACAAGAGTAAATAATGAGACAAACTTAAACAAGGACCACATGATTGAAATAAAAAAGGGAAACATATATGATTTCATCTTGTTTGATGCCACAATAAAACCAAACTTGGCAGAAATTGGGGTACTCTAGTTATCCGAGTTACCTTACTTTGGTAATCCTATTGATTTGGTGTGAATCACATTGTCATGCATGCATGAGTGTTGATTTTAATTTTTAAGGTGTTTAATGAAGCTTTATGTAGTACACATCAACAATTTTAAAGGTTTTACATGTTTTGATGGATATATTAAAGATGTGTTGGTTAACATTGCAAAGGTAGAGTAGTTTGTGAAAATATTAAAGTATAAGAAAAAATTTCACTTTTTCCATTGAGAAGATTAAAGATCACACAATTAGGGTATACAAGTGATTTTTGAGCATGCAATTGAGTGGAGTAGGAAGGTGGGGAGAGATTAACAAACACTTCATCTATATCACATATAGGATGGCTGAGGGCACTCTATTATATATTTACAAATTCATTACCAATTTCATCATTGAAAGCACATAAAAATATCACCACACATGAGAAACATTTAGATGGGGTGTTATTATAATATTTTAGTATTTGATGAGATGAGAATCCCCAATGGCTATGGTGAAAAAATTTGTTCCTTCCCTATTGTAGCCAAATCACCTACTAACAAGTACCATAAACACTTTATTATTAGAATTTACAAATAAAAATATAAGATCAAGATAGAGAGATGGCACACAAACCTATTTGAAACATTTAGAAATAAATAGTGCATTCTAAGGATGCTATCATAGGTATGAAAGGCCTATGTGGAGTTTGAAGTAATACAATACCACTCCTGTGTAAAGATTCTTATTGATGATGGTAGCATGTTAGGATGGCATAAATTTCCATATGGATCTTAAGTGTGCTATTTCTTAGACAGGGTTGCAAGGATATCCAATGCACATAAGATAGAGTTGGATGTGCATATTAATGAGGGTATACATACCCTGTAGACAATTTTTGTATATCTAGGCATCAACTCTCTAAGGGATGAGGATAATTCATATGAATATACTTCCATAGATCCCAAACTATATGAGATAATATAAAATAAATTGCATAAGCTATATTATGTGCTAAATATAAGGAAGAAGAGCATGGAATAAGGAACATATTATCAAGAAAAGAATGTTGTCTACCTAGGTACAAATAAATTATCTGATAAAGCATCATCAAGTGGGATAACTAAGAAGTATAAGAAGATAAATAACATTCTTGACACTATAGAGGAAAAATTTAAGCACATTGATTTAGATGAATAAAATGAGCCACTAAGAAGGATAAAAGTGCACCTCAAACATCAAAAATATTCTCCTGAGAGGGAAAACACCCCCGTTTCAAAATAAAAAATCCCAACATAATATTACCCATTCCTCACCCATTCAATAACCCATTTGCTAACCCCCAAAAGGTCTACCACCAACTCACCCATACCCACCTAAATAAAATATTACCACAACCCCATAAAAATATTCCCCCTAATAGCTAAGGAAACATGATTAAAGTACTCATTGACATAATTCACATGTGAGTAGGAGTAGGAAAATGTACCAATAGATAATGCCCTAGATGAATAAGGCACCTTGAACACCTAGGACATTGAGCAAGCTTTGGATGCAGGAGTTAAAGCCATGCTAAACCTTTAGGTAAAAGTAGATGGAATGGCACAAGGCCAAGGGTATGTGAAGAAGGGAAGCGGTTAGGAAAGAAAAGAGTGCCAGAGTAGAAGAAGGTAATGATTAAGACAAAGCGCTCATAGTAATAGATATTGAGACATCAGAAGAAGGAGATAAGAAAGGAAATAAGGTGGTAATCAAATTAGAGTCTCAAATAGAACCTTATCCAATTTATGAGTCTGATATTGATGGCGGTGAAGAAATATGTCACAAAAGGTACTAACAGAGGGAAAGAGAATAAAAGAAAACACTAAAATAGAACTAAAAAGGACACAAATAAAATTGATAGAGAAAATATAGAATTTTGATGATCAAATGCACAAACTTGTTTAGAAGGCAATGATGGATAAATAAGTGTTTGTAAATTTCATTAGCAAGGTGCTTGTGATCAATGTGTGCCTATTTGTTGACAAAAAAAACAATATGGGTTGATAGCCTAAGTTTATACTAAGAGGGATACATATGAAAGGACCCAACTCTTCCAAGAGATATAGGAATTTGGAAATCAAATAGGTATGAAGATGCAAGAGTTGGAAACAATTTTATTGCTCTACAATCAAGAAAAATTGATTAAGAGAGTGCATTGAAATAAACTCTGAAAATAAATACAAAAAAAACTTAGTCAAGTCATAAGTCATAGGTTTATAGCATCAACCCCATGCATTTAAAGGACTAACTATGTAGGTAGTTAGTATATATAATGATGTTCAAGTTGTACTCAAAAGGTGGGGAATTTTAGAAGAAGACCTACATAAGGAGGCACCTAAGATTTCCATTGATATCAAGGTCATTGAAGGATATCCTGAGGGTGGAGAATCAGATTAGTGTGGGGTGATGATATTCCCCTATTTTAGCTAAGTTTTGGCATGCAAATTTCAATTAAAAATGAATTTGATGTTGTATGAGGATGAGGTGGTGAAAATATACTAGAATACTCAGAAGTGCTCAACAAGAATTGACTAGGTCATTGGGAGTACAAGTGGAGGGCCAATGATAAAAAAAGAACAAAGAGCATGAGGATAAAAGAAGAGTTTTTATATAGTGTATAAGGGGGAGAAACTAACCAAACTATTTTGAACATGTCAACATGTAATAAGTTTAAGATAAAACCACTTAGAGCAAATCTAGCACATCATAGTGTAGATATTAGAGCCGTTCCTATTAAGGACATTTAATGTAAATTTATTTAGGGTTACTTTGAATACTAAATTTAAACACATTTTCAAGAGTGCATATTAGTGAATGTAATTGTAAGAGTGGTGCTTCAAAATTATAAAATCCCACCATTATGCATTGTTAGATAGAGATGAGAAGAAGAAAATTATCGCTATGTTGTTGAACTATCTTGTCACAATTTTTTCAATGTAAATTGTTTACAAATGAATAAAATTAATAATCATGATATTAATTTAATCATATGTATATAATTTATTTTTTAATGTTAATAGGTCATAGTTGATAAGTATTACCACATGCTAAATGAATCTATTCATCATCAACTAACTTGATTATGACATGTAGTCTCTCTATCTACGCCTCAGGTGAGTGCATTAGGTTCCATTACATGATATTTTATGGTTATACATAGTATTAGGATATGTTATTGTGGCATAAAACCTTTTATCATGTATGTGAAATTATACCAAAACTTGTATACATTCATTGACCATGACTAGTCCTTGTTATATTAATTGATGAATGGTTGATAAGACTTAACCTCTTATTGATAGAGTACCTATTTGGGATATGATAGTGACACTAAAATATATGATGATCCCAATTATACTAAAGAATTTTATCCACATATATTTTCAACCCTTTTTTATCTTTAGATATCTAATTAAGAAAAATCTTGGAATGTGTATTATTCATTATAACTCAAAAGTTGCAAAACAAAAGCCTACAAATAAAAATCCTTTGCGTACATAACCTCTATTGGATGGTTGTACTCATTCAACTTTATTTGGTGAGCCTATGACTCCATATGATCCTAATATTTCTAAGTCTCCATCTCATGTTACAACACCCTCTCAGGTTGATTCTTATATTTTTAAGGCTTATATGGCTCCTCCTACCAATCCAAAGACTAATGTGCCTCCAATGATATCATATATTTAATATCTTGGTCCTAGACATAGTCATAACACCGGTCATGCCTACAATATTAATGTTAATAATATTAAGGCACATATACATATGCATGTTAATGTTAATAATATGCATATTGGTGTATCTACTGACCTAACAATGTAACAAAAACTTAATGACACAAGGATTCAAATTTCATAATTATCTCAAACATCTAGGAAACCTAGCCACATGGTTTCATATTATGGCATATTATACAACCCTTTGGACTAGGAAATGCTTGTTTAACCCTTGTCTTCATAATTTCATGTGTATGCATTTACAACATTTAATGGTATTAGGGATCCATCTCAACATATCAAAGCTTTATTTGCATCTTGTATTGGTTCTCAACATCATCAATTTCTTATGAAAAAGTTATTTCCTAGGAGTTTCATGGGATATGCCCTAGATTAGTTATGTTATTTTCCTATGGGATTTGTGCATACATTACATGATTTATTTTACTTCTTTTTAGTGCATTTTTGATAAACATTAGTCAAAAGGTCAATTTTTCTCAAATTGCTCAAAATCAAATAAGGACCCAATGAACACATTTCTACCATGTGCTTAAATTTAAGACCATGATTACCAAATTATCACATAATCTCTATGATAGTGATATTCAAACTATCTTCTCAAATATTTTTCTCAACCTACTAAAATTTAAAGTCATGTTTAACATGTTTGATTCATTTAATGAGATTTTTCATGTGCTACTCAACATTGAGGTTAAAATATATAGATGCTAATATGTTAAAGTATAAACCTACTGATTCTACATCCACTACATCCAAATATCATATAAAAATAACATTCAAACCTAATATTAATGACATGCATAATTTATAAGCCAATAATGATGCCAAAATAGTTAACACAATTTCAAAACCAAATGATAGGCTTACCTTTTTTGTTCTTAAGAAAACTATGACAATTTAGAACATTACCAGACCCACATCATAACATATTAAATAAATTTATTGAATTTAATGGGAAATATTTTAAAAAAGCATTTCCATCAGATATAATTTGAGCATTGCCTAGAGGGTATCATCCAAATGAATTTTATGGCTATCATCAAGCTTCAAGACATACAACTAATGGACATGATAAATTATGACATACAATCCAAGATCTAGTTGATAATAACACTATTATAATTTATGGGTATAATTATGAATTGAGTGAATATATTTCAAAGCCCATTCAATATTCGAATACCTTTAGTAATCCATTACCAATTTATAATACTCCAAGGAAAAATAGTCTACATATGGTGACCTATATACATCACTCTAGTATTCTACTTGAGCATGAGATTTACAACATTATTGGCATGGGTTTAAGTTCTAAAAAACAAGTAGTTTCTATTACATTTCATGACCATGAGATACATAGTGATACATCAAACAATGGTCCTTTATACAAACTTGGTTTTGTTGATTATCACCCTTTTATCACACATGGCATATGATTAACAATGATTATAGAGAAAATCTTATTTCAAAAGGCTTCTTATCTAGTCAAGGTTATACTAATAAATATTTATGTGGTACAACTTGATATGATGGAGTTATGGTGTCATTCATGCACATATTTATATTGTATAAATCTTCTCATTGCAGTGGTTCCCATACCCTTTTAGATTGGTACTATGCTGCATTTGATACAATATAATATAATCTATTACTTGGGTTCCCTTGGATTAATCAGGTGAGAAAAATAAATTCTACATTACATAATTATGTTAGGTTTTTGAATTATAATGAATACGTATCATTCAAGACACAACATATCATAGACATATTCTATGTAACATATCACATGTGCAACTAACTAGCACATGCCAAAAAGAGAAGATCATTTACAACCTATGATCCTCAAAACTAGTCCATCACCATCCTATATGGTATCCACTATATTTGAGAATATGACATCACCATCTAGTGTGGAAAATCCTTGAGAAATACTTTATATAATTTCACCTTTGAGACATACATCACCTAGCCATCCACATAATATGGCTTGATTGTACTTAATATAGTTTCTTTACCACAATATATTCCTACATAGTCTACAAAAAATCATATAACCCATTATACACATATTCCTCTTTGTGGCGATGATAATTATTTCACATCTTGTGACTATTTTTATCATACATCGACTGACATATTAGACTCCTATAGTCAAGAAATTGATGATATATACGAAATTATTAGTTAACGATAATAGTTTGCATCTTGAGCTTCATGATACATATTTATTATACTATAATATTCTTACTATATATAAATTATTCTTCTATATTCATTCCTTCCAAATTATTTCCTCCCTATATTTTTATTGGGTTCTTCTAGCTTCTATATCTGGCCTTCTCTTGCATCGACATTCTTCTAGCCACTTGGTTTATGTTGCTTGTTATGTTGCATTGACCTTTACCTGTTTCACTGTTTATCTCATTTTGAGTATTTGAATTGGATTCATAATGATGAAATGACACACACACACACACACACACACACACACACACACACACACACACACACACACACACACACACACACACACACACACACACACACACACACACACACACACACACACGCACGCACGCACGCACGCACGCACGCACGCACGCACGCACGCACGCACGCATGCACGCACGCACGCACGCACACACACACGCACGCATGCACGCACACACGCATGCACGCACACACGCACGCACGCATGCACGCACACACCCCTTCCATCTTGACATCCATTGAGTTCTAAAGTAATTTTTATGTTAATAAAAATCCTCCTTATCTTATTCCTATTATTTTTTCCCTTTGGATTCTATTCTAATTTTTTAACCTTGCTCATCTCTTAAAGAGTGTGATTTTATGTCTTCTTATCTCCACCATCAATTTTATTCAAGAAAAATGTAAAAATTTAAACACATTATAAAATATAAAAATAACAAATATTTATTAGAATTAAAATGACCAACGGTGGTGAATTATTCTTTAAAAACCTTTCATTCAATTAGACTTAAGCAATTATGAACCATTCAGATAAACATATAGATCTAATAAGTATAAACAACTATCCACATAAGCATGAAACACAAGAACACATCACGTATATGGGAAACCCTCAAATGGAATAAAATAAACTAATATATATAAATGGACTAAAATTATATATGGAAAAATCCAAGTTTAGTAAGGCACCAAATCCACATGGAGCACCAACCCCAACTAGCCAAGCACCCACTTGACTAGGCTTTATCAAGCACCCACTCGCAAGGAGGTACCAACCCCCTAAATGACTCAACAATAATTTAGTCAAATGATTAATTTGATCACCTTAAAAACACTATATTTCTCACATTATAGATTATGATCACCTTATTTATATCTTCACACTCTTATCCCTCTCAAACTGCCTTTTAGGCCTCTTCACTCAACTAGGTCTCTTCAAGATTGATTAGGTCATATGACCTTGATATTCATATGAAAACATAATATAAAAACTTAATTATAGATCCTATACACTAATATGATGGTATAAAATACCTCCTTATTTTCAATAATGTGATATTTCATTTGCATACTCAATTACTATCAACTTCCTTCTTTAATTAGGCTTTGAAAGCCTTATTCTTATACAGGCCTCTTGATCATACATTTATTGGTTGGTCATACACACTTTCCCACTTAAATTTTACACAAAATATGACTTATGACATGTTAAAATTAAGAATAAATCATTAAATTAGGTCGTCTATAACTCAAATAGACCAAATCCTTCTTTAGGTCTCATGGAGACCTAATTCCATTAGGCCTACTTTAGGACACATTACTGTATAAATACTTGGAACACTATAAACATATATACATGGAATTTTTTTCTTCATGAAACAATAAAATATTCATTATCCAAAATCTTATGATCACCATGACACCTTTTATGTCCAACCACCACTTGAAACACTCCATTAACACTATTCACATTAGGCCTTGGAACATACATAAAAGTCTGTCTTGAACAAATGAATATATAACATCATTTAGACACATAACCATGATAATAAATAAATTATAAAAAACCTAAAATACCTAAAAAATATCACCATATGCATTAGACACTTCAACTCAGGGCATATAACCTCAAACTCATCACTGCAACTTGCTTACTTGAAACTGCTAAGACTGTCAAAAACATAGTCATAAAACATTGACCTTAAACACCTGTATGACCACTTTAAAAGACTTAAAATGAAAATAATATTATGATGTATATATACCATGTTAAAATATAAACATCATATATCTTAGTGGTAACTATTGGTCTTACAGACCAATTTATTGACCTCACTACATGTAGACCTCACTGAGTCACACGAGCCATTTTGCCTTCATCATTTTCACCACTATACCTGAATTACAAGATCTATACCAAGAATTAATAAGACATAAAAGTATCAAAAAACATCTCAATGCACTTGGTTTCATCATTCTACCATGAAAACATATTCCAATTCATCTTCTCACTACTACTTGGGTATTTCATTGTTTACACCATTTGGCTTATTAGTGACTGGCTAACTTGGATGACCAGTTAAAAAAACTTGAGGGATATAAATTGTCTATAAACCTTCATGGAAATTAAACAAGAGTCTCTACCTTATTATTCTATTCATTTGCTTACTATGTCTAATGCAACTTTTGACTTCTACAACAACTTCTTCAGAAACAAGCTTGTAACTCAACATTTTCTCTTTCCTCTCTTTAACCAATACCACCTGGAGGTCCTGGGAGAGTAAAATATAAGATAAAATATATTACCTAATAAATTAAATTAATCCTAATCACTTTTGAGTAACATCTTCAACATCAAGTCTTTATTAGGGTTCTAAGAGGGTTTAAACCAATTTTCACTCTTAACAATCATTCATAAAGCATACCCCCTATATACAAAAAATAATTATTTTAATTTTGAGCTATGAGTGTTACAAAATACCATGAAATTTTTAGCTTCCCATGATTTTTTTTTAATAGATAATAAACACAAAAAAATCCTTTGTAGGTTGAGAACCCTTCATTTTGAGCACTTGAGAGACCTCCAAATAACTTTTCATGCCTTATTCTTCACACTTTAAACTCAAAATACATGAATAAAATTGAAACAACATATGTCACTTATGAAAATGATTACATGAGATCAAACACCTTGAAATACAATCATGACCCTTCATTAGGTTACACTATCTCTCTTTGTTCTCTAGACCTTGACTGCAAACCACATTAGGTCTTAAAACTAACCTTCATGCATCTTTTCATGATCTCAACACCTCACTGTCATGCTCAAAATCTCAATCTCATGTCATACAACCTATTCATGATTAAACAAAATATTATGATACCTCATTAGGCCAGGTAGGGTTTAAGAGAGGTCTAGATGCAGACCTAGACTAAAGTTCTTACCCATGTAAGCTCATCCTGAAACTCTCATGAGTGTTCTAATGATTCATATAAATGATCAAACAAACTCATACAACCACTCATGCCTATGTGCACTCATATCACCAAGCAACCATGCTCAAACCTTCTCACAAGGTCTCTTCATGTCATGACTAGGCTTAGGCTACTTAAGCACTTGATACCTTGTCATGTTCCTTCCATGTCATGACCTCAATCAAAACATAAACCAAGTAGATATAAGAAATTAAACCTCACTCATATCACTATAACATTATCTTTTGATGACAACAATCTTCCACAACCTCATACATACCTAAAACCACATGACCAAGCATCATATGACTTGACATCTCTCTTCCATGCACTTGAACACCTTTGACACCTTGACCTATGCCTTCATGAAACCGTAAGAAATTAGTTGCCTTAAAATTATCTCTTGCCTTCAAATTTATCTTGTCACATGGATTCATATGCAGACATCACATTAGTTGTCTTCAAACATCTTCTGTGACCTATACCTTCCATGCTCACACTTCATGACAATTCTCATCAATGTAACACTCTTATGTGCCTTGACATATCACATAATACCATATGTCCTAAGTCAACTTTGACATCAACCTTGATAGTACAATCTTGACATGATACATCTTTGACATCAATGATGATTGTGCCTTTGCATGATGCACCCTTTTGACATTAATGATAACAATACAACAACAATATTGATAAGTTGTCATTAATTACATATCTACTTATGATATAAGTTTTCATATCCATTTTTTACACATGATTCTAATGGTATTTATTTATGTGGGTGTTATGTAGTATATAAGTTACATATTATATTATACTTCCAAAAGCTACATTACCATTATTTTGCCCACACCCTTTGGGAATTTTACATTATGGCATGCCCTACCTCAGGGACATCTCTATTCATCAAATTTTAATGGTTATATATTTCCTTGTTGGATTTTATCATATTGAGATATTTACAATGATTATGACATATCTTTCTAGTATTTAAATATTTTATGTTATATGGATATTTATATCGATTGGTTATATTACTTATTATGTGCAACTACTTACTTGCATATGGATGTGTATGTTTAAGAGTGTTTGCGCATATTGTTGTGTCTTTGTCATTTGAGGATCCTCTTCTCATGTTATCATTTCTTGTGAGTCCGAACCTTGCATGTTAGATTGATAACTTATGTGGTAATAACATAGGTGCGACTGATTATGATATATTATGCTTGTTTCCATGATAATTTTCATGTATATTATTATATTATGTTTGGTGCCATGATTTGCAGTACACATATTTTGTCATAATTTATTGGTGCCTATATTTTCATGGTACTTATAATGAATCTATTGAGGCATGTTACTTTTGTGTGTTTCTCATTGCTATATGTAGCCCTACTAAAGGCACATTTTATACATAGGGGTGCACTAGTTGTCCCTATCTTGTTATGATACAAGGGGAATTTTATACTTTTGCATTAAGCTTTGCATGATGTTATTTTTATTATGTTGCATGACATTTGAGTCATGAATAGTTGCTTATTTATTGTACTAGAAAACTTTACATGTGATTTTCTATGATAGTTATAAGTTTTTTTAGGTATTTTTTCAATGTTATCATTTATATACATTTTTTTTTTATATAGGTATTCACTTTTAATCAAAGCTCCAACCAATATAGGACACAATCAAGGGCATATATCCCTAAGTGATTATCTATCACATGCACCAAATTAACCAACAACAGCCGCAACTAGCCTGAGAATACCAATGAACAACCATAACTGACCCTAGGAATACCAATAATGACCTTAACTAGCTCAATAATACCATTGATCAACCACAACTGGCCCAAGAATACCAATAGACAACCACATCTGGCCTCTGATTACCAATGAATGGCCACATTTAGCCTCCAATATCATATTAAGATTTGAACTTGGGTGGTGCTTGAAACAACCAAGTCACTTTACCAACTCACCCTCATCTCATCAGTTATATACAATATTATTACACGTGGTGTTTATAACTACATTATTTTTAGATGTGATTATATGTACATGTTATTCAACCCCTCACCTCAAAAGGGGAAAATATATTAAAATATTTTTTAGATGTTATTTAGTGAAGGCTACTAAGTAGAATTTTGGGTAGGTCTACTTGGAGGAAAAAACATCTACTTCTTTGATTGAGAAACACGTTGGGTTCAAAAAAATTCCAGTAAAGTGGTAGATATGTCTAGCACTGTTTAAAAAATGTTTTTAAGTAGAATAAGTGTGATAGTGGGCATTATTTTCAAATTACAAAAACATTTAATTTGATACAAAACATGTGCATTCTTTCTTTTTCTCATTTAAATTTCAGGTTTTTTTTGTAACATTGAATACATTTAGCAATTGGAAATTATTTTCAGGTATGCTAGAAAATTTGTGTGGATGGAGCCTCTGCTGATTATCATTCAATCCCTCCACCCTTCCCTAGATAAGTGAAGGTATGCGCTTCAATAATTTATCTTTATAATTTGATACACACATTAATTCAGTCACATACATACATCAAAGTAGGGACATTATATAGACACCTAATTTTGAAACAAGTCCCTTTTTCATAGTCTTTTCCCTATTTTGTCAGGTTTGCTACACTTAGTATAATTTATTATATGTAAGACATTTTATACACCACATTACTCTTTGTTTCTCCATTAAGCACTCTAAATACATTTGACACTTCTCTAAATTTATATGTTCTCATATCTAATCTTAATTTCAGACATTTCTATGTTTCTACTCGAATACCACATCATTTATCTTTCCTAGGATGGAAATGGTGGTCTCATTGATTTTTTCCTGGGTAGAAATGACGAGCCTAACATTTTTATCTTTCATCATTTTTTAGGTCTAATTGTCTTTTATCATGATCCATATGCTTTGATTGTCTCTTAGAATTATTTTAAAAATAAGCCTAACAGTTAATTATGTGCTATAACATTTTATTTATACCAAATCATCCCAATCCATTTGATATAGATAAATAAAGATAGATTGGAAAGAGAGACAGGGGGAAAACAAATATCAATCACATGGTAGATCTTACTAATTAATTCAAGTTTTATTTAACCCTTACCATATCCATTTCTATATATATGATAGAGTCATTAATACTTAAACATTTGTGCATTATCCTCTTATACCAAAAGAAGGTCTTAAGTGAATTGCATGCACTTGCATCTTCACATATAGGATAGAGAAGGTATAAAGCCTTGCTCAAGATTCCATTCACATTGCAAAAAATTACATGAGGTATGATTCAAGTGTGTGGGATACATAATGAAACTCACATAATGGTTTTTCAAGCCACATTTTATTTTATTTTGAGTTGATGTAAAATTAGGTCAAGAAGAAGGAAGATAACATTTATGCATTTTTTCTCATCAAATAAAATAATCTCAAATCGAGATAGGCATGACATCTAGTTTTAAAGTGACAGGAAAATTTAGAATAAAAAATTGAGTAGAGTATGAAATAGGCATAGGAAGACATAAATGATGGTAAGAACATGATAGCAGTTATACCATCATGGAAAATGGATTATGCACCATTCATGTTTCTATCAAATAAACACTTCAAATTCTATACATAGTCAGCTACAAGCCTACATAATTTAGATCCACATTATGAAATCTAGCATTCTTTAAGGTGTGATTGTTTCATCATCTTTTGTCTTTTTTCAAGTTCAAATTTCAATTCGACATTTTTCCTTTTGCATGTTTACTAGTTTTAGCACATAAATCTTTGTTTGAATTATGTATTTTAATGATTTATCATAAACTTAGTTATATTTCATTGTTTTATAAAATATTTGCATATAAATTGAACATAATCCACCTTTTGTTAGACTAAATTTGTACAATAAATTATTCCAAAATATAATACTCTATTATTCTAAGTGACTTAATACACAACTTTAATAAAGACAACTTAAATTCAAACATTTAAACTCAACTTTAAGATGTTCAAAAGTCATTTTAAAGTTGCATTTAAATTTAGAGCCACTTATAAAATTAAATTTAGAATCAAAGTCACTATAACATTGCCTTAACATGATCTTAAATTTTCCCTAATGTTGGACCTAAACTCACCATAATTTTTTGTTGAAGTCATCCAATTTTATTCTAGCTTTAATTTTGATAATTAGAAAACATATTCCATTTTAATTTATGTTCAAATTTAGGCTCCAAATTTTATTAATAAAAATGTCTATGCATGTTGATTTAAAGGCCGAGGACCTATTTTAGATATTGCATTATCATTTGAGATATTCATGACATCATTC
Organism: Torreya grandis; assembly: GCA_037957365.1. NCBI lineage: Eukaryota > Viridiplantae > Streptophyta > Pinopsida > Cupressales > Taxaceae > Torreya > Torreya grandis. Next base: position 4,464,939 of record JARHVA010000731.1, on the reverse strand, counting down.
ATGTAAATTATTTGATAGTGATTTAGTTTTATACTCTTCTCTATCTTCTAAGATATTAGATTTAACCCTAATACATTTGCATAATTGTAAATTAATTTAATCATCAGATGCCTATAAATTTGTAATATTTTGTATATAATAACATTAATGCTATAGTGATCTAGTTATGAATGATAAACACTTCTTCACCTTGAGCATGCAATTAATCCATTTTGATTAGAATCTTGTTGTAGGTGTATTCATCGTATTTGGAAACATGAAAATTATTGTGACTTAGTTTTATTTAGAAAATAAATATCTATATTCTGTAATGTTTAAATAATCTTACCTAAGGATCATATAGTTTTATAGTGAAAACCTAGTTTTGACCTTTGAAAATTTAAACAAATAGATATTGGATATTTATCCTGCTAATTCATCATATGCTACTTTACATGGTGAGTTAGGGAAATGTGTTATTGTATTAGGAGCAATAGAATCTCATGATATGAATAATGGAGAATAATCTTAATAAGAAATTACATCATTTGTGATGTATTAAAGTTATGCATGTAAGTGGTTATTTTCATATGAGACTTAGCACTATCTTGATGAAAATATATGTAAATTATACTAGAAACTAAATCCATTAAAAGGTTGTATAATTCAATTGTGATATCTAGGATTATGCAACTAAAATTGTAAGTAGATAAGTTTTAAGCCATAATATAAGTAATATTAATGGTAAATGCATTAAAGTTATTAGACACCCTTGTTAGATGCACTGTGTAAGAATGATGTTTCCTTATTATTATAATACTCTTAATAATTAGAAATATAAAGATCTAGTATATGGTTTATCTTATGATGGAAGGTTGGTGTGGTATTGAGTGAGGTTTAATTTGAGAAAACCACACTTTCCTTCTACTTTATTAACAAGTTAATTTATTATCTTACTTGGTACAACATCAGAGGAGATTGTTTTTATTAGAGAAATAAATGTTTACGCGATTTAGTATGTAAGTTTACCTTCTAATTGGTTGATAAGGTTATGAAATTGGACTTGATGGTAGTGTATTGAGTGGTGTTTCCTTTAGGAAACCCCAATAAAGTCCTTGTCTTCATCATACATGAATCTAATGATTTATTTTCTAGTTAACTTGTGTGTTGTTATTGGAAAGAGAAAATATAATGTGTTATGTTAAATTTTATTGAATTGGGTTCCCATAAAAATATGAAGATTTTTTTCTATGGCTTGGGAATATATATATCTAACAATCCTCACATAATTTACTTGTTTAGATATGAATGAAATCATACTATAATAATGTTCTCTTTATTTCTTGCTTTTATATATTAAACAAAGGATATTGGTATTAAATTGATGGATATTTTCTAAAATTGTTGTAGCTACTATAAGACAAACACCCATAATAAATTATAAGTCTAATGAAAGGTTAAAGAAGAAAAATACACACATTTATTCCAGGTAACATTACTATCTCTTTAGATTAATAACTTTAGCCTAAACTTGCTAGTATAACAATAATAAGTTTCTTTGACAATGTTCGTTACCCAATAGCCTTTTATTCTCTTATATAGATTAAAAAGAGGTTAGGATTAGGGTTAGAGTAAGTATATTAATTGTAGAACAAGTCCTATTTAAATCAGACTTGTAGAGTAAGGCTCATTAAGATAAGACTTTACTATTATTACCAGAAGTCAAGTTCATAAATACTTAATCGATAATATTATCTAATTAATATTTTACAAGTCTCCTTAAGATAAGAATTTAATATTTATAGAAAGTCAATTAAGTAAATAATTGATTCAGGAACCTTCCTAGAAAATAATAATCTTGCATCATTTAAAAATAACTAAGTATAGTTTTTTGAATGAGGTTTCAACATATGCGCATTGCATGTGCAAGAAAAAATATTTTATAGTTGGTAGGTGTATAAGATGAAAGGTGCATGGGTTTAAATTTGTGAAAGGGGATAGATGATACTTGTGAAAAATTTGGATGGAGTTTACTTGCAGTGGTTTTTTTAAAATCTTTAACTAAGGCAAGGTGTGCAAAGAAGTTAAATACAGAGTTCATTCGGTGCAAAAACACTGTCACAAAATGCACAAGACAAGGAATGCCTACGAAGAGCATAGAAGTGTGTTAATTTTTTTAAAAATGTGAAAAAGAGATTCCACACACTTAAGTCAAATTAAACATGATCATATAATGCGTAAAGACACATGGTGTAGTGAAAACAAACATGAGCATTTCACACAAGTAAAATAACCGAAAAAGGCATCAAACATTTTTAGTAATGAAATTTTTGGAGTAACACAAAGACTTGTAGGAATATGTGCACATGTATTGTCACAAAAAAACATAACTGGAAGGTATTTCACTAAGGAAACTTGGTACATGGGGAGACATTGGTGTAGTTTTGAGCATGTTAACTCAAAAGTTCTTAAAATGGATCTTTGACTTCAGGATTCTTGGATATGGATTCTAAGGACATGTGTTACTCATCAAAACTTTATTATGCAAAAATTAACCCTTGGGGACATGTGGGATCATGCTAAATAACTTGCATGGATATTTATTGACATGTTGCACTTATATGAGTTTATATAAAGGCATATTATGCAATTAATGAGGCATCCATTATCATTGAGATTTCATAGGAGGTGGATCATTATGAAGAGATAGAGAGATCATTTATAATAGTATGAATGTGAATGTAATTTTGAAAGACTCCATTATTTAGTGAGAAAATATTATATTTATCGCTTGAGATCAAATCCTAGCTTGTAGCTAATGCCTTGGAAGAAACCTATGTAACCTATTTTTTATATTAATATTTATGATCAAAACCTTTGTGTTTTATAGTTATTGGGTTAGGGATTTACTTCATTGTATGCCCCATCATTATGATTGCATTAATGTGGTATGAGAGTAAGGTTCTAAACCTTTTTATATGTGGAGTGTGAGGCATCCTATGTAGGATTGCAAGCTGAGATATTACAAGTAGGATTTGTGCTTAGAGAATCAAAATAATGCCAAGAAGAATGCTTAGTAGAGGAGGTTCAGTAGTAGCCAACGTGGATGGGAGAATTAATGAAGTATTTAATATTTTTTGAGTCATACAAATGTGGATGGATTTTGTGAAGGAGGATAGAAGGAGAGGTTTCACACCTAGATATGATCAAAGTGATGCTGAATAGGAACAAATACATGTGAAAGGTGAGGAAGATGGTGAATATAAGGGATCACACATGAATGTAAGTGAAGGTGGACTCCTAGGAGATATATAACATACTTGATGAAGCACCATAATAGATGTGCCAGATTTTTTAAGAACTCTAAATTCTGAAGAGCTCATTGATTAACTCACAAACTTTGAATATTATTTTGAATTTGAAGATATCAACAATCTGTAGAGGGTGAGGGTCATGCATACAAATTTGAAAGGTCATGCAATGCTTTGGTGGAAGGGGGTTTATAATAAAATAATGAAAAATAAAAATTAGAAGATAAACAAGTGGGATAAAATGTTTGCTAAGATGAAAGGTAGATTCCTATCTAGTGATTACCAAATGGGTTTATTTAAAAATTTGTGAAATCTAAGGCAAAATGAGTTAAGTGTTAAAAAATACATGAAATAATTTTATAAAATCACTATCAGATATAGTCACAGTGAAGTAGACTAAGAGGAGGTCATAAGATATATAAATGGGTTGAGATTTGACATCCAAGAAGAGCTTAGAAGGACTCAGATTCAAAGTTTGTAAGAAGATTATTAATTTACAATGAAGGCTAAGGAGAATTTATTACATACATAAAAAAATTCCATGATTAGAAATGGAATATTTGTGTGCAGAGGAGGAAGAAGCGGTGTTAGAAGAAACTAAAAAATTAAGAAGAGAATAGTATTGTGCATAATCATGCACACATACATGAGAAAGGAGATACACACAATGGATAATATAGTTATACACATGGATGTAAATGTTTCCCATTTAGAGGGAAAGAAATATTTTTTCAAGGAAAGGGAAGAGGAATCCAAATAATGTATATTAGATGTAGATAACTTAGACATAGAGCATTTGAATGTCCTCAGATACAAAGTGAAAGCAACAAAAGATTGAAAGTTGGTGCACATGTCCTGCATGGAAATGCGGAGTCTATTAGATCTTTAAAGTATTATGAAGAATATAAGCACAAATAAAATCTCATGATGAAGATCTCATTTTTGATATCAGACAAGGAAAATAATGAGATGGCATAGATAAAGAGTTTCTTATGAAAATTTTACAAATTGAGAGGTAAGTGTTGCAAGGTAATTGTAGATAATGGCAACAAAGATAATTAAGTCTCGTGTAAAATGGTGAATAAGTTGGGTTTCAATAAGGTAAGGCATCCAAAATATTAAAAGGTGTCATGGATATATAAGGGAAATGATATATTAGTAAATGAGCAAATGTTTAACGAAGTTTTAGATATGCACATAAGAAAAAGTTTGGTGTGATGTGATGCCCATAGATATGTGGCAAGTAATTTTGGGGAGACCCTAAAAATTTGATGGGAAAATTTTACATGATGGAAGGGTAAATACATACTAATTGGATATCGATATAAATAATTTCAAGTTGAGTCCATTGAAGGGTGACGAAGAAGAAGTGCAAAATATTTTTTATGCACACATATTGTTATTATCAAGGAAAAAATTCATGAAAGAGGCAGTGAAAGAAAATACATTCCATGAAATCATACTCAATATGGCACAAGAGGAGTGCATGGGTAGAGAGGAAAAGGATAAACCAATATTACCCAAAGTGAGGGAATAATTTCAAAAATTTATAGAGATTTTTTGAGCGATCTACTAGATAGGTTGTTACCATAGTGAAGTACTAGCCATCATATAAATCTGATCCTTGGATCAAGTTTATTGAATAAGATAACATATAAATTGATGCATAAGGTCAATTAGGATAAGCAAAGGCAAGTGAAATAATTATTATTATATAAGGTGTTGATTAGAGAGATCTTGAGCTCATGTGCCATACCTATATTAATGGTTCTAAATAAAATAGAATTATGGCACATGTCCATAGATTCTAGATCCATTAGTAATATAATAATCAAGTATAGGTTTATATTTATTTGCATGAATTAATTGATGGATTTATTAATTGGAATACAATATTTCAAAAATATATATTTGAAGAGTGAGTATCCCCAAATTAGAATCATAGAAGGGGATGAATCAAAGACTGCATTTAAGATGAAGGAAGGATTATGTGAATGGTTGGTCATGCCATTTGGGCTGACAAATTCAATGAACACATTCATGAAATTCATGAATGAAGTGTTGAAACCATTTCTAGGAAACATTTTCATTATGCACTTAGATAATTTTTTCTGCTTAACAGAACAAACAAGGAATACTTAGTGCATTTGAGAAAAGTGTTACAAGGGTTGAAATAAGATAAATTTATGATAAAGATGAAAAAATATAGATTAATGAATAAATAGCTTGTGTACTTGGTTTTGTGCTATCTGTTGGTTGAATATTTTTTCGATCATCGTACTGATAAACAAAATAGGTCTGATCAGCCAAAGTAGGAAGATTAGTTGTGCAAATGTGTAGTTTTACCACATCAGAAGGGGACTAATCTCTCCTCTCATAAAGGGGAGGTTCCCTATAGATAGGCTATATATATATATATAAATATAAAATAATACTCAAGGGTAGGACAAACCATCCATCTCTCTTTCTTCAGAGATGATGTGTGCGGATCAAAGGAGAAACTCAAGGAAAATGACAAAAAGCAATCCTCTTCTTTCAGAAGTACTATTCAGCAAGCCACAAGAATACTCCAGGTAGTAACAACAAAATGTAATAACCATCAAGTCAAGATGCAGCACAAAGTCTTCACCTGGATTGCTCAAGAGTAAGATACGAAGGACAATGAGGGCACAAAGTCGCCCCAAGGTCCTTTACATAGAAATGAAAAGAAAACACACTGAAAGGCAATTATGGGGGCACAAAGTCTCTCCACAGTTGACTCTTTAGGACACCTTTCTGACTAATTTCACTAATCTTGCTTGTTGAATTAAAGGAATAGAAAATAAATCAAGGAAAAAGACATAAGAATAGTTTCCTCAAAAACAAAGATATCACAACACAAAGTCTGAAAAGTCACTTGCTTTCTTATTCTAGTAACAAAATCTGATCAGCAATCTGAGCTCAAAGTCTCAGTAATGCCTTACAATTTGGGCAGAGTTTTCATTCTAATTATCAAAAAAGAGAGATCCATTTACAATAGAAGAGAGTCCCTTATATAGCCTCTTTAAGAAGGACTCGAGAACAGTAACACATCATGTTGCATTGAAATCTGTTAAGAAGACAGGCTCGAACTTAGGGGCATCTACCCATTTGCTTTTCTCAATGCAGAGAAACAAGTCACGCTATTGAAAGTTTACATCTTTCAATGTCCACCTGGTGATCTGATCCTTCTTCATCATTCCTACTTTTCTGGTTATTTGAATCGGGTCCTAGATTCAATTCGATGCTCTATTCCTTAGTCACTTTCTACTGGTCTTTAGCAATTGACGCATGGCACATTCCACTGCTAAATAGGTGAAGACACATGGTAACTTCTGCAGGACTCTGAGAAATATTTATTGATAGAGGATTTGAAACCTATTAGAAATTTAGAATCATTGATGCAGACACTTGGCGCATTCTGCTTCATTTAGTCACTCATCCCTAGGTCCACCATGGTCTTTGCTCAAAATAGTGAAGCTAAGGGAAGAGACTGTGGATATTGACACTTGGAGGCTTTCGACAAGCTTTAAGATGGACACATGGCAATATCTACCAATTCACAGAGATAAGGTTTAGTGAGGCTCAATCATCGACACTTGGCAGCATCTGTGAGATTCTATTGGGCTTTTTTCTCAGTCTGTTTATTTTCCTTGGTCACTTTTGGCCACGGGAATTCCCTTCGCAAGGGCACTTATGTCTTTGACTCTTGGGGCACTCCTTTGAATTTTGTTGCTTGAACCAACCATTGAACCAAGTTTTGGTTCAACGGTTCAAACAAAGGCTTGAACCAATTGATTGAACCAAAGGATGAATCAAAGCGTTGAACTACTTGATTGAACCGGCCTTTGAACCATTTGACATTGAACCAATGAACCAAACATTGAAGCTGCTGTTTGAACCCGCCTTTGAACATTTTTGTTTGAACTAAGGCATTGAACCAATCTCAAAAATGACCAAGTGTTAGAAACTGATTCTTTTGATTGAACCCACCTACAGAGTCCATAGATTTAAGCCTAAAAAATGAGGAATTTGAATGCCCAAGATAAATTTTGAAAAAGGAAGAGATAATTTTGGTCTGTAGGACCAAAATAGTTCAAATGTTGTCCCAAAAATGAGTGATGTTTTTGGGGGACAACAGCTGGCTCCAGTTGGGGAACTTTTGTCAATTTCAAAAAGAATTGAAAGGAGTAGAATCCAAAATCTCCAGTGTCTTCAAGTATGCCATTGGGTTACGGAGTCATGCTACCCAAAAATGAAAGGCATCAAAAACAAAAACAAACAAAATAAAATAGAATTTAAAAACTATACAAATATACATATATACATATGCAATGCTCTGATACTTCAAGAATTGAAGTGTTTTATATGCTGCTTCTTGAGAGACAATGAAAATAGTGCACCATCTTGGTAAACCAACAAGAAGACATTTTTCCCCCAAAAATGGTGACGGGTGAATGGAGCTCTCCACCAGGAAACCAATTTTCTACATCTTCCTCTTGGTCTTTCCTTCTTTTTGCTCTGTGGCAGGATGTGGTCTTCAAACTAAAAACCATAACTCCTTGCTCTCCCTACGAAGGGTTCCTTTGCCTAATTTTGATTTGCAGCAGCATGGCCCACCATCATAACTTGTTGTTCTGCTGGTCCAATCTAACACATGCTTTGATTGTCAGCATCAGACCCCTGACAAACCATCAGTTTAACATCTCCTTTGATGTGAAGGAGTTTGACCTCTTCACCCTGAGCAGTGTTCAATCCGAGCAACAGAGATCTGTATCCAGTTGTGGAAGAAATGTTGCCATTAGATTCCAAGATCCAAGCATCATGAGAAGCTAATCTTCTATCAGATTTCTCTTCATTAGAGATGGAAGATCTGTCTTGATTTTTACTGCGCCCTACTAATTCTTCTAATGCATTGTTTGAATCGAATCCTAGATTGCCAGCTATAGGACTTTCATTAGCTGAGATAGGAGCATCATCTATGGTCAAGAAGTAATTAACCCTTCTTGAAGGCTCAAATATAATTGAGCTACAGGGGCTGATGTTTGGGTAACCACAATTTTTGCCTTATATAGGTCCGCACTTGGTTCTCCATCAATATCCAATTGCTCAGGATTGGCTTGCAGGGATTCAAACTTAGTCATTTGAATTTTGGATTCTTCAACATGACTAATCATGGCAAATGACTGAGATGGATTTGGAAGAGAGGATGGGAGTTCATCCTTTTGATTTTCAGGAAGGGGAGGACTGATCTGCGAAGTTCAAGTAGACAGTGCAGAGATGTTCGATGTACTTACTTATTTGGTAATCACCAGGTCCTTTGACTAAAAAGGAAGAGGGGTTATCTACTTAGCAATTGAAATTATTGGTTGGGGTCGCTCTTCTATCTTCTCTTTGTTAGCTTGATGTATTGACTGATTCTCAGACCTGGTGAATACAGTGTATGATCTTTTGACTGCTTCACCTTCACTTCTGGGTTCATCCTGGTAATTTAGGAAACCAATGTGGGATTCACCAGTTGATTCTTTTAGATCCTCCTTGAAGAGATCAACACCATTTTATTACTCTAACTCAGGTTGAAAATAGGAAACATGCTCTGTTTCCAGATATCCAACTATCGAGTTTGTTGGAGGTGCTTCAAGGGCAGGATTCCTCTGTGGGGGAGGAAGATGATTTTGTTGCCCTTGAATTCTGGTAGCATTGCCTTGATATGGATGATTAGGGAATGTCCTCCTTGGTATATCTTTATATAGAGGAGAAGAAGACATACTTTGTGCCATTTGCCTTTTCAAAGCTAGCAATTCATTTGCCAGCTTTTGTACCATTAGGTCAGTGGTGACTTTGGGTGAATATTCAGAAGATGAAGAGGATCTATTTCTGTTTGAATCTCTTCTTATCTTCCTTGCTAAGATGAGATCATATTCTACCTCAGTGGCCAAAAGTTAGGCTGTAGCAAGATCTATTTGACCAGCATGTCTCAAGAGAAAACTTACTTTAGGTAGTTGAGAATTAATGAAAAAGCATTTGAGATTCTCAGCTATAGGTCGAGCAATTATAGGAATTATGTTCCTCAGTTTGTCAAATTTGGATATGAAATCCCTAATAGGCTCATGAGGCTCTTTCTTCATCTAAGTGAGTTAGGCCAGCAAGGCATGTGCATCTTCTATGGGCTTGAATCTTACTTTGAGCTTGGCTTTAAGTGTATCCCAGTCAGTTACTGATCCAGCTTGCAATGGTAGAACCAGTCTGCAGTAGCACCTTGTAGTGTCTCCACAAAAATCTTGACTACCATATCTTCAAATTCCACCCATGTAACACCATAAGCTATGCTGAAGGCTGTAATGTGTTCATCAGGGTGAACTATTCCATCACCAAAGAATTTGGGAAAATTCTTTCTTGAACTATGTGGGAGTTCATGCAGAGGTGGAGTCAAGTTGAGTGGGCCCAAAGAGTTACCCCAAGGGCCTCAAACTACCATGATTTAATTAAGAAAAATAGAGATAACAAATCTAGATGGAGTGGCCAGATTATAAAACAAAAATGGAAAAGGACTGGCTTAGCTTCAGCTTGAGGCTTGAGGCTTCAAACTGCGCACTCTTTCCCAGCAGCTCTGGTTTTATAGACCAAACAAAATAATGGAGGTGGAGGAAGATGGTAAGGCTATAATGAATAATGGGTAAGACATGAAACGAAGTTGCCAAAGTCTGTAATGGATAAGGGTTATAATGATAATGGGTTATATTCCCCAGTGGAGTCACCAAAAACTGTTGGTTGAATATTTTGTCGATCAGCGTACTGATAAACAAAATAGGTCTTATCAACCAAAGTAAGAAGATTAGTCATCCAAATGTGTAGTTTTACCACATTAGAAGGGGACTGATCTCTCCTCTCATAAAGGGGAGGTTCCCTATAGATAGGCTATATATATATATATATATATATATAAATAGAAAATAATACTCAAGGGTAGGACAAACCATCCATCTCTATTTCTTCAGAGATGATGTGTGCAGATCAAAGGAGAAACTCAAGGAAAATCATAGAAAGTAATCCTCTTCTTTCAGAAGTACTATTCAGCAAGCCACAAGAATACTCTAGGTAGTAACAACAAAATGTAACAAAGGATGTAATAACCAGCAAATCGAGATGCAGCACAAAGTCTTCACTTGGATTGCTCAAGAGTAAGATACAAAGGACAATGAGGGCACAAAGTCACCCCAAGGTCCTTTACACAAAAATGAAAAGAAAACACACTGAAAGGCAATTATGGGGGCACAAAGTCTCTCCACAGTTGACTCTTCAGGACACCTTTCTGACTAATTTCACTAATCCTGCTTATTGAATTAAAGGAACAAAAAATAAATCAAGGAAAAAGACATAAGAACAGTTTCCTCAACAACAAAGATATCACAGCACAAAGTCTAAAAAGTCACTTGCTTTCTTATTCTAGTAACAAAATATGATCAACAATCTAAGCTCAAAGTCTCAGTAATGCCTTACAATTTGGGTAGAGTTTTTGTTTTAATTATCAAAAAAGAGAGATCCATTTACAATAGAAGAGAGTCCCTTAGATAGCCTCTTCAAGAAGGACTCGAGAACAGTAACACATCATGTTTCATTGAAATCTGTTAAGAAGGCAGGCTGGAACATAGGGGCATCTACCCATTTTCTTTTCTCAATGCAGAGAAACAAGTCATGCTATTGAAAGTTTACATCTTTCAATGTCCACCTGGCAATCTGATCCTTCTTCATCATTTCTCCTTTTCTGGTTATTTGAATCGGGTCCTAGATTCAATTCGATGCTCTGTTCCTTAGTCACTTTCTGTTGGTCTTTAGAAATTGACGCATGGCACATTCCGTTGCTAAATAGATGAAGACACGTGGCAACTTTCATGGGACTTTGAGAAATGTTTATTGATAGAGGCTTTGAAACCTATTAGAAATTCAGAATCGTGGATGTAGACACTTGGTGCGTTCCACTTCATTTAGTCACTCATCCTCAGGTCCACCATGGTCTTTGCTCAAAACAGTGAAGCTAAGGGAAGAGACTACGGATATTGACACTTGGAGGCTTCTAACAAGCTTCAAGAGGGACACATGGCAATATCCACCAATTCGCAGAAACAAAGTTTTGTGAGGCTCGGCCGTCGACACTTGGTAGCATCTACAGGATTCTGTTGGACTTTTGTCTCGGTCTGTTTGTTTGCCTTGGTCACTTTTTGCCACGAGAATTCCCTTTGCAAGGGTACTTGTGTCTTTGACTCTTGGGGCACTCCTTTGAACTTTGTCACTTGAACCAACCGTTGAACCAAGTTTTGGTTCAACGGTTCAAATGAAGCCTTGAATCGATTGACGAACCGTTTGATTGAACCAAAGGATGAATCAAAGCATTGAATCGCTTGATTGAACCCGCCTTTGAACCATTTGACATTGAACCAATGAACTAAATGTTGAACCTACTGATTGAACCTGCCTTTGAACATTTTTGTTTGAACCAAGGCATTGAACCAATCCCAAAAATGACAAAGTGTTAGAAACTGATTCTTTTGATTGAACCCACCTGCAGAGTCTGTAGATTTAAGCCTGAAAAATGAGGAATTTGAATGCCCAAGACAAATTTTGAAAAGGGAAGAGATAATTTTGGTCTATAAGACCAAAATATTTTAAATGTTGTTCCAAAAATGAGTGATGTTTTTGGGGGACAACACTATCCTAAGTAGGTTTAGAGATCGATCTAGATATGGTGCTTGCTATCATTGAGTAGCTATCACTGAGAAGCACGTGAAAAGTGTAGAGTTTTCATTGCTTGCCAATATTTTATATGAAATTCATAAGGAAGTTTGGTAGGAAATGTGTAATGATCATAAATGTGATGTGAGGATATTGTAATGAGTTTGTCTAGACAACAATTTCCAAGCGTAGTTTCCAATAATTGAAGGAAAAAGTGATTTAGTAGCTAGTTTTAGTAATTTTAGATCTTAACAAAGTGTTCTAAGTGGATTGAAATTATAATGGTTAGTGATTGTATTAGTTTTTATCCAAAAGGTAGGACTAAAGCTTGATTTAATGATAGGTTGAATGACACAAATAAGAAATATTTGGTCTATGACTAGGAGTTTTATGCCATAATGTAAGTGCTCAAGAAATGGAGACATTATTTATTACCAAAAGAGTTTGTGAATTAGAAACACATGAAGTGGGTCTAATTTATATAGATTTATTCATTTGTGTTGAAACATAGAGTCTAAAAATCAAACAAGGTTGTATATGTGTTGAGGAAAAGGATTCTCTTGTTGAATGAGATGCGAGTGGAAGTCATGGAATTTGATTCCATGAAGAAGATATATGCAAAATATGGATATCTCAAATATTATTTGAGGGCATGCAAAAAAATTAGTGTGGATAGGACACTATCGTTAGAATTTTTTTTGGAAGAGAGAATGATATTAAAAGAAACACAATTATGAATATTCATAAGTTTGATGAGGGATAATTTTATAAATGAGAAGCATAGTGGAGGTTTAATATGACAATTTGGGGTTAATAAACTATATGCATAATTGGTAGATGGATATTTTTTCCAAGGATGGGTATAGATGTATGGATATATGTGTAAAAGAGTAGATTTTTTTAGTTGGGAAAAGGGAAAAGTTAAAACGCAAGGTTGTACCAACCACTGCCTATTCAAAATAAATTATGGGATGACATTTGCATGGATTTTGTGTTGAGATTACCAAGAAATTAGATGGGGATAAATTCCATAATTGTATTTGTGGATATATTTTTGAATATGACACATTTCATTGTGTAAAATAACAAGTGACAAAATGAGAATTGTAAACCTATTCTTTAGAGAAGTGGTAAGGTTGCATGGGTTACCACATAACATAGTTTCAAAAAAAGACAGCTTGTAGGACATTTTCAATAAACATTGTGTAATAATTTTTGAGTTAAGTTGAGTTTTAGTTTAGCATACCAGCTATAAATTTATGGACATATAGAGGTTGTGAACAAGAGCCTTGGAATTTTTTGAGATGTTTGGTTGGAGAAAAATCAAAGTAATGGGACTTGATTTTAGCTCAAGCATAATTTTCACACCATAATTTAGTGAATAGGAATATTGGGAAAATACCTTCCCAAATTTTTTGTGGGATTAATTCATGAGGAGTTACATATTTAAGATAAATTAAGGAGTGCATGGAATAAGCATAGAAATGTAAGACTATGCATAATATATATGCAAGGTACACTAAGAAATACATATGAAGTTGGAGCATAGTGGTCTATAGTATAAAAAACATGTAAAAATGTGGCACACGAGTAATAATTTTAAAGTGGGATATTTGGTATTGGTGCACATTTACAAAGAGAGGTTCCCTCACAAAACACATAAAAAACCAAGGTGGAAGAAAGATATGTACCTTGGGATATGATATATTACTATATATGGGTTAATGGAGATGCCAACATGTTGGCATATACATCAACCCATATACATTAATTTATCATATCCTAGGTACATAGCAAAGAAGAAATGGCCATGATGTTTCCTAATATTTTAGTGAATGCTTACGAGATCTATTTGTTTGAAGGCATGGATATTTCACCCATATTTATTATGTAAAATTTGTATGATTTCTATGAAGGAAAAAAATAATGATGAATAATAAGGATTACAATCTCAAATACTTAATTTTAGAGTGAAAATACTAGGGAAAGAGGAGGAAACAGAGGCCATTTTAAACTATATGGTTTCAAAGAGGACACATGAGAAATAATATAAATAACATTTCATAAAGTGGAAGAATTGTGTACCAGATGACTCAACATTTGTGGATATCATAGAAATTAGTCATTATGGCCATACTCTTGTAGAATTTAACCTACTATAAGGGGTTCACACTTTTATTTACCTAGGGTACCTGATCCAGGATCATCCCCCATGAAAAGAAATATTGCATCACCCAAAAATAGCTAAGTCTAGTTATGTGAATAAGGTTCCAACATATGTGTATCATGCTATTAGGATCCCCTCATCCTAAATATTTCATTTCTAATCATTGTTATTAATAAAACCTATAGATTCATATGATTTGTAACTCATCCCTTGAGCTATGTAGGATAATCCCAATACATGCAAAGTAGTTGTTGGCTAGCATACAAGTAGTATAAATTAGAAACATAGAATAATGTGAAGCCAGTCATGTAATATGTTGTATTAATCTTGCTCAAAGGAGGTCACCCCCTCAAAGACTCTAGTGATATTTAATACAATTATTCTCTCCTGTAATGTAATATAGTTATCTTTAATTTCATTTACAATATACTTTATTTATATTTTAGCATTGATTTAATCTTTTTGTAGGATGTTTCATATCATTTGGTATCAAACTCTTTACAGGTCCATGCTACATAATAATAATATTAGTTTACAACTCTACAATATTATCCATTGTATGTTATCAACTCATTATAAGTAGGACCTTGGTGATTAAATAGTGGGTCATAAGTATTTATGTTAATTTTAGGATAGAAATCTTGTGCTAGAGGTTTTAAAATATCACTAAAAGTTGTCATTTTTTATCAGGTCATGAGATCCATGTGTGAAGTGGGGTGGGTCACCCATAGAAACCTAGACAAAATATTTACATGAAATTGAGCTTCCACATAGGTTTAGGTATATGGAAATAACTCCATAGCTTATGTTGACCAAATTTGACTCTACAAGTCATATTGGGGTCCCTATAGGTGAAAAATTGAGTTTTAGGTGTTTTTAGGGGTCTAATATTTTGTCATGGGGTATGTTATAGTCCATTTGATGTAGTTTGATGCTATATTAGCCTTGGTCTTAGTCATATTAATCCTTATGTCTTTTAAAGTCATTTTAGGGGTCATAAATGCAATTGGATTGGTACCAAGGCATCCAATTTTCATAAGTTCCTTAAAAACATCCTAGAGGTCATATTTCCTATCAAGAATGTCAGTTCATCTGAATCTTGTAGGTTATCTAATTAAAAATCAATAAACCAACTGTAAAAGAGGGATTTTGGCACTTATACGGCTCATGAGGGAAGGTGACACATGGGATAAAGTCATAGAATGACTCTTAATCTTACTAAAACTCATATACATGATTTAAATGCTTTGGAAGTTCCAAATTTGAATTAAAACCGTTATGCTCCTTTGCCTTTATAGACACATAAAAGTGGTCAATAAATTAATACTTGGTACATAAAGTTGGAGAAGTTTCAGGTGAATAACATTTGGGAGGTGAAAGTACACTCAAATAGATTAATTTCCATAACAAGAGTTCAAATATTGGCCAAATTACTTTATGAACCATCCCTAATAAGTTGACTATGTTTTTCTACTTGCCAATCTATGCACCTTACAATTTTTGCTCTTGTTTGGATGATTCCATAAAATATAGTTGTTGGTATTGATTACAGAGGATGTTGAATCCATCCTATAGTTATTTCCATGTTTGGTTTATCATTTCAAGGTGTTTTGATATGCAAATCATCTTAAGTTACAATAGGAAGCTTTTTTCTATGCAACAAGTAGGTTTCCATCATTTTCAAGACCTTCATGCTTTGATGGTGACTTCAGGGGGTTATCTTAGATTCATTTAAATGTTTTAAATAATATCATGATTTAATTTACCTTTAAACTTTGTTCTTCAAAAAAATTTCCATGAGTTTACAATCATATGCAACATATATAGTCTTCCACCATTAATGAATGTGTATAGGTGCCATGAGGGAAGAAAATCATGTTGGAATAGATGTTTTGAAGTTGGATCCAAGACCATAATAATGAAGAATAATAATTTAGGCAATTGGTAAAGAGTCTTGGTCTGTTTATGAGGTCTAAACAATGCACATTATCCATATTCTGCTCATTGCTTGCATGCAATTTAATATGCACCTACAGGTGCTCTCATAGAAGATTTCTTGTTGAAAAGGATCATTTGAGCTAAGTATGGTCCTTGAAAAATAAAAGAGTCTATTTTTTAATATTTTAATTAGGTATAATATTCAATTTAAGATCTATATCTCTTACTCAATACCTGTTGTTCTACATTTATTGCCTATACATGACAATGTCTACCTACAGGTGGTGTTGGCAGATAAATGAGGGTACTTGATGGAGGGATTTGGACAAGTTGGAATCATTTTTGAAGTCCTAATGGGTTAAGTGTATCATGTAATACTTTTTTGTATTCTATATTGGCAAACATAATGGATAACTATGTTCAAAGATTCAAATGACAATGTTCAGGCCCCTTGTCCCTAAAACATGAAAATAAAGTTCTTTGATGTTTTGTTGGTATTTTGTAATAGGGTTGTCATGGGATTTGAGGCGTATTGATGAATAAATATTTTATCCATATAATAGGATAAGACCTATAAAATATATGGAGTCAAGATGACTAATGGAATATGGTTGCTAGAAGGTCTAAATATACACCTTAAATCACTAAATTCAGGCAGTGAAACCTATTTTTGAGCTATAAAGAAGGTCTCTAGCATCCATGGTTGAAAATGGGACATATATTTATGATTGAATGAAATTATATGGTTAAAATGGAATATAAAATAAATTTTATGATGTCATGATCATCTAAAATAAGTTGAAATTCTATGCTTTATTCGATTGACACCTACAGGGGTTACTTTTGAAGAAGAAACATAGAAAATACAGTCACCTACCTATGACTGATTTTAGGGACAAGACAAATTCAAGGTGTGAAATGAGAATGGGAATAGATTAAATAAGTCTTGGAATTTTTTTGGAAGGCTTATGCACTATTTTCAAGGCCTAATCCATACAAATCCCCCTACATGGCCCTACAAAGTCAACTGTAGTTGATTGCGAGGGGCATAAAATAAAAGAGTTGAGTTTATTGAGGTGGATATAACATAAAGATAATTAAAAATGAGTTTGAAAAACATAAAATTATCCTATAATACTCTAGGATGGTTTTTAGACACTATATCTAAGCCTCAAGCAAGCATGACCACCTACAAGATTCATTATTGAGGAAGAAATGCAGGAAATACAGTCAACACCTTAAACAATCAACTCAAGGGTATGAATTGAAAGGTTTTATAAAGGGTTGGTAGGTATAATACACACTTTTAAAATGAAAATGGACACAATATGTTTCAATAATAGCATTGAAACATGAGAGGTGAAAATCTTAAGATAATATCACAAAGTCCACTTGGGAAAGGCCTGCACATAGTTCTCTCTCCACGGGTCTGTCTTGGTTTTCAAAGATTTTTGAAGGAAATATGGTTTAAAAAAGGACTAATTTTTTTTAGATATGGTATTTAAAACCTATATAAGACTTTACAACATTCACCATTATCTGATGAAATAGGGGAGTGCCTTCTGTTTTGTTTTAGACAAAGGGCACTCCCTAAGTGCATTAAATTTAAAATCTTGGGAAATGAAGATGAAAGAGTGAATAAAAGGTCAGTTGGACATGGTAAATAGGTGTGTGGAGTTGAAACACACCCAATAAAACATGTAAAACCAATCATAGATGGATGAAACTAAGTAGAGTAATCCAAACCTACAAGTGTTATAGTCAGGCCTATTAGGCATGTTCAGGCCTAAAGACCAAATGTGAGACCAATTTCACTTCTAGATCTAAGTGAGAATTAAAAATTATTGGAAAATATCTATGAGATCACAATATAGGTATCTAATCTATTGGGATATATGTAAATCCATAAAAAAATCATTCTGGTCTTTAAGGTGTAGATAGGCTATTATGCATGGTTAGGCCTAGTGCCCAAATGAGAGGTCACCTTCAATTATAGCATGAGATAAGATTTATAAAAATTTGGAACATGTTTATAGGATGAATATGTGTTCAATATTTTTGAGTTCATGAAAAACCACAACGAAAGCTACTTTGGCTCAGGGCTACATCAAACCTATGTAAAGTGGAGAAACAAGCTCGATATGAGACATTTGATTGCTCACATCTTTCATGAGGATTTGCATGGAGGTAAAAGAATTTTATAGGGGTTATTAGGGGTATTTAAATCTAATATAGTGAGTTTTTTTTTCATATTCAATGTCAATCCTTTACGAACAAAGCCTAAGAGCAGAAATGACCCAAAACCTTTGTTAAACCCTTAAAAGGACCTGATTGGGAAGATAATGAAGGAGGGATATCTAGATGGGCCATTTTGACCATGAAATTGATTTTATATTGTATAATACTTAGTCAGGCTTCCTATCATCAAGACTAGTTATATGGAATCTATATGGATAGGGTACAAAATGGATTCTTTTGACTATTTTATGCATTATGTAGAATCTAAGAACATTAAAGAGATGAAATAAACCTTAGGAGGAAGATATAGACTTATTATAACTCACTATGGTCATTTTATGCCTTGAAAAAATTGATAAGTGTTCAAACAATAGATCTGATCTCAGCCAGTCAAAACTGGCATAGTGGGCATGATGGTGAGAAGTGTGAAAACTTCAAGTGGATGGATTTTTAAGGTATCACTAAGTAGTCTAAGGATATAGAGAGTATTTCATAGTGTCATCCAATCCATCCCATTTATTTGGATGGAAAATTTAAGCCAAATTTGAGGCCAAGTGTGAGGGGTGACTAAAAGATGAGTTTTCTTGGACTATAGGCAATGATGACTCATTTATAAAAGTTTCCAGGTGACCAAAACTACAACTAATGCATGGAGAGGCATATTTTAAATCCTTCCCTATCATTCCAATAATCATAATTATCCCTAGTCAGTTTTTGGATATTCAAATAGGTGTGGATAATGAATGTAGTTTTCTAAGTCAACACAAGGAATTTCATGCCACTTTTCATGAGTTTCATGCCTTGTATGCACACTTGTACTTCCTAACCTTGCATGGTCCATATCACACCCTCTTCTCATGCACAAGTAACTCATTTTATCAGATTGAAAAGTGTTTTTTTGACCTTTGGGATGCTCTCTTCTCCTCTCTCTCAAGTTTTATAAGAATTAACCATTTTGTCTTTTGTAACTTATGCTCCACTTGAGTATGGAAAAGCCCTACTCATTTACATACCATTTAATCAATAAGAATACTGATTTTTACCTCTTACATAACTATTCATAGTGTTTTTACTTGAATGATGGATCTTGCTTAGTGATAACTATGGTTTTCTTAGCATGTTGTCTCATTTTCTCACCTATTTTTAGCTTCTTCTTGTAGGTCATGTGAAGTGTTCTAGGAATTATCAAGGTTGAGTGAGTTAGCATATTAAATAGTGTCATTATAAAACTCTTTTATAATACTCCTAGCCTAAACATACATCCATAACCTCATAATGAAATATTGATGTGAGAAGATTCAAATTGGAAAGGTGTATATTTGGTTAGTTCTTTGGTCTCATGTGTAACATGTAGCTAGTTAGAAGTCATCAACTAATTTGGTTTATCACCTCTTTTAGGATAGTCTGATTTTAGTTTTCTCTCTCCCTTTTCCCTCATAAAGTTTAGGTGTAGTAGTGATTTACAAGTGGTACATCAAGGGAGCTATCTCTATTTAGATAATCACCTCATTCTTAGGCTCACCCACAGCCTAGA
This sequence comes from Torreya grandis, assembly GCA_037957365.1. NCBI lineage: Eukaryota > Viridiplantae > Streptophyta > Pinopsida > Cupressales > Taxaceae > Torreya > Torreya grandis. The sequence continues at coordinate 4,445,024 of JARHVA010000731.1, read as the reverse complement.
GGTGTTTCAATTGTGCCACTTGGATGAGGAGAGCTGAGACATCTCCTCAATGAGTAAAAATCCAAGTGAAAATAGTTTTTGGCATTCTCGATGGGACAAAGGTCCAAGAGTGTAGGAAAATTGTTGGTGTCTTTCCTCTAATCAGTTTTTGGAAGTAAGCAAGCTAACACCAATGGTGACATTAAATGATAACTTTTGGTTATAAGCACCCCAGGTATATCTTTTTGAAAAATTTGATCCATTTTTGTGTTTTTTGACATATGAGGTTGATAAGGATGGCTATGGCCAAAAATCCTATCATGAACCTTCTTATCAACCTTGTTATGAATCATCTTTTACCTCTCAACAATCTTATCAAAATGGCTATCAATCCTATGAGCCATGACAACCCTATAGCCTTTCCTTTCCATCTCTATATGGACACCATGTTTATGGATAACCCTATGAGGAAGGTTACCAAGAAACCTATCAATAAACACCTCTCTATCAGTCCTAATATGAGCCCTATCCTTCATACCATGATGCCTATCAACATCAAGAGTACTCTTATGAGTCTTGCCATATGAAATCATATGATTTCATGGATTATACATAGATATTATTGGCAAGATGTATCTCCAACTTATGTAGGTGTTTTTCCTTCTAATCAACCCAAAAATTCACTTCCCTATGAGCTTACTAGTGCTTTTCTCTTTCCCAAATCCACTCATAAGCCTTTTCCTTCATCCCGCACTCTATATCCAACTCATCAAACTTATAGTACACCTCAAATTATATCTCTTTCACATAAGCCCATCCATAAAATTCCCACCTCACACCTTCTTCAAGAAAAGCCCATCTTAAGAGAAGCAAGTGAAGAGAAGCAAACTCAATTTATGGATGATCAAGATCTCATGAGTGACTGTGAGGAAAAGATCACCATATGGATTCTTCTTGGTGAACAAAAGGACAATCCACAAGCTGATGACTCCATATTTGAAGGGATGTGTGTCCATGAAGTAGACTCTAATGCCTCAATTTTTGAAAGGATGTGTATTCATGAGGAATGTGGCCAAGACTTGAAGAGAGAGGTATTTTAAGAAGACTCCATGTCTAATCATGAAGTTGTGGATGACCATCTTAAGCATGAAGTGGAGTGTACTTTCAAATATGAAGGTCAAGTCACTCCTTAATAAGTGGTAGTCCTAAAAGAGTCTCATGAGACCAAGGTGGAGGAAATAGCTCTTAAAGATGACATTCATGAGGAAGAAGATTTATGGCAGAAGTTCAATGCCATATGCAAGGAGTTTGATAAGTTGGGTAAATATTTTTCTTCTCCAAAAGATTTCATATATGATGAAAAGTTTGTTGATGAGTCTAATAAACATGATCTTTAGTGTTCAATCAAATATAAAGATGAAGGTTATTCTGTTGGTCAAGAATCTGCTGTCATGAGGCCATTTGATGATGCTAGTGTACAAAAAGTTGTAGACATGGATAATGATGTCAAGAAAGATCTTGTTGTACCTAAAATACAGTCAAGAGCTCCATATAAGGTAAAACCACATTAAGGGATGTGGGAACATGGTGAAGGAAACATTGGTTATTCTAAACATCAAGCACATTATGTCAAGGAGGAGAGAAAAGATGAGAAGACTGTCATATTTTCAAACTTGCACATCAAGGTCCAAGTACATGAGAAGTTTGAGACTATTTGGATTTGAGAACAATTTATTTCCATAGTCAACCTATATGGAGATGCTTGGTTCTCCTTAAACCTCATTCCAATGAAGTTGGCAAACACCATGAAGAAGATAGATGCATCAATACTAAAGGACAAAAGGCTATATGTCTCACTAAATCCTTCATGTCATGAAGTAAGGAAGGTTTCAAACTTTCCCTTTGACCCAGGAGTGAGGTATGCTTAATTATTAGTTGTACATAGTTGTTTGCTTTCTGCTTTTCCTAAGTGCTCTGAGCACATGTGTGTGTATTGTTAATGTGTTTGCTTTACTTGTGTGTGTCTTTTATTTTATGTGGTTGAGGTAATTATTGGTCTTATCTTGATCAAATATTGTTGTTGATGGCCAGGGTCCTCTTGTTGTGTCTTAGACTTTAGATGACTCTTTAAGCCTAATGGATTGATAAGGCTACTAGTCTAGTTAGTATAACAGGCATACTACAACTATGAATCACCAATTTGTTGACTAAATTTGACCTTGCAGGTCAAATTGGGGCTCTTATAAGTGAAAACTTGAGTTTTAGATGTTTTTATGGGTCTAATATTTTGTCATGGGGTATGTTATAGTCTATTTGATGTAATTTGATGCTATATTAGCCTTGGTCTTAATCATTTTAATCCTTATGTCTTTCAAAGTCAATTTATGGGTCATAAATGCAAGTGGCATGGTTTTCAAGGTGTCCAATTGTCATAAGTTCCTTACAAACATCCAAGAGGTTAGATTCCCTATTAGGAATGTCAGTTCATCTGAATCTTGTAGGTTATCTAACTGAAAATCAAGAAATCAACTACAAAAGAGGGAGTTTGACACTTGTATGACCCATGAGGGAAGGTGACATGTGGGATAAGTTCATGGAATGACTCTTCATCTTCCTCAAACTCATCTCCATGCTTGAAATATTCTGTAAGTGCCTAATTCAAGATAAAACTATTTTGTTCCTTCTTTGCCTTTCTAGACACACAGAAGTGGTTAACAAGTTTATGCTTGGTATGAATAGTTAGAGAAGTTTTAGGTAAAATTAATTTGGGAGGTTAGAGAGATTAATTTACATAATAAGAGTTTAAATATTGGTCAACTACACTTTATGAACCATCCCTACCAAGTTGACTATGTTTTTCTGCTTGCCAATTTGCGCACCCTATAGGTTTTGCTCTTATTTGGATGATTTCGTACAATCTAGCTATTGGTATTTATTATAGAGGATGTTTAATCCCTCATATAATTATTTCCATGTTTGGTTTATCATTTTAAGGTGTTTTTATATGTAAATCATCTTAAGTTACAAGAGGAAGCTTTTTTCTGTACAACATGCAGGTTTCCATCATTTTCAAGACTTCATGCTTTGATGATGAATTTAGGGGGTTATGTTAGGTTCATTTAAATGTTTTTAATGCTATCATGATTAATTTTAACTTTTAACTTCATTATTAAATAAAATTTCATGAGTTTACAATCATATGCAACATATATAGTCTTCCACCATTAATGAACATGTACAGGTGCCATGAGGGAAGAAAATCACATTGGAATAGATGTTTTCAATTTGGTTTCAAGACCATCATGAAAACAAAATTCCTTGATGTTTTGTTGGTATTTTTTAATAGGGTTGTCATGGGATTTGAGGCATATTTATGACTAAATCTTGTATCCATATCATAGGATAATACTTATGTAAGATATGGATTCAATATGACTAAGGTAATATGGTGGTTAAAAGGTAATATGCACCTTAAATCACTAAATTCAGGCAATAAAACCTAGAGGTTTTGAGCTATAAAGAAGGTCTCTAACATCCAAGGTTGCAAATGGGACATATCTCCATGATTAAACAAACTTATCAGGTTCAAAGGGCATATAATAGAGATTTTATTATCTAATTATCATCTAAAATAATTTGGAATTATGTGCTTTGTCCCATTGACACCTACAAGGGTTACTTTTGAAGAAGAAACATAGAATATACAGTCACCTGCCTATGACTGGTTTTAGGGACAATATAACTTCAGGGTGTGAGATGAACATGGGAATAGATGAAATAGTTATTATAATAATTTTATAAGTCTTATACACTATTTTCAATGCCTAATCCATACAAATCCACCTATAGGGCCCCACATAGTCAACTGTAGTTGACTGTAAAGGGTAAAGAGCAAAAGAGTTGAGTTTATTCAGGTGGATATAACATAAAGATGATTACAAATGAGTATAAAAAACATAAAATGATCCTATAGGACTCTAGGAGGGTTTTTAGACACTATATCTAAGCCTCTAGAAAGAATGACCACTTACATGATTCATTGTTGAGGAAGAAATACAGGAAATACAGTTAACACCTTAAGCAGTCAACTCAAGGGTATGAATTGCAAGGTTTTAGCAAGGGTTGGTAGGTATAATAAACACTTTGAAAATGAAAATGGACATCCTATGGTTCACTATTACCATGGAAACATGGGAGATTAAAGGATTAAGACAATATCACATAGTCCACTTGCAAAAGGCTTGCACATAGTTCTCTCTCCACAGGTTTGTCTTGGTTTTCAAAGCTTTTGGAAGGAAAAATGGTTTGACTAAGGACTGAAAATTTATATATATGGTATTAAAAACCTATAGAATACTCTCCATCATTCACCATTGTCTGGGGAAATAGGGGAGTGCCCTTTATTTTATCTCAGATAGAGGGCACTCCCTTTGTGCATAAAACTTGCAATTTTGGGAAATGAAGATGAAAGAGTGAACCAAAGGTCAGTTGGACATGGTAAGGAGGTGTGTGGAGTTGAAAAACACCTAATATAAGATGGAAAACCAATCATAGAGGGATGAAACTAGTCAGAGTATTCCAAACCTACAAGGGTTACAGTCAGGTCTATTAGGCATGTTCAAGCCTAAAGACCAAATATGAGATCAATTTCACTTCTAGCTCTAAGTGATATTTAAAATTGATTGTAACATGTCTATGTGGAGCATAATATAGGTATTTAATCTATTTGGATACATGAAAATCCATCAAAAAGTAATTTTGGGCTTTAAGGTGCAGATAGGCTATTGGGCATGGTTAGGCCTAGTGCCCAAATGAGAGGACACCTTCAATTATAACATGAGATAAGATTTATAAAAAATTGGAAGATTTTTATAGGATGAATTTTGAGGTTTTCAAGTTTTTGGAGTGCATGATAAACCACAAGGAAAGCTACTTTGGCTCAGGGCTACATCAGACCTATGCAGAGTGGAGAAACAAGCTCGATAGGAGAGGTTTGAATGCTCACATATTTCACGATACTTTATATAGAGGTAAAAAAAGTTTAGAGGGGTTAGCAGGGGTCTTTAACTATGTTTTAGTGAAATTATTTTACATCTTCAATGTCAATCGTTTATGAACAAAGCTTAAGAGTTGAAATGACCCAAAACCCTTGCTAAACCCTTGGAAGAACTTGATTGGGAAGATAAGGAAGGAGGGATATCTAGATGGGCCAATTTGACCATGAAGGTGATTGGATATTGTATAAGACTCAGTGAATCTCCCTACCATCAAGATTATTTATATAAAATTTATATGGACAAGGTACAAAATGACTTTTTTTGACTATTTTATGCATTGTGTAGGTTATAGAAATATTAAATAGATGAAATCAGATTTGGGAGGAAGATATGGACTTATTCTAACTCACTATGGTCATTTCATGCCTTTAAAAAACTTCTAAGTGTCAAATAATATCTCTCATCTTAGCCAGTCAAAAATGGCATCGTGAGCATGATGGTGAGAAGTGTGTAAACTTTAAGTGGATGGCTATTTAAGGTGTGCCTAAGCAGTCTAAGGATATGGAGAGTCTTTCTAAGTGTCATCCATTTCCTCCCATGGATTTTCATGGAATGCTAAAGCCAATTTTGATGCCATGTTTGAGAAGTGACTGAAAGAGGATTTTTTTTGGACTACAGACAGTGATGGCTCATTTCCAAAAGTTTCTAGGTGACTAGGACTGCAACCAATAAATAAAGAGGCATGCCTGAAAGCCTTTCCTCTCATTACAATTATCAGACCTATACCTAGTTAGTTTTGGGATGTTCAAACATGTGTGGATGATGAAGTTTTCTAAGCCAACACAAGGAGTTTCATGCCACTTTTCATGAGTTTCATGCCTTGTATGAACACTTGTACTTCCTAACCTTACATGGTCCATTTCACACCCTCTTCTCATATACAAGTAACTCATTTTATTAGATTGAAAAGTGTCCTTATGACCTTTAGGCTTATCTCTTCCCCTTTTTCTCTCAAGTTCTATCAGAACTAGCCATTTTGGCTTTTGTAACTTTTGCTCCACTTGAGTATGGTGAATCCTTACTCATTTGCATACCATTTGATCAATAATACTATTGAATTTTACCTCTTCCATAACTATTCATAGTATGTTTACTTGAATGTTGGATCTTGATTAATGATAACTATGGTTTCATTAGCATGTTGTCTCATTCTCTCACCTATTTACAACCTCTTCTTGTAGGTCATGTGAAGTGTTCTATAAAGTGTCAAGGTTGATTTAGTTAGCATATTCAATAGTGTCATTGAAGACCTCTTGTCTAGTCCTCCTAGCCTCAACATTCATCCATAACCTCGCAATGAAACATTGATGTGAGAAGATTTAAATTGGAAAAGTGTATGTTTTGTTAGTCCTTTGTTATCATGTGTAACATGTAGCTGGTTGGAAGTCATCAACTAATTTTATGTATCACCCCTTTAGGATAATTTTATTTCAGTTTTATCTCTTCCTTTTCCCTCACAAAGTTTAGGTGTAGTAGTGATTTACTATTGTTACATCAAGGGAGCTAGCCTTATCTAGAGATTCACCTCATTCTTAGGCTCACCCATAATGTAGAGATGTTTCAATTGTGCCACTTGGATGAGGAGAGCTGAGACATCTCCTTGAAAGGTGCAAATCCAAGTGACAAAAGTTATTTTATAAGCTTAACCATAGGAAGGCTTATGTTGTATATTACTATAGTTACTAGTAATTGACCTTAGAGATGAGGGAGTGGACCAAGTTACGATCTACCCTCCATAATTAGTGCCATAAAACATTTGACCAATGTTATTTATGAATATGATAAGTTTGAATGCAAGACCACAAACTAAATACACCTTGTATAAGTTTTACACATTTTAACTTGACTATGTTAAACCTTAGTACTTTGGAGTTGTAAAAAACTACCATGTTTTGATCCCTCCAAAAAATGTTACATTATAAAGTATAATCCATTGAGTATGGTTAGGAGGTACTTAATTTATAAGAATAGAATAGTTTACAAAATTGTCACAACAAGGGAGTTACATAACAACAATAGAATATTTCGAGCCATTTATTTTCAAATCGGTGTTAGGTACATAAATTTTGAGCAAAATTTTATGCATAGGGTAACTTTATAGTAAAATAAGTTAAATTTTTTTATACCCTATGGATAATTATACTATTATGATAATCTCATCAAGTTGATAATTTTCACATATAACTCTAGTAAGCATTTTTCAGAGCCCTAGGAACCTTTTTTGTGATTGTTATGATAACCCGATCTAGGACCAAGAACATGGAGTAGGAAATTTCTAACTTAAGATCCATAGTCATTGATAATCAACAAATAGTACATGGCCTAAATGCATGAAATTTATAACTTTCAAGAAAGCTGAAAGGTGACAAGCATTCTGAGACTATTTTCTCATTAGAAAACATACTATGTGGTTGAAATTGGACTTCGATAAGTTTTATTGTACTTACCCTACAAGTTAGGTTTGTAATGAAATATAATATTTCAGTCTACATGCTATATTGAGGGTGAAAAAAGTACACATCACCTCTTTCCACTCAAAAAATGAAGTTGTCCAATGGTGCAAGTGGTATCAAAATCCTCAATAAGAGTAAACTTGGGATGATTTTGTCAAACTATTGTTCGTTCGATTTGGTCCTAGAGCTTGTGATCATTTCACTAGAGCCTTTACTAAACTCAAGAAAATAGGAATTGTTCAATATAACCAAAATGAATTTGAAAAAATAAAAAATAAAAATGAAGGGTATCCAATAATTTTTTAGAGAGTTGATTTATATATGGCCTCAAAGATAAAATTCATGCCTAGGTACAAATGTTCAACCCTAAGGATGTAATGGAAGCTCATGGGTTGGTCAAGTTAGTTGAATATAAGCTCACTTCCTAATGCCATTATTTAAATATGTTCCCTTAAAACCATCCCCATCACAACATAACATAGCAACCCCACCTCTAAAAATAACTTCCATTAAACAACTTACAAAGGTTAAAATATGAGCTCATCATAAAAAGGCTATGTTATAACTATGATGAAAAATTCAAAGGGCAATAAATATGTTGAATAGAGGTTTTATTTACTATATGTAAAGGCACATCCTAATATAAATGAATGAGAATATGTTCAAGAGTCCCAAGAAGAGGAAATAGAAGTAGAATATCCCAACCATATATTCCTAACAATAAATTTTAGTGCATGCCTTGGTCAGGGTAACCACTCCTAAAATTATGAAAATAAAGTGGTATTTCAAGAAGCACGTCATCACTATTCTCAATGAATCAGTGAACATTGGTTGGCCAAACAAGATGACTTTTTTGTGTACCCATGTTCAAGCTTTGAAGTTGTTATTGACAATGGGGGAAAATTATCTTTTAAATGAAAATGCTACAATGTTCTTATTTTAGTTGGGGACCATAAATTCAAATTAAACATGTTTATTTTATCCATGAGATGATGTGATGTAGTTTTTGGGGTTCAATGGCTACACACCCTTGCACTGATTTTATGGAACCTCTTATAACTTTAAATGTAATTATTTGATAATGGGAAATAATACATGTCGAAGGGCCTCTTATCAATATGAAATAGTATCATAATATCACACCACATGGAGAAGCTCTTTAGGAAGGGATATCATGGTATCATCACTCAACTTTGTTCCAATTCTCTTAGAGTGTCCCTTAATTCCAATCATCTTAATGACTTGAAAAATATTTAGTGGAATGTGTGATAATATTTGAGGAGCCATAAGGATTATCATCTCAAATGCCTAAGTACCATCTCATTTAACTACTTATGGGGAGTGTACCCTCAAACATTCGACCATAGAGCTACCCATTTCTTTAGAAAAAAAATGAAAAATTGGTATAGGAACTACCAAAGGCAGAATTAATTTTTCCAAACATGAGTCTATACTCTTCTCTTATTTTTCTTGTCCAAAAAAATGATGGCCTTTAGTAACTATGCATCAATTTTAAGGAACTTAAAAATTTACTATTAAGGATAAATTTTTTATCCCGATGATTGATGAGCTCATAGATGAGCTTCATAGCACCCAATTCTTCTCCAAACTAGATTTAAATTCATGTTATCGCTAAATATTCATAAAATAAAGATATATTCCTAATATATCTTTATGTACTTGTGATGACCTCTATGAATTTTTGGTCATGAAATTCAAGCTTACCAATGCCCCATCAACATTTCAAGGATTGATGAAAAGACTCTATCACCCCTTCATATGGAAATTCATCTCAGTCTTCTAGGATAATATATAAATCTATATCAAAACTTGGGAAGATCATTTACATCACCTTGACATAGCATTACAACTTATTTCTAACCACTAATTATGTCTAAAATGATCTAAGTGTTCTTTTGGTCAAGCATATTTTGTTAGCAATAGGAGTTAGAGTTGCTCAATAAAATTGAAGCCATGAAATTTGGCCAAAGCCCACGATGCCTCATTAGGTATTACATAATTTATTTAAAGACTATGGAAAAATCATTGCCACATTGACTGCAATGCTAAAAAGGTGTTATTTTTTGAACTAAGTCAATAAAAGAGGATTTTGATGTAACGAAATAGGCTATATGTACTACACCTTTTTTATTAATGCTAGAGTCCCACAAGACCTTCATCAATGAAAGTGATGCATATGGCAATGTACTCAGCATCATCCTCATGATGGAAATTACCCATCACATTTACCAATACGACTCTCATTGGGAAAATATGGAACATTTTAACATGAAAAGGAAATAATGGCCATACTCCATGTGGTCAACAAGTGGTGACCATACATAGTAAAAAAAAAATTATGCATCAAAATAGATCATCACAGTATATGTATGTTGAGTTCAAAGTGGTAATGTTTACCATTGAGATTAGGGTATAAGATTTAAAAAACCCTACCACACCAATATTGTATTGAGTGCATAAGTGTATCCAAATTGGTAGTTTATTTAGAAGACATGGGGTTTGGTCCCTACTAACCTCCTCCATTGCCTTTTGTCTCTATTTTTATGTTACCAACAAATTCACTACATATAGATTTATGTGGTCACAATTAACTTGTGATCACTAGTTTTCTATGAGGTGGTTATTATGAATTAACATTCTAAGTTAGATTCAATTGATGATAATGCCAACTAACAAATTATGTTTTGGTCCAAGTATAAATTTGTACGATTATATGAACAACTTGAAATTTTAAAATTTTCTAAAATTTGGGTTGGTTGGATGAAAAAATGTCTGAGTTTCATTAGAGGCAAATTTTTTACTATTTATGTATCACAATCATGACTAACAAAGTACATAAAGTCAACAATATTGATTTATGAACTGGAGACTCTATGGTACTTACCATGGAAGGATACTATTGTACCTATTATAGATACTAAAATCTGATTTATATAGTACCTCAATTTTGTACACTTAAAAAATACCTATCATGATTGTATCTTTCAATTATATACTATTATTGTATCGAAAGGGTCACATTAACTATCCATTTGTGTCTAATTGATTATCTTTTAGTATGACCATTATTATTATAATGACCTAGGCATTATATATTGTACAAAAATATCTAAACTTAATTATTATCTTTCACCTTTAGTTTTGGATCTGCCTATTTTTTCTTCTCAAACACTTGCATTCTAGGTGGACACATGCGTCGATGCAACTGTCCATTTTCATACAAAGTGTTAAGTGCCTAAAAGTCATCCAATTTTCAAAATAAACATATCCAAAAGGTCAGTACAGGTGATTAATGTGAGATATTTATAAAAATAATTGTTGTTTATACAAGATCAACCCTCTTTTATTATTCACCTAACAATTATTTATAACTCATTAGGTAAAATATCAAGCACTAAATCAAGCATTTAAGTGATAAAATATGCACTATTTTTCCTTATTTTCATATCAGTCATAGGAGCAGTCTTTCTATAGGCCTAAAGCATTCAAAGAGTAGTCCATCAGCCATATTTTTTAAATTACAAGCTACGTCATTACATGTCTTTACATATCACATATTGCACCCTTATGCATAAATAACCCAAGACATAGGGGAGAACTACATCAAATTGAGGCCCTCTTAAAAGTAGTGTATATGTAGGCAATACTCATTGATAGGGCATATTTTGGGCCAACTCAACATTGTGAACCCACTAACCCATTTTTTCCATAATCAATTCAAAGGTGAAGAGCTATGGTTTGATCATTTGTCAAAGAGTGACAACTTATGTGCATGATATAAAGACATCTGAAGAAAGGGAGAAAAAATCTATAATGCTCTAGTTGGTTACATCTAGATCTAGTCAATATTATGTACAAGACACATATGGTAGAGTTATACATCTACATCAAGATAACTGTCTAAATTCGATGCAAGCATTCAAGACCACAAAAAAGATATTTCTAGAAACTGATGACTATTCCAAGATTGTCATCTAGTCCACTTTTAGTTTTTTTCCTATCCAAACCTACTAAGTATCATTATTTCTATTTTATTATAATATCTATTGATAATTTTACTTTTACTATTTTTATCAATCTCAGTCATATAAATTTAAAATATTATTTATCTAAGTTTTAAATTAATTTCTTTACTCTATATGTAGTTTATCACCCTTGTGCCCTAGACTACTCTATCTTATTAATCCTATATCCCACACACATTTCAACTTAAGGTTAAATATTTGGGGAACTCAACCTCTATGTCTTTCTATGTAAATCCTAACTTGCCCTAAGGTCTTTTATTTTTCTTGATTACTATATTTATTCATTTCTAAATTTTATTATCATGATTAATTTCTTTTTAAAATTTATATGTCTCTCTTATCCTATTCTCATAATAGTTTTTAAAACATTTACAATGGATAAAAAATAAATTATTCCTCTTCTTAACCATAAGGAGGGTGATAACTACCATCCCTCTAACTGGGACCATGTTATCACTTCCTCAAGGGGTAAGGTGACCTGTCCTATAATGCCAAAAGAATGTAACTAATAAACTATTCCTATAACCTTAGATGGTATGTATATGCATGTTCAATCTAAATCACTTAGGTATTGATGATGAAATTATTTCATCAACTAATCAACCATTTTGCCTATTGTGAAGGTTAAGTTTGAAATCATACCAGTCTAATAGTACAGTTCTAAAGGTTTAATTATGATTTTAAATATATGATGAGTTTTTAAATATTTTGAGAAATAATAAAAAAGTTATTGAAAATAACATATTCTATTATAATTTATAAAATTACTTATCAAATAATGAATCAATTCAAATATAAATGTGTAATCTATCCTATCTGATAGAAAAGGCCTATGACCAAAACAGATTTTTGAATAAAATAAATATGATTCAATAATAACATATTCTCAAAGTACTATTTTGCTTTGCTATTTTAACTTTTAGTTAAATACCAAGACAATAAACAAGAAATACAAAGGTAAAATAAAGTTAAGATAAATTAATTTATGAACATATCTTCAATAGAGCAAGTAACACCAGCATAACTCAACGAACAAAAAAAAATAAGCAAAAAAACATCAACCAACTAAATAAAAAACAATAAACTAATTAAGAGAGCCTAAAACATTCTAATCTAAACTAGTCTAGAACATAAATAAAACTAATCTAAAACTTAACTAAACTAATCTAATACTAACTAAACTAAGAAACTAAATAGACTTAAGAAACCTAACTTGATAAAGAAAATCAAGAATAAATAGTAAATTAAAAATAAATTATATTAAAACTAAATAAAATAGAAAATAAATTAGATCAATTAGAAATTAAACTAAATTAAAAATCAAAGTCAATAAAATACAATATAAATAAAATATGTGAGTCTCAACAAAGAGAGTCATCTTAACAAAATAGATCATTTTTATTTGATAAAATAACATTCTCTTTACAAAATATATTTAAAAAATAACATTTACAATCAACTATATTAATGAAATATCGTAAACAATGAAGTTATTATTGTTATTCGGATTGAATACTTGGATTCTGCACATAACACTACAAGAAGCAATCATCAAAAGATGTTAAATTTGACAAATTTTACATAATCTATTATAGATTATAATATAAAACTTGATATACTTGTGTTACCTAAGCAATATACTCAATCATTAGAGAAAATATCATTGGTCTATCTACAAAAGTCATGATATCTCAAAGAAATTATATAAAAGAATGAGATAAATGATTGACTTTACAATGTATAAGTCTTCAATACCTGTGTTATTCCTCTTCTTTAAATAAATTTTTTTATCTCCTTTTATACTTTAAAATTGGTTGAAAATAAGTTGTAACTAACCTTAGTTATAGCTTAATTAACTTTTACAAATCAATTAATATTGACAGTTATTAGTTAACATTTATTAAAGACTTAAAAATCTTAAGAGATCAATTAATTGAAAATAAATCAGGTATTTCCTAATAAATGAGTACCCTATAATCAATTAATAATAAATATAATAACATATTGATCCAAAAATCAAAATCTTTGGTTGAAAGATAATTCAATAAACAAGAACAACACCATAACATTAATGCTATCTCTGAGAAAAGATGTTTTATTCATTAAATTTGCAGACCGAAACATATGCCTATCTCTGAGAAGAGATGTATGATTCCCATTTTGAGTTATATCTTCATTTATACATGTTTTGAAGGTAGTATTAGGATGTGGAAGGTCACCAATCTTGAGAGAGATTAAGTGGTTCGACTTCCATGATTTACAACAATACATAATTCGAAGAATTACTATTTTTAGAAACTTACTATTTTTAGACTGCACTACTAAAATTAAAATTTAGGACACTTTCATTTATTTTTAAAGAGTCAAAACCTATCAAGTTGATCTCCATGCCATCTCACGATGTTCTCCTCATTCTTAGCCTTCCAACGGTTCAAACAGGGAGTCAAACAGAGCTATGGTGTAAAAATTATGGCTCTCAAAAGTTCTGCCACCAATTAGGGTAGAACCATCGCTTGAATTGTCACCTGAAATATTGCTCAGATCATTCCTCCCTCATTGAGAATCAATGGTCCCCATTGCATTAATATTTGTCATCAAGTGTGGTATTTGTGTTTGATTTGATTACTGATGCATACTTGGAATGGACTGTGCTTTACGAAGCTGTACTTTATGGAGCTGTGTAGGACCTGATTATTTACCACTTCTATCTGACCATTAATCTATGGATGAAAGGCCATGAACTTATCTATATTGTTATCTATTGTCTTCTATTGTTGTGTTATTTGTGTAGTCAGGGTTGCAACATCAGTCCTTTTAGATTCTTATGGCTTGACCACCATGAGAACAAATTTCTTAGCACTAATCAGAGAGATAAATGTAGAAAGTGGTACCTCTAGTACCTTGTAGCACCGTGTTCTAAGAGTGCGAGTGATCCCTTAAGTTCTTGATTCATAAATTCCATGTCGATCATACATGAATGGCTGATCAAAAAGTACATCATAAACATCTAGATTGACCACATCACATAAGACCTCATCTTGGAAAGGTTTTATTGCATATGAGAGAAGACATTGGTGGGTGACATAGAGTTTTCTCCCTAAACTCAACCATCTAATATTTTATGGGTTTGGGTGAGGCTTCATGGACATATTTAAGCTTTTCACAATATTAACAAAGATTAAATTCTTTTGACTCCCACTATCAAGATTGAAATGTAAAGGCTTACCTTTCACCCATAACTTAGAATGAAACAACTTTTTCTTGTCATTTGGCCTTTCCTCATGGGTCTATGATGAAGAAATGATTGTATTAGGATCAACATCTACAATTTATTCTTCATCCTCTTCAATTGCAGGCTATGTATGCGGTAGAGCAGTAAATGTTGAGGATCATGACTCAAAAAGCAGGGACTTGATGGCTTGACATTCTTCTTTAGAGTGAGTTCCAGATTTATGATAATCACACCATGTCCCAATATTTTCTTCCTTTTTCTTTCAATTTTGGCCTCGTGTTTGACCTTCTTTGTCACTTTTCCATTTTGAAGGCTGACTCTTCATATTCATTTTCCATGCTTCTGCTCAATCTTCACTAGAAACTTGTATGCCTCACCGAGGGTTTTTAAATTGAAGCTTTCTATTTCTCCTCATATGTACCATTATAGTCTGCCATGATATTTGAGAACCTTATGTTTCTCACTTTCTTGGATGCCCAATCTTACAAATAGATAATGAAAAATATTAGTATAATCTTAAACAGATTGTTCTTTACCTTGATGAAGTTGTTACCACTCTATATACATATCATTATATTTTTCAATGGGGTAGTATTCTTCCTTTACAGCTTCTATGAAATCATCCCAAGTAGGTTTTGCCTCAATGCCAATATCATCCATACTGAATCTCTTTTTGTATACTTCCTACCAATTTTTGATAGGCAATGATGCTTTCAAAAGAGCAAAAGTGATCTCTTTATTGATGAATTTATTTACAGAAAAATAAGATGACAATTGATCCAACTAATTTTCTACTACATCAGCATTAATTTTGCCTTCAAATGTAGGGATATCAAAATTCACTTGAATTTTGAAGGGTGTTGAGGCACTGAAAAGATGTGGGGTTGCAGATGAGAAGCCAAAAATTTTCATCAGAATTTGTTGAAAAATTTGAGAAAATTGTTGTAACATCTGTGCTTGTTATTGTTGGAGGGTTTCATTCACCATTTCTATGAAAGGATCGAATGTCTTAGTGTTGT
Organism: Torreya grandis; assembly: GCA_037957365.1. Lineage (NCBI taxonomy): Eukaryota > Viridiplantae > Streptophyta > Pinopsida > Cupressales > Taxaceae > Torreya > Torreya grandis. Next base: position 4,429,238 of record JARHVA010000731.1, on the reverse strand, counting down.
CCACTATTTGAAGTCATTTAGAGCGAATAAGTGGATAGTCTGCTGGTTCTATTTTCCACCTAAGCTTCTTATAATTTGACCTTGTCTTCAAAATTATACACTCTAAAGACAAACTGATTTGATACCAATGATTCAAAACTAAAAAGCTTTGTTGGAAGATAATTCAAGAAACAAGAACAACACCATAACAATAATGCTATCTTTGAGAAGAGATATTTTATTCATTAAATTTACAGACCCAAACATATGCCTATCTCTAAGAAGAGATGTCTAATTTCTATTTCAGGTTACATCTTTATTTATACATATTTTTAAGGTAGGAGGAGGATGTGAAAGGTCACCAATCTCTATGGAGATTAAGTGGTTCAACATCCATGATTTACAACAATACAAAATTTAAGGAATTACTATTTTTAAAAATTTACTATTTTTAGACTGCACTACTAAAATTGAAATTTGAGGTACTTTCATTTATTTTTTAAAATTTGAAACTCATTTATTGAATCTCCATGTTATCTCATGATGTTCCCCTCATTCTTAGCTTTCCAAGGGTTCAAACAGGGAGTCAAATAGAGCTATGGTGAAAAAGTTATGGCTCCCAAAAGTTCTACCACTAATTGGGGTAGAACTATCGCCTGAATTATCACTTGAAATGTTTCTCAAATCATATATTTTAATAAATAATAAGATAATTTTAAAGTTAAATGAAATTTTTATCCATATTAAGTGCATAATGCATATAATCAAAATTACTTAGGCATATTATATATATCAAAATTTAAAATTTTGATGCACTTCTAAAATATTATAACCAAAGTATCAAAATCTGAGGTGTATTTAAGTCTTATCAATTTTAAAGTTCAACTTTAAAATTAAAATGTATCTTTGTAATGATCAAGAGTCATCAGAATTAGATAAAACCTCAATCATAGGTTTACCCCTTTCATTAAAATATTCATTGTACTTCATCTCAACTATAAAAAATTGAATCAGCTTAATTCTTGAATCACTTTCAATATCATTTACCTCTAACTTAACTCACTTCAGAACTCTTATTTTTGTTGGAGTATCTGAGTCATCTAGATTGTTTAAACATTTCTTGGAAGTAGTTAGATGTATGATAACAAGTGGATTTTCCAAACTAAGCTTCCTACACTTTGTAATAGGCATCTTTTGAAGTGATGTAGGCTTACTAAAATAAGAAGGCAAGGCAAGAATCACAATTTTTTTTACATGGGATATCTAATTGGCTAGTTATGTTGGTTCATTAACATCATTGACTCTTTCTTGGTTGGATGACTGAATAAATAGTTGATTTGAAATATTTTGTAACTAATGGAAAGAGCTACTATGAGAATGAGATCTGGTACTAAATCTATGGCCTTAAAAATTTCTATTATCCCTACGATTTATAAGATTAAAGGGTAAAATATTCAATATATTTTAAAATTTAGGGTCGATGGCATCAAAATGAATAGAGCCCAAACCATCTAGACCTAAAACCCCTTATAAGAAATTACCTATTTGGTGCCTCTTGATTCATAATACCAAAATTTTGATTCTTTCATCAACTTTTATTATCATAATCTATGTTTGAATATGATTAATCCTAACTTGACATTCTATATACAGTTTAAAATATATTCAAAATCTAATTATTATATGACTGAGTATCAAAATGAAAATATCAATTATGAAAATGAAACTGTATTTCTATATTTCTAATTTTTAATCACTTTATGAATATTTTCAGCTATATCAACAAAATAAATAAAGAATCTCCACTGTTTGAAATTGAACTATTTATATGAATTTTTATTTGATTGTGTCATATCCCATTAAATATTCAAAATTAAAATAATAATAATAATAAAATTATATGCTTCATAATTTTATTACCTATATAGCATTTGGTTCTCACTAAACAATTACCTTCTCAAAATATATAATATATGTATTATCCACAACTATATTTGCACAAATTTCTTATCAACTGACAATAAATTTATAATATTTAGAATTTTTTTTGATAGAAGTTCCATTAAATAAACTGCATGTATTTCCCAAACTAGCACATAATTCAAAACACCAAACATAATTTTAACAAAATCATTTCACAAAATATAAACTTTTGACATGGTCATATCCTTTTCATATCATTATTTTAAAACTGAGAAAACAACTTATCACAACTTTCCAAAAACTATCAACCATTTCTTATTGTTCTTTACATATTCATGAATTTAAAATAAAACTTAAAAAATTATATTTTGAAGAATCATATAAATATCATGCCATTTCATTTTGTATGTCAAATTTTTAGCAAAATGATATACTTAGAATTTCATGAAAAAACCATTTTCAAAACATCATATTTTCAACCATTTTAAAACCATGCATTTATGAAACCTTAACTTCAAAATCAAAATCAATATGACTAGAATATCATAACAAAACCATTCTTTGAACTCATCAAAATTTTCAACTCATGAATTTATGAAACTGTAACTTCAAAATCAAACTGAGATACCCAAAATTGTCATTATAATGAACCATCAACCAACATAAAACCCAGAACCAAAATATCATGTCAAAATAATCTCCATAATGATCTTTGCATATAGTTTGAAAACCTAATGCTTATAATTGTAATCTTTATCAAATTTACTTGGAAAATCAAGATGAACAAATTTAAAATGATAACAAAAAATCTCATACCATAGTATGTTCCATGATAAACCCATAATCTTTTCAACTTTTTTTATCACCAAAAATTTATGCATGCAAAAGATTTAAGACAAACAATTTATCTTGTCCAAAATTTATCGAAAACCATGCAGATTTAAAAACCTTTATTTTATCTCCATGCAAACTAGTCATAGTGAAACAACTATAATTATCTCCTTTATATCTATCCGCTTTCATAAATGACATACCTGTCTATACTTGCCTGTAACCTCCCATCTACAATTTCTAAGCTATATGAAAGAGTATCGCTCCTGTAGGTGAGCTTTGAAAAATGACCAACCAAATAAAAAGTAAAGTTATCTTTAACTAAAACTCGGATAAATAACCAAACAAATAAAAAATAAAACTATTTGTAACTAAATCTCGCACCTTAACTATTTGTGCCTATATGCATGCATGCTATTGATTTTTCAAATTGAGGTAAGCAATTAACCAACCAAAAACTTATTTAGTAATGTTTTCAAATTTAGTCATGACTAAATTTCTTACTAAAACACTTACCAATTTATGTAAATCAATACATGTACCATCTGTATTAAATTCATATAAACCACCTTTGATCTCGTTGAGATCTCAAAACATTTAAATCGTGTTGCATTAAACCAATTGCCAACTAGACTACTAGCTTGTTACCTTAACATTTGAACCATTAAATGAAATGAACTTTATAATTTATCCAATGTCAACATAGTTTTATTTCCAACCAAATTTCAAAATAAAACAATTACGTTATGCCCATTTCAAAACCTTCATGCCTTGAGATTGAATATATAAGTTTAATTCAAATAAACCTTTGAAATCATCCCATGACCATTTTAGATCCTTTGATAAATCCAACCTATCAAATTGAATACTTAGGCTAGATAACATTTATAATTAAACTTAGAACCCCTTTACGATTATTTAATAATTCTTAGAACATAATAACTTATGCTTTAAAACAACTTAATCATGGCACACTTATACTACTAACATTTCATACTTATATTTGAATAGTGAATGAGACTGACCTAAAAACCATTATAACAAGTCCATATAATATTTTTCAATAATACCTTTCAATTCTGATAAATCATAGGAAACATTTTCTTTCTCAAACTAAAAATATTGCCATAAACACTTCAATTGAAGGCAATTTGATCAATTATGTCAACTAAAACCTCATGACTAAACACAAACATTGACAATTATATATATATATATATATATATATATATATATAATTCATTCAATCATAAATGTTTTTTGAAACCACTGAAATATAAATATGAACTCAAACAAATCATCATTAAATTATTTAATTGAAAATATGCATATTCAATATACTAATAATTGACTTAAGTCCATTATTGCAGTTTTAAATTTTATGAATAGGTCATCTCTATGACATATAGGAGTATGAATTTTTTTTTAAATTGTAGGAGTATGAAAAATAGACATAACACTAACGACTTTGCTAGTTTATTTTGAATATAAAATTGAGTAGCAATCAAATTACCTATTAGAAGAATGATAATTTTGAGAGTGTGAACCAGATAAATTATTTCTTAAGCAGTGATACATGAACTCCTTTATAATGAATTCAATAAGGGATGCGATGTTCAACTAACGTGACATGAAGAAACGGAATGATATAACAAGAAAGTTTGAGCTAGATTTATAAACAAATACAAATGTCTCAAATACAATATTACTTCAACAACTAATTATAACTCAACATATATCATTTATGTATAAATAAAATTGAGTTTATAAAGAATAATATATTAAAATAATCGATACTTACAGTTGTATTATAACATATTTGCATTTTCCTTCCATAACATGAAAATGTCATTCACTTGAAACACTTGTTCATCTTTCAAAAATAAAAGGCAAAAAACAATAAGAAGCAAACAAATAAACCATGAAAAAAAAAAAAAAAGCAACAAAACTAAAAATAAAGCCAAAAAAAATTTAAAAAAAAAGCAAAAAAACTAAAAAAATCTTAAAAAAGGTTAACTGTGAAATAATTTTAAATGATAGTTATTAATTGAATAACATAAACAATTCTTAACAAGATCTTTCAAATGAAAAGCTTTATTTTTAGGTACAATTACAACATGATAATGATCAAGTCATAATAAATCAAATTTATGATACTTATTAAGATCTTCATAAGCTTTGTCGCAGTATAAAACTAAATCACTAACTTTAAAATTTTGATTAGAAACCTTCTTATTAATTTTTTTAAATTTTTTTTTTTTTTAGCTCTTTCTAATTTTTGTAATGTCGTCGCTTTTGATTCATCAAGAACTATTAAATCATCTAAGCTTTTTTCAATCAAATCAATATCTTCAAAAACATATTATAAATTAGTTTTACCTTAAAAAATCTGAATTTCTATTGGTAAAATGGCTTCTAATTCGTATACCAACATAAAAAGTGAATAACCAGTTGCCACCTTGACAGTAGTTCTATCGCCCATAAAATTTCAAAAATTTTAAGATGTCAATTCCGTTTAGTTTTACAAACTAATTTATTCATGATTGAAATCAAATTTTTATTTGTTGACTCAATTTGACCATTACCCTGAGGGTAATATTTAGATGAATGACAAGATATAATAGAATTCTTTTCCAAAAATTATAGAAATTCATTCGAAATAAACGGAGATCCATTATCAAAAATGATTTTAAGAATCTTCAAATCTAAAAAAAACCTAATTTTTTAGAAATGAGATTACTTTACTTATTACATAATTTTTAAAAGTTTTGAACTCTAGCCACTTTGTGAAATAATCTATTGTAGTTAAGATATATTTACAACTAGATAATGAAAGAGGTTGTATATCTAAAATAAAATCAATGACCCATTACATAAATAATCTTTCAAGTATAATAAAATTTAAAATTATTACAAGTAATTTATCTCTACTAACAAATAATTGACATGATATACAAGAATGAACTAATTTATAAGTATCTTAAAATAGTGTAGGTCAATAATACCCTGCTTATAAAATCTTATAAGTAGTAGTTTTTATAGTATAATGTCCACCACAATTTCTTTCATAACAACCTCTAAGAACCTTTTGAATTTGGTCATGTGTAAAACACCTTAATAAAACACCATCTTTATTTTGATAAATAATTTTTTTCCTAATAAACAGAAATTTAAAGCTCTTAAACATAAAGAACATTTTTGCTTTTTATCAAAATTATTAATACATGCTTGATTTTAAAAATAAAACACTAAGTTATGATACCAATTATTTTTAAAAAGTATACAATCCTGATCATGCATTTTAAGACCATATTTGAAATTTAAAAAAATATATAGATATTTTCATGGTCTTTGAATGAAGCTTTACTTTCAAATTATCATCAACTAACAAGACCAAAATATTAATACTTGAAGAAACATTTCTAGTTAAATATTTTGTCAAATCATTACTTTTAATTGTTATTTAAATTTTAAATTTGAGATCAAATTTTTGAATTCATAATATCCATTTTACAAGTCTTCTTTGAATGGTTGGTTATTCTAAAAGATAAGATTAAATAAGTACATTAAATCACACTATAACTTTGTTTCCCATCAATAGATAATGAAATTTGATTAAAAAAGAAACTAATGAGAAAATAAATTTCTCAATAAGAGAGTACCTAGTTTCAACATTTTTTAAAACTTAACTCATATAATCAGTTAATTTTTTATCATTATTTTTGAATTCTTGCATAATAACAATTCTAATTAATTTTTTAGTAGCATTAACATAAAAAATGAATATTTTATTTAAATGTGATTTAACAAGTACTGGAGCACTTGTAATAATATTTTTAATATTATTAAATGCTAAATCAACACCTTCATCTCAATTATAAAATTTATCTTTCTTAAGTAATAATTATAAAAAATTAGATTTATCATCGAACTTTGATATGAATTTCTTAATAAAACTAATTTTACCAAATAAAGATTGTAAACTAAATTGATCTTGAAAAGGAGGTAATTATTTAATGGGTTTAATACGTTTAAGATCTATAAAAATATCATCTTTATAAATAATATGTCATAATAATTTTTCTTCAACCACATCAAAAATTGATTTTTTTGGATAAATAAATATAGTATTTTTTACATCTTGTGAAAAGTTCATGAAAATGATCTATATATTTTTTACGTCTTTTCAAATAAATGGTGAGGTCATCAAAATAGACCTGAATAATAAGATCAATTAAATCATCAAATACAACATGTATATCTCTTCAAAAATTATCTTCTATATTTATAAATCCAAATGACATTTTATTATAAGCAAAAGTTCCTCTATGAGTAGTAAAAGTTATTTTATCCCTATCTTCAAGATTTATAAAAATTTGATTATAACTAAAAAATACATCTAATAATGACATCATTTTTGACCCTATAACTTGTTGAAAATTTTGATTTATACTTGACAAGAAAAAAATTATCCTTAACATTAGCTTTTTTCAAGTCCCTAAAAACAACACATAATCTAATATCACTATTTTTATTTTTAACTGGCACTAAATTTTCTACCCATTCAAAATATTTTATAAAAAAATGAGACTATCATCAATCATTTTATCTAGCCCTTTGTTAATGATGTCCTCTAACAAAGGACTAATTTTTCATATTTTTTATTTTATAAGTTTAATAATGGGTTTTATAGTATATCATGTTTAATAATTTCATTATTATAACCTTTAAGATCTTTGTATGATCAAGCGAACACATCATTAAAATCTTTGAATAGTTTAATGAACTTCACTTTCTCACTAGTGTTAATTTGAATTCTTAAATATACATATTTAGGATCTTCTTCTGTACCTAAGTTGATAGGAATAGCTTCTTCTGTATCTAAAATTTTTAAATCGATCATTAGGTATAAACATAGATTTTAAACTTACTAAACAAGAACACAATTTATTAGTATTTAATTGCAGATAATCTTCACAATTTAATACATAATCATCATGATTAAAATAATTATTTTTAATAAATAAATTTATGTGTTCATCATAACTAAAAACAAGCTATCATTCAAATCTAGAATTTTAAGTCAAAAAAAATTAGAAAAAGAGAAGTCTGTGATTGATCCACTCTCACTTAGAGTTGGATTAGATGTAAAATCAAACTTATTAGCTCTATTATTACATTCTCTAAGTATGTGAGTGATATTGAAAGCTTCAAAATGTTCAAGAAAAGACCAAATATTTTGATTATAATGATGTAAATGAGTTTAATTAATTTTGTAAATTTTTTGAACTTGCCTAACAACTAATTAAAATTTCTCAAAGACTTCTGAATGTTCAATATTAAGTTTAATATCTTTTTCTAAATCTAAACATAATGCTTCAAATTCTACAGTATTATTAGTGTTTTCAAATGATAATTTATATTCATAATAAAATATCTTACCAAACTAAGATATTAAATAAATTCTAGCACCATTTTCTTATTGTGAATAAGCTCCATCAAAATATAATTATCATAAAATATTTTTCTCAAAGAATTTTTCATGTTGATTTTCTGGTTCATTTAAGTTTATCAACTCATAAGTTCATTTTCTTATCTCAACATAAACAACAGTGGAAGAAGTGGATGATTCTATAGGTGTATTAGACCAATCCTCTCTTTTCATGAAAGCAATTTTATTACTCAGGAAACTTATTTAATAATTTTTTGACAAAAACACATGTTTTTGACCAATTTTATCATAATAACATAGCATAATTACTGTGAATGTCTAAAATTTGGACATTAATCATACATCAAATTCTTTCATCTTGAACAACTTTAATGAGTACATCTTGAAACTTATCACAACTTTTAGTTTGTCTTGAATCAAATTTAGTAAGTTTTTTATTATCAATTTTATAAAAAAATATCTAATTGATCTGTAATAAATTTAGACATTATATTATTTGAAGCACCTGTATCTAAAATATAGTTATGGATTATCTTATTAGTAATTTTCACTAAAACCTAAAAAGAAGGTATATAATCTATAAGAAGGTCATAACTTTGAGTAAAAATAGTTGTTTGTTTCACTGTTGCCTTGATTCAGTTTATGTGTGTTCATTGGGTGATTCTTTGCCCACACTTATACTCGAATCCATCTATATTCATATGTTTACATTGTCATCATAGTTTTTATCATTAGTGCATTATTTTTTATTGAGTATTGGATTACAGGAGTCAGTCCTCATGCATATTTGGCCAAGTCCTCATGATGTTATACCATGATGAATACCAATGATATAAAACCATGATGAAAATGTAAACATATGAATATGGATGAATTAGAGTATAAGTGTGGGCAAAGAATCACCCAATGAACACACATAAACTGAATCAATTTATGTGTCTAGTAACCATGCATATTAAGTTAGTGTTATATAGGATAATAGGTAAAAAGACCTATACTCGAATCGATCCAGTTAATTAGTTTATTTTGATTAATTAAGTAAATTTAGTAATGAAATGAAATATGGTTTTATTTGGATCAAAATAAAAATTTACAAGATCATTGACTAGATCTAGATCTTTTTTAGCTTTTCTAAAATATAATTTTAGTCAAATTTTAATATTTTTTCAGGGGTTGATTACTTTGACAGGTATATTAATAAAAACTTGATAATATTTTCTTTCAAATATTTGACCAAATATTTTTAATTATTATACCAAGAGTAGCACAAACTAACTTAAATGCATCTAAATGATCTTCTCATGATTCTTTAAAAATTTTATAAAATTTTGGTATATTTAATCCTTTAAGAGAAGGTAACTTACCTGGATGGATTTCAATGTTAAGTGGATTTTTAAAAATCTATAGATTTAAAGTCATTACCACCCACTGAAAAACACACACACACACACACACACACACACACACACACAAAGGAGTGACTAGGGACATTCATGTAAAAGCACTATAAAAATATTACAATTTCATTATTTTCTATAATGTATCTATTCTATAAAGGTATTTTGTACTTCAAAAGTAAAGCACTATTGCCTGATTCAGTTTATGTGTGTTCATTGGGTGATTCTTTGCTCACACTTATACTCGAATCCATCCATATTCATATGTTTACATTGTCATCATGGTTTTTATCATTGGTGCATTATTTTTTATTGAGTATTGGATTACAGGAGTCAGTCCTCATGCATATTTTGGCCAAGTCCTCATGATGTTATACCATGATGACTACCAATGATATAAAACCATGATGATAATGTAAACATATGAATATGGATGAATTCGAGTATAAGTGTGGGCAAAGAATCACCCAATGAACACACATAAACTGAATCAATTTATGTGTCTAGTAACCATGCATATTAAGTTAGTGTTATATAGGATAATAGGTAAAAAGACCTATACTCGAAACCACCATGCCTTAATTAATTTATTTTGATTAATTAAGTAAATTTAGTAATGAAATGAAATATGGTTTTCTTTGGATCAAAATAAAAATTTACAAGATCATTGACTAGATCTAGATCTTTTTTAGCTTTTCTAAAATATAATTTTAGTCAAATTTTAATATTTTTTCAGGGGTTGATTACTTTGACAGGTATATTAATAAAAGCTTGATAATATTTTCTTTCAAATATTTGACCAAATATTTTTAATTATTATACCAAGAGTAACACAAACTAACTTAAATGCATCTAAATGATCTTCTCATGTTTCTCTAAAAATTTTATAAAATTTTGGTATATTTAATCCTTTAAGAGAAGGTAACTTACCTGAATGATTTTCAATGTTAAGTGTATTTTTAAAAATCTATAGATTTAAAGTCATTACCACCCACTGAAAAACACACACACACACACACAACACACACACACACACACACACACACACACACAAAGGAGTGACTAGGGACATTCACGTAAAAGGCTTGAAAGCGGGTTCAAGATGGATTCATAAATAATTTGTGGGTTTTTTAATTAAAGTAAACCACCCTCTTTCTCGTAAGTCTAAATTATTTTTATGATTCTTAATAGCTTCATTAATTTTATCAAATTATTCTTGAAGGCTAACTATTTGTAATAACAAAAATCCAATTTTAATCGTAGATAAATTATCAATTATATTATAAGCTTTAATATTACAATGTCAAAAAATCTTAGGTTTATAAGGTTGATATTGAGTATTATAATAATCAGTTGATAAATTTTTTTTTAGAATTATCGAATGAAATTCTGTGTTTCTTTGCCTTTATCTTTAGAATAAGAATCATTATTTTTTGTATTATTATTTTAAGAAGAATTATAATCTTTGTTTCTAGTATTAACAACATAATCACCTTTATTTTCAGATGGATCATCAAGAACACACATGTTTGTGTTGTTTGCTAGATCAACAGATATACTATCTTTTTATTGAATTATTTTTTTAAAATTTTAAATAGTAATACATGAATTCAGATCATGATCCAATTCATACACATTGCAGTAATGAACAACTTCTTTATTTTTACTTTCTACAATACTTTTATTAGATGAAGAAGGTTTATCATTCAATTATATTTTAACAACGATCAGTTCATTTTCTAGACTTTGAATGGATTTTAAATTTTTTACATTATCTAAATTTAGATCTTAGAAAGACCTATCTTTAAACTTAATACATTTAAGTTTCTTTCATACTCAATGCAAAATATTACAATTTCATTATATTCTATAATGTATCTATTCTATAAAGGTATTTTGTACTTCAAAAGTAAAGTCTAGATAATTTCTTAGAGGGTCTAAGATCACGAGAAATCTTTTGATTAATTAAGTAAATTTAGTAATGAAATGAAATATAGTTTTCTTTGGATCAAAATTAAAATTTACAAGATCATTGACTAGATCTAGATCTTTTTTAGCTTTTCTAAAATATAATTTTAGTCAAATTTTAATATTTTTTCAGGGGTTGATTACTTTGACAGGTATATTAATAAAAGCTTGATAATATTTTCCTTCAAATATTTGACCAAATATTTTTAATTATTATACCAAGAGTAGCACAAACTAACTTAAATGCATCTAAATGATCTTCTCATGATTCTCTAAAAATTTTATAAAATTTTGGTATATTTAATCCTTTAAGAGAAGGTAACTTACCTGGATGATTTTCAATGTTAAGTGGATTTTTAAAAATCTATAGATTTAAGTCATTACCACCCACTGAAAAACACACACACACACACACACACACAAAGGAGTGACTAGGGACATTCATGTAAAAGCACTATAAAAATATTACAATTTCATTATTTTCTATAATGTATCTATTCTATAAAGGTATTTTGTACTTCAAAAGTAAAGCATTATCTATTTTCAATGTTAAGTGATTTTTAAAAATCTATAGATTTAAAGTCATTTATTGTTTTGCTTCTGCTTCAAAACCAACTTCATCTTCAGTGAGATCATCCTAGTATATATTGTCTTGTAGACCTGTAATCATATCTTGTATCTTTTGTTCTGTTTGATCTTTCATTAGAAGTTTCAGCAGTCTCTTTTACCCAAATTGATTGATTTTCTTGACCCTAATTAGATTGATTCAATTTTAAATTTGTATCAATAGATTTAAAAGGCATAACCAAATCGTTAAATGACTGAGAATCATAAAACAAATGAGTTTTAGGTCTAAGATTAATAACTAAAACTTTGGATCTATATTTTTGAATTCATCTATTTATATTTAAAACATTTTATTGAATTCTACGAGTAAGATTAGAATACCAATCTATCTTAAATTATACAATTTCCTCTTTTTCATTTATGATTTGTAGGACATGCTAAAAATTATGAGAATGATTACATCATGTATAACAAGGTAAATTAAAAGTAACATCAACTTGATCATTAGAAATATTAATTATAGATTGGATAATAGGAGGTTGTCCTCCAAGTACAATGAGCAAGAATAAAATACAATTTTAAATAAATAAGATTTCTAAAAGTTTTTTTAGTTCCCAACGGAGTCATCAAATTTGTTGATGATGAAAATTATTCTGTCAACTAATCAATCCTTTTGTCTATTATGAAGGTTAAGTTAAAATCATACTCGTCTAATAGTAAAGCTCTAAAAGTTTAATTACAATCCTAAGGATGTGAGGGATTTTTTAAATATTTTGAAAAATAATAAATAAGCTATTGAAAATAATATATTCCATTATAATTTAGAAATATATGTATCAAATAATGAATTGGTTTAGATATGAATGTGTAATATATCCTATCCAACAAAGAAGGTTTATAAATTAAAAAATCTCTTGAAAAAAAAAATCGATTCAATAATAATAATATATTTTCAAATTAATATCTTGTTTTGTTGTTTTAACTTCTAAGTAAACACCAAGACAATAAATAAGAAATACAAAGGTAAAATAAAGTTAAGATAAATCACTTTATGAACATATCTTCAATAAAACGAGTAACATGAGCATAACTCAACAAACTAACTAAAAAAGGCAAATAAAACATAAATCAACTAAATAAAATACAATAAACTAATTAAAAAAGTCAAACATTCTAATCTAAACTAATCTAGAACATAAACAAATTAATCTAAAACTTAACTAAACTAATTTAATACTAACTTAAGAAACCTAGCTTAATAAAAAGATTAAGAATAAATAATAAATTATATTAAAATAAAATAAAGTTAGATCAATTAGAAATTAAATTAAAATCAAATTAAATTAAATTATCAGTTAAAGTCAAAATAAAATACAATATAAACAAAACATGTAATTTTTAATAAAGTGAGTCATCTTAGAAAAATAGATCATTTTTATTTGAGAAATCAAAATTTTCTGTACAAAATATCTATAAAAGATAACTTTTAAAATCAACTAAACATTTTCTGTACAAAATATCTTTAAAAAATAATTTTTACAATCAACTAGATCAACGAAATGTCACAAATAACAAAGTTTTCATTATTATTCAAGTTAAATACTTAGATTTTGCATATAGGACTGTAAGAAGCAATCATCAAAAAATGTTAAACTTGACAAATTTAAGATAATTTTTTATAAATGATAATATAAAATTGAATATATCTACGTTACCTAATCAATAGACTCAACTTTTAAATAAAGTACGATTAGTCTATCTATAAAAGTCATGCTATCTTAAAGAAATTACATAGAAAAGAGAGATAAATGATTGATATTACAATGTATAAGTCTTCAATATCTATGTTGTTCCTTCTCTTCAAATGAGTCATTGATCTCCTTTTATACTTCAAAATTGGTTTAAAAAAATTTGTAACTAACCTTAGTTAGTTACTTGTTAACTTAAATAATTGACTTTTACAAGTCAATTAATATTGACAGTTGTTAGTTAAGATTTATTTAAAATTGAAAAATATTAATACATCGATTATTTAAAAATAGATCAGATATTTTTTAATGGATGGGGATCTTATAGTCAATTAATAATAAATAAAATAACATATTTCAATAAATAATAAGGCAATTTTAAAGTTAAATAAAATTCTTATCTATATTAATTTCATAATGCATATAATCAAAATTATTTAGACATATTATATATCAAAATTTAAAATTCTATTATACTTCTAAAATATTATAACCAAGATATCAAAATCTAAAATGTACTTAAATCTAATGAATTTAAAATTTCAATTTTAAAACAAAAATATATCTTTTCGATGATCAAGAGTCCTTAAAATGAGATAGAACTTCAATCACAGGTTCATCTCTCTCATTCAAAAATTTATTATACTCCATCTCAACTGCAAAAAATTGAACCAACTTAATTCTTGAATCATTTTCAATATCATGTACCTCTAACTTAACTAGCTTCACAACTCTTATTTATGTTAGAGTATTTAATTCATCTTGACTGTTTGAACTCTTTCTAGAAGTAGTTGTATGTATAACAAGTGAATTTTTCAAATTGAGATTCTTGTATCTTGTAATAAACATCTTCTGAGGCAGTGTAGGCTCACTAAAACAAGAAGACAATGTAAGATTCACAAAAAAAATTGTATGAACTATCTAATTGGTCAATTGTGTTAGTTCATTAATATCATTGACTCTTTCTTGGTTGGGTGACTAATAGGCAGTTGCTTTGGATTATTTTGTAATTGATAGGAAGAGCTAATATGAGAATGAGATCTAGCTTCAAATCTATCGCCACAAAAACTTTTATTACTCCTATGATTTGCAAGATTAAAGGATAGACTATTCAACACATTTCAAAATTCAAGATTGATGACATCAAAATGGATAGATATTTCGATTTCTCTGCTGACATATCTAGAGCCAAACCATCTAAACCTCCTCTAAAAAATTATCTATTTGATGCCTTTTGATTTATACTTTCAGAATTTTGATTCTTTCTTCAAGTTCTATTATCATTATGCTTATTTGAGTTTAGTTGCTCCCAGTCTGACATCTTATATACAGTTTAAAATATATTCAAAATCTTATTATTATATGATTGAGTATCAAAATGAATATATCAATTATGAAAATGAAATTGTATTTCTATATTTCCAACCTTCAATCACTTTATGAACATTTCTAGTTATATCAACAAAAAAAATAAAAAATCTCATTTGTTTGAAACTAAACTATTTATATGAAAAACTTATGATTGTGTCATGTCCCATTAAATATTCAAAATCAAAATCATAATCATAAAATTATATACTTCATAATTTTATTATCCATATAGCATTCGTTTCTCACTACATAGTTGCCTTCTCAAAATATATAATATATGTATTATCCACAACTGTAATTACACATATTTCTTATCAACTAATAATAAATCCATAATATTGAAAGAAAATTTTGACAGAAGTTTCATTATATAAATTGCATTTATTTATCAAATTGACACATAATCCAAAACACCAAAAATAATTTCAATAGAAGCCTTTCACAAAATATAAAGTTTTGACATAGTTATATCTTTTTCAAATCATTATTTCACAACTAAGAAAATAACTTATAACAACTTTTCAAAATTATCAATCATTTCTTATTGTTCTTTACATATTCATGACTTTGAAATGAAACCCAAAAAAATATATTTTGGAGAATAATATAGATTTCATGCCATTTCATTTTGTATGTCAAATCTTTAGCAAAATAATATACTTTGAATTTCATCAAAAAATCATTCTCAAAACATCATATTTTTAATCATTTCGAAACCATGAATTTATGAAAATGTAACTTCAAAATCAAAATCAATATGATCAGAGTATTATAATAGAACTATTATTCAAACTCATCAAAATTTTCAATTCTTGTATTTATGAAACCATAACTTCAAAATCAAACTAAGATACCTAAAATTATCATTGTAACAAACCTTCGACCAACAAAAAATCCAAAACCAGAATATCATGTCAAAATATTCTGCATATTGATCTTAGCATATAGTTCAAAAACCTAATGATTATAATGGTAATTTTTATCAAATTTAATTCAAAAATCAAAATGAACAGATTTAAAATGATAATGAAAAATCTCATACCATAGAATGTAACATGATAAACATAAAATCTTTTCAACTTTTTTATCATAAAAAGTTTATACATACAGAAGATTTAAGACAATTTATTTTGTCCAAAATTTATCAAAAACCATGCATACTTGAAAAATATTATTTTATCTCTATGCAAACCAATCACAGTGAAACATCTATAATTATCTCCATCATATCTATGCATTTTCATAAATTGTGTACTTGTCTATGCTTACCTACAACCTCTTATCTGCAACTTTTAATTTATTTGACAAAGTATCACTTCCGTAGGTGAGATTTACAAAATGACCAACCAAATGAAAAATAAAGCTATTTGTAACCAAATCTTGTGTCTTAACTCCCTGTGCCTATATGCATGCATGTTATTGGTTTTTTAAATCGAGATAAGCAATTAGTCAACTGATAACTTATTTAACAACATTTTCAAATTTAGTCATGACTAAATTTCTTACTAAAACACTTACCAATTTTCATAAGTCAAGGCATGTACCATTTACATTAGATTCCTTTAAACTATCTTTGATCTCATTGAGATCTCGAAACATCTAATTCGTGTTACATTAAACCATTTGCCATCTAGATTGTCAGCTTGCTACCTTAGCCTTTAAATAATTAAATAAAATGAACTTTGTAATTTATCCAATGTCAACATAACTTTATTTCCAACCAACCTTCGAAATAAAATAATTACCTTATGCCCATTTCAAAACCTTCATTCCTCAAGATTGAATATATAAGTTTAATTTTAAATTAACCTTTGAAATCACTCAATGGCCACTTTAGATCCTTTGATAAGTCCAACATATCAAATTGAGTACTTATGATAGATAACATTTATAATTAAACTTAAAACCTCTTAAGGATTATTTAATAATCTTTAGAATCATAATAGATTAGGTTCTAAACCAACTTATTCATGGCACACTTATAATACCAACATTTTGTAATTGTAATTGAATTGTGAATGATATAGGTATGAAAACCATTATACCAAGTCCATATAATATTTTTCAATAATACCTTTCAATTCTGATAAATCATATGGAATATTTTCTTTCTCAAATTGAAAATATTTTCATATTAAATGTAATTTGATCAATTATTTAACTAAAACCTCGTGATTAGAAACAAATATCAACAATGATAATATATATGAAAATTTTATTCATTCAATCATAAGTGCTTTTCAAAACCATTGAAATATAAATATGATTTCATAAATAAATCATCTTATTATTTAATTAAAAATATGCATATTCAATATACTATTCATTGACTTAGGTCTCTGATTGTAGTTTTAGATTTTATGACTAGGTCATTTATATGGCATATAGGAGTATGAATTTTCAAAAAATTATAGGGTATGAAAAGTATGCATAATACTAGGGTTTGTGTTTGTGAATCTCTAAAAGATCAAATCACCACTATGATCAAGTTAATAAAAGAGTTAAAAAATTAGATTACATACATGCATAATCCAAAATATGCTAATGTTAATAATGTGGTTGCATCTTCATCTAACAGTGTTTCATATCCAAATGAAAAGCTATAACAAAATATTTTTAAAATAGGTGATTTAAAAAGTAAAAAAAATTCTAATAAGAGGTCAAGTGAAATTTTGAAATAAATACTTTGAAACAATGTGATTTAATTACCTCCTCTACATCCTATAAGGAGATCAAAATATTATTGTGCATATCATAAAATGCATGAGAATCATATAGATTATTGTTTTTCATTGAAAACAAAATACAAATGATAAATGGTAGTGGTGATCATATCATTGATCATCAATTAAGCAACTCACTCACTTTATTAGCACTTCTCTTAATGCACAAATACCAAAACAACAAATATGGGTATAAAATGGTAATTTAGAATATAAATAATTTTAAATACAAAAATTAGAGCAAGAAAAGATTCAAAAGGCATAGTTATAACAAAAAAAGATTCAAAATGCATAATTAGATGTATAAAAAATTCAAAATGCCAAGCTAGAGCAATATATGTTATAAAAAGATCTAGAATTCAAAAGCACAAATTACATTTTTTTGTAGTGTTCAAACAAAGATACATGACTCTTCTCTATCCCATAATGAGATGTAACATTTTGACAATGAGGAACATACTCAAGAAAAATAAACTTTCAAGAAGGAAACTCTAATTTATGTTGTAGTTTGGATGCTCAAAATGATATATCACAAGCTATATAAAAACTTAATTTACTACATGTCTCTTATAATAATGGTTACATTGACAATTGTGATACTAATAATATAGAAGATTGTTATGATGTTGACTATACTAATTATGCAACATATGAATATGACACAAATGATACAAATCCCTCACAAAGGCATCCCCTTGATGAGTACATTGGTTTCTAATAACATTTTTCCTTGTACATATCTTATTTTCTTATCTTTACAAATATTTCACAGATTCCAAAAAATCAAATCTTCAAAAAAATACAAAAACATTCAAAAAATTCAAAAATAAAAAAAATATTCAACATGTTCCTAGTTGTATTATTTATTATACTTATTTTTTCTGCTCCATGTTAGTAGATATTATATCATTCATTTTCATATATATAGCTATATTTTATGTATCATTCGAGTGTGATACAGGGATACCTAGTTACATGATATATGCACATACATATGTTATTTCTTCCTTCTAATCATGTCATTAGAACATTGGGGGAATCTACTTCTTTGATCATCATACACTGAGGTTATATTATTCTATGATTACTTTTCATTATCATGTTTGAGCTTCTATAATTACACGTGTTTATATCCATGCTCAAGTATTTTCAAAGTATACTTGATATGTTATGCACTTAACATTTTTTGCTAATGCATATTGGTAATAACTAGTATGTTATGTTCATGTTGGTTATTTTTATTTTATGCTTTCATTTTTGTACTTCCTTGAGTGTCTTACCTTGATTGATATTATCTTGAATTGCATTGGTTGTTTGAGTATTTGAGTATGATCCTTTGATTATGACCCACATGCCTTTGTTTGCCTATTTGAAAATTTCTTTATTTGTTGTATGGGCATTTGAATATGTCATTATATTATTTATGGATATTTGACTAAGTCATGTCCCTTTGATTGTGAGACATTTATACATTATCCTTGTTTGAAGTCTTCTTAGACCATTTTCCTTTTGTTTTACCTTTGAATGCGCTTGTGTATATATTTAATTGCTTATTGAGCTTGTACTATTACTTGCTAGATGTTTCTATGATATATATCATGCATCTTAGGACTTGATGAATCACATACTGCGTACTTCAATGTTATAACTACCTAGACATATTATTATATGCTACATGATTTATACACAATTTATACAATTATCTTATCTTTTTGAGGTAAGGTAACTACCAAATTCTATTTTTCCTCATCTCAAAAAGGGGGAATATCAGTTTGGGTATGTCATAGTAGGTAAAATTTTAGTGGCCTATATTAAAAAAATTTAAAGGTCACTAGGTGAATTGGTTCTGCAATAGTGACAAATCAGGTTGGAAGACGATAATAACATAAGTGAATTAGGAGGTGGAACATGATGAATTTAATATTAGGAAGCATCTAATTGTATAATGTATAATGGATTTATCTAACTATATAATACAATCATTGGAATGCATTATGTAATCATCTAATAACATTTTACAATCATCTGACTACATTATGCAGTTATTTGAATATATCCTACAGTGATCTGACTATATATCACAATCATCCAAATGTGTCCTATAATCATTCAACTGAATGGCCCAATCATCCAACTACATCCTGTAGTCATTAGACTTTATTATATAGTCATCTAGTTATGCTTTACAGTCATAAAAATATCCCTACAATCATTTGAATGCATACTACAGTTGTCTGACTGCATGACACAATCATCCATCTATAAAGTGCAAACATCTGACATCATAACCTAATATGTATATTTTAGAAGATGTATTGGATTATTAATTTTTAGATGGCTTATAGTTGATGATATGTTAGATATTATCTTGAAAATTAATGTTTTTTAAAAATTAATTTTACTCTATTTATAATACATATTATTGGTAAAGAAATAAATTAAGCCATTCAAAAATAATATAAATTAATATATGAAGTATTGTTCAATACAATACTACTTGATACATAATTAATTTATGAATTAAAAGAAAAAATATTATTCAATAAATAATAAAAAAATTCACGATTGAATTTAATTCAAGTATATTTTAAATACATACAAATTAAAACTCAAGTAGCTAGAATAACCATTTTACAACATGTGCTTCATCGTTGACATTTGTATGTACTATCTTAGTGACTTTTTCAATATCTTCTTTGGTTGTTGTACTAGTGACTCATCTTCTTTTAATAAGAGAACTCTAAATTGAAAATGCTCTTTCATATAAAAACTCATCCATTACATAACTTGAAACATATAACCTCAAACAATATCAAGATTTTTATCCAATCTATTCCAAAATTTAGATTTGATAAAAGATAGTGCACTAAATACCCTTTCATCATCCACTGACTCAAAAATCATTGTTTGGCACAATTCATATAGCCAAAAAATATTCATTAATTATTTCTTGTAGAACACTTTTGAGATACAGTTTCTTTCATATCCTTGTAATAACACTTATTTTTATTGGTTCATCTAAGGTCAGATATTGTTTAACCATTATAATTTTAAAATTTGTTGACTATTTTTCAGTAAAACATTTTGAAAAGTACCTTCAACTTCAACTTCAACTTCATTAATTTCTACAGACTTATTAAAATTATTAATGAGAGTACCTATGTATTTGATAAATAATTTAATTATTATTTATTTACTCTATAGATTATTTCAAAATATAGGATTCACCACTCCCATGACTTAAAGTAACTGGTCCCTATGAAAATGATCTCAAATTTCAGCAAATAAACTTTTTGAAATGTTACTCAATTTTATTCGTATATCATCTATGACATTATCATATAGAACCTATGATATATGTACTTTAATTTTTACTCCAGCCACATGAGTTAGTCTCTGGTATATCATTTCCATGAATGATAATACAAATATGTTAATTAATATAAAATTTTAAGTAGTTTTTATGGTCCTTAAAATCTATTAAAATTTACCAACTATCAAATATTGGTCACTTAAAATTTTTATTCTATTATTATAATATATCAAGAGATTGACAAACATGTTTCTTCAATTGTATAAAGTCAACAATATATATAGATCACTCTTGTACATGTTTCATCAAAAAATACATTTCTTGTTACATGGGTAGAATACCGCACAATGTTACCAAGGTTTAGAAATATATCAAATGGTATAATAAATATTTTGACTTGTCAACATCTATGCTATATTTAAACATAAAACATGTCGATAATTGATATTCTTCAAATATTCTACATGTAGTCTCATACATGAAAATCCATCTTGTATCAACATCTTTGAATATCATGTCAAAATAATCTTCATAATGTATAAACATGCATCCAAACTCATGATGTGTTGTCAATTATTGTTACCTCATCAGTAGATAGTGAGATAAACCATGTTGCTTTTAATTTTCTTTTCAACCTTTTCAATTATCACAAGGCATTTTATCATTTCCTAAGCACTATCATCTAATCTATGTGATTGAGGAATGTTATGCAATCCAATATGTTGAAATAAAATCTTGTAATATAAAAAATTAGAGATTGGTTTGATTTTTTTTAGAATGTGATATAAAGTGGAAAATATATATTTTTGGTAAGTAGATTGGCTTGAGCAACTTTTCCAAATTGAGTTATGATTTTTCATCCTTTCTAAATGAGGTATTGTTGATGCTTATGATTATTTTCATACTCTTTTGTATAACATTGATGTATTCATTTTTTTTATTTTTCTATCTCACTATTTTTTTGATTTGTCCATCTTTGCCTTTTACTGGCTCTTATATTTTGCCATAATGTTTTAGATTAAGGTAAAAGCAGGTTTTGAAGGGGCCCCGAAACCTTTTACAGAAACAAAAAAGATTAAACATTAACGCTCACCAGGTAAAACATACCTAAAACATACTACAAAATAGCATCAAAACAGGTTTTCAGGGCCCTGAAACCACTAGAATATACCTCTAGAAGCACGTAGGTTTTGCCAGGACCTGAAACCTAAACAATACCAGGTTTAACAACCTGAACACTAGGTTTTACGAGGACTTAAAACCTCATAAACAGAAACACCTACGCCCAACTCCAAAACGAACAGAGCAGGCTCCCAGGTACGAACCAACAACCCCAAGACCTCAAAGTCGAAGGACTTGCTCGCAGATGTCGGCCGTCGAAATGTTTCTTTACTAACCCGCCGACTGAAACCCACAACGCCAGGGACGCCATTCACTTTTAGCGCCTCCACGACGAAGGTAGATCCGCCACACCCATCATTTTTCCTTAAGCAGGTCTCCATCGCAACTTAGGTTCAATGAATGGGTATTTAACTACCCAGTCAAACTTAAATGACCTTTTAATTGTCTATGTACATCTCTTCTTTCACATAAAATTTTAACTACTTTTTAAACTAAAGATTGTGTTGGCTGCGTAGAAATCTCATTTGGTGGTGTTGGGTACTCATTATCGACATCCATGATGATGTCATCTAGTGTTTATTTTCTTGAATTTTATACAGGCATTTCATACTCAA
This sequence comes from Torreya grandis, assembly GCA_037957365.1. NCBI lineage: Eukaryota > Viridiplantae > Streptophyta > Pinopsida > Cupressales > Taxaceae > Torreya > Torreya grandis. Next base: position 4,406,230 of record JARHVA010000731.1, on the reverse strand, counting down.
GGACAACTTCCAGTGGAGACATATATTCAAAAGGGTTATCAATGGGTTTTGCTTGAAAAATGGGTATAGATCTTGTAATTATTATTAAAAATTGGTCCTTAATATGAAAATGTAAAGAATTAACAATATAGTAAATCATATAATATTTTGTACTTATGTTTAAAATATGATATTCAAATATGATATTCAAGGACATCTTCTAATGGAGGCATATCTTCAAAACTATTATCATTGGGTTATGCATGCAAAATGGTTGCAGACTAGTTATTAATAAATATTGTAATAAAAGTGTAAATAAATAATAGAATAATAAATCAAATAATATTTAGTACCTCTGTCTAGTATTTCATATACAGATACATATTTCAATAGACGTATATCTTCAAAACTATTATCATTGAGTTTTGCATGCAAAATAATTGTAGACTAATTTTTAATAAAAATTGTAACAAAAGTATAAATAAATAATAAAATGATAAATCAAATAATATTTAATACCTTTATCTGGTATTTCATATCCAAGTATGTCTTTCAATGGAGGCATATCTTCAATTTTATTATCATTAGATTATGCATGCAAAATATTTTTAGACATTAATTTTTATTAAACCCTAATAGTAATGAATAAATAATAACAATTTATAAGTTAATATTTATACATGTGTTTACTCTCTAACTAAAATAAGATAACAGAGTGTTTAGTTTTTTAAATTTCCTTGATGTCATCAAATCAACACTACATACAAATGATAGTCATTTGAATAATGCACATAGACACCTAAATGTTGGTTGTAGACACCCAAATACTCCACATAGTAACCCAAAAACTCCACATAGTCACCCAGCTACTTCATGTAGTCACCTGACTACTTCATGCAATCACTCGAATATTCCATGCAGTCACTTGATTTTTCCATGTAGTCCCCAAACTACTAGTTGCAGTCCCTTGACTATTGGTTATAGTCACCTGATTACTCTACACAATTGAACAACTACTTCACACAGTCACCCAATAACTACTTACAATCATTTGACATCTTTTTGCTATCAGCCATCAACTTCTAGCTATCATTTGTCATCTGGTTACTATCATCTAATTGTTGGTTATAAATCATGATAACAGAATTTAGAAAAGAACATAGATGAGTGAATATCATATATATAATAGTGAATGCTCTCTAATTGGATTTTTTGGATCCAATGATATACATTTATAAGGGGAAATTTATTTTAAAAATTAGGTGAGTTGATCTTTAAATTTAAATTCTACTTTAAAATGTAGGTGATCTCGTGTTGTCGACTACCTCATTAAATTGTTAAATGAAAACTTTTAAAAATGGAATATTCATGAATTAAAAAATATTTAACACTAAAAAAATCCTTCTGTCATAGAGGTATGAGTTACATATTTTCATAGTTTTAAATTACAGTGGGGGCGTGTCATAGAAACATGTTATCCATATTTTCACCAGTTCTCAAATTCTCTAGATTTATTGGGGGTATGTCATAGAAACATGTCATCCATACTTGTATTGGTTTTAAATTTTTTCATATATCATAGTTATATGATTTAAATACACATTTTTTATAACATTCTATTCATTAGTATTGTTATTGTACCCAGATTTCAGCTTGAGACATATGAGTTGCATAGACCATGCAAGGGGAACCTAAAAATTACAAAACCAAATAATTTTATAGATTTAAAATACTATTATGGATTATTATCATACTCATGATGGATATTATGGACTATTATATAACTAATTTACTATAGTAATTGGTTCACCTTTGGAAGGTTAAATTGATTAAATCATTCAATATTATCAAAATCAAAAGTTAGATTTGATTAAATCATCTAATTTCACTAGAATTATAGGTTGGATTTGATAAAATCATCCACCCTCACTAGATATAAAGTGTGAGTTGATTAAATCACTCGCACTCACTAGGTTATGTGCATATTTGGGTTGAATGATTGAGATGAAACAAGCTCAATGGTAATGTTGTAACTCACATTTATACCAAGATTGGGGGCATGTTGTCTTCTAATATACATACATACATACACATACATACATAAACTTGTAGGTTTATATTTTTCCTAATCTCAGCTTCAATGCTTTATAATGATGCATCCTTTCAAATCAAATTGCCAAATGGCAAGATCATTGCATCGGCACACATTTGTACTCCTAACCTTGACCTTTTTTACTTTCAAGCATTTCAAATTATTTAAATTTTAGATTTCATAAAATGGTTATATAATATAACATGCTCTTGGTTACGGGCTAATCACCATAAAATCACTCAAAGTGGGCTCACGTAAATATAATGTTTGTTGTAAACATTCAGGTACACATTTTTCCCTTTAAATTAGTAATTTCATTATTATATTAAATGCATGAAAATATAGATACAAACATTTGATTTATATAGTACCTTAGTCGTGTACACTTATAAAATATGATCATGGTTGTGTTTTTAGTTCTAGACCTTCCCTCAACCGAAAGGCTCATGTTCAGTATCTCTTTATGCGTAATTACTTATATCTTTGTCTGACCATTATAATTCTAGTTATTCGATCCTTCTATATTATTCAAAAATCCCTAAAATCAATTATTATCCTTCACTAGTAGTTTTGGACTTGTACCTATTTTCTAACTCTTCAAACACTTATGACCCAGGCAGACACATGCATCGATATAACTGACTATTTTACTACAAAGTGTCCAATGCCCAAAATTAATTAAGTTTGAAAAAAATGTTTCCAAATGATTGGCCTAAGTGTTTTAATGTGATATATTTCCAAAAGGGATTGATATATATATATATATATATATATATATATATATATATATATATATATATACAAGATAAACCCTCGTTCATTCCTCACCTAGCAATATCTTACAACTCACAAGGCAAAATATGAAGAAGCACTCAATCAAGTATTCAAGTGAGAAAATATACCCTATTTCTCCGTATTTAGATATCATTCATAGGAGTAGTCTTTATATAGGTATGATATATTCAAAGAGAATCCCATGAGCCATTTTTTTCAAGTTACAAGCTAGGTCATTACATGTCTTTGCTTATCACATATTACATCTTTGTGCACACACAAGCAAACACATAGGGGAGAACTACATCCATTGGAGGCCCTATTTAGAGTAGTAGTTATGTAGGCAACATTCATTAATAGAGGAGTCGTTGGGTTTAGATCAATACCATGATCTCACTAATCCATTTTTCCCACATTCACTCCAAGGGTAAAGAGTTATGGTTTGATCATTTTAACAAAGGTGACAACCCATGCACATGATATGTCAACATAAGAAGAAAGGTAAAAAATCCATAAGGCTCTAGTTGGTCACATACATATCTAGTCAATATTTTATACAAGACACCTACAATAGAGTTATACACCTACGTCGATGTAATTATCCATATCTGATGTAAGCATTTGAGATCACAAAAAGGATATTTTCAAAAACTGATGACTATTCAAGATCATGATCCAGTCCACTTCTAATATAATCATGCTTAGAACTGCATTCGTATAGTAAACCAACTAAGTATCATTGTTTGTAATTTATTACAATATCTATTAATAGTTTTTAATTTTTAATTTTTAGTAATCTCGGTCATATAAATTCAAATTATTATTTATCTGAGTTTTCTATTAATCGCCCTACTATATAGGTAGTTTATCACCCTTGTGACCTAAACTAATCTATCTTATTAACCCTATATCCCACACACATTTCAATTTAGGGTTAAACACTTGTCATGGCAGGATACTATAGGAATAATTAAATTTAAATCTTCTTCCAACATTGGCCATTCAAATGATTTGACAAGATATTTGAATTTAACCTCTCTAAATTTTTGTACCTATAATTTTTGGAATATTCCTCAAGGCTTTATTTTATTATAATTTTATTAACTTAAATGAAATTAATGGCTCTCTTAGTAGATCTCTTAATGATGCTATTAATGGCTAGTCCTTCCTACAATAAAAATTTAAGAGTTTGACAACCTTAAAGCATACAATGTTATCATTCTTCACATGATGCAAAATAGAGGGTAGTGATTTTAGGGATGTAATTCTTATCCACTTGTGATATTCAATTTAATAAGCTTAAATCTTCTTCAAACTTTGGCCAAGTAAATGACTTGACAAGATATTTAACTTTAACCTTTCTAAAATTTTACACCTATAATTTTTGGAATATTCTTCAAGGCCTTATTTTGTCGTCATTTTCTCAACTTAAATGAAATTAGTGGCTCTATCAATAGATCTCTCAAAAGGTGACACTATTAATGGGACAATACTTCCTACATTACGAGCTTGATAACCTTAGATCGTACATTTTTATCATTCTTCACATGATGTAAAACAAAGGGTAGTAATTTCAGGGATGCAATTCTCAAACACTCAAGATATTCAACTTAATGGCCACCGACTTTTAAATACAACTATGAGACAACTCAAGATCACTACGAAATACTATTTTCCATTAAGCAAACATATGGCAGACTATGATTAGCTCAGGCTCACAGGATTCTCCTTTTGTTTTTTGTGGCCTCAATAACTACATGGACCTATGAAAAATAAATAATTGTATATGCTCACATAATTTTTGATAAATAATATGTGTGATAACATTTTAAATAAAATTCCCATAAAATTTTAACAACACTTCCAAAACTTAGGTAGACACGTGGAAATCGTGCATAGGCTATGAGGTCATAGGTTACAATGTTTAATTTCATCTGACAGTGGCTTCGCACAAACCAATTATTATATGTATTTTTCTCTATAAATCCACACGTCCATTTTTGTCCATGGGAATAAAATGATCATAATTACAAATAATATGTGGACAATTATTGAGACACATGGCCTCTAATTAATAATTAGGTTGATGTCATAGCTTCTCATATCCTTTGCATCATTATGGCAAGTTGAACCACACCATGTGTAACACTATGATTGGTTTAGGCTCATGGAGTCATGAGGTTCCTATAGACACTGAAATCATGTCTACCCCTTGGTCCTTTCTCCCCCCCTTAGTCCCCTTTGGTCCACTTAACCACTCCTAATCCATGTCTTATTAATTTGAAATAATTATCTTATTTTAAGTTAATAATTCTCTCTCCCTTGCCACCTCACCACCCTTGGATACCCTTCTTTGGATTCCCTTCATTCCCCACATGGCCAATATTAATGCCTAGACCCCCATTCCAACTTCTCCCCTTTAACCTCTCGTCCATTTTAATCACCTTCGACCATTTCTTCTTCGGACTCGCTGACCCGGCAGTTGGGAAAATGGATGAAAAGCTATTTTTAGCCTTTTTCCTGCCTTCCAGCTGCTGACGTCGGTCAACTGTCGACCGATGTCAGCGATATTGCCGGCATCGGTTTCCTTCATAACGGTTTTCTGCATTCGTTATCCTTCCTTGGCCCCTGCTCTTGATCCGACTCTTGAATCCTTGAATCTTCAGTCTTCGACCATTCGCCACTCTGCCAATAAATCTGCTAATCTTCAAACCAGACCTCTCACTCTCCCTCACACAGCAGGCTTCTACACCAGCAACAGGTCCTCCACACAGGCTACATCAACAACAGGGACATGTATCAGCAACACTCCTTCTGCAGGCCACAGGTATGTATATTGTCTGTGTTTTCATTATGTTTTCAGTTATTGCTTTCCAGTAATATCACCCCCCAGACCAGAGTGTCAACCAAGCCAGACCCAAATCCTTATTTCCCTGTCTCCCTATTGGCCTCCTCCACCCTTCTATCCATTTGACATTCTGTCCATTTGACTCCCTCAGACTACCTCAGACCCAGACCCTCAGACTACCTCAAACCATTCTCTAGACCGTTATGCACGTTCATAGACCCTGTCCACAGACCACAATCCCATCCAAACCCCTTTTCAAACTTGTCTACAGACCACAGACCCATCCATAGACTACTACCCCGACTGACGCCGGCCACAGAGACCACTACCCTAACCGACGTCGGTAGACTAACCGACGTCGACAGACCTTGACAACTGACACCGGTAGGACCACCGACGTTAGCGACTGTGACCAGCCCAACAACATCATTCAGGTAAGCATTTGCTTCTATTTCCTTTTCAGTCTTTAATCATTTCAGTATTTTATCATTCTGCCTTTTATCAGACATTATTTTTATCAATCAGTGGGTTGACATCCCTCAAGGAAGTCATTGTACTTCTGGGATCAAGCTTTTGCTTGGCAACCCACCATCTCCTCATCTAACGCCTTCTTTGTTTTAGTCTCTTTCTTTCACAGGTGTCATCCTCCACAACCAAAGAGGAGTTCTCACGATCGTCTAGATTACGGTGCGCACGACTTCATCCAGGTACATACAAGCCTTAGACCATTTCTTTTAGTTTCTTATTCTCTCTTTGAATGTAGAAAGAGAAAATCATATAGAAACATTTTGGCACGCCCGGTGGGACCCTAGGGTCTTCCTTGGGTTCTTTTCTTTCTGTTCATATAGGGTGCATTAGGTTTCTCCTTTTTCATCTCTTTCTTCTATCTTCCAAAAGACATCATAAGCAGGATTAAAAAAACTCTTCTTTCTTTTCTTGCATCATAGACTAGTCAAAAGTCATACTCTTCACCCCTTTCTCAACTTGTCTTCATACAAACTAACATTTCGACTTGGGCCTAAAACACACTGCATTTCATTTCTGCTTGCTTGCATTTCTTAGTCCACATCTAGTAATTAGACTGCATCATGAATTGATCACACTTATGTTACACATCTGAATCAGTTGCAGAAATCAAACATCAAACTTACCTGAGACAAGGCCCGACTGGGATTTCATCACCCAGCGGATACCTTACCCGTCCCGGCAATCTCACTTGGATTTCACCACCAAGGGGAAAGCCCACTCCGTTCTCTGGTGGAGGATAATCTCTAGGGAAGGTATATTTTGGCTAAGCGAGACCAACTTATCACTGGGCTCGTGAAGTGATGGGAGTTTGCTCCTTAGCACCAATCCATGTACCGAACCTAACCCAGACTCTTGAGCGCCTAAACAAACCTGAAACCATCCATAGACTACCTCTTCTAGGACCCATTCTAACAGCCAACCTTCCCAAACATCACTTTAAGGCATAAGCCACAAGATTCTAAAAGTTGATTCTTAGGATTTAACGCTTAGAGTCTGCCTGTCTCCATCACTGTTTTTTTGTTCCTATCTGGTTGTTTGAGCTAGTGAGGACGTTCTTCTCTTCTTCTTTTTTCTTCCAAGAATCTTCAAATTCACTGAGTTTCTAGAAAACACAGTCACCGGCATCGGTTTTACCACCAACGTCGGCAACCTTTATTGCCGGCATCGGTTATATGACCGACATCGGCCATCTTTTCTCACCGACATCAATTTTTCAATTGACGTCGGTCACTATCACAGTCCTTTTTTTCAAAAATAGCAGCCTCAAAACTCGACCCCTTTTTCTGCCAAAACCACATTCTGAGTTTTTGAAACTAAAAAAACACAGTTTCTGAAACCTGACCTTGTTTGCCTTGAATGGTTTTGACACACAGTCAAACCAAGGCTTTTTTTGACCACACGAGGCATCAATCGCTTCCGTCTTCCCCGTCCATAACCAGTCCTATAATGGAGTTCCACTCGGAGACTGAAAGAACTCCTACTCGACCGACCTCGACTCAAACCCCCATTGTCCTTGAAGGGGACCAAGATTTCAAAAGATTCTTGGACCTCAATGTCACAGCCCTCCAAAACTATCTCACGAGAAACCAAATGTAGGACCTTTCAGGTGCAATGGCAATGACATCGACGTCATCCGCTAGCCAACCCATCATGACTCAGCCCATTGTCTCGACTAGTCACTCGACCATGGCCAATACGCAAAGTTTGGCCTCCCCATCTATTTTCAAACCTACCTCCATCAGGGTGTCATTGCCCCCTCAACCACACACAATTCAACCAAGTTATACACCATACCAAAACTTGGTTGTCTCGACCTCGCCCACTCTTGCACCTATACACGCGGGAGTGACAACCTATCCTTTTACCAGTGCCGCCACTCAGCCACCTCTGGCGGTATCTAGTCAACTTGTGTCCTCCAACTTCATGGCATGAGCCCCTTTGACCACGACATCTATCCCTATGATACACTACCCTTATGTTGCACCTACACAAGTGCAACCAAGTATGTCATACGCCTCTTCGACCACCTTCTAGGTACCCTACAACCTAGGGGGTGCCCCACCCACCGATCTGTCAGCAGACATAATCAAAATGTTGATGGAAAAAATGTCTAGTCTCGAGACCTCTATCTTTGGTTCAAGCAATGCTCTATCATATGAGCAAATTTGCAACAAACCCATTCATCCCTCCGTCCCTATCCGACCATACCCCAACCAGTGGGAGCTTCCTAAATTTACTCGCTTTCAGAGTGAGGAAGACCCGCAACAACATCTTCGAGCGTTCAGACACGCTTGTCATCTCATAGCCCATGACGATGCGTTACTTCTACGCACATTCCCCATGTCACTTTCTGGCCCCGCCCTTGACTGGTATAGCTCTCTTACCAGACATTCTATCTTTTCATTTTCTCAACTCGCCCAATTATTTCTCAACCATTTTTCTATCAACATCACCAAACAAGTCTCAATCACAGACCTCTATTCCATCAGGCAATTCGACGACGAATCAATAGTCAATTTTGTCGCCCATTGGAGAGGCCTGATTAACCAGCTCTCCTTCTCCTTGCCTCAACCTGAGCTCATCGAGCTCTTTTCTCAAGCATGTGCTAGGCACATCTCTTCTACCTTGCAGATTCAGACATTCCGCTCTTTTGACGAAGCTTTCACCATGGCAAGAAAGCTTGAATTCTGTGCCATCGACAAAAATAAGGTCAAATTACGTAAGGACAATGCAAAATCTAAAGACCCTTCTTCGTCCAAACCTTCTTCTACCCACTCCCAGTCCAAGGGGTCGGCAAACACTGTCATCTTTATACCATCATCTTCAACCAACCGACCTCAATTTTCAACATCAGACTACATCAATAAACACTTCCAACGACGATCCATACAATGTCAATACACTCCAATTAGAGAGTCATATGCCTCTGTCTTGGATAAACTTGTCAAGCAGGGGGTCCTCAATTTCCCTTCAATCCGACCACTTCAATTTGACCCCTCAACACTATCCTTGCATGGTACAGGGAGAACGACTTCTGCAACTATCACCGTGTCAAAGGCCATGACAAGGACAACTGTCAAACCGTCAAAAACATCATCCAAGACATGCTAGACAGGGGTGATCTCATCTTGGACAACCCAAACGCCCTGCCCAACCAAAACATCGACATCTTCAAACAACCCTTTCCTAATCACCCGCCTACTCAAAACAATGTCCAGACCATAACCAATGATCCTCAAGACCATGATATACGCACGATCGACACTGTCTTTTTTCTTGTCCCTGACCAATCTCCTTCACAGGAGGAAGACCCTTTTTCCCCTATTCCTCCTCCACAAGATGAAGAACTTCCTTCTCTTGTTAGTCCTCCATCGACCTCTCTCATATTGGAGGATGCTTTGATGGCACCCACACCAGCTGCCTCACCCTCATCCTTTTTATCATTAATGGGGGATCATACATTCCCCACGCCTAGACCACACCTCGAGACCATGACCATTCCTACGCTCTATCCAACTACGGAGCCGCACTCTCCTATTTCTTCTCCATAAAGAGAAGAACCAGTCTCTTCACCCATTTCGATCGAGGAAGACCCAGTCACAGTTTCCTCTTGCCCTTTGCCTGAGATTGCTACATCTCACTCGCCTCTGTCCACATCTGAACCCAAACCCGTATCTAACCTCACCTCGTACAATAGTGGCCCTCGCCCCAAACCAATGAAGGCCATTAAACCACATCGAAGGACTCCTCCCTCACCTTCATTATTACCTTCAATTTTGGGCCCGCATTCGTCCACTTTAATAGGGGTGCTTCCTACTCCCATACCTCACAGAGGCAAGTCGCCTCCATTACTCTCTCAACCCATCAGACATATATTTCCTCCAAAACATCCAGCACCTATCACCACCAAAGTGCCATCTTCACGTGTGGTTACACCACCCACGAAAATGATGGTATGACCAATGCCTCTTATGCCTCTCAAACCAAAGTCATCAACCACCACTGCAACAAGATACTCAAACCCATTAGCAGGTTTTTATGCCCTGCTGTTATGGCACTTGTTTCAGTCTTCTCGCATCAAACTCCCACCTCTTAAACCATATCAATCCCTCGAACCAAAACCACCCTGGTTCGACGACACTCAGATTTGTGCATATCATCGCACGCCTGGGCACGACACTGAGCATTATTGTGCCCTCAGGGTTGTCGTTCGCCAATGCTTGGAGAAAGACACCATTCTTCTTGACCACATCGTCAACAAACCTTCAACCTCCTCACCGCCCCACTCATCAACTCTCGGATCAAGACCATCTTGGTTCGACAAATCTAAATTCTTTCATTATCACCACATTCCGGGACATGACACCGACCGTTGTTGCGCTCTTAAATCCGTCATTCGTCAACACTGGAAAAAGGATTCCCTTCTCATCAAGGATCCTCTTGACCACCCCTTCAACAAATCATTAACACCGACCCATGCTTCTCAAACCTCATCACTTAAATCGGGATCTCCACGCCAGATTATGGTCCCTTTGCCGCCTTTAACCCCCTTATTCGACATCAATACAGTCAATCTGGCCACCAAGCCTCAACCGACCTTGACCAATCTATTAAACATTCTCCTTAGCTGCTGGGGGAATTCAACCTTCATCCAAGCCTCGACCAACCTTTCAACCCAGTCTCGACCAAATATCAATCACTCTTTTAATCCTAAACCTTGACCCGACCTCAACCAGACCGTCGAATCGACCTCGACCAAACATTCAACTTATCTTCGACCAAACGTTCAAACTGACCTCAATCAAACCTTGATCAAATATCAACCAACTTCTTCAGCATCGACCCCAAACTTTGACCAAACATTGACCAACTCCTTCAACATCAATCAACATGTGACCAATTTTGAACGAAGCAAATGGGGCAAGATTGCTCCCAATTGACTCGGACCTTACATCTTAACACAATCATGGGTCAGGACTTTGTCAGAACTTGAGTCCCTTTATGCCTTGCATCTTCGACCAATCCACTGTTAGTCAAGTAATTATTCATTTGACGTTTAACTTGAGCTTGATCCCTTGAGCAGTCCCTGTCACCGTCATTCCTATCTCCTTCAACCCTCAATCCTAACCCTTTGGTCGAGCATGAACGCTTCATCCTAATAAAAGGGAAACCCTCTAAACCTCTATAGTCAAGTCCATGACCAAAATTCCAGTCAACAAATCAAAAAAAAAAAAACTGACTGACAACCTTTAAAGTCATGGACATGTCTATAGTCGTTTTCGGGGTCACCTATAAAAGGGGAAAAGTTGTTCCTGCCAAAAAGGGTTCCCCCTTCCTTACATTTCATATCAAACCTATCACCCCTGCATACTCAAAGGATTTCGAGCTCACTTAACGTCAAGTGATTCGATTGCTTCTCTAAACACAACCACTGGTCAACGATGCAATGCATGAACGGGTCTCTTGTGTTTAACAACCCTTATCCATGCCATCATTCTGGTCCTTGTCAATGAAAGAGAAATTTGCCTTTCACTTTTTGTCACATCTTGGTCACGCATTCAACCCAATCATTATCTATCCAAACCCAAACCAAATCAAAACCAAAACATTTTCAGACCACCGACATGACCTGGTCTATTTCACATAGTTTTTATGGACACCAATACACATGGAAACTATCAACCAGACACAATTTATGTTAAGCATAAACCAATACTTGTTGAAGCATAAATAGACCTCAATTCATTTTTAGCATACATCCATCACGAATATGGAAAATTGCTAGGGATGAAAGACCACTCGACCAATGTTGCAGAATACACCATCACACAATATGAAAAAGGCTATAACATCATCTTCTCCTCATCATTTCAACACATGACCAAGACCAATCATCAACCATTTTGTCCATTCGTCTGAACTACATTGGCCTGAGGCCCTTCACACAGAGGCTATGTAGGCAGCACTTAGTGTTTTGAGGTTAGCTCGACCACTTTCTTTCGTCCATCCATCCAACTTGACCAATGACCATGGAGATCATGCCTATCTCCTCCGACCTCGACCACTTCCAAGATGACTTCGCCTTGGTTGTTTTTGCATGTATGCTACCCCACGACTGGTTAGCAAACTTGTGCACAGACTATTTTTGACCCTCACAAGTATAGGATCGCAAGCTGGTTGATCCCCACTACTTGTGACATTTTCGTGTTTTCTAGGAGCACTTCCTGAGCCCAGGATACCTGGAACACGATGACCATTGAAGCTTCAGCTTAGATTGAATAACCCGATCAGCTATGACCAAATGCTGGGGCCCGATTACTTCAATTTTGGCACTCCTCGACCCTTGACCTGCGACACTTTGACCTGACCATCTCATGCAATGGTATACGTGCAATCACAACTATTGCAGCATTCACACTCACCATTCCTCATCCACTCTCGGTCAAATCAACATCTGATTCCAGGTTCCCTTCTCTCGACTCCTGCTTTGAGGGGGAATGCCTCATCCATAATCGGGGCAACCAATCCTCTTGTTTTTGTCTTACAGTTCATTTGAACAACCAACAAGACGAAATCAACCTCATCCCATACCTGGGGCAATCAACTCTTGTTTTTGTCTTGCAGTTCATCCAAAACAACCAACAAGACAAAAAGGGGCAAATGTAGACACCGAAATCGTGTCTATCCCTTGGTCCTTTCTCCCCCCCCTTAGTCCCCTTTGGTCCACTTAACCACTCCTAATCCATGTCTTATTAATTTGAAATAATTATCTTATTTTAAGTTAATAATTCTCTCTCCCTTGCCACCTCACCACCCTTGGATACCCTTCTTTAGATTCCCTTCATTCCCCACATGGCCAATATTAATGCCTAGACCCCCATTCCAACTTCTCCCCTTTAACCTCTCGTCCATTTTAATCACCTTTGACCGTTTCTTCCTTAGACTCACTGACCTGGCAGTTGGGAAAATGGAGGAAAGGCTATTTTTAGCCTTTTTCCTGCCTTCCAACCGCCGATGTCGGTCAACTGTCGATCGACGTTGGCGATATTGCCGGCATCGATTTCTTTCATAACGGTTTTTTGCATTCGTTATCCTTCCTTGGCCCCTGCTCTTGATCTGACTCTTGAATCCTTGAATCTTCAGTCTTCAACCATCCGCCACTCTACCAATCAATCTGCCAATCTTCAAACCAGACCTCTCACTCTCCCTCACACAGCAGGCTTCTACACTAGCAACAGGTCTTCCACACAGGCTACATCAACAACAGGGACAGGTATCAGCAGCACTCCTTCTACAGGCCACAGGTATGTAAATTGTCTGTGTTTTCATTATGTTTTTAGTTATTGCTTTCCAATAATATCACCCCCCAGTCTATTGTGTCAACCAAGCCAGACCCGAATCCTTATTTCCCTGTCTCCCTATTGGCCTCCTCTACCCTTCTGTCCATTTGACATTCTGTCCATTTGACTCCCTCAAACTACCTCAGACCCAGACCCTTAGACTACCTCAGACTAGACCCTCAGACTACCTCAGACCATTCTCTAGACCGTTCTACACGTCCATAGACCCTGTCCACAGACCACAAACCCGTCCAGACCCCTTTTCAGACTTGTCTACAAACCACAGACCCATCCACAGACTACTGCCCCGATCGATGCTGGCTGCAGAGACCACTGCCCTAATCAACGTCGGTAGACTAACCGACGTCGGTAGACCTTGACAACCAACGCCGGTAGGACCACCAACGTCGGCGACTGTGACCAGCCCGATAGCATCATTCAGGTAAGCATTTGCTTCTATTTCCTTTTCAGTCTTTAATCATTTCAGTATTTTATCATTTTTCCTTTTATCAGACATTATTTTTATCAATCAGTGGGTTGATATCCCTCAAGGAAGTCATTGTACTTCTGGGATCAAGCTTTTGCTTGGAAACCCACCATCTCCTCATCTAATGCCTTCTTTGTTTTAGTCTCTTTCTTCCACAGGTGTCATCCTCCACAACCAAAGAGGAGTTCTCACGATCGTCTGGATTATGGTGCGCACGACTTCATCCAGGTACATACAAGCCTTAGACCATTTCTTTTAGTTTCTTATTCTCTCTTTGAATGTAAAAAGCGAAAATCATATAGAAACAGTTCCAAGTGATCCATTTAGAAGTTTTTGGACCCATTGTTAATTTAATTTTAGTTTATAGGCTTCATGCGTGAACATCTTTGATGAAATGCAGTGATCATAGGCCACTATGTAGCAGCGATCTAGTGGTCATGGGATGATGTCATTCATAGAGCTCATGAGATCATATTTTAATGTGAGATTCTATATTTTATGTCCACAATTGGCTTTCATGAGTTGGTCATGTGTTCATTGATTGGGTACTCTTTTGTTTGGTGTGGCCTTTTGTTGTTTGCACTTTATCTTGTTGTGGTCATAACGGATGATCACATGGTGGTCCAAATATTTATCATATCTTCACTTTACCATGACCAAGGTGTTTAAAACACATGGCCTATTTTGATTTATGTATCCTCGAGGAGTTCATTTTAGTCATAATGACATGTGTTAGGCTATATTATCTTGGTCTTATAGGATTTTCCTCTTATTTATTGTGGCTTCAATAATTATGTGGACATGTGAAGAATAAATAAATATATAGCGATAACATAAATTTTGATAAATAATATGCATGCTCACATTTTAAATAAAACACAAATTTTTTTAACAAAACTTATAAAACTTAGGTGGACACATGCAATTGCCTATAAGCTATGTGGTCACAAGGCTTGGGGATTAATTTCTTTTGATGGTGGCTTCATGCAGACCCATTACTATACGCATTATGTTCTATAAATGCACGCATTTGCTTTTGTCCCCATGAACAAAGTGATCACAGTTAAAAATAATACATAACCAATTAGATTTATTCACATGTCCACCTCTTATTAAGGTCACTTCACAACATGACATCAAAGCTCCCTATGCCATTTACTTTGTCATGGCCAATCCCACCATACCAATTGGCAAGCTCTGATCAGTTCAAGTTCACGAAGTCATGCTATTCCAAGTGATATGTTAAGAAGTCCATGGACCCATTATTAACTTTATTATAATTTATAGTCTTTACATGTGCACACCTTTGATGAAATTCAATGATCATAGACCACCATGTGGTGGCCATCTAGCGATCACATGGTGACACATTCACAGAGTTGACATGATCATCTTTCAATATGAATTTCATTATTTGTTGCATGGCCTTGTCATTTTATTTGATTTGTTTAAATCCTCACTTGTGTCCATTACATTACATGTGAACAAATAAAGTATCCGCAATCATTATTAAATCTTATATGTGGTGGTTATATTAATAAAAACTAAGATCACAACAAGACATGTGGTGGCCATTGATTAGCCACAAAGTCAAAGATTCATGGAGGTAAACTTATTTTAAATCTTATGGCCCATAAAGACAACATATGGTAGAATTATGGAGTTCATGAAGTTTGTAAAGTCATAGTTTTAATTTTTTTAAATAAAAGACTCCGCAGACCATTAGAATATACATTTCATTTAGTAAGTAATCGAGTCTGTCGATTAAGACTTGGGCTTAGGGAATTGTGAATCCACTTATATTTTAACTTATATAATACATGACCACAAAAAAATTGGCATGGGGACACATGGTAAACCCATAAACTCACAGATCCATGGGGTCACTAAGGCCATGGAGTTACCACTAATTGAATGAGGTCCATGAAATTTTACACTTGCATTTAATGTGGGATCAGGTCGATTAGTTCACAAGGGTTGCAAGAATCATGATTGTTATGAATAATTTGTGGATACTTCAAATCAGGTTAATTTTTATGCACTTTCTTACTTAGTTTTAAGGTGTTGAGGTCTTAAGAAAGTTTCAATTGTTCTCACAATATTTATGTATGTTGATTTGATATGTAATCAATAAAATCATGTTACATGGGTAGAGTTTTATTAAAGCTTTGCTTTAAATTTGTTTATATGTATGTAAAGAGGATAATTTATCCCAACAATGTTAGTAAAGTACACTCTATCAATATTTTTTTCTTTTATTCATATGCACAATCCATCACTTGTAGTGTCTTGTTATTAGGTCAATTCAAATGGTCAATGAACTTTGATAAAAAATTACTAGATCAATAAAATATAGCAACCAATTAATAGAAAGTTTTTTTTCATTCATTTATACAATTCATTTTTGAAACCCATTTTTCTTTTAAAAATGTTTGTTTTAGGCATTGTCTATCTTGAATCGGCTTAATTACCCTTTTATAGAATTGTGCACCCCTTCAACCTTGCACAGTATACGTACAGATCTTGTGATATGTGCATAAATAAGATAGCATCACAATAATATAATAGTGTACTTAAATTTAAAACACTTAATAGTTTAAGGAATTTAAATAATCACATGTCCTTACATAATTTGAATATGTTCAAGTGATGAGATGCCAAATCATGATAAATATTAAATTTAAATATTTGAGATCTAATAAATCTATGACTATGTCTAAGTTATTTATATCATCTCTCAACATGCCCAAAAGTATGAAAATGTCACATTTTCTAACCTAATTTAATCAAAAATACATCTAACTAGGAATAATGGAGTCACTTTAAAACTTATTATCTATGTGAAACATTAGAAATTGTGAAGCATCTCAACAACTTTAATTGGGTGAAGGTTTAGAATTGGGGCAAGCTTAGTGACCCATTGTGCAAAGGTTTGTAATGGGATAGACTCAAAGTTCATAATATATCTTAAAAATTAATTAATTTTCTAAATGATTAATTAATAAGGGTGTTAAGTATTAAATCTTTATGAGATTTAGAATGATATTGAAGATGCGAATTGAATTTTTTATGTAAAAATAATTATCGTAATGTGAATGTTGATAGGATTAGTGATGAAAGTCATAGCCATTGCTTCACACATATAAATATCATCTCCATTATAAAAAGCTAAAAAATGTAGAGATCAGAACATAAATGAGAAAAGAAAAGAATTTAAAGTCAAAAAGAATAAATGGTATAGGTTAAATGTAGTAAAATTTTAGAACATAGTTATATCCATTGCAAGGTTTTTGTTGTGTGAGATAGGAGCTCACTGGATGTCTCTATAGATAATTAAACAATTAATATTGTAACAAGCATAAGTATCATGATTTTAGTGTGGATACTAACACACTTATTAGATCGAAAGATGATTTATAAAAGTAACTACCCCTAAAATTAAATCAAAAGATGGGGAAGTGATGTATTGGTGAACAAACCTGAAGCAAAAGAAGCCTTGATCTTGTTTCATTTCAAAGATTTATATGATGAATCTTGTATTTAATATAGTGCTCATTTATAAATATATCAATTTCTTGATGTCAAATATGAAGTTAGAAACAACATAATTAACAAAATTCCATAAAAAAGAAAATACATTCTGAGATATTAAATTTCCCATATACAACCTCCCTTCCTCAAGATGAGTTTTCATGGATTTGGCTTTGATACAATGTCTTTATCTAAATATTACACTGTTAATTTATTATTTTTAGCCTAAGATTACCACTATTGACCAAACATTGTGTTGGTTCCCAATTGTACACCTCTTGCACTCAGCGTTACACACTTGGATAGTATGGAAAACAAAGATGAAAAATCCACAAATATGTTATTATAGTTGGGGAAGGGTATAACATCAAGATGGATGGAACGTAAATGATGACTGGAAGACAACGATAGATGGTATGGGAAGCTCCTTGCTACTTCTAGATCTACCTGAACCAAGGTGAGATGACCTAAGGGGTAACTTGCTCGTACGGAGGGATAGTACAATTTAATATACATGGGGATTTTTAGCACACAAACAAATACAAATCTGACCAGGGCATAACCAAGTTTGCACACTCCATACAGGAAGGGTTGTCACATGGAATGAAAAAAATGCTCTAAGCTAGACACAAACTACTGTAGACAAAAGTAAATCTAATTGCAACCTTCATTTCTAAAGAAATTTTCAACACTAAAAGGCCAAATGGAAGAATACAATGCTGGGCTTTAAATCACAAAACACAGATACATTTCATATATGCAATTTTTATGCATATGTAAGAAAATAATACTTAAAATATGCAACAGGGTGTATTATTTATAGGGTAGAACAGGGTAGGATAAATTAGGTAAATATAAAGAGAGTGGTGTGGTGGTGTGGTTTTTCAAACAACAGGATCTCCTTTAACAAGCATGACATCATTCATTTGCAATAAATGTTGAAAGACTAAAATACAAGCTAAAAAAACTAGTAGGAATGATTTTCATCCATTTGTGCCAATATAATACAAATATTCAGATGATTCTTGAAACCCTAAAGCATACACTATAAGTATAATTTCAAATATTTTCTCTTATAAAATCCATAAACCTAGGGTGCCCTTAAGAGGTTATCAACAACATATCCCCAAATCATAGTGCATAAAGGAATTTACAACTTAGATCTATGCCCAAAACAACTACCACCATTGATACACATAAAACTAAATACCCAATAACAGAGCATGAAGAATATTTCATTGCATTTCATTGATAAAATACAACATAAATCACATTTATTTTCCATTATCTTGCAAGTAAATCTCACATACATCATTTTTTTATAATGCTTCCATGGGGAAAAGCATGGTGAGTTTGTTCTTTGAACAAGGGAGACATATACAATGCTCTCAGAGCTTGTTAATGGCTATACAACCTTAGAAAGAGAGATAAAATACACACACAAAAAGGATCCTAAAATTTGAAATAACCTAGACCTATAGAGAACAACAACTAACAATAACCTTTGAATAGAGGACAAGTCCTCTTTATATGCAAAATTTTCACCCTAAGCATATTTTGGAAATATGTTTCAGCTAGAAGATGCCCTTCATCATGCTTGGAAGCACAGGGCTTGTAAGAAAATATTTTAGGTAACTACATGTCCATGTAATGATGAATATTTTAAATAAACCCCTGATTCTCTTGGCTGGAAATGCATTGTAATTGGGCTTGAGGGCAAATATTCCCTTGGGATTAAAATAAACCCCTTGTCTTTATGTGTAATTGCTTGGTCATGCTCTCTTGTTAATCATTTACAAAACTAGATACTTCTAGACAGCTGCCCTTCCTCTTATACATGCCAAAGAAATATCATTACTTTATGATGATTGCATTGAAATACTCCAATTGTGATAGAAGCAAAGAAGGATCCACGTTCATTTGGAAAATATGCTTGGAATGGCCCACCTTGGCCTCATAAACCCTGCAAGATATTTTTCCTCCAAGGAGGTCTTCGACACAAGAAAAATATTAAAAATGGCAATACTTAGCTTAATTTACCCTTTTTTCCTTTTGTGGTCGATGCCAAAATTTTCCATGCCTTCTCATTTTCTATTTTTCCTTTGACCTTTTAGGGTTTCCACCAAACTATATAATGCTTAAGTGCATTATTTTCCCTTTTTAAAAGCTTGGCTTCATTGTTTGACCCTCCACGTGGATTATTTTAATAGCATATCTCTCTTTTACTTAAAATCTTGAGCTTTGAAATTTTTATCTTCCACTTGGCCAGGTCATACATTTTAGAATGAGAAAAAATACTGACATGGCCTCTTGAATGCTTTCATGGCCTTGTTTTCCACGTCAACCTTTGACTTCCCTTAAAACTTCACTACTTCCTTTTAGACCATTTTTATTTTGACTGCATGTTGACTAGTGGATGGCAGACATTGCAAATGAAAGGCTTTGAACATAAACCCTGAACACAAACCCCAAATGAAAATTTTGATGACCAAATCCTTCGAAGCAAGGGGAACACAAAAGCTAACAAAGGATTTTTGAACAAAATTTCCAATGCAAAAATTATGAACAAAATGTCTGACCACAAGCTTCAAATAAAATGTCCGACTATAAGTTCTGAATAAAATGTTCGATCACAAGTTCCCAACAAAATTTTTGACCCCAAGTTTTGAACTTAAGAATTTTGAACAAAATGTCTGACCAAAAAGTCTGAACTTAAGAATTTTTCAAGAAAAACTTAGGAATTTAAAAAGTCAAACTTGCATTTTTGCAATTTGTTTTTCTACCATATATTCCCATAGGCATTTTTCATCCCAACTACATTTTGAAATAATGAAGACTTGCATTTAACCTTAGAAATTTTGTCACTTCAAAGCTTTTTGAAGACAAAAAACATTATACTCAGCATTATTTGATCTTCTCAGCTTGATTTTTATCATAGACCCTGTAATCTCATTAAAATATGAAAACATTAAGCATTAGCTAGACCTAGGATTACACAGGGTTTTCATAAGGCAAAAGTGGGATGTTTAACTCAAGTGAACACTTTTAAATAGGAGGCAACAGATAGATATTCATGCACTAATATTTCAAAAAATGGCACAAATTGTTAAGTGCAAGTTTAGGCACTAACACTTGCTCTTGATCGAGGATGTACACCCCCCCATGGGTGTGCAAAAAACCCTAGAAAATAAGACCATGTGTCAATCCATTGGGCCATAGAGTCAATATTTTATCAATTTCATAACACCCATAGAAACTCAACAAAATAAGGTTAGACAAGGGTAGACCAACAAAAATAGATCAAGAGGATCTGAAAATGAACACATGACAAAAAATGCCAAAAAGAACTATACAAACATGGCCCAAAATAGAGGAGCAACAAAACAACAAAACTATACACTATACATTATTATCCATAATCATGGACTTAGTCAAGAAAGTGTTTCAGATATTTACCATTAAACTGTAGCTCCAATATCTCACTATCTAGGTATTTCAAGAAGAAAGTGTGCACCCTAATATTGTAGTCAATGGAATAAGGGCCCATCCACAAGGCATCAAACTTGCCATGCTTGCCTTTCTCTTAATGCTTGTTGTGCCAAAGTAACCCAGATCACCTACTTGAAAAGTTCTTGGAGAAACCTTTCTATCATATATTATTTTAAGTCTTTCTTTGAACTTGAGGTGTCTCTCATGAGCTTATTTTCTAGTTTCATGAAGCTCAACAATTTGGTTTATTCTACTTTCATAGTGGTTGATTTCATTATCTTCCTCTAGTTGCTGCATAAACTTATAGGTTAATAACTAAAAATTCATAGGCAAAATATCTTGAGCTCCACAGACAAGCTCGAAAAGGCTTTTACCTATAGCTCTTTTAGGCATGATCCTATTATTCCACAAGACAAAATTCAGTTGTTCACCTGACCTCTTCTTGTTTACTTCCAAAGTTTGTCTAATGATTTTGAGCACATTTTTATTACTATATTTTTCTTTCCCATTCCCTTGATGGTTGTAATTGGAAGTCAATGTGATCTTGTACTCTTTGTATAATGCCACCAAAGGTTTATCTCTAAAATCATGGCATTATCAACAATTACCTTGACAAGCACACCAAATCTATAAATAATCCAATTCAACAAAAAGTCCATGATCACTTGGGGTGTAGCTTTCTTTGTAGGGACCGCCTCAACCCATTTCATAAAGTAATTAGTTGCAACCAGTATCCATCTATGTCCACTGCTTGACAAATCAGTGATTTCCCCAATGAAATCCATTCCTCATTGTCTAAATGGGCCTTCAATCTTCACAGGCTATAAGGGAAAATAATTAGAAGCTTTCAATATTCTAGTAAAGCACTGACATTTCTCACATCTTATGAATTTCTAAACAACATCCTTGAATAGTGATGGCCACCAATAACCAACTCTCAGAATTTTATGAGTTGTGACTTTGCATGCAAAGTGACCACCATATACTCCACTATGGAAGTCTTCTATTGGATCCACAATTTGTTCTTCTACCAGGCATTTTAGGAAAACCCCATTTGGATTCTTCCATGCTAATCCACTTTCTGTCAAGAGGTATTTTTGGGATAAAATATTAAGAGTTCTTCTTTGATTCCTATCCAAATTAGGGGGATAATTCATATTTTACAATTAGTAAATAATTTCCTTATACCACGAAGATATGCTAATTTGACTCAAAGAATCATCAAAATTAAAAATAACAGTGTTTACCTCAACATATGGTAAATTAGTCTCAACCATGAGCTTGGTTATACCCATCCCTCTCACTAATTTGGTGGTCTAAATATCCATGCCATACTCTTACAGCTTGTGGACCCACCTGCATCTCTTGTTGGATGCTTTAGTCTGAGTCAAGATGTCCTTCACCATCATACTGGGACGTATGCAATTATCTTTAAACTTAGAATATAAAATATGGACATCTTAATAGCCTTCAAGAGAGTGAAATATCATTTTTCCATGATGGTATAGTTCAATTTAGAACCTTGCATAGTTTTGCTAAACAAAGTTATAGGTTGCTCATGACTGTCATCATTCTTTTGCAACAAGACAACATCTACAATATTATGTGATGCAAAAGAGAACATTTAAAATTCCTTAGTGTAATTAGGACTGGACAAGACATGGGCATATTTCAAGGCTCCTTTAATGTCATTGAATGTATGCACAACTTTCTCCTCACACTTGATGGTTGGGTCTTTCTTTAGTATAGAAGTAATAGGCAAAGTAATCTCTACAAAATTATACATAAACCATCTTACAAAATTTATTTGTCTAAAGAAGGACTAAATTCCCTTCTTGGACTATGGGATAGACACTTTATCAATGGATTCCACTCTCTTAGGATCAATCATGACACAGTATTTAGACATTATATACCCTAACAACTTGGCCTTTCGTACTCTAAAGTGATAGTTCTTAGGATTACTTGAAATGTCAAATTCCCTACAGCTAATGAACACTTTTTCTAGATGCTCCAAATGTTCTTTTTTATTCTTGGAGTACACAATAATTTCATCTTGATACACAGCTATAAACTTATTAATTACCCCTATAAATAAAACATCCATAGCTCATTGAAATGTTGAACTAATATTCATTAACCCGAAAGGTATCCTCATATAAACATACATGTCCCAAGGTATGGTAAATGATGTTTTGGGTCTCTCAAATTCCTTCACCATAATCTGGGTATACCCTGAGAAACCGTCTAATGTGGACAAAATCTCTGATCTAGTAACACTTTGTAGTAGGTTGTCCATATTAGGTAGGGGTAATTATCCTTCAAAGAAGCTTTGTTCAAATTCTGAAAATCCACACACAAGCATATGTCACCATTTTTATTTCATACAGGTACTAAGTTTTCCACCCATGATGAATATTTGATGGGATGAATAATTCTACCATCCCTCAGCTTCTTCAACCCCTCCAACATCTTGGTGGCCAAGATGAGGTTAATATGTCTTTGCTTTTTCCTGAAAGGCTTGCTATCAAGTTGTAATGGGATGACATGTTGAAATAGATCTTCCCTATATGCTTTCAATTCAGAATAAGACCAAGCTAAATAGTCCTGGTACCTTTTTAACAATTGCATGTAAGTTTGATTTTCTATTGCACTCAAGTGAGTACCCAACCATACCTTCCTTAGATTCTCATGAGAACCCAAATTACACTCAATTACATCTTTTGAGATAAATGAGTCTCTAGATTTAATTTGATTTGCTCCATCAAAAAATTCGTCTAAACTTACCAATCCCCTAGAGAGAGTGTTTGTCTTCAGTTGAATGATGTCCTTCCCAAACAAGGTTTCTTTTCCATCACAAACTTGAACCATGAATTCTAAGTCTATAAGTTGATCTTGAAATTTATCTTACAATTTAGAAACCTTCTAATATGTTCATCATCGTCAAAAACTTGCCAGTGATGAATATTATCTAGGATTGAAGGCCTAACCAACACCTCCACTTGATAGTGACAGTGAGGGTTCATATTTTCAATTTCAAACTTAGCACCTAACCCTATGAATTTTTCAGCTTCTTCATTGAAACATTTATCATGATAGTAAATATTGAATGTGTTAGAAAACTATAAAAAATCCCATATAGCATTCTTATACTATTTTAACCTTTTAGTTTTTGGTGGCATAAGAATTACACACCTGCTTAACCACTAGCTTCAAACCACCTTTTATAATCAAACTTGTAATTCCATGTTCATGGGCAATTCGTAAACCAAGAGTGCATCATACTCAACAATATTGTTTGTGCACTCAACAGACAATTGGAAATAAAATTGAAAATATTTCCCATTGGGGGCATAGAAGACAACCCCAGCTCCATTTCCAAGATTGGAGTAAACCCCATCAAAATACATTTTCCAAACTTCTCTTTCCTTGTCAAACCCAACATCAAGAATAATAGACTATTCAATAATATCCACATTCCCAATCAAACCACCCAGTTCCACATTTGTGTACAACACAGAGCTCTTTTTGTATCTTCAATTAGATGCAACATCTTAGGCTATATACGAAGTTTGACCATCTTACCCTCCAAACGAATGGTGGTGTAAAAAAGGTCCATTTGTAGACTTCCACCCATGCTGGCAATCCATTTTCATGATAGCATCATCCCCCACTTGGGAGGGCAATCCAAAACTACCACATCCATATTCAAAAAATTAGCTAGATTAACTGCCAACTGCACTACCAATCTTTCGACTTATCCCACAACTATTACCTCTCATGAATCCATGACATAACACTTGCCAAATGATAATGTGATTTTTAATCCAAGCTCATTAAGGACACCAAGGAGCATCACATTGTAAGAGGCTCCAAAATCAAACATACAATTATGGAAAATCAAACCATTAATCAATAGGGTTGTGTAAAACGAATCCACATTCAACTGAATTTCTACCAATGTAGTTCCCAAATAAACCTTTGGGGTTGGTTCAATAACCTCTTCTGATTATTCATCACTTTTTGGGAGTGTTTGGGGTGACTTCATTTCATTTACAGTTGTACTCTCACCAAATTCTAATTATTCCAATGCCCTCTTCCTATGTTCAAGTATTCATAGCAACTCAATAAGTGGCATGATGATTTTCAGTTGGCTCAACACTTGGGCCATATCACACATGTTATACTGAGCCAGGGGAATATTTGGAGGAAGGGTGACAACACCTTCAATTGGAATAAAATCATTCAAAGTTATAGGTGGAATAGATGGGATGAATTTGCATTCCTAATAGTAGATTTCAAAGGTGGGTTTGCTCTAACATCACTAACACCCTAAGGAATAGTAGACAACAAAGGTACTCTATTCTTGGCTAAAGCACCTCTTTATTTAACAATTTGAGAAGTAGGTACTGGTTTGGAAGAATTAGGGACTATTATAGTTTTTTTGACTTCCTTACTTGCATCCCCTACCCTTAGATTTGTAGGGGTAATGTCTTGAGGAGCAATACCTTATTGCCTACTTTTCAAACTATATTTATTTTCTTGGGAAACTACTACATTAATTAGTAACTACATATCCTCAACTAAAGGAATTCTCCCATCATACTTATTAATCATCATAGAGCGTAAGAATTTGAAATCATGATTGGGAAATTCATATACTCATGTCATGTTAACATCACAAATAAATTCATAATTTTGGACACATACCTTTTATATTTCACTCCAAAACTAATCAATACCAGTAGCACTTAACAATTCCATGAGGTAGACATTTTACTTTAAGAGACTTGATAATCTAACATCAAGATCTCATCATCATCAGGCACAGACTCAGGTTCATCCGCATCTTCATCAATTCATTTAGCAATATGACATAGAGGATGGGAAAGGAAGCATTTATCACACTAATTGATGTTAATATATCAATTTAAAACATTAATTGGCCATTCAATGGATCAAGCACTTCCTTTTCAACAGCTCTATTCTAATTTTTATCATTTTTTTCATCATGGGCAGGCCTTTTCCCTCTGTCATTATCTTTAAAGTGGAAAGGGGGTCTCCCTTGTGCTTGATTCTGATTTTGAGTTCTCTCCTAACTTGTAGACCCATGAGGCAACCCCTTTTCAGCTCTAGCCAGCCTATAGGACATCTCCTTGATAGTGGAGGCCAAAGTTTTCATGGTTTCCTCAAGGTTAAAATTCTTAGTGGACTAATTTTTTTTAGGATTAACATGTTTCACATCAGCCCACTTGTTCAAAGGTTTACCCACAACCTTTATTTTATTTTCAATTTAGATGTCCATGTTAAATGCCAATCTAAGGTTTGTAGGAGCTTTGTCCCTCAAGAGTACATTGCCTTCTTATCGAAGGCATCACAATATTTAATTAGGCAAGCTCTATCACTAGGCCTAATATTTTTAGGCAGCCTCGTCATAGTCTTATTGAACCTCATATTAAAATCATATACACACTCATTAGTATTCTTATTAATGTTTTTAAATTTAGTAAGAAGGAACCTAGGATCAATTCTATCACCATATTGTATTTTGAAAACATTTTTTCTTTTCTTCCCATGAATCAATGCTTCTATAGGAAGGGAATTGAACCACTCACGAGCATCTTCTTCCAGCGTGTGCATAAATAACTTAATGCAAATATCCTATGCTCAACCTCATAATCCTCAATAATAATGTGAAAAGCCCTCAAATGATGATCACCAGTCATTGTATTATTCTCTTTAAACTTAGGAAGGTGGTTCTTTACTTCATTTGGGACCTCATTAGGATAACCTTCCATTTCATCAAAATGAATTCATCTAAATATGGGAATCTTAAATGCAGTACATTCATTCCCATCTTGATCCCTATGCCTCATGATTGATTCAATGGTGGGTTCAAGATCAAATGGCAAAGCTCTGTGAGGAGGTTAGTGAGGTGGAATTGGTGGATCAAATCTAAGAGGAGATTTAGCTTGTTGAGAAGGTGTTGGGTAATAAATTGGACCTTAAGCCTTTGAATGATCAGGAGAACTATGATAATATTCAATTAAAGGAGGTTCAACAAATACGAGTTCATGTGTACCAAAATATTGATAGTCCAAACACTCTTTTATTATTGAACTTTGTTCTTCAATTGACCTCCAAACTTGTCTCCTTCTTTGATAAACACTTAAGGGTGATACAAGTTGCTTTGATGAGTCACCTTTGAAAGATGATCTCAGGCCTTCCATCTTTATGAACAAGAGAACACTTAAAGATAAAAGAATAAAGATATTCAAAATGGGCACTGATCTTCCTTGAAACCAGATATAATGTTGGAGTCACCACTAGAAGAAAACTTCTAGAATATAACAGTTTACAAACTTGTTGTGATACATAATGAAATCACACTTTGCTGAAGCTAGTGATGAGATATGAAAGCAAAGATTCTGAAAATCCAGATTTATGTTCAAGAGGGGAAATCACTTCAAAACATGAACAAATTTATAGCTCTTTGCAATAATTCAACAGATTTCAATTTATCAAATCTTTCAAGTCACCAACAACATCCCCATCAGAGTGTTGCATATTTGATGGGTCAAAGTAGTAAAGCACACTCAAATAACTTCATATTTCAAACATATGAGAATATGGATAAACATTGTTTGAAAATATGTAGTTGAAGTTGTTGTCCCCGAAAAATGCCATTCATTTTTGGGACAACCTACAAATCAAAATCCTCTCTTCCCCTTTCAAAAAAAAAATTATTCTGCGCATTCCAGTTCTTCATTTTTCAAAGCTTTTCCAGAAATCTACAGACTCTGCAGATATGTTTCTACAGGCTCAACATGCTAGGGATTCATAGGTTCAACAGTTAAAAAGCTTCTACAGGCAAGTTCAGTCAAAGGAAAAGTGGCACACAAGTGGTTCAACAGGTTCATGGTTCAATGGCTCGATTCAACCAAGTGGTTCAGCACTTTATTTCACTCAGGTGGTTCTTTCCCTTTGTTTTAGCATCTTTTGGTTCAATACTTAGTTCATCGGCTTGAACCATTTTTTTTTGGTTCAACCGATTGATTCAATGTCTTGGTTCAATGGGATGGTTCATTGCCAAGGTTCAAAGGGGCGGTTCAATGCAAAAGGAAGCTTCTCGAAGGACAAATCAAGGGCACTTAATCGACCAAAATACCCTTCAGAAGGATTATTTTCAAAAGGCAAAACCCGAAGATTTGTTCAAATACTTGGCAGAATTTTCCCCGGACTTTTTGTCCGCGGAAATTTTTTGCGGGACAAATGTCTGTGGAATTACCCGCGGGAAGCTTTCAAATCAAACACCAGGGAATAATCCCCGGGGAAACGTTCGTGGGGATTGCTAAAACAAAGCGCTACCAAAACAAAGAGTTGCCAAAGGACGAAGACTCTCGGCAGCCAAAGTAAAGAACTTTTCTGACACAACAAGGATCATTTCTCAAGACCTGAAAGGGTATGTCCAATTCAGGAAAGTGCTAAGTAGAAAATAGCAAAGCTGAAGGAATTTCCAAGGAAAGTGACGGGCCCATAGACATCAAATTTGTGGCAATAAAATAACTGTTGTTCTTTGAAAGCTTGAGTGCGGACCCAAATGCATTCGAAGGCCAAAACGCCAAAGGGAAGAACCACTGAGAGAAGGAACGTAAAGAGCAAGTAGAGCTGGGAATGCAGCCCGATAGCTCAAATCGCAGCAGGAAGAGACAAAGCTAGAAAAGACAAAAAATAGCCTTAGTCAATAGAAGAACCAAGCCCGACTGAAGAGAAAAGCTTGCGAAAAGTGCCTGATTGAAAAGACAAAGTGCAACAGAATATGTCATGACTCAGCAGAACGTGACAACTATTTTCATCTTCTATGCAAGAGCGGCAATTTTTGCCGCCCTTGCATCCTTCAAGCAAGAGAGGTAATTTTTGCCGCCCTTGCATCACCATTTCCTCTCCTCTAGGTGCAAGAGCGGCAATTTTTGTCGCCCTTACACGTTCGCCTACTCCTTGACGTACACATGCGGTGATTTTTGCTGCCTATGCACCAGATCTTCTCTGATATGCAGGGGCGGCAATTTTTGCCGCCCATGCATTCCTTCTCTCTTCTTCTCATGCACTTTTGTCATGTAAAAGTGCATGCAATTTTGTAATGTGTAATTACATGTAAAAAAATCCAGAAAAATATCTCAAAATTCAAAGATGAGTCATCTTTGACTAAGATATTTTCATATTATAATATTTTCTAATTTTGAAGGTTTCTCCCTATATATAGTGGAGACCTCTTTTGTAAATGGATCTCCGATAATTGAGAGCAAAAACTCTGTTGAAATTGAAACACTTTTTGAGACTTTGTGCTCAACCTGTAAATCATATTTTGTTAAATGAATGAGAAGCAGGTTTATTTCAGACTTTGTGTTGAAGTTATCTGTGTTATTTAGGAAATAGTTCTTATGTCCTCTTTCCTGATAATCTCTTATTTGTTTGATTTAATAAGCAAAGTGGGTGTGTTGATATTATCTAAGGGCATTTCTAAAGGATAGAAGAGAGACTTTGAGCTACTTTTATCTTTGTGATCCTTTTATCTTTTGTAGTTTCAGGCAAAGACTTTGTGCTTCGTTTCACTCTATGGTTACACTTGTTTCGAATCAGTGAAGGAGGCTACGGAAGACTTTGTGCTTACGTGAGTTTCTTTGTGAACTTTGTTACTTCAGGTGATTTTCTGCTCTACGTTGGATACCATTCCTGAAAAAAGAGGAATGTTGTTGGCCAACGACCAGGATTTCTCTCTCTTGTTCCTTGTACATCACCTCTAAAAAAAGAGAGGTGGATGTTGTTTTACCACCCCAAGTGTTATTTTCTGCTTAATTATATATACACATAGTGTATAAATATTCATAGTGAACCTCCCCTTGATGAGAGGAGAGATTTACATCGTCCAGATCTGGTAAACCCATACTTTTCATGGCGTAAATCTCCCTGTGTTGTGGTTGATATACCCATTTTGTCATCAGTTAGTTGACGACAAAATATTCACCCAATAGAAGTTAATGCATCAAATATTCTAATAGGCAGATAAATTTAAAACCTAAACTTATATAATCCCTTTGCAAGAGTCCTCGATAACACAAGTGACCAGGTTTGATGTTCAATCCCCAACAATGACACCACTTGGGTGTTGCAAAATTGATGGCAAAAAAATATCAAATCAATAAGACAATAGGTAGAGAAATTTAAAACCTTAACAAATACAACTCTCTATAAGAGTTCCCAACAACACAAGTGACCAAGATCTTGGTTTTTAATCCCTGATAATAATGTCAAATGAGTATTGTTTCCCAATTGTATACCTATTGTACTCATCCTTGCATAGTTGGATAGTATCACAAATAAAGATTAAAACCCTGTAAATATCTCATTATAGTCAGGGAAGGTTTTAACATCAAGATGGATTGAATGTAGACAATGACTAGAACACACCGACGAAGGGTATGGTTAGCTCCCTACTACTTCTGGCTTTGCCTAATCCAAGGTGAGAGGACCTAAGGGGTAGATTTATCGTATTAAGGGATACTACAGTTTAATTTCCATGGGGATTTTTAACACACAAAAAAATACAAATTTGACAGGGTACAACCAAGTTTGCACACTCCACCCGGGAAGAGTTGTCACACGGAATGAATAAATGCTCTAGACCAGACACAAGCTACTGAAGACATATGTAAATTTGATTGTAACCTTCAGTTATAATAAAATTTTCAACACTAGAAGGCAAAATGGAAGATTGCAATGTTGGGCTTTAAAGCACAAAACACAAATACATTTTATATATGTAATTTGTATGCATCTGCAGGTAAATAACACTTAAAATATGCAACATGGTGTATTATTTGTAGGGTAGAATAGGGTAAGACAAGTTAGGTAAATATAAAGAGAGTGGTGTGGTAGTGTGGTTTTTCAAACAACAAGATTTCTTTCAATAGGAATGACATCATTCATTTGCAATAAATGTTGAAAGACTAAAATACAAGCTAAGGAAACTAACAAAAATGATTTACATCTATTGGTGCCAATATAATGCAAATATTTAGATGATTCTTAAAACCCTAAAGCATACACTACAAGTGGAATTTCAAATGCATTCTCTTATCAAATCCATAGATCTAGGGTGCCCTTAAGAGGTTATCAACAACATATCCCCAAATCACAGTGCATAAAGGAATTTACAACTTAGATCTATGCCCAAAAGAACTACCACCATTGATAAGCATAAAACTAAATACCCAATAAGTAGAGCATGCAAAATACTTCATTACGTTTCATTGATAAAATACAACAAAAATCATGTCTATTTTCCATTATCTTACAAGGAAATCTCACATACATCATTGTTTCAAAATGCTACCATGGAGAAAAGCATGATGAGTTTATTATTTGAATAGGGGAGACATATACATTGCTCTCAAAGCTTGCTAATGGTTGTACAACTACAACCACCTTAGTAAGAGAGACAAAATACACACACAAGGATCCCAAAATTTGAAAGAGCCTAGACCTATAAAGAACAACAACCAAAAACAACCTTTGAAAAGAGGATAAGTCCTCTTCTTATACAAACTTTTCACCCTAAGCATATTCTAGGAATTTGCTTTAGTTGGAAGACACCCTTTGTCATGCCTGGAAGCTCATACCTTGTAAGAAAATTATTCGGGTAACTACCTGTCCATGTAATGATGAAGATTTTAAACAAACCCCTGATTCTCTTGGTTGTAAATGTGTTGCACTTGGACTTGAGGGAGAATATTCCCTTAGGAGCAAAACAAACTCCTTGTCTTCATGTGTGACTATTTGACCATGCTCTCCCATTAATCATTTACAAAACTAGAAACTTCTAAACAACTCCCCTTCCTCTTGTGCATGTTAAAGAAAGCCCATTACCTTGTGATGATTGCATTAGAATAGTCCAAATGTGATAGAATCAAAGAAGGATCCACAATTGTTTAGAAAATATGCTTGGAATGGCCTACTTTGGCCTCAAAAACCCTATAAGATATTTTTCCTCCAAGGAGGTCTTTGACACAAGCAAAGTATTAAAAATGGCAATACTTAGCTTATTTCACCCTTTTTGCCTTTTGTGGTTTATGCCAAACTTTCCCATACCTTCTCATTTTCTATTTTACCTTTGACCTTTTAGGGTTGCCGCCAAACTATATAACGCTTAAGTGCATTATTTTACCATTTAAAAGCTTGGCTTTGTCGTTTGACCCTCCACGTGAATTATATTAATAGTGTGGCTCTCTTCTACTTAAACTTGAGCTTTGAAATTTTTAACTTCCACTTGGATAGGTCATACATTTTGGAATGAGCAAAAATACTGACGTGGCCTCTGGAATGCTTTCGTGGCCTTACTTATTTTCCACGTTGACCTCTAATTTCTTTTGAAACTTCGTTGCTTCCTTTTGGACCATTTTTCTTTTGATTGCATGTTGACTGACGGATGGCGGACATTGCGAATTTAAGGCTCTGAACACAAACCCCGAACGAAAATTTTGACGACCAAATCCTTCGAAGCAAGGGGAACATTAAAAGTTCTGAACAAAATGTTTGACCACAAGTTTTGAACAAAATGTTCAACCACAAGTTCCAAACAAAGTGTCTGACCACAAGTTCTGAACTTAAGAATTTTCCAAAAAACTTAAGAATTTTGAACAAAATGTCCGACCAAAAAGTTCAAAATTAAGTTTTTTCCAAAAAAACTTAAAAATTCGAAAAGTTGAACTTGCATTTTTTGTAACTTGTTTTTTTTTCCATATATTTTCGCGGACCTTTTCATCCTCACTGCAATTTGCAATTTGCAATAATGCATACTTGCATTTAACCTTAGAAATTAAATCGCTTCAAAGCTTTTTTAAAGACGAAAAACATCATACTTAGCATTATTTGATCTTTCTGACTTGATTTTTAGCATAAACCCTGTAATCTCATTAAAATATGAAAACATTAACTATTAGCTGGAATCGGGATTACACAAGGTTTTCACAAGGCAAAAATGGGATTTTCAATTCGGGTGAACACTTGGAAATAGGAGGCAACAGTTAGATATTCATGCACTAATATTTCGGAAAATGGCACAAATTGTTAAGTGCAAGTTTGGTTACTAACACATTGGACCACCTTTGTTGAGTCATGGCTATCAAATTGGACGTGAGCATGCATCCTTGACTTTTTAGATTTGGGTGACCTTAATTACACGCATAAACAACTCCCTTCCCAATAATATTTTCTATTTGTTGAATTAGGCTTTTAAAATCTTACACTACTGAAAAATTTAATAATTGAATGCTCCGAAGGCTACCCTACATAAGCTCCCAAAAAGTTTAATTGCATTAAAATGACCACCATCAAAGACATACACTATAATTATACTTACAATATCTTAGCCATGCACCACCACATTGATTTGTGGACAATTTCTGAAATTTAATTGATAATTCCAAACTATGAAAGTGAATTGATTACAAAAATTGTTAGAATGTTCAAGAAATAAATGACAAATTATAAACGAGTCTTAAATAACTATGAAGCACATAGATTTGAGAGAGGGGTTCCTAATGTAATGGAATTTTGACTCTCAACCTAGAAGATTAAGCAAGTACATTTTTTTTCAAATCTCAATTTTAAAAGCCAAGCTTTATAGGGGAAAGGTCCCCATAGTTGTGTATGTTCCAATTGCCGAACATAGCTTTTGTTAACATGTGCTTTATTGATAGAACATATATGCATGTAAAAATATTAAAGTGCATCAGATGCTGAACATGTAGTATCTAATACTTGTTCAACATTTATTCTATAAAATTAAAAGTAACCAATCACATCGTGACAAGTAAGACTCAAGTATTGATACTCTTATGCACAACTATTGGTATTCCAAAAGTTTAAGTTTTAGTCATAGGTTTAAAAATGCATTTTATGACCTCTCGTGATAAAATCAGTTATATTGTAAAATGTATAATGTGTTAAACTGTGATTATAAATAGTTTAGACAATATATTAAAACGGGTAAAAATTTCGAAATCTAATGTGATGTTATGACACCTTAATTTACTGTCCAAAGTTAAGTTACAATGGACCATGCAATGATAAAGAATTATATGAAGCAAATCAGCTTTGGGCGATGAGTACTTACAAGTGGGTTGACTTTCATGAGAGCCCTTCAGGTATCTCAACAGCCCAAATCTGTTTGATCTCCATCAGTCTGGGTAACATCCCTTCCATGTCCTAATCCCGTGACATCTATTAATACACAGATGGCTGAGATTGGGCGCAAATACTTTGAAATTTCTCCAAACGTAACAATCATGGAGCATCAATTTCTCAAGCAGTGGACACGGTGCTATGAACTGTTCGAGTGTCTTATTATTCAACCATGAAAAATGATGTCCGGAGAAGTGGGAAACCCCTAAAACCACTTCGAATCTTGTAAAAATATAATTCTCTCGGTTCTAAAGACGTATGTTTGTTACAGGAAAAGACATGATGTCTGGCAACCGGCTCAGCCCATCTGTTGAATTAAGATTTCCATTGCAATTGCCCTGACATTCAGCTGCAAATAAGCTACTTACTCGCCAATTATAAGGTATGCACCGGCATGCTAATTTTGTAGACGACTCTTCAACTAATAAGAAGATCACAGGTGACCCTTGCCATGTTATTTGATGAATTAATCTAACATGAAACCATCAATTGCTTAAATAAATGTAGTATTCAATGTTAAATCATACTTATTTTGTAATTCAACTGAAGCTTGTAATAATATAAAACATTCAACCAATTGCACTAAATAATATTATTTTATTTCACTTTAAAAAGGTTTATATTTTTTTTTGACACGTTAATCAATATAATTTGATTGGACAACAAAATTTAGAATAATTACAAGTTAAATAGATGTAGAAGTCTCCCTTACTAGATCTGTAGAAATAGTATTAAAGGAAATTTATATAATAATATTCTAAAATTCTTTGATAACATTGATATGCAAGCGGATGACACACTGAAATAATAAAAATTTGAAGGTTGTTAAATTAGTAAATAGAATATATATTTTTTTCATATATACACATGTTTTATGCATCATTTGAGTGTAATACAAACATACCCAGTTACATGATATATCTACATATAGCGATTGGGTCTTCCTTTTACTCATGTCATAAAAATGTTGAGGGCATTTGTTGCTTTGATCATGATACACCTAGATTATATTATTCTATGATTACTTTCCATTATCATGTTTGAGCTTCTATAATTAATGCTTATATACATGTTCATGTATTTTCACAGTGTATTTGATATACTATGCACTTAATATTTTTTGTTAGTGCGTATTTGTAATAACTAGTATGCTATGTTCATGTTGGTTATTTTTATTTCATGCTTTCCTTTTTGCACTTCCTTGAGTGTCTTGCCTTGCTTGCTATTATTTTGCATTGTCTTCTTTGTTTGAGAATTTAAATATGATCTTTTGATTGTGGCCCCGTGACTTTGTTTTCCTATTTGGACATTTGAATATTTCATTGTTTGTTATATGGGCATTTGAATATGTCATTCTATGCTTTGTAGATATTTGACTAAGTCGTGTCCCTTAAATTGTACAAAATATGAATATTCCCTTTATTTGAGGTCTCCTTGACCATTTTCCTTTTGTTTTGCCTTCGAGTGCTCTTGTGTGTGTGTTTGATTGCTTGTTGAGCTTGTATTGTTACTCGTTAGATGTTGCCATGATATATATCATGCATCTGAACTTGTGATATGGAAGTAGATGTTGTAGCGGAAGAATTTCAAAATGATAGATGTGAACAAAGGGTGGTAGACAGGGTTGTGTAATTTGAGGTTATAAAAAATCATCTATAGTTTTTGTAGTCATTGGTAGATATGTTGTCGACAGGTAGAAGACTAATGGAAGCCTTTTATGCAGTGGTTTAGCATTTTGAGAACAACTAAAAGTCAATAGATGTTTTAGATATGATTTAACACATGACATTGGAGCTGTGGGTGCACAAATTTGAATGAAATCACCATGGTTTATGCCATCTTCCATAAGGACAAGGGCGGATGGTTGTCATGGAGGAAGGTAGCCAAAAATACAAAATATTGATCCCTAGGCTGAAGAACAAGAATACTAAGATAATGGCTCTGTAAGGTAGCATGAAAATACATTCAATATCTCAAGAAGATATTAGTATATGTTATTATCATTACATTTTAATTAGTATTTATGATTGCATATTATAATCTCCACAACTCATAATTAAACGAAAAATATATATTTACATTTGGAAGGTGCATCACATACTACTCCCAAAAGTGCATCATGTTAGGGTATGGAGCTAAAAGCTTCACCCACGAGCAAATGCAGAAGATACTGGGAATCATCAGTCACCGACGATGGTCAGGAGGAGACCAAAGGCGACCGACGTCGGTTAAGGAGCAGACCAGGGTCGGCCGATGTCGGCAGGTTCAAGCTAGCAGGGACCGACGTCGGTCACCTGTGTATGCAGATTCTATTTTTGTGCGCAAACAGAATGTTTGCATGTTAAGGAACGAACTGTTGGTTGTTAAGTCCACGTTTCTAATTTGAGTAGGACTAAAATTAGAGCCCTTGTTTGGAGGTGCATCTATCAGTTGTAAGTGCTTGCTCATGAGTCTCTATAGCTATATAATAGAGATAGATCTTCATAGTTCATTGAACAAGACTGTACAATATTTGTATAGGTGAATCAATCCAGATTGTGGAGTTGATTGTAATTGAGAGAGAGGACTCTTGAGGGAAAGAGATATGAGAGGAGATCTGTACATCTAGAGAGGTGTGGAAGAAAAGAAGTTTCTTCAATTGTAATTCCTTCTGTAAAGAGTTGAATACAAGTTTTCAGGGTGGTTTCTTGTATCTCTTGTTTCTTGTTAATTCTGATTCTAGTTACTTGTCTATCTGATTTAATTTCGTGTTTATTGCTTTCATAAGTGTAATCATATTGTTGGTTGATCCCCAACAAGTGGTATCAGAGCCAGGCTGACTAACAGGTGTTTCAGATCTGGTTAGTGTGTATTGATTACAGGTTACTCACAAAGATTTCTGTTTGAGTGGGAGAAAGCAATGGCAGAAGAAAGTAAGCTAAGAATGGAGAAGTTCAATGGCAAGAACTATCAATTATGGAGAATGCAGATAGAAGATTATCTGTATCAAAAAGATCTATACTTACCATTAGGAGGGACTGCAAAGCAGCCCAAAGGCATGGATGATGAAGAATGGGAAGTTCTTGATAGAAAGGCTCTTGGATCTATAAGATTGAGTCTAGCATCCACTGTGATATCTAATTTATCACAGGCAAAGTCTACAGTAGAGTTAATGACTACTTTAGCAAATATGTATGAAAAACCCTCAGCTTCTAATAAGGTGTATCTTATGAAGCAGTTATTTAATTTGTAGATGCAGGAAGGTAGTTCTATATCTAATCATTTGAATGATTTCCATGGAATTGTGAATCAATTAAATTCAGTCAAAATAGTATTTGATGATGAAATTAAAGCTCTATTAATCTTATGTTCTTTACCAGAAAGTTGGCACAGCTTAGTAATGGCAGTTAGTAATACTGCTTCTGCTTCAAATATTTTAAAAGTAGATGATGTGGTTAGTGTAATCTTGAATAAAGAAATTCGCAGGAAAAGCACAGAAGAGACATCAGGGAACGCTTTAAGTTTTGAGAGCAGGGGAAGACAGAAAGAGAAGAGAAAGAAAGGGAGATCAAGATCTAAATCTAAGGTGAGAGGTAGATCTAAATCCAGAAATGGCAGGAAGCCACAATGCTAGATTTGTGAAAAGATTGGGCACATAAGGAAAGAGTGTTGGTCAAAGCCTAAAGATGATAGACATCATAAAGATAAAGAAGAAGCAAAGGTGGCAGGTATTGTTGCACAAGATGCTCTTATATTCTCTTTGCAAACTAATATAGAATCTTGGGTTTTAGATTTTGGTGCATCTTTCCATGCAACCCCTAATAGAGAATATTTCAGTGACTATGTCCATGGAGATTTTGGAATAGTTTACTTAGGGGATGATGAGCCTTGTAAAATAGTTGGCAAAGGTAAAGTGCAACTGAAGATGCAGAATGGCAACACATGGGTGTTGAAAGAAGTGATGCATGTTCCCAGCCTGAAGAGGAATTTGATTTCTGCAGGAAAGTTAGGGGATGAGGGTTGTACAGTAACTCTCACAGCGGAATCTTGGAAGGTTACCAAGGGTGCACTTGTATTGGCTAGAGGTAAGAGAGTAGGTACTCTCTATTTATGTAATTATATTACTGACAATTCTCCTTCTGCATTATCTACTTCAGATGTAGATGCAAAGTTGTGGCACCAAAGGCTTGGCCACATGAGTGAGAAGGGAATGACAATTCTTAAGTCAAAAGGTATGTTTCTAGATTTAAAAAGCATAGATCTAGATTTCTGTGAAGACTGTATTTTTGGAAAACAAAAGAGAATGAGTTTTCTCAAGATTGGGTCAACAAAGAAGAAGCACAAATTACAACTTGTTCACATAGACGTGTGGGGACCAACCCAAGTTGCTTCTATTGGAGGATCACAGTACTATGTTTTCTTCACAGATGATGCTACTAGAAAGGTATGGATCTATTGTATTAAGAAGAAATCTGATGTTTTTGACACGTTTAAGATTTAGAAAGCTATGGTTGAGAATGAAACAGGCAAGAGATTGAAGTGCCTGAGATCTGACAATGGTGGTGAGTTTTATAGCCACAAGTTCAATTGGTATTGTTATATGCATGGGATCCGCAGGCAAAGGACTGTTCCAAAAACACCTCAGCAAAATGGAGTTGCTGAAAGGATGAACAGAACAATCATGGAGCGTGCAAGGTGTATGAGATTGCATGCTGGATTGCCCTTAGAGTTTTGGGCAGAAGCCGTGGATACTGTAGTGTACCTGATTAACAGAGGACCCTCTACAGCTCTGGATGGTGGAATTCCAGAAGAGGCATGGACAGGTAAAAAGGTAGATCTTTCATTTCTCAAAGTTTTTGGTTGTGAAGCCTTTGTGCACGTTGATAAGGAAAATAGAAAGAAGCTTGATGCTAAGTCTATGAGGTGCACATTTATTAGCTATGGCTCTGATGAGTTCGGTTTTAGATTTTGGAATTTAGGAACTAACAAGATAATTAGGAGTCGTGATGTTATTTTCAATGAAAAAGTGATGTACAGTGATCAACTCAAGAAGCTGGATCAACTTGAGCAGAGCAATGAAGATTTGGACAAGGTGAAAGTTCAAAATAAGCTCACGGGAAAGAAAAGTCACAAAAATGAAAACACAGAGACCGACGTCGGTCAGGTAGGAACCGACATCAGCCGTATAGAGACCGATGTCGGTCGTACAGAGACCGATGTCGACCGTACAGGAACCGATGTCGGCCAGGTAGAGACCGACGTCGGTCAGGCAGAATCGACGACAGTCAGTTACAGGCCTGGAAGTGACCGAGGTCGGTCACTGTCAGAGAATTTGGGTGGACAGTGTGTTGTGGATGAGTCTCAAACGCCCAACAGGAGGTCAAAAAGGGTAAGTAAACCTCCAATTCGATATTCTCCTTCGTTATTCTATTTATTGCTTACTGATGGTGGAGAACTAGAGAGTTTTGATGAAGCAATACAAGTGGATTCCAAGGTTCAGTGGGAGCTAGGCATGAATGAGGAGATTGATTCCTTGAGAGAGAATCAAACATGGGATTTGGTTGAGTTGCCAGCAGGAAAGAAGACACTGAAGAACAGATGGATCTACAGGTTGAAAGAAGGTGAGAATGGACAGATGAGATATAAGGCCAGATTAGTGGTGAAAGGATTTGCACAGAAACCAAGTATTGACTTTGGTGAGATTTTCTCTCTTGTTGTTAAAATGACTTCTCTACAGATTGTACTGTCTTTAGTTGCTATAGAGGATTTGCATCTCGAGCAACTTGATGTTAAGACATCGTTTCTTCATGGAGATTTGGATGAAGAAATATACATGGATCAGCCGGAAGGATATGAGGTCAAAGGTAAGGAGAAGCTAGTGTGCAGATTGAAGAAAAGCTTGTATGGCCTCAAGCAAGCTCCAAGGCAATGGTATCTAAGGTTTGACAGGTTTATGACTGAGCATGGCTACAGTAGATGTCAATCTGACCATTGTGTGTATTTTAAGAGATTGGATAATGGTAGATATATTATTCTATTGTTGTATGTAGATGAAATGTTGATTGCAGGATCACACATGAAGGATATCTCTGAGCTTAAGGTGAAATTAGCTCACACGTTTGCCATGAAGGATTTGGGAGCAGCACAGAAAATCTTTGGCATGAATATTAAGAGAGACAAGAAAAATCACAGGTTGATTTTGTCTCAAGAGGATTATGTGAAAAAGGTGCTGAAACGGTTCAATATGCAGGATGCAAAATCGGTAAGCACACCTATGGCTGGACATTTCAAGTTAAGTAAAGAACAGTGTCCTAATTCACATGATGAGGTAGAGTACATGAGGAAAGTTCCATATGCTTCCGCAGTAGGAAGTTTAATGTATGCAATGGTTTGTACTAGGCCTGATATTGCCCAAGCAGTGGGAGTTGTAAGTAAGTATATGGCCAATCCAGGAAAGGAACACTGGAAAGTAGTTTAGTGGATCCTTAGATATCTGAAAGGAACCAGTAGTAGGCATTTGTGCTATGGCAGTTCAAATACTTCTCTACATGGTTATGTAGACTCAGATATGGTAGGTGATTTGGATGGCAGGAGAAGCACCACAGGATATGTTTTCACTGTAGGTGGAACGACGGTTAGCTGGATATCAAAGTTGCAGAAGGTTGTTGCCTTGTCAACTACAGAAGCATAATATATTGCAGTCACAGAGGCTAGCAAAGAGATGATATGGATGACACGGTTCATGGAAGAGCTTGGAAAGGAGCGAGAGAGTTGTAGACTATACATTGATAGTCAGAGTGCAATTAATTTGGCTAAGAATTCAGCCTTTCATTCAAGAACAAAGCATATACAGCTTAGGTACCACTTCATACGACAGGTATTGGAGGATGGTGAGTTAAAGCTGGAGAAGATCCATACAGATAAGAATCCTGCGGATATGTTAACCAAGCCGGTTACAAAAGAGAAGTTGAATCTTCATTCAACTTTCATTGGTCTTCATGACTGAGTTGAAGATGGAAGAGCTAGAAGATGTTGATGTACAGGTACTGGTGCAGCTATTTATCTCCAAGTGGGAGATTGTTAGGGTATGGAGCTAAAAGCTTCACCCACGAGCAAATGTAGAAGATACTGGGAATCATCAGTCGCCGACGACGGTCAGGAGGAGACCAAAGGCGATCGACGTCGGTCAAGGAGCAGACCAGGGTGGGTTGATGTCGGCAAGTTCAAGCTAGCAGGGACCGACGTCGGTCACCTATGTATGCAGATTCTATTTTTGTGTGCAAACAGAATGTTTGTATGTTAAGGAACGAACTGTTGGTTGTTAAGTCCACATTTCTAATTTGAGTAGGACTAAAATTAGAGCCCTTGTTTGGAGGTGCATCTATCAATTGTAAGTGCATGCTCATGAGTCTCTATAGTTATATAATAGAGATAGATCTTCATAGTTCATTGAACAAGACTGTACAATATTTGTATAGGTGAATCAATCCAGATTGTGGAGTTGATTGTAATTGAGAGAGAGGACTCTTGAGGGAAAGAGATCTAAGAGGAGATCTGTACATCTAGAGAGGTGTGGAAGAAAAGAAGTTTCTTCAATTGTAATTCCTTCTGTAAAGAGTTGAATACAAGTTTTCAGGGTGGTTTCTTGTATCTCTTGTTTCTTGTTAATTCTGATTCTAGTTACTTGTCTATCTGATTTAATTTCGTGTTTATTGCTTTCATAAGTGTAATCATATTGTTGGTTGATCCCCAACACATCATAGGTTACCACTAATGTAGTTTGTCATAGACTACTGTTTTCAACACGTTTAACCCTTAAACATGATAAAATGGTGAGTGGATAGGTTTGTTTTTTTGAAATATCTTGACAAACAAAAGTTAAAATTATCATTACCATATTTATGCAATGTTAGTTTATAGAATTTTTACATGATTAACACATACAAGTTTATTGTAATTGTATTGGTCACCTTATTTGAGTTTTTTACACATTTGTAGCAAACATGACATAACCATCTAGAGTGTGTCAACCTCTTCTTGCACATGCATTGGATAATGTCATAGACTATATTCATTATAGCAATTGATGAGGAAAATAATATAGTATCACATTTTCACAATATTTAATAACTAATTACAATGTCAATACTTCAATGTCCTTCCCCAAGTTAAGTTTTGTTATATAAAACATCTCAATATTTGTGTTTCTATATTTTTTTATGTTTTCTGCCAATCTATTTCTTACCAGTGTTTATTGTAAAATTTTAGGTAGGGATTATTTTACAAATGTAGAGAAAGTTTCTAGTTAAGTGTAGTTGTGT
This sequence comes from Torreya grandis, assembly GCA_037957365.1. Lineage (NCBI taxonomy): Eukaryota > Viridiplantae > Streptophyta > Pinopsida > Cupressales > Taxaceae > Torreya > Torreya grandis. The sequence continues at coordinate 4,363,620 of JARHVA010000731.1, read as the reverse complement.
TCAACCCTAAATTTAGAAGTGTGGGGATATGGTTAAAAGATAGAATAACATATATACAAGGATGAATAAAACTATTATATAGTAGGTCAATTAATTACAAACTAAGACAAATGAATATTCTAAATTAAAATATTGAAATGTGCTAAATATAAAAAGTATCAAATTTGAAAGATGTCATATTAATTGCAATACCAAAGAGAAATGATACTTAGCTAGGTTTTATTGTGCGTAGGTAGATCTGAGTTGTACACAGATAAGAGTATGTAGGAACAAGATTTTGAGACAGTTGTTATATTGTAGAAGTGATGTTTTTGGATCCATGGACACTACCATCGACCTTAGGACACTACCATCGATGCTATTGTCTATGATGGTATGCTACTGTCCATTGTACAAAATATGTGTTAGATTGAAATATGACCAAATTCATTATTCTATATTTTTTGTCACCTTTATGTTGATGTATTTAGATCTGAAACATGTATATATTTGCTTATTGATCAAACTTAGCTTGCCAGCCTTATTCACCCTTGGGATTTATTTACCAAAAATGGGTTAGTGAGTTCATGGTGTCGAGCTAACCTTAAAGACCCCTATGTCAATGAGTATTGTCTACATATCTAAAACTCCAAGGAGGGCCTCAAAATTATGTAGTTCTCCCCTATGTATGGGAGTGCATGTGAGCAATGGTGTAATATGCTATATGTGGATGCATGCAATGATATAGATTGTAACTTAACAAATACTACTTATGGGTTGTTCTTTGGATATTTCAGACCTTTTGTATGATTGATCCTATGACGAATAAATGAATAGGGATGAATATGGCATAATAACTTAGTTGTGTGATTGATTTAATGAGCCTTGGTGGGTGCTTGATTAGTATTTACTAGATGATAAATTAAAAGGCTTAGATTTGTATTTATACCACACTTTTGAAAATATCTCATGGTAGGCTTCAGTAAGAAAAATAGTTTGACCCATAGGTTTTAAATATTTTTTAATTTAGATGAATTTTGAGTATTAGAAACTAGATAAGGATATGGACACTAGCGTCAACACTATTATCCTTCTGTGCCTAGTAGTGTCCAGAAAGCTAGAAGATAGATATGGATCTGTGACTAATAGTAAAGGATATAGATCAAGTATTGAGCTTTGTATAGTGTATAGGTTGTCTAGGTCATTAGAATGATATAGGTCAATCTATAAGATAAGTATTTACACATAGTGAGATGGTGAATGCGAGCCTTTCGACAATGAGAAGGTCTAGAACTTAAGTGTAAAGCCTGGATTGGTATTTGTTAAATGTAAAAGATTGAAATGCTATAAATATTCAATTTTAATATCTATAAATTATTCTAGCAAGAATCATGGGTTTGATTTCCTTGAGTTTTCTCTCTCACAAAACTTTGTGTTTACTATGAATTACTACATGAAAATAATATATAATACCCTACCAAAATTAAAATTTGTTATATTAAACATGACCTAATTTGTGTTTCCTTACTTCTTATTTTTATGGCCAATCTATATATGTTCGATGTTTATTTTGAATTTGTAGTGTGTGTTTATGTTTCATTTTTGTAGCCAAGATATGGTGGTAAAAAATATTTATATCTTTTTCCTTGTTTACTATCTTGTAATTATAGTTATGCTCAGGTTTGTGATGAGCAAAGCCAAAAAAAATGCGATAATGCGATGAATGAAATACATGTCATTCATGTAGTATTAAATTATAGTATCTTAATATCTTGATTTTGTGTCTTAAGATGAAATAATTTGTTTCCCTCTTGTCATGCATTTAAAATTGTGTTTATTGGTCTTGGTGAGTTGTTATTTTGCTATGTTTTTTATTATGGGAAATATAGTTTCTAGAACCCTGATAAATTGGGAACATTTGGTTGGAACAACTTTGTACCTAGATGCATAATATGATATTTATACACAAGAGGTAACAATGCCTCTTGGTGAGTTGTTATTTTGCTATGTTTTTTACTATGGGAAATATAGTTTCTAGATCCCTGATAAATTGGGAACATTTGGTTGGAACAACTTTATACCTAGATGCATAATATGATATTTATACACAAGAGGTAACAATGCCTCCATACAAGTTACAAACATGGCTAATCCCCTTTAGATATATTTTAGACATCCAACTACAACGTGGTTAGGAAAAGATAATGTATGGAAAACTTAGTGGGATCTATACATTATAAACAATTGTCTAAGTATAGTTACTATCGTTTCACTTTAATTGTGATTTTTTTGGTATTAATTTTAGATTTGATTGAAATTTATAATCTAGAAGGCATCTTTATTGATGTAAATAATGTGATGTAATCAACATTTGTCCCATCCATGTCTTGGGAGTTGTCGGTGTCTGTCATAATATTGGTAGGACTTTACTGTGTTACAATGTTGATTTTTATTGAGAACTTCCTTGATTGTATTGTTTCCAATGTAATTTCTTTTGCATTATGGAACACGGCATGAAATGTTATAATCAAATGTATTTGTTCTACATTGATGTATAAATGATATTTAGAATGTAAAAGTAATATAATAACATGTCATGTTTGATATGTAATTTGTACTTGTATTTTTCAAATATTGACAATGACTACAAGATGGGAAATATGTATTGATGTTTCCTTGACAATTATTGTGATTTTTTTTGGGTAGTTTATAACATTATGACTTTGTCATGGATGAAAATAGGGTTCTCACTTGACTTTGTCATGGATGAAAATAGGGTTCTCACTTGACTCCTTCTGATTTGAACATTTTAGTTGTTGGTGAAAAATGTCTTAAATTTTATTATTTACAAAGATTTTTCTTTGATTGGAATGTTATAAAAAGTCATTTAGAAGTATTGGCGACTATAGATTTACACTATGTTTTAGAAAAAAAATAAAGTAATTATAATTATTAATTTACTATGATTTGTTTGTTTCTTCTTTCCCTATTTTTTATTATGTGAGAAAATGGTGTTTGTACTTGTATGATTTATCTTTTATAATTCTATTTATGTTTTGAATTTCGTTATGTTTAATTATTAATTTATGATTGTTATGGAATAGGATTGGACAATCGATTTTATAAATACTATTGAAGCATGTATTTATTATTAATATTTCATTTTTATTAATAATAAAGTTTGAAAAGATGGGTCTTGCAATGTATAATTAAAAGGAGTTGTGATTTTATGTTACAAGGGTATTAGCTCACTTATTATAGTTAGATTGCATTGCTTATGGGTTTTAGCCTTGTGTAGATGTAATTGTATTGATAATTTTATATTCATCCAGGTTTCTACTTGTTATTAAATATTTTTAGAGTTTACTTTCATTAATAAAGTTTTGTTTCTTGGTCTAAACTCATCTTGTAATATGAAAATTATTTTGAACTATAGTTTGTGAAAAATGTTGATGTGTCATTAAGAATTTGTGTTGCCATTACAAAATATACATTTCATCTTAATAATGCATATTGATAACTGTCTATTTTAGTAAGGGCTTAATAAGTTAATAATAATATTATATAAAAGGCTTGGAAAGTCTAGTCTTAATTAATTTTTATGCTTGGAATTCATATGTTGCATTGTGTATAGTAATATTATGATTATTCAAAGGATTTCACTTAACTTCACTCATCCGTAATTTAATTGGAAGCATTTTGATCCCACATTTAAAAGTAATAATATATCACTATAAATTATTAAGAGTCCCTTCCATTGTTTTGAATAAAATTAATTAAGACTATAGATTAATTAAGACTCTCAAGTTAAAGATTATCGAACCTAAGAACTAATTAAGACTAATTATTAAGTCAATTTACATTCCTCTCACTCTTTAACCAATAAATATAAACATAAATAAACTCCTCCACTTTAAATGGTTTCATATTACATGATTCTAATTATAACAATTTTGTATTGCATGGTTCCAATTAGACCATTGTCTAATCAAACAAGTGTCATGATGCAGCTATAGTACCTCCTTGTCTGACAAAAGGCTTCAGTGGAATGTGGTTTCAAGGAATACATGTGGTCTCATGGATAGTTATGATTGTTTGGTACACACAAAATGTTGTTCTTGATAAGGATTTATGGCTTTTAAAACACATGCCTCACCCAAATATGGCCTCGTGGATTCTAATTATTGTTAGTTATACACAAAACAGGGTTATTGAAAAAGATTTCATGATTTTTTTGCAAATGAAAATGCTAGGTGTAAACCCAGACTCAACAACCATTGTCAGCATCCTCCCAGAGTCTATCATGTCAATATGGAAGCTTGGGAACAGGGTGTGCAGATCCATCAAAAGATAATGGAGACTAGATTGGTGAGATACACTGTAGTTTCAAATACTTTGATAGACATGTATACAAAATCTAGAAGCAAACAAAAGACAAACAAGTTATTTGACAAAATGCCTCAATAAGATGCGATCTCATACACTACAATTATTATTAGTTATGCACAAAATGAGATTGTTAGAAAATCCATGGATATTTTTAAGAAAATACATGTGGCAAGTCAGAATCTAGACTCTCTAAACCTTGTCAGCAACCTCTGGATTGTACCAAACATGGAGCGTTGGAAAAAGGTGTAGATCGATGAAAACATTATTGAAACAAGATTTTTGATAGATGTTGTAGTGGTGACTGCCATGGTAAACATGTATGAATTATGTTGGAGTATGCAGAAGGCACATGATTTGTTTGAGAAAATCCCTAAATGAAATGTGGATTTAGGGAATGCAATAACTATGGGATATGAAAAAAATGTTCTTCTTCGTGAACTTTAAGGCTTTTCCATGAAATGTCTCAACCCAATGTGGTGTAATCAACTATAATCATTGATGGATGATCTTTGAAGCAAGGTATAGAGATTCAAAAAACAATAATTAAAATAAATCTTTATGCCATGACAGTCATGTATGTAAAGTTTGGAAGTACGTAGAAGGCACAAAAATTGTTTGAAGAATGCATCATCCAGGCTTATTCTCATGGAATGAAATGATTGTAAGTTAAAGATGGAAACAAAACAAAAATAAATAGAGACACCACCGACACAAGGCCAATGATCACATGAGTAGCTCCACCCAACATCCCCTACTATCTAATTTGTAAAATATGCCTGAACCCCACCCTGTAAATGCAGGTCATAGTATTCTATATGTTATTAGATAACTTTGTGAAGTTAACAGTGAATCAACAATAATAACAACAAATACAAAGATACATATCTTAAAAGGCCGGTAACCTATGAGCTTATGAGTGAACACAATTATATTATTATTAACTAAACTTGCTCAGATTTCCTATACATACTTTCACTTGACAGTAATAAATTCTTTGGGCAGCATGTTTGTTACTCTGCATGGATCTTTCTTCCCGTCTCTTAACCAATTGAACTTGGTTGAAGTTGTATAATTGCCTACTTGGGCAATCATGGAGCCTAATCCAGGCTTAATTCCTTCAAGAGCAATGACCCCATTCCGAGCAATGTTGATTATAGTGGTTATATTTGATCTAAAATATCAGTGGATTTCAAACACATGAGCTTCTATATTTCTCACTTTGAAGGGATAATGTAAGATCCAGGCCTGCCAAACCCCCACCGACAATTACAATGCCCGATCCTTCTCTGCTCTCTATGTGTTTGTTGTTTCGTCTACTTTCAAAGAATCCATAGATGGGCATAGAGATGAGGAGGATTCCTCAGACATGTACATTTGCCCTGCACTGGCAAGTGAAATGGCATGGTCTTCAATCTGCAGTCGCCCCTTACATACACATCCTTTAAATAGCCATGATAACTAGCAAGCATGTCAGCATTATTCCTAAAGGGGTCAGAAGCAAATAAATGCAGTAAAACATTCCAATTCACTGCTTGTCAGATGAACTATTGATTGTTTAACAACTAGTAGAAGACGAATAAAAATATTCATATTTTACAGCAGACATTGGAAAATATTGTAGTTTTCAATGAACAATCTATGGGATTGGCAGTCAACAAGTAGGGGCTTCACTATAGTACCAAGGAGGTACTAATAATACATTATCTAATCATAAAGAAAGTGGTAGACCTTTAATTAGACACCAAATTTTTTTAATATCTCCATAAAGTGGTAATTGAATGATTCCTCTGTTGTTTCTAATTCTTGATGATTATTTCTACATTTGAATTATCTCCTTCTCGATTATGTCCTAATTTTTTTTATTAGAAATCTGGTTTCACGTATATCCTTATTTTCAAGTCTAATCTTGCCTCTTAAAGTAATAATCTTCCTCTGGTAAACCAAAAACAATTATTCTATTTGGTCTTCAAACTAAGCATTATGCGACTATGTCCCTGTGCATATAACTTCACTCTGACTTCTCAAAATCTTAATAGACTTAATACATTTATAACTAGTCTTTGAAATTTTATCTATTTTCTTAACTTAGTATGTAATTAGTATCCATCATTTTAGGAAGATTTTAATCAATTATGTTTATAATTTTCTTTAGTTTTTCATAAAAACTATTTTCTTTTGCATATAAATACAACTCTGCAACAAAAATATTTAGCATCTGGCAAGTGAAAGGAAAATATTAATGATTGATCTAATTCTTTATTTATAAGTATCAAGTAGAACATGTATCTGTGTGGATTTAAACAATCCATGTTCCTTTATCAAATCCATTACAATAAGTTTATTAGTAATGGGGAAACAATTAGCGCTGTAAATATCATGTACTTCAACAACCTTATGTATGTTTATACGCAATCAACAATCTCAAACATAAATCATATATGAGACCTAGACAAAGTGTGGTGCTCTAGTTTCTTAATTGGATGTTTAAAGGAAAAACCTCTTTCATTATGGTTTTTCTGCATTCTAAAATTATAGTATAATATGCAATCATTTCCCCCCTAGAAAATAAGATAAAATTGTAAGAGACCATATTTTTTATTTAGGGTGAGAACATTGACAAATTATATTAAAATAATATTTGTTCTTCTACTTTGGATATCAAATCTTAATGTCCGATTGTGGTCAGTTGATTGTTTTATATATTTATATATATATATATATAAATAATTATATGCAAATTAGTATCTCTTTGTCATTTATGTGTCTGCAAGTACCTAATACTTTTTATGATGCAATCGGTTATGGGAACTTTGACATAAAAATTTAGTATATACATGTGCTAGCCCTTTGCAATTTTGTATTTGAGTATAACTTATTAGATGTTTTAGAAGTTGGACTGTAGGTTGTTTTGTTAAACTGCTCACTTCTAGGGTGGTTGTTTATCTAATTAGCAACCAGTAAAATATTTGATTTTGGCATTTCTCACTGATTAACACCGGGGGTTTCACTCACCAAAAAAAAAGTGAATAATTATTTTATTTTACTTTGAATTAATAATCTTGTTATGGTAAAAATAAAACATTCTTATATTTGATCTTCAAATCAATTATTGTGTAGCTACATCCTTATGCATATAACTTTACTTTGACGACTCTACCTATGAAAATATAGCTAGAAAATATTAATAGACTCAATATTTTTATAATCATAATCTTAAATTTTTGTAGAACTTTTCCCATTATAAATAATATATAATCATTATATATAATTTTATGACAATTTTCTCAATTCTTCTTGTAGTTTTCCTTAGTTTCTCAAAAAAAAATCATTTGCATATAAATATAACCCTACAACAAATATTCAAGTAAATTTGATAAAAACATTGTTGATCTTTCAAATTCCTCTTTTATAAGTAGAAACATGTATCCATGTGAATTTAATATTCCATTTTTTTAAGCCATTACTATAAGGTTATTGCTAATGGGAAAGTAATTGAAGGTGGAAATATCATATACTTCAATAGATTTATCCATGTTTATATACAACCATCAATCTCAAAATGCAATCATATAAGAAACCTAGACAAAGTGTGGTGCTCTACTTCCTTAATTGAATGTTTAAAGGAAAAATTTATTTCATTATAGTTTTTTGCATTCTAAAAATTATAATAAAGTATGCCATCATTTTAACCCCCAAAAAATAGGATATAATTTTAAGACATACCATATTTTGTCGATTTAGGGTGAGAATAGTAAAACATTGTATAAATAATAAATGTGCTTCTATTTTGGATATAAAGTTTTAGTGTTGGTTGTGATCATTTCATTGCTTTGTTGATACTAAATATAGATAAAAATTGTTGTATGCAATTTGGCATATCTTTGTCATGTATGTGTTTGTAAGTACATACTTATTTTTATGATGTAATTAGTTACGGGCACTTTGATGTAATAAGTTAGCATGTGTTGGTCACCCACAAAAAAATGGGACCTCTATAGAGTGACATTTTAAAATTCCCAGCACCCAATTGAGCCTAACTAGTTAATATTCATAAAAAATGCTAATACCTGCTCAATCTCGATTGAAAAGAATCCTATGTAGTTTTGCCATTAGTTGTTTGTCATGTTTAAATTCATTGTAACTCTGTGTTTAAGTTATGGTTAACCCATTGCACTCTCAACATATTTCCATACTTAGTCGCCTTTTGAGCTAATTATGTTTTCTACAAAAGTTTACTTACATAGGCTTTTCCTGAAACCAAAGTTCTAGAGTCTGAGATGACACTCTCCTAGAAACCTTTTAGGTCGACAAGTAAGCATCTCTTTGATTATGGGAAACTTTCAATGACTTAGCAAGTTTATGTATTTTATAGATCCCAAAACCAATGAGGAGGTGCCATGTTTCTTCTAACCCTCCCATGAGATCAGACCTGTTAGAGCTTGAGTGTTCTTGGTTGTGTTAGAGGTGTCAGGCTTATCAGATCTCAGAACTAATGAGGAGGGGCCACATGTCTTCTAACCCTCCTATAGCATTAGACCTATCAGATCTTGAGAGTTCTCAAAGATGTCAGATCTTAGAATCAATGAGGAGGTGCCACATGTCTTTTGACCATCTTGTAGTGACAAACTTGTCAAATCCCTAAGAGGTGTCATGCATTAGAAGTGTCAGGCTTGTCAAAGCCCATAACCAATGAGGAGGTGTCACATGTCTTATGACCCTCTCATAGTGATAGAATTGTTAGAGCCCTAGGAGGTCCCATGAATAAGGGGTGTCAGGATTGTAAGAGCCTAGAACCAATGCAAAAGTGCCACATGTCTTCTTAACCTCACTTGGAGCTAAACTTGTCATAACCCTGAGAGGTCTCACATGTCAAAGGTATCAAAGTTGTCATATCCTAATACTAATGCAAAAGTGCCATGTGTTCTTTCATACACTCAAATTGTAAAAGGTTTGAAAAGGCTTTAGGAAGGTTAGAGTAGGGTACATATTGAGACTATCAATCTAATAAATATATGACATTTATAAAAGAGACATATAGGTGGTCGATCAAGTATGCAAAGTTGTCAAAATGTAGGGCTCCTCACTGCATCTAGGTGATGTAGTACTCATTGAGCCCACCTATAATAGATCAACACATGGACAACCCCTAAGCCATTCATAATGCCACGAGATCTAGATGGGCAATTATTCCCCACACTCCTTGCATGTATTAAATTTGACCAAAGGAATATCATGATCTGACAACTCAAGGAGTCTCATCACCATTAACTAAATCTAAATAGGGGATTGTTTTCAAAATCTCAAATTAATGCCAAATTTGGAAACAACTATCTTAGACTTATGCCATCAACTCAGAGCTTAAATCGCATGATGTGAGCTCGCCAAATCCATTAATGCAAAATTTAATTATGAGCTCCACAAGGTCTTGACAGATCGACTTTACCATTACTAATTATCTACGTACTCAAATATTTTTGAGCCCTTTGCATCAAATTTTTCTTAGAGGCTAAAAATTTACCTTGTGCTAAAAGTGTTATTTGTATCAAGATCATGCAGTTTCATAATGACATCCTCATCATCAAACCCTAGATCAGGGATATAGTATAAAGACACTACCTTCCTATAGGGCATAACATGATTCAAGCACTACAATGAAGTATTCAAGGTAATCGAGAATGTTCAAAAATTGAGCTCAGACGTTGATGTTAATAATGATGAGATCAAATACACATATGAGCTTATTGCCATCAGAGCATTTGGGCTCCATGCAACTACGGCCAAACTAGATGGCTTCCCTTGTGCCAAACTACTCCACAACTTGTTGCTCTCTTCTAAGTGAAATTAGGATACCATGAAGTCACCCAACATTGGATTTAGAATTGTATACATATATAGGTTTGCATTTAAATAGTATTATAATCTCTTATACTACACCATAACCTATGAAAAGGAGTTAATGAATGCTTGGTCAAACCTAAAACATCTATGAGGTCCTCAAAGGTTGGACAGAGGATCTGAATCATTGAATCGATAAATAAGATCTCAATTTATATATAATCCAAATCTTTCGAGAAGGTGTGTACATGAGCATGCTCTTGCTCAACCACTTGTATGGGGTGAATGATGTTATGCACATCAACACCTACTAGTTTCTCCTTCTTAGTATCATATTGAAGGGGGATAAGGTCCTAGACTTGGGCAATCTCATCACCTTTAACCTCACCATACAGGTGAATGGGGCTTGCTCAGGGGGCAATTTCTACATGATGTTGTATATAGTTGGCATTGATTATGCCACCTTAGATTTTTGGTGTTAAAAATTCCCTCAATGGGTACTAATGGGATATTTGGTGTATGTGGTGTTCTATAAGATCTACATCCACCACTTCTGGAGTAAAATTTGGGACATATGCGAGTATTTATACCTATTCATGTACCAAAAAATCAACAAGAAGCACACATCAAGACTATCAGATGAGATTTGGGATTCATTGCAACCCATTAGTACCCACTAGTATTATCAAGATAACACCATAATCCAAGAAGAAGGTATTTGGGTGACTATTATGTTGTTACCATATACAGTCTTTAGCTACCTCATAGAGTAAAAGATTACATACCAGCTCATTCATAATGTGGTTGGCCATTGCCTTGGCTAGATACAGAAGCCCTATCTATCATTCCCCATGATCAGAGAATGCCAAAATTACAAGAACCTCCCCCACTAAAAGTTATGGCTCAACACCTAGAATCCTACAAGCTGGGGAAGGCAAATAACATGTAATGGGATCCCAATGGCACCATGCAAGCCCATGTGGTAAAGAATCAAGAAAATCTCAACATTACTTACCATGATGAGGCCCACCTTGATGATGATCTCCACCTTAACCCTAATGATGAAGCATAGGTGGTTATAAAGATTGAGGCTACTCTTTGCTTGAAGTTTTAAGTTCCTACCCAACTAGTTCTCGAGGAGTGACTGACCCCTCTATAGCAAGAGCCCATGCAATCAACTACTAAGGTCACCAAAACTATGATAGGGATTTATAGGTGAATTTTATAGGGAGTCTTAATAGTTGTCACTCCACCAACCTCAACATCTTCTACACCTACACCACCTCCCCAAGTAAGCCAACCTTAGGTGGTCTATGCTTTACATTTTTATAGCAACTATGAGTCCAATCTAACTAGGGACCAATCTATGGTTACCCCAAAAGCATCTACCTTAACTGGTGGCACTCTAGCTCAATCCTTAATTGTTCCCCAAGTTTATATAACCCAACATGGTTTACCCCTATTATGCCTCCTCCTACTCAGATGATCCCAAGTGCTCAATTCCCTATACTCCTTTAGTTGTAACCTTGTTTGGCATCCTGATTCCCTATATTTTCCATGTTCATCTTGCACCTTAGTTATGGACATCATCTACTCCATTGGCATGGTTTACACCCTCCATGACTCTCCATCCAACCCCACAGGCTAGTTCATCCCTTGGCATATCTCAAATGCCTAGTGTTATTGTGTTCTCAATGACCTTGACTAATTTTAATTACCACTACAGTGGTGAGTCCTTTGAGTACCCCTACCTTCATAGTGGCACCTATGACCTCCAATATTCTTATATTCATAACTCCCATTATTCCTACTACAACCTCAGGCACAATAATATCTATCCAGTTCTCACAGGCTTCATCTATGTCTACTTCTGTTGCTTTTACCTCATCATCTCTAGCACAAACAGACCCAAGCAAGAGATCCAAGAAAAATAAAACTATGGTTGCTCCTAAGAAGTTCATGCACCTTCCAATAGTTTCTACAACTTTCTATTAGACCCATGTATTTATCACCTTAAGACCGCAAGGAAATAGCTTTAACTAACCAATTTCGTCATTTATCATGAATACTCAGCTCTTGGGTGCCATTGATCCTCAAGGCTTTATGATCTTAGAATAATGGTAGTCTCATATGCTCCCTTGGGCCTCCTCATTTGTAGTTCTTCCCTTTGCTGCCATATTTCCCCCTCCATCCTTCCTTCCAGTTTCCCCTCCACTCTTATCTCATTCAACCTTTATTCCACCATCCACTTCAATTGCTTCCACCCCTCTAGTTCCATCTTCCACTACCTTAGACACATTAGTTGGGCCAAGTTGGGTCAAACCCATTGAGTCTTAAAGTGCATAAAGGCTGAAGATGGTCTATCATAGAGATCTATATGTATAGTGGTAGTTTGACATAACATCTAGGAGCATGAAGAGCGTGCTCATACAAACCTTCACTCATGAGGGAAACCCTATGGTATGAGGACTAAGCAATATCTTTTCTCCATCACTAAAGTGAAGATTTTGAGTGGAGAATATAGGGTAGTAGAATACCTAGTCTCAGTGTTTTGAGCCAAAAATGACCTTATGGAGAAGATGATAGAGGATCTTAAGGACCAAGTTAGAAATTTGGAGTCTCAGGTAAGGAACACCTTCCATGTGGGTTTGATTACAAAATTAGAGGTGACACTTACACTGTTGTTTACAACCCTTGAGGAAGTGACTAAAGCTCTACCATTGAGCAAAAATCTTCTCTAAAAAGCCCAAGTGTACTAGGAAATAATTATCTGAATAGATGATAAGTGTAGGAAGATGGTTGTTGTCATCAATAAAGGAATGTTCACATAATTGAAATTAATGCCCATCGTGGATATAAATCTATATTAGACCTTTGTAGGGACCATGAGGACATCTATTAAGAAATGATTGAGTATTTCCCAAATAAGCATTGAGCCATTCAAGAAAAGTAAGGGTCAAATCCTTAATTATTTTAAATATGTCAGCATCTCAATGTTCTTTCATTCATATGGCACTTTATTTAGAAGATATGAGTTTGGGGTCCACCTAGCACACTTTAATGAAATCATGAAGAGAAAGGTAGTCAAATCCAAAATATTAGGAGCCAAGGCTATCTTGGAGTTAACCACACAATCCACAACAAACATCAGCTAGGTCTAAGAGATGAAAGTCTCCTTAGAGGCCCCACTCAAAGCCCATGAGATAATGTTGATTTAGGTAGAGATCATCTTATGAGAGCCATCTATTAACCTATATAAACTCGACTATGAGGCAAACCTCATTGATCAATCATTGACATCTCAATAGGCCCTACCAAAGCTGATGGGATGTGGTCCACCTATAACCTCTTTTTGATTCTCTCTTAGTGGGTCTTTCAGATTTGGTTCTTGATTTTAGGGAATGGGGAATCTTTTGTTGTAGTTATGTTTTAACCATTTTAGGCCATTATGGCCAAGAGTGGGACCTCATGCTACTAGGAGATACATCCCATTTCTCTTCTATATATACCATTGTGAAATATTTTGTTTGGGTTGACTTTATTATAAATGAACACTTTTAGATTAATATGAATTTGGTTTTTTGTTTAAATGTGTCTGGTCTTCATGGATCTCTTCCATTTTATTTATGATTAAATGGATAGATGTTAACGTTAAGGAATTGTAATTTATGTCCCTCTACAATATTTATGCTTTAATCAGGATGAGCTTCAACTATTCTAGTTAAGTTTTTTAATTCTCTTTGCCTCATTTGAAATCTATGAGGATATATGTGTGATTAACTATAGGCCTGCTCACCTTTATTCATAACAAGAATCATTGAATCAAGCATTCACCCTTTCTCCTTAGACTCTTTCCTTGTGTGATTGGAGCTCGAGCCTTTATGAAACTTAACAAATAGTGGTATAACTATAGTTGGGCATGATTTCGATCCCTAAATCATTTTTATTTCCATTTACTTAGAGAATTCCTTTTTTTGCCTTACTCTCTCTCTCCCTTTGATGTTTATTTGTTCCCAATTGCCCTTACCCTCCTTTTAGAAATTATGAAGTTAAGCAAAGTAGGGATCTATTGGTAAAGTCTGTTACAATTGGTCTAGTTAATAGTAAAGAAGTTTTGTCTCAATGAGAAAATAAGAACTGGACCTCTGACGGTAGCATTACATCTCCTAGATATTTTTTCCAAGCAAGTTATTTAATGGAGCCCAATACCTACAACTCGTGCCTTAGATTATCTCATTAGCAATCCTAAAAGGAGAGGATGCAAGTCCCCCAATTATTCCTTGAGCTCTCTCAGTGAATCTAACTCAATAGATGCATTTGGGAGAATGAGATCTTATACCGAACAATAGTATGTACATGTGTTAGCCTTTACAATGACCTATTTAAGGTGTTATTGATAAGATGTTTTACAGGTTGGATTATAGGATGTTTTATTAAATTTATTAGTTCTAGAATGGTTTTTTTTTAATTTAGCACCCAATAAAGTATATGATGATGGCATTTTCCTTTAATTATTACTAGGGTTTTTCACTCACCAAAAAAATATAAATGATTATTTTATTTTTTGCAGGTTATTTGCATAGAATCTGACTTAACATACTTAAGATCTTTAGAAAAGTTCAATCCTTTACTTGAGAAGTATGACAAACCATTTATTAATGAGAATGTTATAAATCTTATCAAAAACCCATTTGCCTTTAGAAAAAAACTATTATGTATATTAAACATTGGCTTCTTTTCAAAATTTGATGCCATATGGTAACAAAATCCATAAAAGCATTGCCAAAATTGTAATATCATTGTATTATATGGAATATTAGAAACTAAGCATTGTGTTGTTCTCATTACGTTAAATATATAAATCAAAATTAATTTAAGCATTGATTCATGCACCTTGATGTCTATTCTTTTGTGGTTATCTTGTGTAAATTATTCTAAGTAAGCCTTATAATAAGATGTCAGTATCTTTCATGAACTATATGGAATGTGAAAAGAGGCTTATGAATAGTTATTTTTGATATATCCATTATATATTGTAATGAGATTATACTTATGTAAGAGTGATAGTGAATTATTTATTGAATTATGGTTTAATTATAGAAGTGAAAATAACTATAAAACAACACCTGCAAGGAACAACTTCAATGAATCTCTATTAAAATTGTAACTCAATCCTTGTTATTTTTAACCATGTTAAGTTGATTATGATATTATTCGATAACCATATATCTAAAAATTTAAATTAAGAATATATTATCGACAATAACATGGCAATTTCCTTCCAATGTGCTTACTATTAAGGAAATTCCCCACCACGAAAAAGCAAATCCATTTCATACTAAATGCAAAATCATCAAATGGGACAATATGCCCATAAGCATGGATTAAATAGGTGTTTTTACAACAATGATCCCACACCATCAAATTTGTCATTAAGAACTATTATTGCCTTCAAAATTTCCCACATGGGTATTGTTATGGAAAATTGTGTTACTTACTATCAAGGACTATTACATTGCTTACTATTAAGGAATATTAGATTGCTTTAAGAATAATTACAATTATAACAATTCTATATTATTGGTTCCACTTAAAATGTTTCCAATTAGGCCATTGTATAATCAAATAAGACATTATATAATAATAGAAAAGTGTATAAGAATGAGTAAGGCAAATGGGATCTATCCTTAAGGAAATTATCTCAAGATGTACAAAATCATTAGCAAAATGGTGTGGCCATAATGGAAAATGGGAAGAAATATAACATTTTAAACATGCTAAGCAAGAAAAATGTTTAGGTTAAGCTATTTCATAGTATCAACCTCAAACTTGTCTACAATCCCAAGATATGAAACTTGTCACCTACTCAACAAGATATTATTAGGCTATCATTTGAAGGTCATGATGGTGGACCTGATGGATTCTAAAACAGGCAATCAATATAGTATTTGTCCAATGACTATTCAATATATATGATAAAAACAAATCAATCGAATAACAATAAAATAAGTTTCTTTGGAACAACATCTTTCTATTCACGTATGTTTTTTTGTACCTAAAAGGAACTCTTTGTCCATCATGCTACAACTGATATAAGGTTTGTAGATAAAATTGAACACTTTCTTACTACAATTGAAATAAAGTCATGGAAAGTGAACATTTATATCACTCACATAAATCAAAAACTCGTAACTTACACTAACATATAACAACTTCTTCAAACAACACGAGAATAATTACACATATATACAACTTGTTCAAGGAACACAATTCAAAAACTAAAAATAATTAACTCCAAACTTTGTTACTCTATCAATGTTTAAAATTTGGCTATTCTATCAACAAATTTGGAAAAAAAGTTATTGAATTGAATTTAAAATTCATCACATATTTAAAATTCATCACCAATACCACATAGTTTAGAAAGATATATTTCATACAACATTAGATTTTATTACTTTTTGAAAAAAAAATAAAAAATCACCACTTCTTACAACACTTTCACCTCTCCCATGTTCAATTCCACTCTCAATGGTTTTATCAAACTACGAAATAAGGGCGTTTCTCCTCATTGAAGTCTCCCAAACACATGCATTCTCCAACATTTGGAAGAATACATTTCCAAGCCCCAACAACAAATAATTTTTCTATAAACCATAGTGATGAAAAGAGTTTTTCAGTGACCTTAGGACAACCAATTATTTGGAAACATTTTCCCTTATCATAAAATAATAAGACATAGGACTACTCTCTCGTTAGATTGGAGTTGGAGTTCCAATTATAATTGTAATAGGATTTGGAGTTGGAGTTGCACTTTTTTATGAGGAGAGCTTCATTTTGAGTTGTCCCAAAACATTAATAATTGACTTCAATTGTGAGCTAGAAGGAGTTGACTGGACTCTCTTCACCTAATAAAAAATAATTACAAACTAATGAACCTAGGATACGATACTTAATCAAAATATAGATTCAAATTAAATACTTAAGGGATTATATTATATTACATTTTTTCCCCTCTTTATCATCTTAACTTGGCCATCTATAACTTATTTCTCCAACTCTTGTGTTGTCGGCACGTGAACTACATGGCATCCTAGGAACTGTTTCTGATCTCAAATCAAATTAATTACTTTAATAAACAATCATCTAGATATGATATTCAAGGATATTATTTCAGATGGCATTATGTAAGCTCATAAATCAAAACATCACCTTAAGGTGCAACACTATATTTTCCTCATAAAATTACTCTTTTGTGACTAGTTTCTTCTTTTATTTTAGATTTATAGAAGGCCATGACAACATAGGGTTGTTCTTCATCTTATTAATGGAAACCTTCTCAATTTATTGAGTCGTCTATCACATCAACATTATCCATTGTATAATATTTCATGTGTCTTGAAAATAAAAACACCTTATCAGAGTGCAAGCTTCATTAGTGTCTTTGAAGTGAACAAAACATGTGTTTCAAGTGGCATGTTTTTAAAGTAAAAAAATTATATCACTATAGTTGGTTGTAAAAATCATATGCCGAGTGATAGAGGGACTTACCATGTGAAACAGACAAATATGTAAGTGAAAAAATATATTTTTAGTATGCAATAATGAAGATAAACATTCCAACACTAGTAATGTAACAATGAAGAACTAATGGCACTTAGAGAAGGAAAATTAGTTGGAAGCTAAGCAATCATGATTGAAGGGTATTCTATAATGTAAATTTATTATCAGTCTCACTATAACACATGAACATTTAAAAAAAAATCTCTATATTGTAAAAGTGCCAATTCATAGCACATGTAAATCTATTATGTTTTGTGATTGAAACCAAGCATTTTAAAGGGATGTCATCTTGTTGCTTACCCCTGATCTACATAGTGCACTTCTAAATTATATTCAATGAAAAAAAGGTAAAGAATAAGATGACTTTCCTTAAATTAAAAAAAAAACTTTCATCATAATGGTTGTTTCGATGTCCCCATTGATTCATGAAATCTTATGCATGACTATTTAAGATTTTCATTTTTTAGACCCTTTAGCACTTGTAAGGAAGAATACTTGCCAATAAACATGAAGGTCAACTTCAAGTATACAAATAATTAGCATATTTTCCAACAAAATGTGGAAATTTGATTGCAAAGGAAACACAAACAATTATTTGTAATGCAAAATAATCACAAACAACAACATAGTCCCACAAAGAAAAAAGACTCCATATAAAACCTAATCAAACATGTAGACACCAATCTGACCTAAAACAAACAATACATGAGAGGATTCCTAGTTGGAAGGTTATGGTTCATTATCCATGTAATATAAAAAATGTCAACATGGAGTTTCACAGTAATAAGAGTAAGCTAGTGGACATATCCGTATGATGTAGCACTTTCAGTCCTTAGATGACTAAGCTCCAAATTGAAACTAGAGCTATAAATATTGAGAGTTAGTACATCTTTCGATAGGACTTAACTCTTCCTATCGTCATTCCTTGCAAGTCTAGATTTATATTGGTAGAGGAAATAATAAGAAGGGAACTACTTTGAGGTTGTAACACAACATATATATGCTATAGCTAATGTTTTTTCTTGAGGATACAAATTACACAGCTAAAAATAGTTGAATATTATTGAATGCATGATAAATTAATAACAAAAGGATCTAACATAATAACCACTTACCATGTGATGACTTGTATGCTAAAATGCAAGTTAAACCCTTCATGAATGAATAACTATCTTAATTACTTACATCGAATCGAACGAATAATAAAAACCATCATAATCTAAATATATCAAGCTAAGTTGGCTATTACACACATCATAAAACACACTTATTAAAGAAACTAACCACACAATATGTTTTAATGGCCTCTTACCATTGAAAAATAACAATCTTAGTAGGAGACAACTTCATATAAAATATGATAAATACTAACAATTTAAGTACAATGGAATACATTTTAATGATTTATAAAATAGAGCAACTAGTACTTGTCTCTCGTCCTCAATTGCCCTCACCACTTCCATAGCCTTTGTCCCTATAGCTTCTGTGGTTGATTTTTCATGTTCCATAGGCAAGATGTGCTACAATTTATTCAATCCCTTGAGTGTAATTAAACCAATATTGACATTGTCATATAATTTTGTCCTATCACGAAGATGGTAATTGCATTTCACTCCACTTCCAACAAAACTCTTGGAATGACTAACATGGGTTTCCTAGTCCTCATTGTCACTAGACTCATTCTCATTAATTTTCTTGATTTCCACAATCAAGTTCAACAAATGTTGTTAGAAATTCCATTTTTCAATTAAAAAATAATTAATCCTACTAAATTGGAAAGCCTACACTTGAAAACTATAAAATTCACCAAAATCTCTCGATCATATTCACACCACGATATTGATTCACTCTCATCATCATCCTTCGTAGAGTCATCTTCATTGTCATCTATGATTGCATTTGTATTTTCTTCCATTTCATTAACATCTTCCTCCATATTTTCAAAAGTTTTAACACGTCTATTCATTGAATCCTACATAAACATTCTAAATTTGTCAACCATTATATAGAAATTGAACTTTAATTTTACCTAATGACAAACCAAACAAATAAATATCATTACCATACCCATAGGTGGATCTTCACCAAAATATATCTTATACAGTTTTATGTTGCCATCTATTATCATTTTGTGAAGGACACACTCCTGAACCTTATGCATGTTCACCTATTTAAGCCTATCAAAATTGGCCAAATACATTCACTTTCAAGAATTTAAAAAAAGATCAGCTCCAAGTTGTACAAATTGTCACAAGAAACAAAAACAATTATGATCATTGCAAATATAACAAAATTTTAAAATTAACTATGACATAACTTATTCACCCACCTCTAATAAACACTCTTTGAATCATAGACATCTCGACATACTTCCTTCAATGCCTAAAAAAAGGTTTTATGTCATAACACTTCTGAAACTTATTGTGGTTGAGTTATGCACATGTTTGTTTCCTACCTCCATTCCTAGATGAAAGCCTCCCATCTGACAATTTGGGGACAAATGGAAGATTGTGTACATTATATCAATGGAAATTTAAACCTATCAAAGTAGTCATGCCTCACATGGGCATGAATCAAACACGATCAATATGGTTTGTATTGTCTCCATCTCTAATTTAAAATTTACAAACACATGTTAAGAACAATAAATTGAAAAAGGTATAATTAAAGTGCATATTTCACTTAAAATTTATTTTGAAAAAGTAATACCTCTTCCTTGGTCTCTATGTCTACTCATGAATTATGATCAAATCCTTATGAAATTAAAATATTTTTATGATCATTTAAACCAAACACATTAGTAGGAAACAACTCAAATTTATATGCACTAGCTAGATCACTGTGGAAGCAAAATAGTTCTCAAATTTTAATCCTTTCCATTGTAACACAATCAAGAACCATATAAATTCCATAATAAAACATGTAAAAAATTAAAATTGTCATTCTCATTTAATTATACATAGTAGCTAAAGAAAACACATAAGGGACTGCCATTAAATCAAGAAGGAAGTTACTTTGAATCTTTATTAAAAAATAACAAACCATAATCATCGGAAGAGCGACACCAATTAAATAAATACAAAAAATTAAATATTAAATTATGCAAAGTAAAAATACATTTTAAAATTTATATAATGTTTATTTGACCAAGGGCCATCCCTTAGGACTAGCCAACTTTGTTATTCTGCACCTGACAATACCTTTGTCAAGATGCCTTGCATGTTCTTCATTATTCATGTGCGATGTTAACTAACAATCACTAAGCATGCCTTCAATTACACCCACATGTCTTATTGTGCATGAAATTAAGGAAAGTTATAGATGTTTAGCCTTAGACCTTAGGGGTATCAAATGGGTTTTCTTGTAGTTATAACAAGTTTTTATTGGGTTAACAACAACCTCATTGTGGTAGTTAACAAATATTTTGGTGCTTCTAACTTTAGGGTGGCTTGAATCCATTATATTAGTGCCTTATATTCTATACCATGATGAGATATACTCTTATCTCCAACAATAATCCCCCCATACTTCTATATTCACCCATCTGCACTAACACCATAAAAGCAACACATGTAATATCATCATTTCCATCGTAGGTTCCATGGATTTGAAGGGTTTAATAATTAGACATATCAGACATTTGAACTGTAAAATTGATAAGAAACATTATCTCAAACTCACCTCTCAATACAATGTCATCATTTTAAAAGTAATTAAATGTATAAAATATAGCTCATATGTGCATCTGCAAATCAATATTTCATGATCAATTTTTTTTTATGCAGCTTATATTTCATCTACATGACTGTCCCATTTATAAAACCCTCAAAATTATAAATCATCATTTGTAATTTTATTTTTATGGGTGCACAATTATCTTGGAACCATATGATGGTTCTTCAATTTTATTATTGTGCTTTGATGAAAATGAAATATCAGACATCAATGAAGAAAGCATATGACTACTACAGATTAAATAAAGAGACGTATCATGTTAAGTATAAAAAAGACATTTAAGAAATTTTGGTTTCTTACTGTATGGGAGTAATCAAGGGAAAAGTTGGCAAGGGCTATCCATTTCAAAAAATCATTGTACATCCTCTATTCTCAAAAATAATTTAAAACAAACAAGTGTTTAACCCTAGTGCCAAATTTCATTCAATGGTTCACACTTAATTATTACATTTCCTTTTATTAAAGGAATTTATTTTTATATACATTGTATATTTAAATCCCAAAATATATTTTATTAATACAAACAAATATAACTGGGACAATCTCACACCTTGTATACACTAATTCACAATGCAATTTTTTATTTTGGCTATAGCTTAGATAGACAATACCATAGGAAATGTTTGACACAAGATATTATACATTCTCTTTATATAAAAATTGGTCTAACATTTTATGAAGCAAACCGACTTCAATGGTGGAACTATTGTAAAGAAGAGCCTTTTTTGTTTCATAAATTTATCCAAATTGTAAAAAGTGGTATAGAAGTCAAGGTGCCCAAAAGATTGATAGTGTTTCATGCCACGTCAAACTTGTAGTTTCAAATATGTCTACTTGGAACCCTTTCCCCCTGCTTGCATGGAGTGTAACCAATATAAGACCTAGTAGTAACATTATGGCACATTTGAACTTAATGTGTATTTGTCATGTGTACAACCAATCCTTATGCATTTATCCTCCCCTGCACCCCCTTGGCATGTTAGAGAATGGGTAACATGTATATTTCATGAGTTATTTGTTGTGTGGATTTGATTGATAATGACATTCTCGGGATGATTTTTTTATTATATAATCATGCCTACATGGAATGCTCATCACCTGCCTACATGGAAAGAGTTTGCTAAAATTTCCACCATTTATGACTATCCCTCCATTGGGCCATTTCATAATTATTATTTATCATCCTGACATGGGGGACACATGGAGATGGGACCATTCTACTACCTAAATAGGTAGACCCAAATACACTATTGATTGCTTGTTTTAGAATTCATCAAGTTCTTTGGGATACTTATTATAATAAGTTGTGGTTTGATGATTTTTTGACCTTACATGCATTATGTTTGGTTAGAGCTTGTCTAAAATGTGTCTCTAGCCAAATCACACTCTTTAGAGGTGATAATAAATACTATAGTCAATGTTTACAAATGTTAAGAATGTGGTCCAAACCTGAGATTCTGATATTGTTCACATATAACTTGGTTGTATAGTTTCTTGTAAAATGTGGTCCAAACTTGAGAGTGATAATAAGGATTATGCCACAAATTTTAGGCTAACAATGTTTACAAATAGATATGGTCCATTTTCCCTTTCATTTGCTTCCTTGTAAATTGTGATGGGTATGCCTCTTTAGGAAACATAATGCCCGCTCCCATTGTGTTCCTCATATCACACTATTTGATGCCATGTCGAACTCACACTTTCCAATGTGCTTATATGGTACCATGTCCTATGCTTGCATCGAGTCTAACTGTCATAGTTTTGGAGAAAACAAACAAAAGGGAGAATAAAACTACACAAGTCTCATTCCAACTATTGCATTAAAGACAATAGCAGTCAACTTAGATAACATATCTACTGCATGTTCTCTAACATGCTCGTCATAAGGTAGGGGCCATTCTATTGCCTAAATGGCAAGCTTAGAGTATTTGTCTAATCACAATTCAATCTATATGATAAAAATAATTCAATTAAATAACAATAAAAGAAGTTGCTTTAGAACAAAATTTTGCTCTTCATGTACATTTTTTTGAAGTCAAAATGAACTATTTATCCATCATACTACAACTGATATAAGGTTTGTAGATAAAATTGAACACTTTCTTGCTACAATTGATATAAGGTTTGTAGATAAAATTGAACACTTTCTTGTTATACTTGAAATAAAGTCTTGGAAAGTGAACATTTATATCGCTTACATAACTGTCCAAGCATATAACTCACAACTCATAGTAACATATAACATCGTCAAACAATAAAATCAGGGAGTGAAATGAATATTTACAAACTTTTAGGTGTTGTTAAAGAGGGGAGCTGAAAGTATCCCCACTAGCTTAGTGGTTTTTTTGTCCACATGTCACCTTGAATGATATAAAGTACAAACTACCTATTTCCATATAATTCTTAAAATTACTCACTAGAAATTTGTTTGCATAAAATAATTAAAAATCCACGAGACAAATAAATTAGAAAAGGGTCATACATTCTCTCACCAACACTTACTAAGGCTATAGTCCCGTGAAAGGGGCTTGCTAAAATTTTTCAACGGGTGGTGACAAGAAGAAAATTTAAGAGCCTTTCCCAAGTTTAGTGGTTCCATGTGTTTTTACTTCGTTTATGTTGAAAAAAATTAAGTGCCAAATTGTAGGAATTATATTTAAAGAAGTGACCTCGATTTGATTTATTGAATCCAAAAATTAATCTAGGTATTTATAGTTTCCATATTCAATACAAGGTAGAATATTAACTATACACTACATTATATTTCCCCCTAGATAAGTATGAATGTCAAATTGTGCTCTATTCAAATACATGACCCATAGTTTATGATTCCCTATGATTTCACTTAGATATTTTTCTTTTATTTAAAAAATTATTTTCACAAATCAAATTATCGGTGATCATGAACTCTTAGTTAACTATGACCTATGATTTTTAAGCTAATTCTTTAATGGTAAGAAGCTAGTTCCTAAATATAATGAGTCCTTCCTCTCTTCCATATTCTCATTCAATTAGTGAATTCAGATTTGTGCTTGCATTCTTCTAGTTTGAGTCCATCAAATGAAGTGACTCAATAAAGTATGCCATGAACTTTAGTAAAGAGTTGCATTAGTCAAGGGATGCAAAAAAAAAAATAAGTAGCATTCTGGAAGCATCACAAATGCTAAACAATTTTTTTTTTTTTGAATTTTACAAGATTTTTTACAAGTGTCAAATACAAATATAATTGAGATCTTTTGATGCTCATAATCCAAAACACATGTTTGTTCTCCAAAAAATTTCACAATGATTTGCTTAACCTAAAGAACTTTGCATCAAAAGCATATTTTTCATTTCAAGATATTCCTTATCCTAAAGCTTCTTAAATGTTTCCTTAGCCATTTGCACAAGTAGAGGTCCAATCTTTAGATTATGCAATGCATAATTTTTATGACTTTTAAGTATTAGGTTTTGTTGGTACCAATCTTTAGATTGTGCAATGCATAATTTTTATGACTTTTAAGTATTAGGTTTTGTTGGTATTAGACCATATGTTAGGATATAAGGATATTCAGATCACCATTTGATGTAAAACTTATACAAAATAAAGGTTAATGTCAGGAGTTAATATCTAAGACATTTACTTATTTCAATAACTTGAAAAGGTTAGAATTAAAAAAATATAAAATTAATAATTTCATGAATATGCCAAAGAGCATGAAATAGCTATATAGAAACCAAATTTGTCATGATTTTGTTTAACCTAGGGAGGAATAAATAATAAAATATAAAATTAGAGTTGATGGCATGTCCATGTTAATCAATTGTAGGCGCTGACAACGTTTCTTATTTGTCGATGCTTGAAATTTACAAATGTAATGGTAATAACAAAGGATTAAAACTAGATAAAAGACATTTGATATGCCACACTAATTCTTTTATGAAGTTGAAGTAAATAAAAATAGAAAAATATAAAATGCTTTCATAGTATCAAATAACAAATAATGTGTACATATACATTTATTTTCTTAAATCTATACATTAAGTTTAATTTCTCACTATTACGAGTCAAAAATGCAAGTATGAAAGGGTGTTCAGAGGTGAGCTTGACTAACAAAAGGTTTAAAAAATAAAAAATCCAGTTCCTTATACTTCTAAAAGTGTGTGTTTAGGCCGCTGAATGGTCCCATTAATGTTCATATAAATATTATATGGGCATTAAATATACAATGTATATATGTTGAGAGTTTTAAATAATTAGTGTATATATTATTTTCTCACCACTAAAGTTTTCTAAGCACAAGAAAATAGAATACACATGATGTTTTTTAGGCCATTAATGGTTTCGACCATTAAATATGGAGAGCCTTAACATTATACAAATTCCCTTCTAAACCCTTCATTTTCAAAATGAATACCCTTCGAAATCCACTATTTTCAAAATGTAGGGAATCAAGAACGTTATATTTGAAAAACCCACATTATTAAAACTCATCATTTTCAAAACAATACCATTTCAAGTTTGAGTTTACATAACTTTACAAAATAAAGAAGGTTCTATTCTACAATCCCACTAATAATAAAACTCATTAACATGCAAATATGAATTATTGTTCAAAGGTTTGCCTTAAAAATTCAAGCATGATATATTGCTTAGAGGTTTGCCTTAAACATGAAAGCATGAAAGAGTGTTCAAAGGTGAGCTTGAGCAGTGAAAGGTCCAACAAAAAAACTAGTTCCATATACCTTTGGAAGGGCCTCTTTTCTCCTATATTTTCTTTGAGCTCTAAATGTTGTCAACCAACTCGGAATACAAAAAATGGGAAGAAGCCATGAGGAAGCGTGTGTAAATAGTGGAGGAGTTGCAATGATTATTACAAATGGAGATGCTATAATGATTTTTGAAAATGGGATCATTGAATCTAAACGTGAGCCACCTTCTTCGTAAATAGCTCCCAAGTGGCAAGAAACCATTGTTTTCTTTTTCTGTTTAGTGGCTTGTAGATTTGATTGACAATCACCTTCTCAAGATGACATAATCCAAAAAAATTGTGACAATTTTTTAAAATTATATACTTGTGCCTATGTGGAACACTTTACTCCCTACATGGAATGCGTTTGCATAAAGTGAACCATTGAGAGCTATCCCTATGTTGGACCGTTTCCGTTAATGTTGTAGGCCCAAACGGACAAAACCTTTAAATAAGTACTCACAAGAGGAAGTAGAGTAGGGGTCATTCTGCGGCCTATATAGGTGGGGCCCCATTTGCTAGGCAGTGACAACTAAAATGATCCAATTTCAATCAATTTTCATAGTGGGAAAAAAAAATAGTTGATGGACAGTCTCCAAAGAAGAGTGGGAACAAAGAACTTGCATTTTTTGTAGCAAAGGGGTGGTTGACACTGAATGGCATTTCATCATTGAATGTGCTACGCATGTGGATATTCAAAGTCAATATAAAAACATTTTGAAAGTAGACAATGTAAGTGAATTTTTTGAGAAGTCTAGGCTTCACAATACATTTGATTTATTGATCAAATTTTATAATAAAAAATCTGATATCACAAAGAATATAAAAATATTTTGATGTTCCGACTCTTAATCCCTTAAATTACTCGATCTCATAAACATCATTAAAATCTTTCATTTCATTTTATATTCCTTTATTTTACCTTTTTCTTTTAAAATCAGTAAAATATATTGCTGCAAACATGATTATGAGGATAAAAGAGACCATTTAAACTTGGTGGGAACTCCCCTGATTGTAACATATTCTTTGGTTCCACGGTCCACTAATTTTAGTTTTGAGCCATCTCCAAGACTGAACAGAGAGCAGGGACACAAAAGTCCATGTAAGCCACTTCTTTGGATGAATACACTGGTCTACTCTTCACCATCACTGCAATGCAGAACACAACGATGCGATGCATATCATGGCAGAGCTTTACTCAACACCCAAGACTCATAAATTCCCCTCACTCAATAACCACATCCGCCATCCCTTTAGAAACATCATTTCTGAATGCAACCTCTCAAAATGTCATGAAACTGAAAGAATTCTCGCATGGGTTTTCTCTTGAGGGTTTAAGGATTACAGAGAAAATCAGACAGAGAAGGCGAGGGCGAGGGCGACGGCTTATATATGTAACAGTAAGTTTGGGTGGGGAAGGTACAGTGGCCAGTTCAGGAACAAAAGCTAGAGAAAGGAGGATGGAGAAACTAAAAGAAGAGAGGAGACAAAGAGAAATTGAAAACAAGAAGAAGGAAAAAGAATACCCACAGTGGGCAAAGTAAGTTTCAGGCATTCTTTTTTGTTTACTATTTGTATATTGGTGGACGAGGGAACTATTCTAATCTTTGTCTGATTGGGTTAGTTGTTTAGGTTGGTTGGGTATTAATTGTTTATGTTCATTATGGATTCTGACATTGGGCAGTCGTCATTCGTCTGGTAAAATGGTGTAGGAAAGTAGTTTTGTCCGAGTGGGCAATCGGTTGTAATAGATAGCTTAGAGTGGTTGACTTCCGAATATATATGTTGGTGTACTGGGATACTTTTGTATGGTGTGTGGAGAAATGGGTGTTATTTGTATAGGTGGGTTGAGCATTAATTTTCTATATACATTATGGATTTTTACATTTGGGCAGTCCCATTTCTTGTGGTAAAATGGTGTAGCGCAGTGGTTTTGGTCTAGTATTCAATATGTTCAAATGGGGTAGTTCAGAGTGGTTAACTTTCAAGTTTCAAATATGTGCATCAGTGAACTGGGGAACGTTTATATGGCGTGTGGGAAAATGAGTGTTATTTGTATAGGTGGGCTGGGCATTAATTTTCCATAAACTTTATGTATTCTTACACTGGGCAGTCCCATTTCTTATGGTAAACTGGTGTACTTCAGTGGTTTTGGTCTGGTGTTCAATATATTGTAATGGGTAGCCTAGAGTGGTTAACTTTCAAATATGTGTGTTGGTGAAATGGAATTTTTTGTATGGTGTGTGGGGAAGGGTGTTGTTTGTATAGGTGGGTTGGGCAACCATTGTTGACATAAACTTGGATTCTTAATTTCTTCCACTGGGCACTCCCAGTTCTTCTGGTAAATGTGTGTAATACAGGGGTTGTGGCCTGGTGGTCAATTTATTGTAATGGTAGCTCAGAGAAGTTATGCATGGCATGATTTTGGGAATAGGTGTTATTTGCATGGGTGGGTTGGGCTCTAATTTTCTATATATTTTATGGATTCTTAATACTTTCGTTGGGCAGTCCCATTTCTTCTGGTGAAATGGTGTAGGACAATAATTTTTCTCTAGTGGTCATTATGTTGTAATGGGTAGCTTAGAGTGGGGATGGTTGTCATTTTTTAAGGTGGGTTGGAATAATTGTTTGTATGCATTTTGGTTTCTGCCATCGTGGAGTTCCAGTTCTTTTGGAAAAATGGTTTAGCGCAGCACAGTGGTTTTGGCCTGGTGGACAAAGTATGGCTTGGTTGGACTGGCTTTCAAATCCCATCCAGTCCATTGAATTGCACCCAGAACATGGTCACGATCCTTATGTCAAGAGGTTAGGCACAGTCATGGATCCATATTGAACTTGGGTGTTCCAATAACCACAGCACAGCTTAGTTTTTGAGCCCTGAGCCTCACCAGCACAAAATTATAATCTTTAGTGGATGGCTATTGCCAACCTCTGATTTTTGGAGTCATTGCACTTGCCATAATATGGTTGAAGTTTAATAAGGCACAATAGAGGTTTAAGGTTGGGCAATCCAGAATCTGGGTAGCCTTCTTCTCTCTGGCACCAACATTGCTTGAGGGGTCTGCGTGTTGGGTGGATCACTTTTGGCTTATGGCTAGGTTATTTGTGGTCCAGTATATGTCTGGATATCCAATTTCACTGGCACTAAAATCAGTAATCACTTGATGGTTCCGAGTGCTAAGTGGATCATTATGGCCTTATGCTTAGGTTAGTTGCTAACATTGCTTGATGGTTCTACATGTTAGTGGATAAGTTTCACTTAGTGTTTATATTGGTGTAGGCTAGGGTTTGTTGAAATTCAAATCCTCTTCCATATCTTTTCAGGGAAGCTGGCCCTAAACTTGAGAATAAGACACTTAACTTGTCATCACGAATGGTCTTAATGCTTAAGGTGAATGCACCTAATGCCACAGTTTCAGATTTAATCCGCCTAAAGGGTGCTTGAGTATGATGTGGTTCCCCTTTATACTTTTAACATCTAAATAAGATATAGGGTTTAATAGAAAGTGCATAGACTGCTCTAAACACGGGATTTTTTTGGCAGGGTCCTTGAAGATGGCTGCAAGCACGATGTGGAGCTTCGTCAAGTACTTGGTGATGCCATAGGCAATCCAGAGCTGATGCGCGAGCGTGTATAATTTGCTCTTCTTAGCAGCCCACATTTGCATTTTATTCTGCTTCTATTTATGAACCACTCATTTTCCTCTTTGTGTTTTGGTCATTTTCAACAGATATTGAAGAGGGGAAAAAAGAAAGGGAGAGAGATTCAGAAACCCACAACTGGATCTGTACTGGCCATGAACGTTAGCTTTAGAGAGTAAGTCAGTTTCCTTCATTCACTTGCTAAAACGCTTTTTTAACTCGTCTCAGATACAGTTTACGCATTTTATGGGATTATGTTCCAAATCCAGATTTAACCAATAAAATGCAACTTGGGCTTAGGTTTTATACCTTTTTTTATGGCTCATGGCCACATGCAATCAAGAAAAATATTTTTGACAAGTCTTTAAAGATTCTCACAAATCATAGTTGATGTTATCTTAGGGCACCTAGCAGATTATACTGTGCATGCAATATAAAAGTGTGTGTGTGTTTGGAAAATAAACCAAAGCTGCAACTATCTCATTGTCTAAAGACTACATTGTTGCTTCCATTTGAGAAAATGCCAGCATTCATGCTCAGCAATGAAGGAAATGAATTTGAGAAGCTCATTTTTGTGTCAGAAGGGATAGGCATTATGTGAGAATTAGTGTAAGAAAAATTAGGGTCATCGTGGTCAAAATTTATAGAACAAAGTTAACTGTGCGATATTATAAATCTCCCATGTAAAAGATGTGGAAAAGGGGAAAAAATTACAAGAGACCTTTAAGCATCAAAACAGAGCATGATTAAAGGAATGTTTTTAAAGGTACTTTAAGACAATATTCTTGGCCAAGCACATTGACCACTCTACTCTTGGAATATCTAGGTCTGACTTGGCATCCATACCTTCTCAGGGAAGACTTTCTTATCTCACATGCTGTCTAAGATGTTATTTGAATATAACTTTAGCTTTGGCTTGGAGATTTTTCCCACTTGTTTGGAGAAATGCATCTTATATTACACCAGAGATCATGAAGATTACATCAGTTTATTGCATGAAATATTTAAGCCTTGTTCTTCTATGTTTTTCAATTGGTCCAGATGTCATTCAAAAATTTAGGCTCTAGGTTTCAAAAATTCAGATTTCAGTTTTCATTATTTAAGTTTTAGATGTAAAATTTTCAGCCATGATCTTAGATTCCAGGTTTGAATCATAAAAGAGGGTGTCGGAGTTCTTTCTTGGGCTTTTTGGGGGACAATAGCAATGGCTGCATTATTGTGCATTCATGTAGATGCATTATCAGTGGATGAAGCAACAATAAATCACTTGGATAACTGTAATGTCCCCTTTTCTAGATTAAAATAATTATATTTAAGTTGGGCCCGGTCATTTCTAATCTTTTGAACAACTTAATAATAATATTATTATTAAAATAAAAAGTATTTTTAAATACTTTGAAGTAAACTTAATAATATGACTAAGTGGCCAAAAAGTAATGTCGGCAACCTATGTTTTATTATTAAAATAAAGTAGGTTTGGAGTTTGAGTGCAAAAGGTATAAAAGAAGGTGGAGAGGTCTATTTTTGGCACCTATCTATCATCTAACAATCAATTCTTTTGAAGCTAAGCATGCTTGCTTGCACCTTCAGCCATTAAGGACAAAAACCCTCATTAGCTTTCTAATTTGGGGACGAAAACCCTCAAATTCATTTTGGTGACTTCATTCAGGGGTCACAATTGGGTAGAATATTACCTTTGTTGGCAGCTAGGGTTTAATTGAAAGGTGGTGCAGCAGTTTGGGACCCAGTTAAGGGTGGGCACAACTGTTTGGAGGGTTCATTGAGGTGGACACAGCCATAGGGCAGTGTTTGGGAGGTGGCTATAACTCAAAGAAGCCTTTGGGAATGAGGCGACTTCACTAGAGGGGTCAAACATTGGCCTTAATATTGTTTGAGGGTTAGAATATTATTGTTTTTCACTCATTTTATCAGCTGTGCTTAATTCTAATTGTCAGGCTTGCATTTGGGCTAAAAATCAGATTTGATGTTCAAGGGTTTCACCTCAAAAAATTATTATTTGAATTTACATATTTTGCAAGGGTTTGTGGCATTTAAATATTGTTTTTGATCTAAAATAAGTGTTTCCAGAATATTAAAGTTTTTTGTGGTTAGGGTTTGATAAAAAAATTAGTATTTGTATTTTCATTTAAAGGTTTATCCTAAATTCTGCTCTAAAAGAGACATTTCAGTGGTAGTAGAACCATCTCTTGGCCAACTGTGGGATTTGAGTTGTCTATAATGGATTGGCGATCTAAGTTCTTACCAAAGGAAGAATACATAGATCCTATCAAAGAGGTGTGAATGCGAATATAGGAAGAGCAGCAAAAAACTAAGAATCGTCTTGAAGAAATCAATAGAAAAGCAAGACAACAAGTATAGGTGAAAAGCAAACAAGTATAGGCGAAAAGCCAAGATATTAAGAATCAACTTATGAAGCAGTTTTCTATCAGCGATAAAGCCCTAGATTCATTTAGAAGAATGCAAAATAATTTTCCTATTCAGGAGGCATGGTTGGAAGAGTAGTGTGATAGAGACGAGGTCAAACTTTTTGCTTTTGATGAACATGATAAGAAGGCTGATATATACATGGTTTATAATACCTTTGAAGAATTCTTGGAAGTATATGCAAAAAATAGAAATATAAGTTTGAAGAAGAAAGATGGAAAGCCAAAACTTTAAAAGGATTCCAAGGAAGAAATTAGAAAGCAAGAGAATTCAAATCCGAAAGACGTTAGTGAGTAGCCCATAAAAGAATCCACCATGCAAGTGGAAAGTGAAGGTTCTTTAATAGAAACAACCATAGAAGTTCCTATCAATCTTCCAAGATTGCAAAAATCGAGTCATTGTTGTATGAGAGTAAGAGTAACTATAGTGATGAGCATGCAAAAAAGGATAATGTGTTTGTCGATGCCACTAATTTTGAATTACAAGGATGATTGTGTTAAGGCAAATCTCTCAAAAGCTCCTACTTCTCAATCATGAAAAGGAGGTAAGCAATTTGACTACAGCCCAAGGTATGAAAATGAAAGTCATATTTCAGATTTATTGCTTCTTACTATATCATTGCATGAAGTTTGTCATCATGGGCAACATGTAAAAAATGGTGATAAGATGAATAACAACTGAGTAGCAAGGGGCACATAGATCCTTTCACACAAATTCAAAATGTTGTGTGCATAAAAGAGTGAGATCCGGGTGATCATTTGAGCTACAAGGATGATCACTCCTTGGAACCAAGTCCTACACTTCAAGACAAGGCTATGGAGAAAGTCACCATTGTCGGGGTAGCGGGATACTGGATGTGGGAAGGTGGTAAGTACAATAGATGTTATTTGGTTGTTGTTCAAGGTCCTATGACTCAACAATGCATGGTTTTGTTGGAGTCAAGCTACATACAAATTTGCCACCCTTGGATGTGTGAAGGAAAAGTCAAGGAGGATAAGAGTCTACAAAATGGCTTCACCATTCTAGATTGTAGACTTGTTATCCACGTTTCCAACTTTCCCAACATTTTGCTAACAACCATACCAATGGTTCCTAGCAGAAGGTTGAGTGTTTTTCAGTTTGTCACTGCTGTTGAAGTATTTCCAGTCAGAGTGTGGTTGTTTCCAACCTCTAGATTACTGCCATTGATGTATTTTATGAAGGATTTTCAGTATGGTATCTGCTGTACTATTTTTTTGTTTGCTGCCAGTGACAATTCTAGCCCCCTTTACCCTTTTATGACAGCCATAAAAGGATTTTCATTGACATGGTGGAAGAATTTCCAGCCTACTGTCAATTTTGAGGCATGTGCAGCTAGTGCAAATTGGTTTCCAGCCAATACAAGTTTGATTTTGAGGAAGAATATGCAATGCTACAACTATGCTTGGGTCAGCATGAATGGACCTTTGAAAGTCCATCATATGAATGGAAGATATGAAAAAAATGCAATGGAAGAAAGTTGGGCAACATATCTATGAAGCATTATGAAGTAGTTGAAGGAGTGATGTTGGAAGCTCTTGATTTCCCTAGTGTGTGTGTTTTATGTGTAGGTCCGGCAATGAAGAAAATAGAAAAGAAAATGGATGAGTGTGGTTCAGTCCAACATGCTCATAGCCCATAGGTATGAGAAGCGAAGTGAAGAAGTAAAACAAGATGATAGTATGGCAGTGGCAGTTGAAGAGATAGTTGATAAGGATATGACAGCAGTAGAGAATAGTTTTCTAGTCATCATAGAGACAAGAGAGAGTGGGAAAGTGATTGTACAAGGGTGTTCCCAAAAAGACATGCAAGAGGAAGTCCAATTGCATCAGCTGGGAGACATAAAGGTTGTTCAGGGAAAGTCTTTGCCTCCATTTTAGAAGTGGCTGTTTTTTGACCACAACTATCTCCAATTCTTGGTAGATCGGGTATATGAGGTTATGGTAGTTTATAAGGCTTTGGAGAATGCAATATCAAGTGTAAAAAAAGAAAAGTGTAATCAGCCTATAAGAGAGGTAGAGAGTACGAAGGAAAAAGAAAACAAGGATGAGATTGAGCAATTGAGTTTGTTATCAGCTCAAGCTAATGATGAAGAGTATGGGGTTGTAGCTGGTGTTGATGGGATGGAGGAGATGCTTCTCCAAGTATTAGAGGCACATGGTGATGAATATGGAAACAATGATGAGGTGATATCATCATATGATAGTGGAAACATACCCATGACAGCTATGGGCCTGAGTTCTAGCACTAATGCTGCTGCCATCAGTATTATCAGCCATCACATCACTGCATGGGCACTCACACAAGTGATTTTGAAGGGGTTTCCAGTTACGAAAAAGAGTATTTTCCAGTTGGTGATGACTAATGGAGAGCTTTCAGTCCTTGTATGGCTACCTACTGCATCTACATCGATCACATTACTGAATTTTGCATGGGTTTGTCATATTTATAGCTGTTACATTATTTCTATATTGTCAGTCTTAGTATTTACAGTCATGAACAGTTGTACATTTGTACAATTTGAGAGGGTTTCCTTGCATGTTAATGTTAGTGGAGGGGTCCTATTATGGAAAACAATCATCTGAACCATCTGAGTGCTGATTTGGATGGAATTCCAAGCGACTTGTGGCTCTTATGCCTTGTTTCCAGCTTACATGCAAGTTGTGTTGTGCCATGAATTAGAGGGATCAGCCCACAATAACATTATGGAACCCACCGGAGCTCAAGGCTATAGTCATGAAGCAAGTGTTTGGGATCCTTCATCATATGCGAAGAGCAGATGGGTACAACAAAAACATAGTGGTGAGCCCTTGGGGAAGCCTTTGGCCTTAAAGAAATGTATGAAAGATGTTCTCATACCGTGGATTGAAGACTTCATCGAAAGGGAGCATATAGATGTGGGTAATGGATGGAGTAGACCCCATGATAATTGTTGGCAGAGGTTGTACCACTTGATAGCTATGGGACAACACCAACACAATGGGGAGAGCATATGGTCGCTTTTAGTCATGTGGGAGTTTGTGGGTGCCTTGAGACATCAACAAGTTTCGGAGGATCATCTTGTGGATGAATTGCATTCATTATCCATTTATGATTTCAGAGATATAATACACTACGTTTTTTGGCAGGTGTTATCCCACTTGACAGGTGTAGGATCCAAGTTCTATGGGCGCTATAGCATGACCGACTTCGACATAGTGATATTTGAGCATAGGAGGTTGCAATTGCTTGAAGACAAGCAATTTTGGGAAGGGTGGACTGTAATGTCCCCTATTCTAGATTAAAATAATTAATAATATTATTTTAAGTTGGGCCCGGTCATTTCTAATCATTTATTCTAGATTAAAATAATTAATAATATAATTTAAGTTGTGCCCAGTCATTTCTTATCATTTGGACAACTTAATAATAATAATATTATTAAAATAAAAAGTATTCTTAAATGCTTTAAAGCAAACTATCACATGCTAAAAAAGATAACAATAAAGAATTGTTATCCATTGTCTCACATTGACAACCGCTTGGATCAACGCCGAGGTGCACGATACTTCACCAAGATCGACCTTAAGTCAGGTTACCATTAGGTACCAGTCCATCATGAAGACGTTTGGAAGACAACATTCAAAACAAAGGAAGGATTGTACGAGTGGTTGGTTATGCCTTTTCGGTTTGACCAATGTGCCAACAACATTCATGCCCCTGATGGATGACATGCTCATTCCCTTCACTAAGTCATTTGTCATTGTCTATTTGGATGACATCCTAGTCTACAACAAGACTTGGGAGGAGCATTTGGGGCATATCTTGCATGTCTTAGACACAGTGTTCAAACACAAGTTACAAGCCAACTTAGCCTAGTGTATAGCGCCACACAGATTCAATATTTGGGCTACATTAGTGATCGCACAGGCATCCATGTAGATCCAGAGGAGATCAAAGTAATCCAAGATTGGCCAACTCTGTGCAATCTTACCAAGTTGAGGAGTTTTCTTGGGCTTAAAAATTTGTACAACTTTATTCTTTGTTTCTTGCACATATCATGGCCCCTTAGTGTGATCATGCGCACCAAAACAACATTCCAATGGACTTCTGCACAATAATGTGCTTTTGAGGAGCTCAAGTAGTGCCTTTGCACAACCCTTGTTCTAGAAATGTTGACATGGTCCACCCCTTTGAGATCTAGATCGATGCATGACTATGCACTTGGCACATATTTACACAACATGGACATCTTGTCGCCTATCACTTAGAGACATTCGACAACATGATTCAACAGTGCTCCACTTATGAGAAAGAGTTGTATGCCATCGAGTAAGCAACCAAGCAAAAGTGCCATTACATCTTGGCTAAGGAGACAATCATTCCTTTTGATCATAAGACACTATAGTTCCTTTGTACACAGAGTAAGCCGAAGAATGCACAACACATGAAGTGTATGACTGACTTGTAGCAATTCCATCTAGTGATCAAGCACAAGACGGAAAAATTCAACAAAGCAACAAATTGCCTCAGTGGATTGTTGGTACAAGCACTTATCATAATGCTTGACACGCTAGACCACATCTTTTCTAATTGGGTATCTCTCTACCTAGCAGATCGTGACTTTGTGGAAGCTTTCTACCACCCTTGCGCAGGGTGAACAAGTTTGTGAATTCCACGTTTGATAAGCTTTTTTACAAGCTTGGACACCTATATGATCCTGATGGCAGACCTTGCCATATACTTATTTGGGAGGTGCACTATTCCAAGACCACAAGAAACTTCAGCATTACCGAGATCTTGGCAACACTATAACAACACTTCTATTAGCCTTACATGTGCACAAACATTGAGCTCCATGTCAAGTCTTGCATTCCTTGTTGCATTGCCAAGCCCATGAACAAGAAGTTAGGACCGTACAAACAATTACCGGCTCCCTCCAACCTTGGGAAATCTATCATCATGGATTTCATGACTAGACTACCTATGACGAAGCACCATAATGATTGGTGTTCATTGTAGTAGATAGGTTTCACAAATTGCCATCATGGTTGCTTGCAAGGAGAGTAACAATGCACAAGAAACCATGCGTTTGTTCTTCAGCCATGTTTTGGTGCACTTTCGACTTCCAACATTCGTTGTGTCTAATTGTGACCCGTGCTTTGTCAACGACCTTTGGCAAGCCTTGTGGGAAATGATGGATACATAGTTGGACAGGTCTACAACATTTCATCCTCAGAAAGATGGACAAACATAAGTTGTTTACTACACACTTGTTCATTTGTTGCGTGTGTATAGCAGTGCACATCCGTGCACTAGGGATGATAATGTGCTTTACATTCAGCATGCCTACAATAGAGCTTTGCATAATTCTAGGGGCATAGTCCATTCAGACATGTCTTGGGTTCCAACGAACGACACCCCTAGACATATCTTGCAATGCACCATCTAGCATAGAGTCGGGCACACAAGAGAAGGAAGTGGACAAGGCACACAAATTTATGCAACACATCCGAAGTGCTCACCACTAGGTTCAACATATGCTCTTGTGCCAACAGTTGAAGTACTCAAAGCACCATGATGTGCATCACACACCTCATGAGTTCAAGGTAGGAGAAAAGGTTTGGTTGCATCTTCAAGATGAACACATCAAGGGTCCACACTATAAGATTTAGCCTCTGCGGTATGATCCATACACCATATTGTGCACAACAGGAGAGAACACATTTGTTCTTGACCCACCACAATACTTGGGTTTGCATCTAGTCTTCAATGTAGAACTCCTCAAGCCTTACTTCCCACTTTTGCTTGAGCTAGTAGCAACTCGACATCCTTCGGATTTGGATCTTGAACACTTGTGTGCAACCCTGAAGGATCAAATCATTGAAGTAACAAGAACACTCACGTGCCAAGGCACACATTGGTTGTTCAAAGTGGTCAAGGCAAGGTAATACGCTGATTAGGCTAAGTGGTACAACCTTCAACAACTTTAAGTTTAGTTCCCATAGCTGATTGAAGATGCAATGGGGATCATTGCACTTCAAGAAAGGGCAAATGATTTGGGTGCACACCCACACACTTGTCCTTTGCACAACTCTGTGCACTTCTCCTTTGCATAGCTGTGTGCAATGCGCAAGACTTCTGAACTCTGCAATGTGTTGGCTCTCCTGTGCAAATCCCTCTTGTTGCACAAGATTCTCTCAACCTTGCATCGCCGCACAGGACCTCTAGAACTCAAAGACCATATTTCAACACCTTGTTGTTGCGCGACATGCCAAGTGGTACTCTCCACGTGCAAATCATGTCAGAGCACCTGTTAGCATATTGCATACCTGAAGTTCAACTGCCACACCTACAAGAAGCCTAATTGTCACTCGAGAAAAAGATGAACTATCGTTTGTTGTCACCACCCTTTTGTAATGATGTATATATATTGTAACCGTCTGGCCCCTAAGGGATCAAAGACACATCCAAATAGTAAAGTGTTAGCATGCCTTGTGTATCTAGCATTTACACATATCTGTAATTCTCCTTTCCAGTTTAGGCAAATCAATAGGAAGTATTTCCCCTTTTTGATTACGGGAACCTAAATTCCTAGCCTTACTGAACCTTGTACACATCTGTACTCCTTCCCTATTCTTTTACATTGAATAGAAGTTGCACTATTCTGAAAACACTTTCGCATTCGAATGTGTTGTGGTTTTCTAATATATTAGTTTTCCTTTGCATGTTCTATAAGCCGTAGATTGCTAGCCAATACCATAGGGTTGTCCGTTGCACTAGAATCCTTGGCCCTGTGGTGTGGATCACATGAGATCACAAATCCGTTCTTTCAGGATTGATAGGACGGCCTCCAACTTTTTCATGGGTAGACTGGATGAGGCTATGAGTCTGAAATCCCCTCCTAATATTAGTAGGTTCTGCTAGCATTGGGATAACCAAAATGAAAGCTCTTCCATATAACTTTGTCGTTATTGAGGGGCAGGATGAACATAAACTGAAGCAATAAGAAATGATCGTTGAGTGGCAATGATTTGAAGAGATGCTGCCAATCCCCATCTATGTTCTTCAAAACAAAGAAGAGTTTAATGAGTTGATTGCCGATTGACTATTATTCCTTTGAATCTATTAGTTGCCTTTTGAAAACAGAGGGGGAAATCTCCTAAGGATAGATTTCTCTTTGGGTAGATTTTGAGAACTTTGATTTGGTTTCTTGGAGCAAGATTAAATCAATTCAATTCAATTTGATCATACTATGAATGAAAGAGTGCTTGTTGGGGGCACACAAGCCCTTACAGTTCCAAGATATAATCTTAATGATAGACCTGGGAGTAGCATTTGGGAGATCCTTTCACCATGAGATGATGAACACTGCTGTCCCCCTGAAGAAGTGATGATCTACGTTGGCCCACTGTGTGGGGTGTTGGACACACTTGACTCCTCAACAGTTAATGTTGTTTTTCTCTTTTTCTTCTTCAAGGTCCCTTTGCTAGCTTCTTTCAGAGTCTGCGTTCCTGAATGACTGAGGGGAGTAGGGGAAAAATGTTTAGTCGGGAGTGTTCGCGGAAACAATGTTCTTAGCATTGTTTTTATCATGTGGTGGGTTCCTTGATCTTCTGGAGTACCCATGGAGGCCAGAAGAACAATATCAATGCAAGATTTGGACACTTATGCTTCTTCCTTCTCTTGGATTGCTAGGATTTGCAATGGATTGGATGTGGAAACCTCATTCATTGAGTTCTGGTAGGGTGTTGCTTGCAGACATAGGCCTTCATTGAGGCTTTGCTGATTTGGGATTCGAATTGGAAATCATTCTGAGATTTGGATTCTACAATGGTTCCCCTTTTGCCCACAAATGGGTTAGGTTGTTGGTTCTTCATTTGAGTGGGAGAAGATGGATGTTTATCATTGTTTAGACATGTTTTCAGGATTTTTGCAACTATTATACCTTCCCAGCCAGAAATGGGAAGAGATTTCTATGGTCTTCATTGATGGCATGCTTGCTTCGGAAGGCAAAAACATAATTCTATTTTATGGTAGATTGCCTAACTAAATACACTCACTTCATGTAAATGAGGAAACCATGTGGTACTGAACACCTTTTTTGTACCCTTTGGCTAGTTAATGCTAACGCATCTCTCGTTGATGGACCATTGTTTTCCAGGAAACTTATAAATGATTTTGTACTATCAGGTTTTACGAATACCCACCGTAAAGATTACAAATGGTTCTAATAGAAAAATGAAGATCTATTCATGGACGGAACTGGAACACTTACAGTAAATGTTGAGAAGCCCCTGGGGGGTCACACCAACGTTATCCTTTTCACACCTATAACAGCTGTTCCATTAATTTTTTGCATTTACAATCTATCTGATTATAACTATTCAAAAAGTTGTAAATCAACTACCGGGTAGCTCAGCAATCTTCTTGATTAAATTATACTACCATTAATGGCATAATTAATTCAGAAAGGACATGAGACTTCTAAGATTGAATCCATTACAAAAATCATCTCCTTCCTAATTGGTATTTCACACCAAAGGTGTGTTTTTCCTGAATTGCAGTTGTACATCAGAGTGACATGCCCAGATCACATTCCTACCAAGTAAATGTCTCATGTGGAAACGAAAAATGTTCTATGGCACACACATGGAAGAAATAACTTGAAAACCCAAAAATTTAATTTATCAGTACCCACAATCCCGAAAATAAAATAAAATATAAGAACATTATGTAGAAGAAAGAAAAGATGCATGTAATCTTATGACAATGCTGTAAAACCATGTGTTTCCTTGGCTCCGTGCTTGTGTTGGATCCAAAAGCTTTACAAATGACAATTTAAACACAGAAACTAGATCAGAACAAGATTAAAATGTAGGAAAGTCACCTAACATGTGCTAAACTGCATATGAATGGGCACTCAGAAATTCTTGATCATATTACCTTTGCAGAATGACTTTTCAAGCTTAAATAACCAAATAAAAACTAAGGAAATGAAGCAATCAATCATGCTCACAAAATGTGTAGGGAGTATTTAATGAGCAAGAAATGCAGAAACAAAGAACACACAAGATATCTAGAACAATAATTATATTCACATGCAGGCAACATACATCAGATGACAGTCAGAAGACCAGACAGAATGCACATGAGAGTTCCCTAACTCTGTCCAGGACTTGTCTATAAATACCATGGCGGGTGTGACAGTTGCACCCAACGATTACCAACTACCCAACCGACCAAGACTGGATAAAAATTTGAAACTGGTCCATACATTACCCAAACGTAAAACATAACCTATGACAACTTTATTCAAGAATCATCTTTATTTAACCGCCACCAACTCTAATACAAAAGTGTTGGGGTACGTCCTCCAATTAAATGGGTAAAACTCCCCATTGTGGTTGCTCCTCTATTACAAATGGTAGTCCAAGAGTAATTTCTATGAAAATCTTTGCCGTGAAATAGTTTCCATAATTTGTTTTGGTTTATTCTTTTTTGTGAAAATCTCGGCAAATTCTACTTCAAAATAAAAAATTTCTAGAAAGATTTCTTTGGACTCTGAAGAAGCCATGAGAATCTTATTGACCAAATTTCCTTTTTTGAAATTTCCAATGTCGACCAACTTCTCAAATGTACCCCCTTGACCAAATTTCCTTTGTCGACCAACTCTTTTTTGGGGCAAACCCCCTTTAGTGTTGTAAACTTTGGTTTCGAGATAAGGGGCAATATCAATAATGGGTAATATGCTAGAACACAATGCTCTCCTTTAGGTGAAGGATCTCACAAAAGACTATTTGGTAATGTTCTTCTCTTTGGAAAGGGCCTTTTGGTGATGCTCGCGTGTCTAATGATGATCAAGTGTTTGGTGATGCCCAAGTGTCAAGTGAGGCCCATTTTATATAATCCTCTTTGGTTGGGGATGCCTAGCTTTGTAATGTCCCCTTTCTCGAGTTAACGCAAACGGAGAAGACCCGTAGCCTATTTTCATTCCCGTAGGCTAAAGGGGAGTGTTCTAAGAGGGAATGGGGCCATAAAACATGTTTTAATTCAAAGGGCGAGTGAAAAATAAAATAAAAAGTAATTATTAATTACTTTTTGAGGGTCAATTGGAAAATAGAAATTAAAAAGTAATTTTAAATTACTTTTAAGGTTTTCAAGTGGGAAAAGCTTTTTATAAAAGGGGAAAATAGAAGAAATAAATTATTATTATCAATCAGGGTTTTGAAATTCATCAGAGAGCTTGAGGCTACCCATATTTTCCATAGAGGACGGAAACCTGCGTTTGGAACCAGTGGAGGACGAAAATCCTCACACCCAAGTGGTAATTCCACCCTAGAATTACAATTGTGCGACCAGATTTGAAATTCAATAGATTATTGGAGGTTATTTGCTGATTATATTTGTCATCTCACTAGGGTTTGACGGTGTTATCAGATCTACGACCAAAGTTCGTCATTTTCAGTGTTTGAAGGCCTTATTTCATCTTATAAATCCAAGCCATTGAAGCCTAATCCATCTTCAGCATTCGGGTATGCTTATCTAATGAAATAGAATGATAAATTGAATGTTTATGATCATTATTGGTACTGTAATAAATCAGATCAGATCTCTGTTCAATTTTAATTTTCATTATATTTAATCATCATATGAAGAAATGAAGTCATAGTTTGCCTATCTTTATTGTATTTTCTTTACATGCAATTGGGTCATCATTAATTGTTCCAAAAATTCAAACAAGAACAAAAAATCATAACCAGCAACTTAGGGGAATCAGATCAGTTTTAGAAAGGGTTATTTTAGTGGTATCAGAGTTGTGATCTTGCTAGCTTGGTGGGTTGCATGTCAGTTCTAATGGTTGCATGTCAGTGTTCAGTGGTTGCATGTGTGGTATCAATCGTTGCATGTTGATTTTGAGCTTTGCATTTTAGTTTTCCTTGTTGCATGTTAGTGATCAGCACTTGCATGTGAGCGTTTAGTGATTCAGTAGTTGAAAGAATTTGTCAGGTTTATTTTAGTAGTATCAGAGCGGAATTCCTGCCAGCCTGTGGGAAAGTTGACATCGGTGTGATAGTACATGAGTGTTAGTGGTATTAGTGAAAAAGAACTGAGATATAACCACAGAGAAAGAAGAAAATTTCAGTCACCAGATATCGAAGGAGACATAATGGGTGATAAAGGTGAGAGACCAACTCTTACAGATGAGATGAGCTACAACCGGAAAATAATCGGACGGAGTCTAAAGGACATGGAAAAGACCGTTGGAGATATTGAGACGGCTCTGAAGCAATCCATGGCAAGGATAGCTCAAGCTATCCAATAGATAGGTATGGGCAAAAGAAAAGAAAACAAGAGGAAAACACATCTAATTACACTAAGGCATCGAGAGTTCATTTTCCAAAAACTTTTCGTGCTACTTTCTTACAGAGGGATGAAGAAATTCTTAATGAGGTGGAGAAAGTGCAATGGCCTACAAGTAATGATTCTCTCTCTTTGCATGCAAGATATGATGAGCTTCCGTATGAGGTACAACAATCCCTTTCTTTCAGATATTTATGTGACTTGGAAAGGAGGAATCCTAGAGGTAGAAGAGGTTTCCAACAGGGAAGACCACGGAGGGATATTCAACAAAAGTTGGGCAAAATTTCTCTTCCAATTTTTGATGGATCTAACAAGTCTACAGCTAGGGCTTGGCTACAAAAATTAGACACCTACTTCTCTTTAAATCCTATGCTTGAGGATGAAGCCATCAAATTTGCTTCACTCCACCTTGAGGGTGTAGCACATGAATGGTGGTACAATGGTATGATTACCTAGGGGCATGCATCCATCATCACTATTGAGGAATTCAGCCATCTGCTTATTGAGTGCTTTGACAGAATGGACCCATAGGTGCATTTCAGGGACCTAGCACAGCTGAAACAGGAAGGTAATGTAGATAATTACCTTGTTGATTTTCAGAGGTTAGTAGTCATGGTACTAGATGTCACA
Source organism: Torreya grandis (assembly GCA_037957365.1). Lineage (NCBI taxonomy): Eukaryota > Viridiplantae > Streptophyta > Pinopsida > Cupressales > Taxaceae > Torreya > Torreya grandis. The sequence continues at coordinate 4,319,311 of JARHVA010000731.1, read as the reverse complement.
GAGAGAAGGTTGGTAGTACTATTTGTTGAAGGGTTGGTTGAGCCTCTCAAGGGCTTAGTGAAGGCCTTTGAACCTTTATCATTGCAGGATGCAATCAAAAGAGCCTTAAACCTTGAATTTTCAGCTTCCAAAGGAAAATTCCAGCCCACAGGACAGCCCAAACAATTGCCATATGGACCACCAAAAACAGTTCCTTTTGGGCAGCCAAGGCCAAACAATATGGGACAATCAAAAACCTCTCCTTTTGGACGGCAAAGGAGGCCATTTCAGCAAGGTGCACAACAAGAATTTCCTAAAAACATCAAGGAAATTGAAAGAAGAAATGACTTGAGGAGAAAGAAGTTGTGCTTCACATGTAAGGAACCGTGGGAAGCTGGGCATAGGTGTCTCCCAAAAGGCCAAATTCATTACATTGAGGTTATTTTTGATGAAGTGGAAATAGAGGAACAAATGAATTCGACCGAAGTTGAAACAGAAGAGGAAACTACAGTTGAGGAGTCTACTGAAAATAGCACCCTTGCCACACTTTCAGGTTCACCAAAATATCATCCATTCAGAGTTCGTGGTGTGCTAAAAGGTCACAAGGTCACAATGTTAATTGATAGTGGGGCAACCCACAACTTCATAGATGAAAACTTGGTAAAACAAAAGAAGTTACCCACTGAAGACTTTCAGGGATTCAATGTAACTGTAGCGGATGGGTTTTTTATACCATGCACCAAGAGGGTGAAAGGTTTGGATATTTCTCTTGGTAATCATAAAATACATGATGATTTCTATGTGGTTAGCATAGGTGAGACAAATCTGGTTTTAGGTGTGCAATGGCTCCATTCTCTTGTAGAATTCACACAAAATTATAAGATCATGGAGCTGAAATTCCAAGCAGGAGGTAAAGAGGTCATTCTTCATGGTATGGCTAATGGAGCACCTAATACAGTTTCAGCTAGAAGCATGGAGAGAGCTTTTCATAAGGGGAACATAGAGTGGGCAGCACATTGTTTTGTAAGTAATTCGTCCACTACCGAGGAAAAAAGATCTTACCATGTTGATATACAGTCTATTTTGGATAACCATGGCAATGTTTTCAGCGATTTACCTATAGGGCTGCCACCTGATAGAGGATTTCAGCATATAATAGAGTTGGAAACAGGGTCTAAGCCTATGATGATCACACCTTACCGCCACCCACGTGCTTTCAAAGAAGAGATTGAAAAGACAATTAAGGAATTACTGAAGATGGGGCATATTAAGCCAAGTTCTAGTCCTTTTGCTTCTTCAGCTGTTTTGGTTAAGAAGGATGGAACTATGAGGATGTGTATAGATTATCGAGCGTTGAATAAGAAGACTATTAAAAACAGGTACCCAATTCCTAGGATTCATGAGTTATTAGATGAATTGCATGGAGCGGTTTACTTCTCCAAAATTGACTTGAGATCCGATTACCACCAGATTAAGGTAAGAGATGAAGATGTTCACAAGACTGCTTTCCATGCCATTTTGGGCATTTAGAATTTTTGGTTATGCCATCAGTTTAACCAATGCTTTTGCTACTTTTCAATCATGCATGAACCATGTCTTTAGGGATCAATTAAGGAAATTTGTTTTGGTATTCTTTGATGACATTCTGGTATACAGTAGGACTTGGGAAGAGCACATGCAACACTTGGATACAGTGTTGGGAATTCTAGAACAGCAATCACTTTATGCAAAAGAATCCAAATGTGAATTTGGAATGACTGAAATTTTATATTTGGGACACATCATTAGTGCCCAAGGAGTACAGGTTGATCAAGAAAAGATTTAAGAAATTCTAGATTGGCCACCACCCACTACTTTGTCACAGTTGAGGGGCTTCTTGGGGCTATGCAGTTACTACAGAAGGTTTGTGAAAGGATTCTCACAGCTTGCTGTCCCGTTGATCGAATTGACCAAGAAGGGAGCCTTCAAATGGTCTGAAACAACCCTTGACACGTTTGAGAAGCTTACAAAGGTAATGAGTTCTTGTCCTGTACTTGCTGTCCCAGATTTCTCTATTCCTTTTGTTTTAGAGTGTGATGCTTCAGGGGAGGGAATAGGGGCTGTTTTGATGCAAAAAAGGCATCCAATTGCATTTGAAAGTCGGAAGTTGATAGATACAAAACGTGGATTCTCCATCTATGACAAGGAGATGTTGGCAATCATGCATGCATTAGCCGAATTCCGACAGTACTTAGTTTGTGGAAGATTTGTGGTCAAGGCTAATCACAACAGTTTGAGGTTCTTCCTCAACCAGAAAGACTTGAATGACAGGCAACAAAAATGGGTAAGCTCCAAGCTTATAACTTTGACATTGAGTATGTTAAAGGTAAAAACAGTATAGTTGCTGATGCTTTGTCAAGGAAGCCTTTCTTATGTTCTATGTTTGTTATTTCTAGTGAATGGAAAGAGCTTATTATAGCAGAATATGCCAAAAATGGTTTTGCTAATGATGTTATTGAAGGCAAAATCCAAGATGATAGGTACAAGATGATCTCATCTTTTACAAGGATAGAATCTTTTTGGTATCTGAATCTAAAATGAAAGGATGAGTTTTGAAGGTAATTCATGACACACCCTTGGCTGGTCATCCAGGGTACTTCAAAACTTATAAACATATTTTTTTGGAAAGGTCTTAAAGGGGAAGTGCTACAGTATATCAAGGAGTGTTTGGCATGCCAACAAAATAAAGCAGAACATGTGTTTCCAGCTGGTTTATTGCAGCGTTTACCCATTCCAAATCAGAAATGAGAAAGCTTATCAATGGATTTCATTACATGATTTTCCAAAGTACAAGGTAAAAATAGTATCTTTGTTGTGGTGGACAAGGCTCCCAAATTTGCACATTTCTTTGCTATTCCTATTGAATTCAAGGCTTCTCAGGTTGCTGATTTGTTTTTCAGAGAAGTATTTAGGTTGCATGGATTGCCTAAAAATATTGTAAGTAATAGGGACAGCTGGTTCCTCAGTTTATTTTGGCATGAATTGTTCCACCTAAGAGGGACTAACTTAACACCAAACACCAATTATCATCCTCAAACTGATGGACAAATAGAGATTGTAAACAAATGGTTTGAGGGATATTTGAGGAACTATGTTGTAGGGCAACAACAGTTTGGGTTAAATGGATTCACCTGGGGGAGCATTGCTACAACACCACATACCATATGTCTATTGGTATGTCTCCATTTAAAACCCTTTATGGATATGAGGCTCTTTCATTGGTGGATTTATTGATTACTAATAGTAGCGTACCAGGGGCACGAGATTTGTTTACACAAAGCCAAGATATATTGGTCATTCTTAAGGACTTCTTGCATGCACAAAACCAACAAAAGCTTTATGCGGATCAGCATCGTACAGAGAGGAGTTTTGAGGTGGGTGACTTGGTTTTCTTGAGGTTACAACCCTATAGACAATCCTCCATCAAGAAGAGTGAAGCTGAGAAGCTCAAACCACGCTTCTATGGGCCTTACAGAGTCACCGAACAGATTGGTGAAGTTGTCTATGAGCTGGAATTACCAGTGGATAGCAAGATTCACAATGTTTTTTATGTGTCATGCCTCAAGAAGGCACTTGGGTAGCATGTTATTCCATCCTCTTAGTTGCCTCCTTTGGATGATGAAGACAAACTCATCCTGATTCCTGAGGCTATCTTGAATGTCAGAGAGAAGGTGTTGAGGAACAAGGTTATTCCAGAATATCTGGTATGATGGAAGGATTTGCTAGCAGAGGATGCCACTTGGGAGGGTGCTGAAATTTTGGAGCATCCCGATTTACAATTGCTCGTGGGCAAGCAATTTTGGGAAGGGCGGACTGTAATGTCCCTTTTCTCGAGTTAATGCAAACGGAGAAGACTGGTAGCCTATTTTCATTCCCGTAGGCTAAATGAGAGTGTTCTAAGAGGGAATGGGGCCATAAAGCATGTATTAATTAAAAGGCTAAGTGAAAAATAAAATAAAAAATAATTATTAATTACTTTTTGCTGGTCAATTGGAAAATAGAAATTAAAAAGTAATTTTAAATTATTTTTAGGGTTTTCAAGTGGGAAAAGCTTTTTATAAAAGGGGAAAATAGAGGAAAGAAATTATTACTATTAACCAGCATTCTGAAATTCATTGGAGAGCTTGAGGCTACCCATATTTTTCACAGAAGATGAAAAACCTCGTTTGGAACCGGTGGAGGACGGAAACCCTCACACCCAAGTGGTAATTCCACCCTGGAATTACAATTGTGCAACCGGATTTGAAATTCAATAGATTATTGGAGGTTATTTGTTGATTATATTTGTCATCTCACTAGGGTTTGAAGGTGTTATCATATCTGTGACCAAAGTTCATCATTTTAAGCTTTTGGAGGCCTTATTTCATCTTACAAATCCAAGCCATTGAAGCCTAATCTATCTTCAGCATTCGTGTATGCTTATGTAATGAAATAGAATGATAAATTGAATGTTTATGATCATTATTGGTACTGTAATAAATCAGATCAGATCTCTGTTCAATTCTGATTTTCATTATATTTGATCGTCATATGAAGAAATGAAGTCATAGTTTGCCTATCTTTATTGTATTTTTTTGGCATGCAATTGGGTCATCATCAATTGTTCCAAAACGGTCAAACAAGAACCAAAAATTATAATCAACAACTCAGGAGAATCAGAGCAGTTTTAGAAAGGATTATTTCAGTGGTATCAGAGTTGTGATCTTGCTAGCTTAGTGGGTTGCATGTCAGTTCTAATGGTTGCATGTCAGTGTTTGGTAGTTGCATGTGTGGTATCAATCATTGCATGTTGATTTTGAGCTTTGCATGTCAGTTTTTCCTGTTGCATGTTAGTGATCAGCACTTGCATGTGAGCGTTCAATGATTCAGTAGTTGAAAGAATTTGTCAGGGTTATTTTAGGCTTCTACAATCCTTTTTGCTTAGTGGTGACCAACTTCTACAACCCTCTCCACTTGCTAGTGCTCGCCTTTTACAACTCTCTTCACTTGTTAGTGCCTAGCTTCTATTACCATTGGCAATGGTTGACTTTCACTATTTAAGTGCAATGGCCATAACCCTTGTGACTCATTGCAACTAGAAATGTAGAACTCTGATCAATTGCGAACATTGAACTGAAAAACTACGGTTTTAATATCTAACACCCATTTTTTGTTGTTCGTGCAATTATTTGGCAAAAGTCTACATATATGGACAACCTATTTGTACACAACTGACCTCTCTATACGACCAACCTATACAATAGCCAACATTTGTGCACTAGAAATGTATTACTTTGACCTACTACCAACATTGAATCGACAAATTACGATTTTTGTGCAGGAAACCCATTTTTTGTTGTTTGTGCAGCTGTGTGGAAAAAATCTACATGAATGGACGACCTATTTGTATAGCAATCGACCAGCCTGTACGATTGCCTTGTATGATAGCCAACTTGTACAACAAATGACAACATATTTGTAACAAACCCTCAAGTTGTACTTAAGAAAAAGTAATTAATTTTTTTCTTTTAAAACAATTAAACAAATAACTTAACATTCATACCACTTAATAAAACAATACAACACAGATAAAGCATAACTAAGAGCTATAGTACTTCTGATTCCAATACTGCATACAATATTATTCTAATAAAACTCTAAGGAAAGTAAATACCATAGGACATAGCTACGACTGGTCTCACAATATAGCAATTGCTGTTCAAATATACATAATACAATTATAGTTTCTTCAGGCAGATAGCGTAATACATTAACAAATATCGCGCTCTCCGGAGCTCGAGTTGAACCAACTCGTGTATTACTAATAATCACAAGTGTGGTCTCTAGGTAAATATTGCAGTGGAGAGGGAGAGCATCATCCGAATGTTTTTTCATACCAACCACAGACCAACAATCTCCCACACAAGACCCTATTAGGGAATGGCCTTCCCTTTATGGATAGGTAGATAGAATGGTGCGAGAATCCAACGAGATGTGTTAGTATCCCGTGTGTTTGTAATATTTCTAAAAACATACAGTGTACTATAAAGAAATCCATTCTAACATGATATCCCATAACATGTAAATCAAACATATGAAATGACAATGTACATCTAACATTACTTTGGCCAAAATTTTCAAATAACATACGATCATTTTGATCGGTCAATCTCATCATGCACCACTTGATCAAATCATCTATTGGTGGTACTACCTAGGCTAGTGGAATCCGTCTCACTACCTATTAGTATCATCAATACAGTTTTTAAAATAAACATATATAATATAATATATAACTCAAAGATTCATGTAAATTTCATCCTCTTAGCACTAATATCACATCACATGCTAAACAAGGAGAAAGTAAAGAATACACATAATCATGTACGCATGAATGAATTTTACATTAAAACCAATCCCAAACTGGAAATAATGACCATTGTTTATATCACCTAGATAAAACAGACAATAAACTATAGACTACTATTGTTACAAAAAGATCCAAGTAACTACATTTAAAGACAACCCATATTATCATAGTCTGGTGTACTTAGGCATGACTGTACTAATTTTTCCACAATTAGTCATACAAAGTAGTCATGGATACATAGAAGCATACACTTTTAATCAAGCAAATACAATTAATAAAGCAAGTCATACAAACACATAAAAGTCAACCTAATCATTCATTTACACTCACAAGGTTATATGCATACAAAATATCCTACTAACTGCTACAAAACCATACTGATCAAGAACAATCCAACACATATATTAAATCGGTTAACGTAGATGATAGTCTAGGCATGCAACAACAGTATGTACCATCCGGGCATATATAGTTAAGTTGAAGCATTCTATGATATCCCATACTATCATAGCTCATTGTGCCCAAAGCACACTACTCCAACATGAACAAACAATTTTACACTATAATTATTTAACAAACAAATATGGGTTTATACCATCCGGGTATACCCTAGAATTATAATGCTTAATAGTAATCAGACAAAAATCACAATCTCTAGGCATACATCACAATGCACTAATTTATTCCAGGATGTCTAATCATATGCTCTCAAAAATACGTTACACGAGAGTTGTCATCTTTACATGACTCTACAATATTTTGACCCTAACGACATATTTGCATAACACATCATACAAATTTTCCTATCCAAGGAACGAAATAATCTTAATTCCACATTTTGTTCATCAAATGCATACTGAAGATCCAACATGTTATTATTACATATATATCAATGTATAACAAAACATGGTCCATACAAGATCATACCTTCAATGACGATACTTTATACAAGGATCACCTTTCCTCATAACTCAGGTGTTATACTTTCTAATACCAACTTTCCTATTTGGTTCTAATCACAACTAGAAATAGTTTGCGTACTTCTAATATGAAATGAGCATGTCAATAATAATAACTTGACTTTTCCAATTTAAACAACAGTTTAAAGCATTAATTGCAACTTGGTTTGCAAGTTCCTTAAGACAAATAAAGTTATTATGCATTACCAATATTACCTCAAAGCTGTAATGAATCCTGAATTACTTAAATATCCCTCCATTTAATACTAGGGTTCAAAATAAAACTTAGTCCTATTCATAACGTTCACAAGAATGTCTTATAAAATCCGCTATGTTTCTTTTTCTTTTATATCTGAGTTTATTTGAAAAGTCAAACCCTCTTGACGACATGCCACCCCAGTTTAAATAGTCTATTAAATTAGATTTTGCCCATAAACTCATAATGAAACACATTTTAAAACTTATTAAAAGGCTTTGTCAATTTGTATTTAAACTAGTCGCTATCCTAAAAGACTGGAATGCTAAATAATTAGAATGCAACTCGAATTGGCAATGCAATTTGAAAATCCGAGGCAAAGATAAAGTTCCATCAAACATTCGATTTTGTATTAAAAAGGATCATAGTTTCCTTTGCTTAATTACTTATATAAAAAGAGGCTATATTATATACTTCATATATATATATATATATATATATTTGCCATATGTATAATATATCTACGCCTATTTTATTATGTTATTGGTGTTTTGCAAAGTACAGTGAATACTTATATATATGGCGCTAATATTGAACGGGCAAGATTAAATACACAGCTAGCTCTTCAATACATATTGCGTAGCGCTTTAGCAGTTTTAAAAGAATACACAACAAATTAATAAATGACTAGGCATTTTTACCTGAGACACTTGGCGTTTGATAAAAGATGCTCAGTCCAAAATTATTAATAAAAACGCTCATAAAAAATTACAGGCAATCATCATAAAAACAAAACACAATTAGCATAAGGCATGATGCAACTATAGTCAGATAAGACGTAGTGTAATCAAAAGGTCAAAACTCAGTGCAATTAACTAATACGCTGACCAAATTTTAATGCAACATTGCACACTTGCTGATGAAACAAAACTAGGGTGCTGATTAATAATTAGCTGGCAGATCTATATAAGGAATTTGGGTCCAAAATCCTCTTATCATGGCGCTTCATAAATACATAGTTTCAAAATTTAATCTTAAACAAAACGGAGCCCTAATAAAGTGTAACGTAGGTTTAGCAAAGATGAAATGCTGGTTTAGCAAAGGTAACATGCGTGTTTAAATTGATTTAAGACACAGGTCTATTGATTTAAGACACATGTTATATAGACATTGGTCTTTTGAGTTAATATGCAGCTCCAATTAAAAACTCAAAACCCAAGAACAACGCAATCTAAAACGTAGCTAAAAGACACGCTACGAGAATTATGACGCAACAATATTTTACAAATTCAACTTAGCCAAGATAAACAAGACTCCGGCCTATGAATCAAAGTACCCAGGTTTAAATATAATTGAAACACAGGGTTTTAACAAGATTCTAACTCTGGTTACACAAATTACAACATAGCCATGCCATATGTAGCCTCTAAACTTACTACTCAGGTTTCCGAAACTAATACGCTAGGCTTTAAGACATAACACAGCCATTAAATAAAACGCTGACTATTTGAGTAACACGCAGGCTCAAAACATTTACAATGCAGGGTTTAAAACAGAATAAGACATAGGTTCAATAAAATAAAACACAGTCCTTTATGTACCAAACGCTTGGTGGCTAGATATTCAGTCTAAAATTGTTTTAGTTCAAATATTTAAAGTCTACATTTTCTTCATATATATACACTCAGAAAAGTAATTTACATCAACCTAGAAAATTAATTGCTTGATTGCTCTCCAATATCCTCAACTTCTTCTCCTTTCCATTTTGCCTCTTTCCCTTTTTCCTTCCGTGTTTAATTCACAAAATTCTCTTTTATTTATAAACTTATTTTCCGTCCTCATTGTTGCGTCCATTCCTTGCATGAAGGCTCTTTATTTTGTTTTTATGCCATGCATAATAATCTTCTATCTTCTAAATTTACTAATTGATGTTCATTTCTCTTAAGCCGTAGTCTTCTTTCTCTTTAACTTGCATAATAGGTTAAGTTGACTAAAGTAATCATCAAATATATATTTTCTAATTTTTAAGTAAATTCTTGCATGTATATACAAGATTACATTATCTTTACTTCAGAATATTTAGATAATTCTAATTTCATGCAAATAATCATTATTGGGATAATTACCTATTTATCTAATAGCGATGTAATCATTAATTATTTTTATTGTCAGACAATTGTATCTACAATATTAACATCTTTATAGCAATTAATATTTATTTTCCTATTTTAAATTCGAAAATCAAGTCAATTATAATAAAAGAATCTTATGCCAATTAAAATAAAATCCACACATATATAATCACAAACCATACACACTACTATTTTACGCATAAACATTTTAAAACTATTGTGTGTGTAGGGTCACTAGCAATTTTCACTAATATTCCCCTAATCGTTCCATCTAACTCATCCTCTCTGATGATGCTCTCTCTTGTCAAGCTCTGAAGGTAGGATTTATTTTGCATCCACCTCGCAACAAGTAGGTAGTTAGTTTGAGTCATCATCAATAACACAAAAACTAACAAATACATATCCATAATGTATAAAATATAACATACAATTGACACATGTACTCTAATCAACAATATTACTGTCTCATTTCAATATATGTTATAAAGCTCAAAATCAAAGCAATGCTAATCAGATAATAACCATTTTAAACCATAGATTTAAAGATTATAAGTCACAGGGTGAAATCAGGATGTGACATCCTTCCTAAAACTGGTCATCGTCCCAATAACTCTTATTTAAACAAAAGTTATGATTAACAAACAAAGTTTAACAACATAAAAACATAGTATCAAGTGTCATATCATGCTAATTAATGCAAAATTTACTTAAAAAACTCATCATAGTTCTTTCATTTAACATTATTCTTATAGTATTGGTCCCACAAGCCTCTACTCGATGGCATTCTTTATTATGCAAAACAAGTTTTATGAATGTCACCTATGCTGATTGGTTTTATCATGCCCACCTTGGGGTCTAGAACCGCAAGACAAATCCAAAACAATTCGGTAAAAGTCTTATTGACTCTCCAAAAACATGAGTTCATCACAATAGTCAAAACAATTGACCAAGAAGAGTCCCATAAAACCTTCCAGCCCCTACATGCATCTCTCTAACCTAGAGAGTGTATTTCTCATACTAGATAAAAGTATTTAGGGGCCCTGACAAGGATGTGTATATGTTGATATTATCACTACACCGCGTAGCTTCAAATAAGTATAAGATGTCAATACTGTCACTACTCAATTGAAACTACTGACAAGTATGACGATGAATAGGAACGGTAAGTATAATGTATATAAAATCATAGAATACCCATCCACATGGAATACATTCCCACAATATACATGCGTATGGCCATACGACTGAATTTGATAAGTTCCGCTTGTCAAATCCTGGTTTCGACAAGTTTGTCTGTTGGGTCCAACTCAGTACCAACATTCCAAGTTATGTGAGGCTAAGTAAGATATCATCCTATTGCTTAGAACTCACGTTCCCAATTCAACTCTCTTCCCTCTGGTCTCCACGACCTGACAATTTCCAAAAAGTGTACATGGTTCTATAAAACACAAATCTGTACTAATAGATCATTAAAAACAATATTATATGCGAAAAGATTCCATATGTAATAACATACATACAAGAAAAATCATACAATAATCCCGAGATTGTATTAAGTTGCTACTAATCAAACATAATTAGTATCATTTTCTGCAACTTAACTTATAGTGTTATATTCATGGTGAAGAGATAATAATACCATAATTAACATATCATACAAGGGCTAAGGATCATACCATCCCTACAACATTATAAGCGAGACAATGTCTCCTTGCTTGCACGACTAGCACACAACAGTTAAAAAGTTTATCTCAGCGCTTAGACTTACTAAGATGTTCTACACATCTTATATCTTATTTCTCCCAAAGAAAGGTACACATATAACTCTTTAAAATAACATGCTTCAAGAAGTGAATACTATTAGTCTGAACAAAGTTATATAATAACATAATAGTTATAATAAGCTAGAATTAATATAAATTCAATGTTAGCCACTCTTCGTGGTCAAGTTCATAGGTTAGATAAAATAGCGACTCTAAAAAGTCACAAATAGAAAGTAGATAACTAAAATCTCATAAATAAAACTTCTTACATAACCTCATATGGTAGAAAGAAACATCGCAACCCAAGTTGCCAAATCATCATTCACTTACCAACTTGTAAGTGTAGTATCATCAACTACTACCACAACTGGAAAGAAAATATGAACCACAAGGATGCATTAATCCACTCAATCCTACAACTTTTCTCAATGAGAAGTAGTAAACACTATCCCATGAACTCAAGGGAATAAAACAACAATTCAGAAACAAGTTTCCGCCTAAGGAAACTCTAAATCAACATCTTGAACATAATAATCTTCTTGATAGCTTAAAAGGATGTAAGAGGAGAGCGAACATAACAACTCATATCTAAGCTTAACTAAGAGAGATGATACTTCCCTCAAGTCTATATAAATATAAGGATACTAATATAAATAACAAACTCCTAACACGATGGAATACACAATCAAGACGTCTACATTCAATTACAAGAAAATTCCCACCGCACTAGGTGGTGCCAAACTAGAATGGTCTTTAGGATTTCCTCTCCTAGGATTTGTGTAAGACACAAAACTTGATGCATAATTACTTAAGTGGGAAGTGCTCCATGCTATTTTTAAAAACACTAACAATATAACCATCACCAACGAGACACTCAATAAACCAACCCTTTAACAACTATAAGGGGGTATGATTGCTCTAAGGTACACGCTCAATGTACCACACATACATTCTCAATTTTTCCTCTTTGATGAGCAGAGGAATACAAAAATGTTAATGGACTCATTAGGTCCTAGAGTTCGAATCACAGCGCTGATACCACATGTAACAACCCCTCAAGCTGTACTTTAAAAAAACAATAATTTTTTTCTTTTAAAACAATTAAACAAATAACTTAACATTCATACCACATAATAAAACAATACAACACATATAAAGCATAACTAAGAGCTATGGTACTTCTGATTCAAATACTGCATATAATATTATTCTAATACAACTCCAAAGAAAGTAAATACCGTAGGGCACATCTACCGCTGGTTTCACAATACAACTGCTGTTCAAATATAAATAATACAATTATAATTCTTTCAGGCATACATCGTAATACAATAACAAATACCAAGCTTTTCGAAGCTTGAGTCGAACCAACTTATGTAACGTTGATAATCTTAAGTGTGGTTTGCAGGTAAGCACTGTAGTGGAGAGGGAGAGCATCATCCGAGCGCTTTTCCACACCAACAATCCCCCGTACAAACCCCTATCAGGGAATGGCCTTCATTTCACGGATAGGTAGATAAAACAATGCGAGAATCTAGTGAGATGTGCTAGTACTCCGTGTGTTTGTAAGATTTCTAAAAACATGCAGTGTACCACAAAGAAATCCGTTCTAATATGATATTTCACAACATGCAAATCAAACATATGAAATAACAATGTATATTTAACATTATTTTGGCCAAAGTTTTCAAATAACATACGATCATCTTGATCGGTCAATGTCATCATACACCACTTGATCGGATCATCTATTGGTGGTACTACCTAGGTTAATAGAATCTGTCTCACTACCTATTAGTATCATCAATACGATTTCTAAAATAAACATATATAATATAGTATATAACTCAAAGATTCATGCAAATTTCATCCTCCTAGCACTAATATCACATCACATGTTAAACAAAGAGAAAGTAAAGAATACACAATCATGTACGCATGAATGAATCTTACATTAAAATCAATCCCAAACTGGAAATAACGACCATTGTTTATATCACCCTGATAAAACAGACAATAAACTATAGACTACTACTGTTACAAAAAGATCCAAGTAACTACATTTAAAGACAACCCATATTATCATAGTCTGGTGTTCTTAGGCATGATTGTATTAGTTTTCCCACAATTAGTCATACAAAGTAGTCATGGATACATATAAGCATATGCTTTTAATCAAGTATGTACAAATAATAAAGCAAGTCATACAAACACATAATAGGCAACCTAATCATTCATTTACACTTACAAGGTTGTATGCATACAAGAAATCCTACTAACTGCTACAAAACCATACTGATTAAGAACAATCCAACACATACATTAAATTAGTTAATGTAGATGAGAGTCTAGGCATGCAACAACAATATATACCATCCAGACATATATATTTAAGCTGAAGCATTCTATGATATCCCATACTATCATAGGTCATTGTGCCCAAAGCACATTACTCCGACATGAACAAACAATTTCACACTATAATTATTTAACAAGCAAATATGGGTTTATACTATCTAGGTGTACCTTAGAATTATACTGCTCAATAGTAATCAGACAAAAATCACAAGCTCTAGGCATGCATCACAATGCACTAATTTATTCCAGGTTGTCTGATCATTTGCTCCCCAAAATACGTTACATGAGAGTTGTCATCTTTATATGACTCTACAATATTTTGACCTTGATGACATATTTGCAAAACACATATCATACAGTTTTTCCTATCCAAGGAATGGAATAATCCTAATTCCATATTTTGTTCATCAAATGCATATTGAAGATCCAACATGTTATTATTACATATATATCAATGTATAACAAAACATGGTCCATACAAGATCATACCTTCAATGACGATACTTTATACAAAGATCACCGTTCCTCATAATTCAGATGTTATACTTTTTAATACCAACTTTCCTATTCGGTTTTAATCACAACTAGAAATAATTTGCATACTTCTAATATGAAATGAACATGTCAATAATAATAACTTGACTTTTCTAATTTAAACAACAATTTAAAGCATTAATTGCAACTTGGTTTGCAAGTTCCTCAAGACAAATAAAGTTGTTATGCAGTACTAAGATTACCTCAAAGCTCCAATGAACCCTGAATTACTTAAATATCCCTCCGTTTAATACTAGGGTTCAAAATAAAACTTAGTCCTATTCATAACGTTCACAAGAATGTCATATAAAATCCGCTATGTTTCTTTTTTTTTTATATCCGAGTTTATTTGAAAAGCCAAATCCTCTTGACTACATGCTGTCCCAGTTTAAATATTGTCTATTAAATTAGACTTTGCCCATTAACTCATAACGAAACGCAATTTAAAACTTATTAAAAGGCTTTGTCAATTTGTATTTAAGCTAGTCGGTATTCTAAAAGACTGTAAAACTAAATAATTAGAATGCAACTCGAACTGTTAATGCAATTCGGAAATCCGAGGCAAAGATAAAGTTCCATCCAACATTCGATCTTGCATTAAAAAGGATCATATTTTCCTTTGCTTAATTACTTATATAAAAAGATGCTATATTATATATTCCAACGAGATATATATATATATATATATATATATATATATATATATATATATATATATATATTTGCCATATGTATAATATATCTATGCCCATTTTTTTTTTTATGTTTTTGGTGTTTTGCAAAGTATAGTGAATACTTATATATATATATTTGCCATATGTATAATATATCTATGCCTATTTTTTTTTTATGTTGATGGTGTTTTGCAAAGTATATTGAATATATATATATATATAGCACTAATATTGAACGGGTAAGATTAAATACGTAGCTAGCTCTTCAATACATATTGCACAGCACTTTAGCAATTTTAAAAGAATACACAACAAATTAACAAATGACTAGGTGTTTTTACCTGAGACACTTGGCATTTGATAAAAGATGCTCAGTCCAAAATTATTAATAAAAACGTTGTTCATAAAAAATTATAGGCAGTCATCATAAAAGCAAAACATAGTCAGCATAAAGCATGACACAGCCCTAGTCAAATAAGATGCAGCCTAATCAAAAGATCAAAACTCAGTCCAATTTAAATAATATGCTGACCAAATTTTAATGCAACATTGCACACTTGCTGATGAAACAAAACTAGGATGCTGATTAATAATTAGCTAGCAGATCTATATCCAGAATTCGGGTCCAAAATTCTTTTATTATGGCACTTCATAAATACATAGTTTTAAAATTTAATCTTAAACAAAACGGAGCCCTAATAAAATCTAACGCAGGTTTAACAAAGATGAAACATTGGTTTAGCAAAGGTAAAACACTTGTTTAAATTGATTTAAGACACAGGTCTATTGATTTAAGCAACATGTTATATGGACACTGGTCTTTTGAGTTAATATGCAGCTCCATCAATTAAAATTTTTAAAACCCAAGAACAACGCAATCTAAAACGTAGCTAAAAGACATGCTAAAAGAATTATGACACAACAATATTTTACAAATTCAACTTAGCCAAGATAAACAGACTCCGGCCTATGAATCAAAGTACCTAGGCTCAAATATAATATAAACGCAGGTCTTTAACAAGATTGTAACTCTGGTTACACAAATTATAGCATAGCCATGCCATATGCAGCCTCTAAACTTAGTACTCAGGCTTCCGAAACTAATACGTTGGGCTTTAAGGCATAACACAACCATTAAACAAAACGCTGACTATTCGAGTAACATGTAGGCTCAAAACATTTACAACATAGGGTTTAAAATAGAATTAGACACAGGTTCAATAAAATAAAACACAGTCCTTTATGTACCAAACGCTTGGGTTAAGGTAGTGCTGATAACTAAATTCTGAATGCAATACTCCGGCTAGATATTTAGTCCAAAATTGTTTAAGTTCAAATATTTAAAGTCTATGTTTTCTTCATAAATATACACCCAAAAAAGTAATTTACATCACCAACCTTGAAAATTAATTGCTTGGCTGCTCTCCAATATCCTTTGCTTCTTCTCCTTTCCATTTTGCCTCTTTCCCTTTTCCGTCCATGTGTTTAATTCACAAAATTCTCTTTTATTTATAAACTTATTTTCCTTCCTCATTGTTGCGTCCATTGCTTGCATGAAGACTCTTTATTTTGTTTTTATCCCATGCATAATAATCTTCTATCTTCTAAATTTATTAATTGCTGTTCATTTCCCTTAAGCCACAATCTTCTTCCTCTTTAACTTGCCTAACAGGTTAAGTTGACTAAAGTAATCATCAAATATATATTTTCTAATTTTTAAGTAAATTCTTGCATGCATATACAAGATTGCATTATCTTTACTTTAGACTATTTAGATAATTTTAATTTCATGCAAATAATCATTATTGGGATAATTACCTATTTATCTAATAGCTATTTAGTCATTAATTGTTTTTATTGTCAGACAATCATATCTACAGTGTTAACATCTTTATAGCAATTAATATTTATTTTCCCATTTTAAATTTGAAAATCAAGTCAATTATAATAAATGAATCTTATGCAAATTAAAACGAAATCCACACACACAAATATAATCACAAACCATACGCACTACTATTTTACGCATAAACATTTTAAAACGATTGTGTGTGTGTGTAGGGTTACTAGCAATTTTCACTAATATTCCCTCCAAATTGTTCCATCTAGCCGATCCTCTCTGATGATGCTCTCTCTCATCAAACTCTGAGGGTAGGACCTATGCTGCATCCACCTTGCAACAAGTAGGTAGTTAGTCTGAGTCATCATCAATGATGCAAAATCTAACAAATAGATATTCATAATGTATAAAATATAACATACAGTTGTCATAATATGTACTTTAATCAACAATATTACTGTCCCATTTCAGTATATGTTATAAAGCTCAAAATCAAAGCAATGATAATCAGATAATAACCATTTTAATCCACGGATTTAAAGATTATAAATCATAGGGTGAAATCGGGATGTGACAATAATGCAAATTGACACAAACTATTGTATGGAAAACATATGCTCTTCTGTAAGACATGCTAACGTACAACATGCGGTAGGATGATCTACAACTAACATGCAATAGTCATGCGTCTAATTTTTCCATTGCAATTTTGCAATCCTTAATATTATTCTTTCTTGTTATGTTCAAACTCATGCCTTTCGCCAATTGGGTTTTTCCTATCCATTTGTTTGTCCTTTTGATTTCCCCTGACATTTTGATTGTGGTTGATTCTTTGGTTGGTGGGCCTCTTCTTCACCATTGACTTGGTGGTCCTCTCCTTCGCCACTGACTTGGGTGGTGGTGTTCTTATGTGCTATTCTCGCAATGGTCCTCTTCTCCATCAAAATCTACATGGGCGTCAAGTTTCATAGGCTTCAACTTTCCCTGGTCCTTGAGTTTCTTCATTTCAGGTTTGTCATACCAAAGCGGTGGATTACACTCAATGTTTTTCTCCCCTACTAACAAATGCTTAGGATGCTTGTGTGCTAAGTGGGTCCTCTTGCTTTGTGATTAGTACCAACAATACATGAAGAAAAATGTCATTAGGGTAGTGACTACTCATGAAAGTCATCTTGAGATGACTTGAACACACGAGTAAAAATTACACAAAAATTATAATCTAACTAGAATATCGTCAATCTCTACCCTGGTGGAAAAGATAACTTCTTTATCTAGAAAATAGAACCAACTACATGCTGTAAGAAGAGATAGGAAGCGATTCTTTTTCGTCTTCTTTTATGGTAGTATCACATCATGGTTTGTGCTTTCTACTTGGTGTTTTGGTTAATGTTTCTACATCATATTATCTTTTGGACTAGAATGTGGCATTTGCTTTGCAACCACACCTTCAACTTCCATGATAGGAATCTAGACAATATTTACTTTGCTTATATACTTTTCTTGGGCCGAACAACATCCTTTCTTTCATATTGCTTGCTTGTTTACTTTGCTTTCTCGCCTAAATGTAATTTCATGTTTGTTTGCCTATGTTGATTCTTAGGATTACGACCCTTTTTCTCTTATACCTTGCTCTCTCCTAGAGAACTTATTTTCTTAAGTCATTACACTTGAATGGTATGTCCACTACAAAACCGAGGGGATATATTGCTCTCACCTATTATTTTATTGTTGCCGACCTGCAATGCTCTCCTTTTCCAATAGATCAATCAGGCATGTGCTCTGGGTGCAACTCTATGTCAACACCATTGGCCCCGTCACCCCTCACTCTCTCTATAGGACCTTGAGAAACACTTGCAGTCTTAATGAATACACATTACAACTTGGTATTTGGTGATCCAAAGCACTATTTTCTTCTTGGCAATCCCCAAACTGCAAGATCCGCCTCTTTTAGTAGAACAATGTTGCACTCTCATGTGTCGAAGTAACCTCCCAAGCACCACCAGATGCATCGTCACCTATTCCTTTTACCCAACCTTGAGCAATTCTTGCAACCTCGCTCTCTGCCTCCTAGTAGGTGGGTGTGCTTGCCATTTGCTCCTATATGCTCCAAATCTCAGATCCATAATGACTCTAGGATTGATCTCGAAAACTCAAATGATTTCATGCTCAAAAAACTTTCAAACTTCTAATTTCATAAATTGGTTTGATCGTCTAGAACCTCTTTATTATAGAAACTACACCACCAAGTAGCATCACTTACAAAATGGTAAATCCATACCATAATGCAACATAGAAGAATATGGAAGCGATAACTTTTTTATTATATAGATAATGCTCGCTACAAATTGTTCTATACAGGGAGTGTGGTGCCCTCACTTCCCAATACTCATTCAACTGTTCAGAACGGAGATTTTGTTTTTGTTTTACAATCATTTTAAACCAAGTCAATTTTAAATGAATAATGAAGCATGAGAAATCACAAATAATGAAGCATGAGAAATCACATAACCCCTTCTTTCTTCAATTTTTTTCAGACAACAACTTATTTTAACATAAACAAGCTTTTATAAACATTTGATGGATATAATCCAAAGTCATAGCTTGATAACCCAAAGCATTGCATACTTAGAACAATTGAAGTTTCTCCGTCTTTTATGCAGAGCAATACATACTTAAAACACAAATAAGGGGACTCATCCTCATCAAAAGGTTAAGGGCATATGTAGAATTCCAAATACAGAATTAATCATTTTAACACAAGTTCGCAACCCCTTCTTTAGAGTTTACAATTTAGCATTGCCAATCATCCATGCTAAGTGAAACACTAATTCTTTCAAGAAAACACCCTCATATCTAATAATTAATTTCTTATTTTTGCAATAATAAACTCTATATTTTCTTTTCACAATCACAACAGATAATATGACTTTCACAACAACATCCTTTCCCAAGCACAACAATCCACAACATCTTTTCCCAAGCACAACAATCCATAACAACATCGTTTCCCAAGCACAACAATTTAGCAAGCAGGCAGAGGGGGAAAACTTATCTACTAGCCATGTGGATGTCATCAATCCCCAAGCCCAAGAGGTTTCATAAAAGACCCAAAATCTAAGCATGATTGCACACATAAGGTAGAACATATAACAGCTAATAAGCCTTAAAATTGGCTGGACATCCATTTAGGAACAGTCGACACAAACTTGAGGCAAACTAAGAGGAATACAGAGGGAAAAACACATTTTACATATTACTTTCAGCAACTAAAAATTGGTAGGAATTCAACTTCTACATTATCATTCAAATAATTAACCACAAACATTGTTCCAATTTACTAAATCTCTTCCCCCTTGTTGACCTTAAGTTCAATCTTTAGTTTAGAATCATTTACACATGATTATTTAGTCAAAATTAGTAAGTAATACAGCACCTACCTGAATTAGTAGGAATCCACCTTCAGCTTGGTCCTTTTTGTCTGTACAATTCTCTTCTTTTTTTGCAACTCTACCTTCCTGCTGCAAGTGGAAGTCAGTTGCAACAGAAAAACTGTCTACAAAAATGGGAAGAGGTTGCTGTCATTCACAACCAACCATGGAGGGATGCCTGGCCATGCAACTTTACTCTTTCAAGCAGCCTAGAACACCTAAACCTTGGTCGAAGGGCTTCTTAGAATGTCACAAAAAGATACACATCCCAAGACACCTAATTTTTGACAATGAAAAAGCAAGAGTACGATTTTGAAGTTGGAAATTTTTGGCTCTTAAGGCAAATCCGAATTCCACATTTCTTGGAATGGGTCCAAGCTTATACATAGAAAAAATGGGTGTTTTGACTTAAAAATCCTACCCTCAAGGTATAATAGTCTCTAGGTACTAAGTTGTCAAGGTATAAGGTTCTCAAGGTTTAATACTAACCACATGCACACAAAAGTTAGGCTGTAATGCTAAAGTTCTGGTCCATGGCATTTATGTTATGTCTAGGTTAGGAGTGGTCAATGGGTCTTTGGTCCATGTCTTGTCCCCCCTTCTCTCTTCACACCTGTCACCGACACATTCACTACACCTGTCAAAACGTTTATATATATATATATATATATATATATATATATATATATATATATAATGCAAAGTTACCTATCTTGAAATATAACCAAATAGTTATGCGGAATCCACCTTGATGTGTATCCCAAAGTTGCTCCTCGGTTGTGCCTATATCCCTAGTTGTAGGTTGTGAGACATTACATGGTTGTACCCACCCTTGGTTATGTCACAAGTCAACCGCTGTATGAGGGGTTAGAAACATGTCCAAAAATCTACTATCACATAGTTGCATTCATGGTTAAAGAACTAACATTCCCTCCTGCCCCCCGTCCCTCCACACACACATATAAACATGATCACAACATAATAATAATGTATCATTATAAAATAACTAAGCATGCTATATCAAATATCTGAACACGTCCATAACCAGTCCATATGGCGAAACAAGATAAATGATATCAATAATCATTTAAAATATCAAGTCACTTGCTGCATGATGGGTTAGAAATATCATGTCCTAAAAATATACTACTACAGCTTCTATCATGGTTAGAGAACTAATAGCCAAACACATGTATGTATATACATGAACATGTTAACGACAAAATTTTAATGAACTGACTTTGTAAACAACTAAGCATGCTTTATAAAATATCAGAATACGCCCATAGCCAATTTATATGGCAGAATTAAGATAATGGATATCAACCATGTCCACAGTCCTCTGTAAATATAGTGCAATATTTCCTAGTGAATCACGAGGAGGAGCCAAGAAGGTCGCCAACATTGTTGCAGAAGTAGAACACTCATATTTGTTTTGCTTGGGACTCCAATCGCTATCAATGAGTAAAACAACAAATACAACTCGTAGTAGGATGCCCTTCTGTTAGAGCTAACACTTGTTTTACTCGGGACGCCATTTGCTATCAACAAGTAAAACAAGAAATACAACTCGTAGGATACTTGTCTGTTAGATCTAACATCTGCTCTACCCGAGATGCCATTCGTTATTAGTAAGTAAAACAAAAAATACAACTTGTAGTAGGATACCCATTTGATAGAGTTGATGACATCTGTTCTACCTGGGATGCCATTTGCTATTAGCAAGTAAAACAAGAAATACAACTTGTAGCACGATACTCGTATGCTAGAGCTAAAATTTGTTCTACCTGGGTCTCCCGCAAGGTCTTCAGAAAGTGAAAGTAGGAAATAAAACTCGCAGCTAGATACCCATCTTGCTAGAGCTAATGTCTACTCTTATCCTAAGCAAGATATCCATCTACGTGGAGGAGGATTCCAATATGCATATTGCTCTTTGAAGAACGTGAAAGGAGAGTCAATAATGGCCCTATAATCATTTGCTCCCCTCCGGCTCCTACGAGAACCAATGAGCATCATGGGCCTTAAGTACTCCTAGGCATTGTAGTAGTACACCTCTTGTCAACATTCAACATGTCGTTAGAGTAACGACCAATAATGCATGTGGATGTGATGGCGTAACCTACTACAAAACACTGTAGTAGTCATTCAAAATCAACTCAAACAATCACATGGTTAATTTGTACAAAGTTATACATCACATATAAATAACTCATAATCATGTTCTGTATCCAAAGAAGCATGAACAATAACCATGTATGTTGATCATAATATATCCAACTAGATCATGTCTAATCAACGATATTTTGTCAATCCTCCATAGCTATATCTATATCTCAAATCATATCACATCAATAAGAGAGAACAAGGTAGAGGAAGAGAGAGAGAGGAAGAATACAATTTGTAATGTAATCAAAACAATCCTAGATATAATCCATAATTGTAATTGGAATGCTAGTAAGCTATCTATAACAAGTTAATCAAAGTGAATTTAATCAATCTGCGAACATATCATAGATAATAAGGTTATTTAATAAATGTTGAATGCTCACACAAAAATAAAGACATAGAATCATGTTAATAGAATAACAAGCTACTTAATAAGAATAATTATATGTCCTTGAAACAATCGACAATCACTAACATCTACGCTCAAGATTTCAGGATACGACAATGTATAGCATAGACCCATCCTAGTCCATCATATATGTAATCTAAAATGAAACATGTCCAACTTTCAGTAATCATGGCTGGATACTCTAATCAAAACATGTTTACGGAGAGATAAAATTCGATGTGCAGTATACACATTGCTAATGCACAAAATAGCCACAACTGGGATTACTAGAGGTATGGCAACATATGTGAATGCCGATGTGCTATCTATAACAAAGCTACTTAAAATGGATGAAGTCAACATGTGCATAGATTACAACCAGCCTAGGGCCACCTCTATGTACTGGGCTGACACAATAATTTGCCTGGATAATTAAATCAATGTGTGCCTTAAGAGAGATCAACGATATCAATGGGTGACCGAACGTCATGAATGATAATCATTGCAACTACGTTTGAAACCATCAATGATACGAACAAGACCCTCACGAGGCGCCCATAATTTCAAAACAAGTGCAAAAACCATCCATGGCCAAAAGTATCGTTGGGCATGACAGGGGTCCTTGATACCAACTCCCCTACCCCAACATATGACATGCTATTTGAATGCCAATTGTCGAAACATCATGAATGACAATCATTGCAAATACATTTCAAACCATCAATGATAAAGACAAGACCTTCACGAGGCACCCATAATTTCAAAACAAGTGCAAAAATCATCCGTGGCCAAAAGTACCGTTGGGCATACAAACACCAAAAACGGGGCATGACAGGGAGTCCTTGATACCCACGCCCCTACCCTGACGTATAACATGCTATTTGAATGCCATGACACAACGGTTGTTGGTTGACACAACCATCAGCAACCGAAGATAAAGTAATCAAAACACTAGCTAATGCTGGTAAAATAATAATAGAACACGGTTGGCTACAAAACAATTACTGCCCCTTTCCCATCCCCTCCCCCTTTTCTAGATAAGTTGAGTCCCTTCTGTTAACAACCATACCAAAAAAACTCAAAGAGGGGGGGTTGGGGGGAAGAGGAAGACATGCATGGAGGAGGTGAAGCTCCAACGAAGGTCAGCCTAGAGAGGATGCTTTCAGTTGTTGAAGTTCCGCTTGAAGGGTATAGAACTCAGATTTGCAGTGTTGAGCTGCTTGGCTGCCACAAGTTCACTCTCACATGTATGCACAACTTCCTGCATCTTGCCCTTCCCATGAATGACCTCTTGTTCAACATTATTTAGGTTGCCCTTCACTTGTGTGAACTCTTGCTCATACACAACAATATTCTAAATTTGTACCTGTGTAAGTTGAGTTTGTTGGGTGAGTGGGTCCTGGAAGTGGCCACGTTGATCCTATAGTTGACTCTTCAGGGATGCAATCTCGTTGGTAGCAATATCCTTTGCATCCTCCAACTGATATTGCTCACACATGGATGACTGAAGCAACAAAAATTGGTATTGGAAGGTACGCTCAAGGATGCTTAGGGACTCCAAACACTTTGCATGGAAGTAACAATATGAGGAATTGGAGTGGGCAGCCATTGCTCATGCATCTCAGGGGTGTTGACAAAGATTTGTATGAACTATAGGTGACACCCTTCCTGCACAAATTTTTGTATGGGAACTGCCTCATCCAAAATTATTCATATCTGCAACAGACCACCTGCAACACCCAGATGCCCAACCATATTGGAATTCCTTGAAGTGCTCAGACCATGGGTCCCATAGCCTGCAAAAATTGAGAGTCTCATAGCGATTGGTACTATTTATACTAGGAAGGAACAATGGAATAGGCACATTGTGAGACCGAGAATTAGTTGGCCTTCTCTCACAAGGGCCTGCATTTTAATGAAACTTTGTGTCAACCCCAAACTTAACATGTTCTCCCTCAGGCTCTGGTATTGTTGAATCTTGGGGCTGCAATAGGTTCATTGGGGTATCAAGTTTGAATTAAATGGTCTACCTAGTTGGTTCAACTAATCTTCTATTTGTTGCTCATCTATTTGCTGCCTGTCATCCCCCAAGGTCGAGGAAGTGACTATGGTCAACTCGGGTGGAGGCCTGGTTGACAAGGCTAGTGGCTCAAAAAAATCCATAGGCTTATGGGAGGAAGGAGAGAGACAAAAGGTAGTAGTGTGAGATTTTGGCAGCCCAACTATGTGTCCAGTTCACAAAGATGAATGCAAGACAAATGTGCGAGGAAGTATCATGATTTTGGGGCCTAGCCTATAATTATTAATAATGAAATATCATCAAGCAAACAATCACAAGTTAATCTAACAATACTTAGCAATGCATAAAAATAGCATAAGAAAGAGGACTCTTTGAAATTATAGTAATCTGCTAGATGAATAAAAGATTAGTACAGCCTCATCTTTTATTCATGAATAAAAGATGAGTATGTTCCCCTTGACAGAATTATTAGATTATCTCTTCCCTCGAAAGGCTCACCCATTCTGGCTGTCCTTAGAGTTGGAGAAGAGATTATTAAGAAACACTTGTTCTGGATTGTGAATGATGGCCAAAAAGCCAAATTTTGGTTAGACTGTTGGGATGGACAGCCGTCTCTTTTAACCAAGCACCCAGAGTTAAAGCCAATTATGGAGGCACTGCATGCAAAAGGATGGATTAAGGTAGCTGATTATTGTCAATCATTGCATGCAAAAGGATGGATTAAGGTAGCTGATTATTGTCAATCATTGCATGAATCATGGGAGATTGGAAAGCAATGGATACCCATCGAGAATTGGCCTGTTCAAATTCAGCCGGAGGGACACAATTTGATAAACAATATTCTTAGGGATCGCCCTTTGTCCACTTCCCCCTGGCAGATACCTTAGCATGGGGGAAAGATTCCACTGGTGTGTACACAGTGTGATCCGGCTATGCTTCTCTTACCAGGGGTACTCCTCATCCTGTAAAGGACATTTTCAGACACATACGGCAGCCTGCTATTTGGTCTAAGGCGAGCTTTTCTGTATGGTTGATTCTTCAGTGGCGAGTCTTAACTGGTGATAGACTTATGAAACGTGGATTTTATGGTCCCTTCCGATGTGCCTTGTGCTTGAAGGATGAAGAGACTCTTCCCCATCTGTTCTTTCAATGTCCTTGGGCTGTCTCTTTATGGCACCTTTTTTCTAACTTGTTTAATCTCCCCTGTATCAGCATTCAGTCAGTGGAGCAGTTGAGTAGAGAATCGCAAAACCACATACCTAAAGGTCAGAATATGCTTCCAGCTTTATGGTCTGGTATAGCCCTTCTTCTATGGAACATTTGGAAGGAAAGAAACAATAGAATATTTCAACAGGAAAGTAGAGACATAAATTATGTTTGGGAGAGAATCAAAATTAACGTGTCGGAATCCATCAAACATAAGATTTCTATACCTTCTAGTCTTTCCCCTGAATGGGAGTATGTATGTAAACAACTTTCTTTGCAACCCAGGAATTCTACCATAAAAAGAAAATTCAGAGAGATGGCCACTGGACACCTCCCCCATTAGAGTATGGTAAATTGAATACCGATGGTGCCTCTCAGGGTAATCTTGGATGTGCAGCTATGGGTGGTATTGGTAGAACTTCTGATAGTTCTGAAGCCTTCTTCTCTGCTGAACAATTGGTGCATGCAACCAATAATTTGGCAGAGATCAAGGCAGTGTAGAAAGGGATGCAAGAGGCTTTAAAAATTGGGTGGCATCATACACAAATTGAATCAGACTCTAAGGTGATTGTTGGGCTGGTAGCCCACCCTGCAGATGGTCATAGCTTGAATTGGCAGCTCGCTAGAGAAGTCCGGAAAATTCTTAGAATGCAGGATCAATTCCAAGATGTGCAATTTAGCCATATTCCTAGATAGAGAAATAAAGTGACAGATGGTCTGGCTGATTGGGCTCCTGACAACCATAACACTGTTTGTTATGGCATGCGTCCTTTGTGGTGGGCAGAGAAAACCCAAACAGATTTGAGAACCATTTTAAATACAGATTTGTTCTCATGAGTGCTGATAGGTCTCCTTTTTTGTATACTGACCAGGCTTGGACAAATAGTTTTCAAGCCTGGCATAGTAGAATTTGTACTCTTTGATTCCTTTTTGATATAATTGGGTTTAAAAAAAAAAAAAAAGAGAGTACAGAGTAAAACTAAATTGTGCTGGGAATCTTTGTTAATGGGTAATTTAAAAGGAGCTAGCAAAGTTTTCAAACCTAAGATGATTACAAGAGTTTATATATGGCCTTCTCACCCTTCATTGAGGATAGATTGACAAATGTTAACACGCAAACATGGGCTTCTTGTACAAGCTATGATATAACTTTTAATATAATAAGGCCTTCCTATATGGTCCTAATTTTACGTAAACAATGATTCATCACAAGAAGCATTCCCATAAAACCTGTGCGCATAACACCTAAGAACTGCAATTGCTGGCTAACTAATATGTTTTTGGATGAAACAAAGTATATCACTTCATCCAAAACATAAGAATCAAAGACATTCACACCAGCGAAGATATATTATTGTTTGGAAAGAGAGTTGGTAGAGTCTTAAAGGCCAATCGCACAAATGTTTTCTCTTCAGCTTGAGATCAATCTCAAATTGGGAAAACTTACAATTGGTGAAGAAATCAAGTTTAAAAGAGCAGTCTATTGGCTAGAAGACTTCTTATGGTGAATGATTAATACAAGTGTCTTTATCAAAGTTAAAAAATTGCATAGTTCAAGGACATTTTCCTGTATTTTTGGCTAGAAAGGTTCTTATGGCGGAAGATTAATCTGAGTATCTTTTATCAAAGTTAAAAAATTTCATAGCTCAAGGGTGCTTTCCTGCGTGTGTACAAGTATGAACATATGCAATTCTAATATGATGCAAGTATTCCATTTTTTGAAATTGGATTTGATTCCTTGTGAAAATAAAACTGGCTTAAGTTGGTTTGCCTTCCCTTGACAATTCCTCTTATAAAAAATATTAACTGAAAATGATGTTGCAATTGCTTTTGGTTCTTTTGCAATAATTTTGAATTTCCTTTTTAGATGCATTATTTATTTAAGAATAACGATATGTTTGATTATATCTTCCGAAATTGTATGCAGCTTTAATCCCACAGATTCCTACATATGGATTGAACTATATGGAGCTCCATCAGACAAAGATATGGATTTTATTGGTAGCGTAAGTCATTGTGATATTTCCTTTTGTGGTTTGTGTTTTATAAAAAATGAAAGAAAGAATGATGAAGAGAAATGGAAGGCATGTGACACATATACAAACTTGTGTGTGTGTGTGTCTTTTATCAAGCATAAAAAAGTTACATCAGTTGAGGAGGTTGATAACCGAACATTAGTTAATACCAAACTAATAGTTCATTAATAACTTTAATACCCCCCTTAATGACTAAACTGGAGACAACTATAAGTTTGTCCCTAAATTAAAAAAAAAAAAATGGAATGAAACACAAACAAAATGGAACCAAGAAGTTAGTCATTAAATTTTCAGGCTGCTCATTATATATCACTTGAAATCTGCAGTCCTCTGACGTTTTGCTGCTCTCCAATGTATGAGCTTTGGTTAAAAAAAATTAGAAAGACCGCTAACAACAAACATTGATCCGGTTGTGTGAACATAAAGTAAGTCAGGCTGTCCAATTGTTTTTAGAGAGATTCATTGACTGGTGATGAGTCATCATTGGTTGATAACTTCAGCCTGACCTCCATAGTTTTGAATCTAGAATCTTGAAAATTTTGATAAAAAAAAATATATCAGTGTCGTGGAGCTTGCTTAAGCCCATATAGAGATCTAATCAACTTGAAAACTAAATGATCAATGCCAGGTACCTTTTTAAACCTTCAGGTTGCGTCATGTAGACCTCGTTCAATTATTCGTTCAAGAAAGTGCTCTTTACATCCATTTGAAACACTTTCCATCCAAATTGAGCTGTTATGGAGAGAAACAACTGAAATGTGACAATCTTCGCAGTAGGAGCAAAAACACTAGTCTCCTCATTGTCTGTGCTTCCCTGTTGTGAAAATTCTTTCGCAACAAGACACGGCTTGTATTTTTCCAATTACCATCAACTTTACTTTTGACTTCATCCATTCACTTGTACCCAATGGGTTGTTTGATTGGTAGTCTAGGCACCAGAAAAAGGTCAGAAGTGAGAACAAAATCACCATGCTCTATTGCATTAACAACATTGGTTCTGGTCTTTCGAGCTATTGCCTTTGATTGAAGCACTGTAGCCTCCCGCACAACTAACTATGCATTTGATTGAGGCATTTCAACCTCTTGCACATTCTATATGATAGAGTCTCTCCACATGCATTTAAGTTGACTGTAGCAGAGTCAACAATCTTATTCAAGCCACCTTGCTCAATGCCTAAGGCAATTGCTTTGTCCTGTTTCACCTCAAACACAATACACTGCTTCCCAGCGAAATTTACAACAATGTTGGGATTTTATGTTAACTGTCTAATAAACAAGATTTTTATTCATGTTAGGAGCATACCTAACGTTCATTACCATGATTCTTTCAGCGTTATTCAATACTATGCGAATATCTTTTATCCCCTCTCCTTCGAGTGACTCCCCATCAACTAATAAAATTGAATCAGAAATGTTTGTATTTGCAGTACATGTGACATACCAGTCCTTACAACATGTAAAATGTTTGGATATGCCAAAATCAATTAACCAATAATTGGTAGCATTATTGTTCGAGTATGATGCCATGAGGGCATACTCTTCTTAGAATTTTGTTCATTTTCAATTGTTGTCACATTCACCTAATTGTTTTGTTGGGAAAGAGCATGTTGTTGCTTCCAAAAATACTTTTTGACATGCCCAACCTTATGACAGTGAAAACACTTCACTTGTTACTTGGAAGATAAATCACTAAGGATGCGTTTCCACTTGCCCTTTGATTGAATAGAAAATGCACTCTTTGTTTGTCCAACGTTGGACTCATTTTCCATGTTTGTGTTCTTTCTACAACAAAGAGGAATTGACTTGATCAAATGTCAGTGTTTGGCTTTTTGCTAGCAAGTGTAAGGCCTCCATAGAAGATTCATATGAGGGCATCACGTTGTTTAGAGCAAGAGCAACCATGTTGTCATCATCCAGCTTTTTGTTTGTGGCAGTGAGTTGGTCTCGAAGATATTTCATCTGAAGAAGATGTTCTGACAAGGATCCATCCTCAATCGTTTTTGCGAAAAATAGCAGATTCTTTAGGTACATGGCCTTGATTTTCTCTGATGTTTGATTCTTGTTTTGAAGACTGGTCCAAAGCACACTTGCCACAATGGCATCTTGGACCTCAAGGATCAAATCATCCAAAACATACAATTTCAGTAGTAGAAGAGCTTCCTTATGACGCTTGTCATAATCGACAAAATTCATGGTAGGACTTGATTCCTTGTCGAAGATAATTTTATCACAATCACGATATTCCGCAATTGTAAAAATCTTATAACTCCAAACGTTGAAGTTTTGATTAGTCAATTTCTACGCTTCAGGCATAACTAAATTTTGGATATTGGCCATTATACACACAAGATTTTGACCTTTGACCTAAAAATTAATGTTGTAGGGAAATGCAAAGTCTATACATCAACTTGCAAATCTATAAAGCAAATCACACTACAATTTGGAAATCCCCTGGAGATTGATTTTAAAAATCTCCAACAATTTACATTGTCGTTCTCTTTCCCACGCCTAACTATAACTGCAAAAATGTTTGCAAAGCATTGTTACATTTTATGCCCTAACGTTTGCAGAGATCCGTCACATTTCGTGTCCTAATTCCACACAAAAATGTCAACTCAAAATTGGAAATCTCAATTTTCTTCTAGCATCATCTGTACGTTTTGTTCTTCTTAGAAAATCTCTCTTTTGTTTGCAAAATCATGTTTTAGACACCCTGCTTTTGCAAATCATGACCTTAGTCATTCGGCATCGTCGCAGTACCTTACTAGGGCTTCCTCACACATCGAATGTATGGAAATCGTGATTCTAGATTTGGTCTGGAAATCGCAAATTTTTCCTTGGTGTTTATAATTGCTCCTTTGTTCTAATCTCCTGGTATGGAAATCATGATCTTCAAATCGCAAATCACGTATTCTTGTCTTTGTCCTTTATGTCTGCAAATCATGAGTCCTCTGTCTTTCAACTTGCGATCTGGTCTTTGCCCTTTCCATGACTTAAAATCGTCCCCGAAAATACTATTCAAATGCTCTGAAAAGCATGGTTTTTTGGTTTGGTCTTTCATAGACTCGTGTGTGGTCTCTCTAGTCTTCATGACCTCAAATCGTGATCTTTCCTCTTGCCATGATGACGACAACTACAACCCGTGGGTCTCTGAATCACAATTCTGTCTTTGAATGTCTCTTCTTTACAGTTTGTACCTTGCTAATCTTCCTAGGGCTTCCTTGAATCTTGAACCTCTTCTTTTCCACGGTTCGTACCCAACTAGGGCTTCCTCAAATGATTGACTTTGATACCAATGTTAGTAAAAATGAAAGAAAGAAAGAAGAGAAATGGAAGGCATATGGCACACTTACACACTTGTGAGTGTCAGTTTTTAATCAAGTATAAAGAAGTTACGTCAGTTGAAGAGGTTGATAACCGGACATTAGTTAATAGCTAAATAATAGTTCATTAATAATTTTAATATTGTGATCATAACATCTAATTAATTGCTAATAATGTTGTTTTAGTTGTTAATCATTTGATGGTACATTATGCAGACTATTCGATCGTGGTATGTGCTTGGTAGATTGGGAGGCTTCAACTCTTCAAATTTGCAGGTTTTATCACCTTTTCCTCTAAACTTTTTTCTGTTTGCATGTAAACAAAACTATCTTTTATTGGAGAAAATGCATCTGCTATAAATGAATCTATCTTGTTTTCATGCCTTGTATTTTGTATATTTATCTTTGATGTTTTAGAAATATCCTTCCTATAGATTAGGCAAAGAAGAAATATTGGATATTATTCAAAGAACATGTCAATTATTGGCAGAAGTTTCAGTGACTTGTGTCTATATGGATCAAGCTAACTAAAAATCGTTTAATATGGGATTGTTATAATTAAATCTACTCTATCAGAGCCCTTTAATTATATGATATGATCACTTATGGGCAGCTGTGTAAACTCATCATACTGGTCACATGCATGCAACAATTTCATTCTACGCGTATCTACTTGAATGACATTGAACCTGTCATATGCATGTTACACTTACATTCTTCATGTATCTCCTTGGATGACTATTACGGGGTTCATATCTATATGAAGACCTGATAATATGTGAAGAATATTCAATCCATATGGTAATGAAAGCATTCCTCCTCTTCATTTATGTGTGCAATGCTTTCTTCGATAGTGTTTTATGGGAATGTGGTTTTACATCAAAATGCATTGCATCTACCCATATGATTTTACAACTCAGATCTAATCAGATTTAACCTTATAAATTAGTAAAATTAGACCTAAATGCAGTAAGGAATATTCTAGAATAATTGAAATGTGCAAAGAAGGGCTTCTTATAAGAACACTGAATTATTGTAAATTTGCAGACAATTGGGAGAAACAAATAGCGGGAAACCGGTCGAGATAGCAAGGCAAACAAAACCCATAAAACTTGGAGCGAATAGATAGCGTTTCGTGGGTAACTAAAGTTGTAGTGCTCCTTAATTGGCAATGCCGGAACTGTATTGTTATGGTTTTAGCAACTATAATATTTTGCAAAATTTACTTGACGACCCTGTTCCTCCAGCCCTAGGCTCTGAAAACTTGATATCTAGGAAATTGATCTCCTTCCCTGAAACCCGAATAGCTTATCAAAGACCAATATCAAATAGGGGAGTCATTGAGGGCCCTGTGTTATCCCTCCATTATCATAAGGTGATCCGGGGCCCAGGAGGGGCCCGGTGGATGACACCCTAAAGAGAATCTAGACGCGTTGTATGTGTGTGCAGAAGATATATGAGATAATATGCAACAAATCAAAAGAGGGAGGTAATAAAATTGGGACAAAAAGTTTTATTAATTTGTGCATTTTTTACATGGCATACTCCTGAGAAAGATGTATGGTTGTCTATCTTCCAATGTTACTGGTTTGTTTTTGGTTATGGTGCGGGTTGGGTTCGAAGAACCTGGTTCGTCGGTATGACGATTTTTTTTCCTTGGGTTCGTTATTGGGTTCGTCTATACAAAAAATATAAAAAAAAAAAAAAATATAGAAATTCTAGCCTGATACATAGGAAATATAGAAATCCTAGCCTGATAATGAGAAAATTAGAAAAATAAGAGCCAAGTGTTTTTCGTTTTGTCACTTTGTTCTCATTTTTGTTCACGTATGCATTTGATTTTGGCTTTTAGGGTTGAGGAAGGTGTTTTTAATTATTTAAATGCATTGGGTTTGGTGAAAAAGGAAAATAAAATTTAAAAAAAACATTTTTTCCCAGCTTTTGGGCACCAGTGATTGCAGGTTCGCTGCCCCAACGCCCAGGGTTCGCCCCTGGGCACCCGGGTGCGTTGGGGGTTATTCCTAGGAAGAACCCCAACGCACCCGGGTGCCCAGGGGCAAACCTTGGGCGTTGGGGCAGCAAACCGGACCCTGCACCATCACCGGGTTCGAAACTGGGTGCCCAACGCAGGACTAGGGCCATGAACTGCCAGGAAGAACCCCCAACGCACCCGGGTGCCCAGGGGCGGACCTTGGGCATTGGGGCAGCAAACCGGACCCTGCACTAGCATCGGGTTCGAAACTGGGTGCCCAACGCAGGTCTAGGGTCATGAACTGGTAACATTGCTATCTTCTACTATGTTTGCTAACTAAAGCTACAAATGTGTATACATATATAAAAAAAGCCTAGAAGGCATGAAGAATCATTATGGAAGTTGAACCGTTTCCATGTGTGACTATTCATCTTTTGACAGTTACGTGGATTGATTGACAGGTTTTAATGTCCCCAATTAGGGACAATCAAGCAATAAATGGATTGAGCACAAACCTCAATTAACAAATCTGAAAATAATAGAAGTAGACCAACATCTCTACGTGCATCAACCAATCCACAATACTACCCAATGTAATCCAGATGCTAGATGCCACTAGGACAGAAATCAATCCATAGCTATAGTGGTAAATGACCACTCCAAATACTAAGAATACACTACGAAAGCTGATGCAAACTGCTGTGATAAATACCTGGGGTTAATAATGCTCACACTAACTGAAAATATATACCAAAAACCAGGGATCTCAAGCCTTCTTTCCATTCGCCAAACCTGATGGAAAACTCCTTGAAAAAAAGTTTGCAAGATTAGGTAAAACCAGTGATTAATCCTAGTGAAGGAAGTCTGTAACTAAGCCCCCAAAATGGTCACTAACAAGAGAGAATCAGATCGCCAATCCTCAAAAGCAAGCTGGAAAATTACCAAATAAAATCACTTTATAATAACATGAACATCAAGTGATTAACGAGGTCGAAACCCTCGACTAACAAGCTAAAAATATATCAGAACATATCACAAATATTAAGGATAATATTTGCTCAATGATTTAGGATCTACAAGCACCCCAAACCCTTGCAAATTCCCCTCCAAGTGAATTGCCCAATCTCTGATTATAATTGCTAAAAATTATAGAATTAATACCTTCACCTTAACTCCCCCAAAATCTTCTAAAACATTGTGATTTTACCTCAAATCAATCAGAAATAATATTAGAATTTTACCTTCCCAAAAAGACTTAACCCATTCCCAAATCAATTTGCCACACTCTAGAATTAATTATAAAATAAATCAGAATATTTTGTCTTACCAATTGATCGCCAAATGACCTCTCATGATGCCTTAGGCAAGTCGCCCAAGTGAAAAAATTTCACCATTAAATCTTCAAACCTTCAAACGGGTCTCCATGTAGAGCAGCCCTCCCAACAGGGGTCTTCCTCTTGACCAAATCAACTCGCCACCCTAGGGGATGGCTCCAAACCATGCTAGCAACCTCCCAATGCAAGTTACCAACCTCCAAGACCTAAAAATGGAGCTCAATTGCGCAACCAAACAATGAGAAATCAATGCAAACAACTCTCCAGGGTATTCACTTTGCCTTTGAACAAGGTGGTGTTATAAAACACCTTTGTAGATCCAATTGCCTACAACCATGCAAATCTGAAGCACGATTACAACCCTTAAATAGAGCTGCCTTATGTGAAAAAATGGAGGTTTTCGTCTCCAAACTCCTTTGTGCACTTGAAGGGTTTTGTCCTCAAGTCACTGGTTCAAGCTTGATATACTTGAGCATAAGATTCAATATCCCAAAATAGTATCATCTTCGAATGAACAACTCACCTTCCTTTTATATCCATGCCCCAAGTGTGGTGCCCAAAATAGGAGGGAAACTCTCCTTTTTAAAATATTAAAAGAACTTCCTTATAATTTCACTTTACACCTTAAGTGCCCATGACCCTTAAAAAGGCCCCAACTTAAGTGGAAATAAGATTATTATTACTTTATTTGAAGTATTTAAGAATACTTTTGATTTTAGTAATAATATTATTTTAATTTCAAAAAGGGGACATTACATAGGTTGGGGTATGCTAACAGATGCTTTGGCATAATGCGAGCCCTGGCCACCTAGCATGGTGTAGGGACTGTGTTGGTTGGCATCATAAATGTAACACTCGAAATAACTTGGTATTGCGCAGTGTGAGTTGGCCTTTGCGGTCTGGCCTAAAGGTGTGTCAGACCCTATTGAATTCGATGGTAGGTACTACAGAAGGTTTGGCGTACGAATAGGTGGCGCTAGGTCTGCTTTGCACAGATTATATTGTTCCATTGTAGGAGTGTGTGCGACATCTATTGGAGACAAATTGATGACCTTGGAGGTATCACGAACATCTGAAGGTTGCCTTGGAGTACCACAAACCATGGAAGAGGAACCTTAGTTATTGCAAATTGTGAGAACAAGATTGGTGGCAACCTAGCATGGTGTAGGGATTGTGTTGGTTGGCATCATAAATGTAACACTCGAAATAACTTGGTCTTGCGCAGTGTGAGTTGGCCTTTGCGGTTTGGCCTAAAGGTTTGTCAGACACTCTAGAATTCGATGGTAGGTATCGCAGAAGGTTTGGCGTACGAATGGGTGGGGCTAGGTCTGATTCGCACAGATAACATTGTTCCACTGCAGGATTGTGTGCGACATCTATTGGAGACAAATTGATGACCTTGGAGGTATCGCGAACATCTGAAGGTTGCCTTGGAGAACCACAGACCATGGAAGAGGAACCTTTGTTATTGCAAATTGAGAGAACAGGATTGGCGGCACTACTAGAATCATTGTTGGTAGATCCTCTTGGATTAGTCACCCCCTCCTTGTAAAGCAATAGTCTCGATTGCGTCAAGTCTAGGAAGCAGGTGCTAGAACCTTGGCTTATAGCTGATACCTTGTGAACCATTTGGCTTGTGTAGGAGCTGACCTGCTCTGATGACTTTGCACATGGGCATAAAACCATTCTATGCAAACTTGGTTTCTAGAATCTGATGTCTTTTCCAATTGAGGTCATGCGTTAGTAGGAGATGTTCTGAATGTTGAATATGCATAGTTGTATGGCACAATCTTCTTGGATGTTGGTGTGACATAATTATTGCATGGAATCACTTCAGGAATCCGATTTCTCTTGCTTCTCACTGATACAACGACGTTGCGAGGATTGGTGTTTTACACACACTTGTGACTATGCATATAGGGATGCCCAAGGAGTACATCTCAAACATTTATTGGCACTACATCATATACTAACTCCTTGTTGAAAGGATAGATATCATATGAAAAGCGACATTAGAGACTGACGCATATACCTTTGGTGTTGCAGGCACTGAACCATCTGGTTTTGGATGAGGCATGGTTGGAAAATTTAGTCTCTTGATGATTGCTTAAGAGATGAAGTTCTTCATACTACTGCCATCGATCAAAAAATCTAATCATTGCCCTTCGCACCCTCACCTGTGAATGGAATAGGTGTTGTGTTTCAACAGCTTGTGCTATTGGTGTTGCTTGTGCGATGGTGACTAATTTTTTTGGATTTGTGCCAATGATTCCATAAGAGAGCTTGACTCAATTATCTTCTGTTTCTGCCTGCATAAGCAAACTCTTTTGAGCATGGCACTTTGTGTTGGAGTGGTTGTTGCTATTATGTTTGTCACACCATTTACTTGCCTTAAATTGCGGTTGCTTCTTGTCCGAAGAATGTAGTTTTTTTGGTGCAAACAATGTGTCCCGCTTGCACTTCTTCTTAGACTCTTCGTCAATGGTTGCCACATAGTGATAGGCTTCTCCCATCTTCTTAACCTTAGCCAACTTAGTTTAGATTGAATGAATGATCTTAGGCCGCTATGGTACTTGAGAAATATATGTTGCTTTGACTCAAATGAGCCTAGTCTTGCATAAAGGTCATTGAAGGCATTAGTGTAGGCTTGGATTGATTGGTCATGTTCTTGCCACAATTGTTGTCACTAAGTGTGGTGATTATCATAGACATCTTCAGGATAATATTCATCCTTGAAGGGTTCCAGGTATTTATCCTAGGTTAGTTTAGACTCTTCATTTGTTTGGTCTTTCCCCCATAGAGTTTGTGCTTGCCATCAGTGCTTGATGGGTGAATAAATTTTCAAAATTGCAGTCATAATTTTCTCTTTGTTAGAAAAGTCATTCACAGAAAAATGTGACTCTAGCTGATCCAACCAATAATCTACTGCATATGTATTAATCTTTTCCTAAAACATAGAGACACTATATTTACTTGAAACCTAGGGGGTTTCGACCACCAAAAGTTTTCCCAAATTTGTGAGTCGATGGAACCACCTACTCGAGGACTTCAATGAATTGATAGATCAAAAATGTCTTCTGCTTTCAAAGTGCTTTTGTAATGTTGTCATCGATCATTTCTTGGATTGAATCTTGTGATTTGCTATCTTTTGCCATTTGAACTTGCTTGAAATGACACGATAGGTAGTCTGATGGGTCTCATGGGTTGACACCAAGCTTTAGATACTTTAGCCTAGTTCGATGGGAAATGCAAAACAAACTAGATAGCTCTGAAACCACTGATTCGAGGCCCAGGGGGATCCCAGTAGAGAACACCCTAAATGATAGTCTAGATGTATTTGTTTTACAAAAACGGATGCACACGTGTTCAAAACACTACGCCAATTAGGTAACACAATGGCACAAGGCAGATCTAGATAAATATGTTAAATACAAAAAATTAGACTTTTCTAATGTGCCTAATAAGAAATGGAGAAATAGAACTAGGTACCTTTGAAATGATGAAAGGATGGTTAAAGAGAGAGATGTGTACCTGAATACGATCACCTATGCTCTGATAGTGATTGATAAATGTAGGAAACAAGCTTTGGAGCAGTGCATAAGATCTCCTTGAAAGATGACTGTAGTAGAGTAGACAACTAGTTTTGGTGCCGTTGAAACGAGCATTGACCAATTTCGGCTGCCTAATGTGATAAACTCCATCAAATATGGTCGGGCATGGCTGTAAATGTTTGAGTAGGTAGTTGGGGTTAGAAACCTGTTGAGATCCTTTGTCAACAACATAAGTCTAGATGTTTGTGTTCGATGAGTAGAATTGATGAATGCAACTATCTAAAACTCTTCTTCTTTGAGTTAACCGTAACACAAGCTAACCAACACATCCAAGACAAAATGTGCAAAGTAAATTGGCCTGGGTCCCTTTGAGGGTTGTAGGTACATATCACTGTGTGAGAATCAGGGCTCAATGTAGTTCTAATGCATGTTAGTGCCCCATCCCAATGTGAGAGAAGCCTTCACATTCTCTCCATATGATAATCAATGAATACCATATAATCCTCAATCCAATTCTTCTCTTGGTACAAGTATGCAGCCACAAGACTTCAGCAAATGTGATTAGGGCAGAATATGATCAATGTGCAGTCTCTTAGACAAGTGCATGAAAGTTTTTATCAATATGTGTTTCAAATAACTTGATCGATAGGAGATGATAAACGGCTTAGGGTACATGTGTATATATAGGGTTCTTTGAATTCAAATTGCACATATTCGTTTGTAGGCCGAACATGGAAAGACTTGAAAGCTAACAATCAAGGCACGAAAAAACATGGCATGGTAGTAGGACCTACAAACAACTTGACCTTTTTTGGTGGGGCTGAAAGTGGTCAAATCACTTTTGGCGGCGCCAAAAATGTTCAAGGTGGAAAAATGCTCAGAAACAAAGATTAAAATAAACAACTAATTGGGTGGATCTCAAGGCAAACAAATGTTAGATCCAAAGGTGTTCATGAGCAAATGCGGAAGATGCAAGACTATGAAGGGTCCAATGTGAAGGGAAGGTGTACCAATAATAGCCAAATGTAAAGTGTGACAATGATTACGGATACATCACTTGTACCAAAATTAGGTGTCTACATAATGCCCCACTTTGATGTGCATGTATGCATGCGTATCAAAGTAAAAACAAAACAAGCGATACCCAAAAGAATGTGAAGGAAACTTTGTGCTCTTTGGAATGCTTTACCCACTTTCCAATGTGAACATCTCAAATGTCTCTGCAAGCAAACGAGAATGCCGACAAGTAGATCAATGCCTTGATAATTGACAGTCAAATGTAACCAAATGAAATAAGTGATAAACTAAAAGTGAGCAAATGAATGAACACACATGGTGATATGCGAACCATGTTGTCTCTGAAATTGAAACTGAAACTGAAATTGAAATTGAAAACTAAAGCCAATGTCAAGGAGAAAATTGAAACTGAAAATTGGACCCAACACTAAGGAGAAAACTCTACTTCTTGGTCAAAGAAGCAGATCTATGGTACCATTACAATTTCTATAACTTGTAACCTCATGTAACCTACAACCACTTGGAATTTGTAATTGAAGATAGAATAAGCTGATTGTATGCCTCTCTTTTGAGGTGAGGGATGTTCCTATCACTCATAACAAAATAAAGAGTTATGCGCAACATGTGTAACATAGAAAATAAGTAGAAGTTGTAATCATTATGAAAGTATGCATGTTACCACATGTATGAGATAATAACAAGATGTCATCATGTAAGCTCAATAGTAATATGTAATCCAATACTTATAGGCTGCTACCAAAACATGCAAGTAAGGGTGTAAAAAGGGAGGGGCAAGTGATATGCCTCAATGGTACCCTTTAAAGAGGGACAAGCGACATGCTTCAATGCCAATAATATGCTCCTAGAAGGGCAAGATATAGCGATGAACCATACGCACGATAATAGTACACCCCAAGAGATGCATGGTAGAAACCATGGCAATGTAGGCACCACATATTATACCGCAATTAGTGATAGTGTGCATGATATAGATCATGGCATCAAGCATATCATATCACATGGTATAGTCAACATAAGTAATTGTTGATACTAAAAAATGTACCATACTCTTGCACCTTTGTGTGAATATAACCTTTGGGAAGTTTCAATGCATGGAATATGACATTGGAACAACCTCTAGGATTGAGAGACCCTCACCTCCTAGTCTAGCGCTAATCTACACATTGGGGTTGAAAAGAGAAGAACAAAAAAAAAAACAAAAAAATTGAAAGGGCAATGCGCCAAAGTAGTAGTGTCATAGCACATGGTATAGTCAACGTATGTAATTGTTGATGCTAAAAAATGTACCATACTATGCTAAAACATGTACCATACTCTTGCACCTGTGTGTGAAGTTGTGAACATAACATTTGGGAAGTTTCAATGCATGGAAATTTCAATGTAGAGTGTGCCTAGACCTGAAAATAAATTGACTAGCAATGGAAACCTTTATAAACCTCTTGGACACTTTTTATAATGCTCATATATGATTTGTATATATAGGCTTCTTATGTTTAAATTAAAGACCTATTGGCACACAAAAACCGATAGAGAAAAAGGCAAACAACCGACAAACAGATCTAAACAATGAAAGGATGCGACAATGGGTGGATGGACCCACAAAATAAAGAAGATAGAATTAGTGGGCCCGTCGATTCCAGCCAGGGTAAAATCAATGCGACCATCGATCGCAGCTTAGAAGAAGAAACATACGCAATTAGAAAGTTGATGTAGAAACATGGCCATGAGCACAAAAATGAACAAAAGAAACAACAAACAAAAGAAAAGAGGACCACATGATCACACACAGGAGGAGAGAGATGAAAACACACAAACAAGCATCAATAAACCCCTAATTCAAGCTGATGAACCATATGCACAAAACAATATTAAAACATTGTAATAACAAGGCTTGTACCAAAATTAGGTGTCTATAGTGAGGCCCTCATACTAGTTAGTAGCCATGTCTTCAATAATGGTAATATGCCTTGTGTTTTTGGCATGGACGCTACCTCCATTATCTCCATTTCCTTGTCATTTCAACTCTTATGTTGTTGACTTTCCCATATCTTCATGTTGATCTCTTTGGTTGCGTGCAACTCCCCTTGGAGATTTTGCACCATCTCTCTCACTTGCCTTGGCCAACAACTGCTTATCCACCAACGCAT
The DNA here is from genome assembly GCA_037957365.1 of Torreya grandis. Classification (NCBI taxonomy): domain Eukaryota; kingdom Viridiplantae; phylum Streptophyta; class Pinopsida; order Cupressales; family Taxaceae; genus Torreya; species Torreya grandis. The sequence goes on along the minus strand of JARHVA010000731.1, from coordinate 4,277,879 downwards.
TTGAGTAATCTATCACCATTACTCCTAGGTTATGAGATACATCTTTTTATGGAACTGATGCTCTCATGGTCTGAGTATCCACTCCACTTCTAGTTGTAATATTTACTCCTTTTTGCACAACTTTCTTTTCTACCCAATTCCCACCATGTTGTGCAATTAGTATCCTCCCTATGCCCTTTGATGTCGTGTCCTTCTGCAAGCTCTTTTGATGAAAAACTAGACAATCCTCCAACTAGTGCCCTTGACTACATTGAGGACAACTAGGAAACTTTGTACACTCCCTGTGACAGTGATATGTGGCACCACACTTGAAGCAAGCTCCTTGGAATGTATTTCCATTTCTTCTACCCCTTGCTTAGGTTGTTGATTATGTGTGGAATTAGTTTGTTGGTTTTGGTTCAACCCTTTCACGTGCGCACCTCTTATCTCATCAATGACCCAATAATTCACTAAGTCCTGAGTGTGAGTGTCACAGATTTTGCACTACATCACTTTTACTTACTTGGCCTTTTGGACTAGCACACAATTCCTTGTTTCATGCCCCTCTTGACACAACTCACAACATGTAGAAACAACCAGCACCTTTCTACGCGTGCAATTTTTTTCGTGTGTCCTTTAGTTTCCCAATCTGTGCACCGCAGTCCTGTCAATGACTCTTGTGCACTATTCTTAGAAAATGTCTGAATTTGCGCAGCCATCTTCAAAATTTGAGCCTCCAAAAAGGGATTTACTCTTATGTTGAAGTTTCTTGTGACTTCCATCTGAAGCGGATCATCTAATGCTTCCCTCGCATGAGCAAATGACATCATGACCGATTGCCTCCTAAATGCTAGCAGCAAACCCCCCACAAACCATTGTGCATGTTCTATTGGTTGAATCTCATAAGATAGTTGAGATAACAATGTCTTAAATCATGCATCATATGCACACACACTTCCTGTCGCATCTTGCTTGATTTCCTTGAGTGCAGAAATTCTCTGCTGCCCAAACTCAAGAATGTGAAATTCCCTCAAGAACGCAGTCTTGAGCTGGTTGAATCCCACCATAGTTTGATTTGGATCAAACATGTGGTACCAAGCATGTGCATAATCCAACAACGTCATGGAAAATTGACTTGACTTTCTCTCCAGCGCAATCACTCCCTTTGCGTGCCATGTTATCTCACATTTATGAATGTGAACAGTTGTATCTTCCATCCCACAATACTTCGAGAACATCATTGACATCTCATAATAGATTGTCTGCTGCTGAGCAGATTGTGCTTGCGCACCACTTCTGGAATCTATACTTCAACTACCACCAATTGTTTGACCCACGTTCCCTTGTGTGACAACTATTGGATGTCCTCTGGAGACATTTCCTTTGACCATTGGACCCTGCACTCCAACCTCTCTTGTTATTATGCTCATCCTCTCAGTCCCACTCAAAAATTCCTATAGTGTATGGAATTCTCCAATCCACCACAATTTTGCCAATCTCATGTTACCTGAAAACTAATCTTGATGACAATGACATGCACAAGAATCAACTTTAGGTAAACTTGGCTTTGAGACCTCCCAAACATGCGTCTTTCCATCCAATTCCTTGTGGATTCACATCCATCTCCTTAAATTGATTCTACTCACATAGGGATTCTTCACTGGGCATCACCTGTTCCACATTAGAATGCTTATCTTTTCATACGAGCTAATCATGTGCCTTCCTTGTCCTCCATGGGTCCTCACAACATCCAAATGACTTAGTTCCCCCTCAAAGTTAGAGTCCATAATTCGTAGTCTCACTTCCATTTCCACAAAGTCATCCATTCTCCTTTTTCTTGTGTTAAGTCGATATCATCTCCAGTTCACCCATGCCTAGCCTTTACGAGATGCAAAGCTTAGCTTGCCATGGCTAGGGTTTCAAATGCAAACTTGGTTTCCTCAACAATAATCTTTCAAACATGCTCACTCGATCTCCATACTCTTTACAAACAGGGCCTCGACAACAAAGCCAAAATGTTGTGCTTTTTAATGATCGTTTAATTGGTCCTTCACAGACAAGACCATGTGCAACAAAGGTAGATTACTTACAGTGGCAACATATCACTTAAGTCCGAACACTTAAGCGCTCACTTGAGGTGCAACAAGAGAGCACTGAGAACCCCATTGATATACGAAGATATAAAGTTCACACAAGATAAGTATATCATACAAACATTAGCATTCACTACAAGGAAGTATACTAGAATGTATCAACCCATAGTAAAACAATTCCTTTTGTTCACATTTATCAACAATCATACAATTTACATCATGTAGAAAACCTCCATTAATACAAATGCTCTTAAGCATTCAAGCTGAAAAACCTATACAACATGTACAAAATGCCTTTCATGGCTCATTCCATTCTCAAAACCTAAATTGATTTTCAATTCACTTCCACCGACAAAACGTGTAGCAAATCCAAGGTCTAAGTGTGTAACATCTCAAGATGTCTTAAATGAGAGGTCGAGAGGTCTATTTATAGGTTTCTAGGACCCTCCCTCCGCCCCCCGCCCCCCTCGCTAGCTGGTGCTGAATCAGCTTCTACTACTTGTTCCAATTGTAATTACACTTCTCCGCTACTTGGGTATATTCCATTGTATATGCTTCCATCTCGAATCGATCCATGGTCATCCAAATGATAGTTCTCTCTTTGCTTGCCACTTGTCAGATTTGTCTTTCCTTGATACATTTTGTGCTTTCTTTCAGCCTATTTTTGTCTCCTCAATAGTGTGGTTCTTCTAATCCACACAACGCACATCGTCATTCCTGCATGTCACCCTTCTTAATGCATTGCAAGATTGCCTAGTATGAGTTTGTGTCTCACACACACATCCTCATACTTAGCCATTCTTAGATTTGCCTAATGCTTTAAAAAAATGAGGGTCAACATTCATCTCGCTGAACAACAAAAGAAACTAACGGCTATCGGAAAAATCTAGAAAGGGAATATCACCTATTGCAAATGCAAATGTTTGCATACTACTAATAAGCTTCTCAAAGTTTATAGCCGAAGCAAGAGTAGAAAGAGGGTGAGGCCACAGAAATATCATAATGTGGAACATCAACAGGGTGTCTGGCTTCTCAAAGACTGATTCAGCTGCTAAGGATGCTCAGTCTATAAGGATTGATGATGAGGAACGTTTTTTCAACCCTGCCATGACAAGAGCTATGAAGAACTTGCATATTGAACAAGAAAGATCTTCACAGGTCAGGGTAATGAGCCAACACACACACTCTTCTATCCTTCAATCTTATTTTATCTCTCCTAGAGCTGGTCTTTCACCTCCCCACCCTAGATTTACACAATCCACCTAGGTGTTTTGTACATCAGAGTTGTACAAGGTAGTCCAACCTAGGCACTCCAATATGCACACTTCAGCCCAATTTCAACCTCTGAATGTCCCCAATTTACTGGCTGGTGTTCATTTTCCTGCTATGCAAGGAGGATACCAGTCTTTCCTTCCTACTTGCGGTGGAACCATTATTGTGGAAACACCTGCCTTCCCTCCCCCCCTATAGTCATCATGCTGAAACGGCTGAACCTGCAATGGATTTTAAGGAAAAAGTTGAAAAATATGACAAGCCCAATATACTTGCCTTGACCACTCTCACTGAAAGCATTCAGGGGGTGGGCAAAAAGATTCGAGGAGAAGGGCATGGATATTGCATTCTTTGAAAAATATATGGCTCTTATTGTGAAATGCATTCAACAACAGAAACAGTGGCATCGAACTTTGTAGGAATGTCACAAACAGAAAATGGAGTTTGTTAATTATCTGAGTTAAAACTGCCAAAATCTCTAGAATAGGACTGAAGCTATAGAGTAAATCCTCAAAAATGAAAGAGCCAAAAGAAGGTTGGTTGAGGTGATTCACCAAAACAATCTGCATGCTAGTGCCGAACACCATGCAATTTAGCTCCCAAAAAGCTCTGTTGAGATAACTATTAGGGACGAATAATGGAACTCTTCACTCTTCAAGCCTCTTCCTAGGAATGCTGTTTCTAGTTGTATTCCTCTAGAATGATGGCAAGTGGCCTGGGCAATGGGCATGGCCCATATAGATATATAGGCCTGGGATGTGGGCATGGCAAGTTGGGTGCCTATCTACCACTATGGTAATTAGTATGCCGTGACTGATCTCTGGAGTAGGCCGTGATCGACCATATATAGAGTTGGGATTGAATCTGTCTGCTGTGACCGATCAAGTCAAGCTCCTCTGTATGCCGTGACCAATCCAGTCAATGGGGCTCTTGCCGTGACTGAGCAGATATATATATGGGCACTTGAGCCCCTACCATTGAAGATCAAGCCTCTAGAAATGCAAGCGCTGCCCCAAGTTTCCCTAACCTCAAGGTAGGGGCTCTTCCTTAGTTGTGAATCATGTTGTAATGTCCCCTTTTTACCTGCAACACTGAGTAAGTGCTCTGTTGACAGTTAGAATAAAAGACCAAGTCTTTCAATCAGAATAGAGCAACTAAGTTTGTCTGCAGTTAGAATATAGTCAGTTGGGAGGTTACTCCATATAATAAGGTAGAGACAAACTATCCATTGTAGTCGGTTAGCATCACAATTAGAGGGAGTTGTTTAGTTATTTACCTACGTGTGAGGAAATTAATTATCAGTTAGCTGCCTACGTTTGAGGAAATTAGTTATTAGTTAGCTGCCACCATTTGTGGACTGATTTCCTATGATTTAGGATCTCTGGGAGTTGGGCTATAAAAAATGCATAAGGAAGAGAGAATATCCTTTTGAAGATTAACAACATTCAACTTCAGCTATAGGAAGGTGATGCTACTGCAACAGTTTTCTTGGTGCTTTAGGATGAAACCCTTCAGGGGTGATCCTGATCCTCTTGGGGATGACAACCCTCAAGAGAATATGTGGTGCAGGACATTTCAGATTTGCACAGAGACTCAAGGATCAGCAGGACGAACAATTGCATTGCTGCATGTGTGCTAAGGTTAATTCAAAGTTTAGAATTGTATGCTAGGCATTTTCTCAGCGAGTTGTATTAATTTAGTTGCTCTCCATTTGTATGAATGTGTTTCATGAAAGTAATATAAAAAAATCTCTATTGTTAGAGACTTTATGCGTTTGATTATTTGTATGCATTTAGTTTAGGACATTTCAGTGGTATCATCTGTATGATCTAGCCACCATGTAAAAAACACAAGAAAAAAATAAAAATAAAAAATCAGATTTCTGTACCGCATATCAGAGAGTGATAGGGAAATGAGATATCAATAGAGGGAGCAAAGGAAGTAGAAAATGGCACATAAGGATCGAGAGAGGAAGATGACAAAAGATGAAAGCGCAGATCTATTTCAAGATATCCTGATAGGAAGTCAGCGGGGACAGGAATGAATAGCAGAACTAATGGCACAAATGTTACATTTCCAAAGTAGCATGCAAGATCCAGATCATACTAAGGCATCTCAAAGAGAGGGAAGTTCAGCTTTGCATGACTGACCAATGGTCAGTCAAATGAGTCTCATTCAAAAACCTGCTACACCCATGTTTATACAGAAGAATGAAAAATCACTTGGCGATACTCGGGAAAAAGGTTTATTAGTATAGATAGTCTACAAACAAACATCTCTAGAAAGCCTTCAAGAAGCTATTGAAGGAAGCCAAGAAGAATAATACATTTTTTAGACCAAACAAGCCTATACACAGTACTGTAGCAGAATTGAGGACTGAGTCAAGTTTCTGGGACATTTGGTGACCTAATTAATGATTTGAATTTGTGGGAAACCTTTAAAGGTCTAATATCATTGCATGAAGTCTCTTATATATCTTGTGAAGTGAATCTAGTGAAGAAAACAGGGTTAAGGTAAACAGTTGTTTTACAAGATTCAAAGTGACAATCCTATCAAAAGTTGCAGACATCTAGACAGATCCACTTGAAGATTGAGTGAAGTAGGTTCTTTTGGGCATCAATTTGTGAAGGATCAAATTAATGAATGAGATTCAAGCCAGATAAACTCAGGGCATTGGTATAAATAAGGAACCTTCATTAGTAGTTTCAATAGATTGGTCTTGGAGGACTAACATAGTGAAAATGTAGACTTAAAATCAACAGAGGTCTAAGAATGGTCAATGAATAGTCTTCAGAAAAGTATAAGAGATTACAAAAGCATAAATAAAGTGGGTAATGGACTATCAATTATCAATATAGGTCTATTGGAGAGCAAATTGTTCTTGAATAATGAATATAAGTGTGCAAGAGTGTGGTTCAAATTGTCTTGGGGATAGTACTTGAAAAGTCTGAGATTGTCATCACTCAGCCTATTGGAGCAAAAAAGATTGATGAGCAGACTAGAAATGAGGTCAAAAGGAAGTAGTTGTGTTTTTCGTGCAAAGAGCCTTGGGAGTTTGGTCATAGATGTCTAGGCAAGGGCCAATTCCATTACATTGAAGTATTTTTTGATGAAGAGGAGACTGGTATGAGACTGATAAATCAGAATAGCAACATGCAATAGAAGAATCAATTGTAGGGCATGACCCTGAGCAGTTGACAAGAGATAATACCGGCACTAGAGAAAGGACACTTGTAGCTCTTTTAGGAACACCACAATATCATCCCTTCCGAATTCGTGGGGAGTTATCTGGACAGCGGATTACTTTGCTTATTGATAGTGAGGCCACCCACAATTTTATTGATGAAGGCCTTGTGGCTAAGAGGAGATTGAAGGTGGAGGACTTAACTGGGTTCAATGTCATTGTCGCTGATGGTTTCACTATCCCATGCACCAAGGCAAGACAACACAAGTTATCTCTTGGATATTATAATGTATGTGATGATTTCTATGTTGTTGGACTAGGGGAAGAACATATGTTTCTAGGTATACAATGGTTGCATTCCCTTGGGGAATTCTCATAAATTATCAGTCCATGGAGTTGAAGTTCAAATCTCAGGGGAAGGACATGGTACTTAGGGGCATATGATGGGTCACCTCGGGTGGTCACAACTGAGAGTTTGGAAAAGACTTTCTGCAAGGGACAAGTCTCATGGGAAGCTAGTCGTTTTGTGATAAAAGGCAAGCCTAATACTTCGTCTTCGAGTAAGCACCACACTTATCACACTGACATTTAGACTATTTTGGATAATCATAGTGTTGTGTTAAGTGATATGCCTCCAGGTCTGCCACCCGATAGGGGATGCCAACACATCATAGAGTTGGAGCAGGGTTCGAAGCTTGTCATGATGACCCCGTATTTCTGTTTGTGGATATATTAAGAGGAAATAGAGAAGGTCATCAAAGAATTGTTGGAGATGGGTCACACAGACCTATTTGCAGTCCATTTGCATCATTAGTGGTACTTGTAAAAAAAAGGATGGTACAATGAGGATGTGTATAGATTATAGGGCCTTGAACAAGAAGACAACAAAAACTGATATCCCATTCCTAGGATCGATGAGCTTATTGATGAATTACATGGAGTTGTTTAGTTCTCAAAAATTGACTTGAGGTTCGGCTAACATCAAATCCATGTGCGTGATGAAGAAGTGCACAAGACAGCTTGCAGGTGCCATTGTGGACACTATGAGTTTTTGGTCATGCCATTTGGGCTAACAAATGCTCCAACTACTTTTCAATCAGCTATGAACCAGGTATTCAGTGCTCAATTGAGAAAATTTGTTTTGGTATTCTTTAATGATATATTGATCTATAGTAAAACTTGGGAAGATCACTTGAGACACTCGGATACAATATTTGGGATATTGCAACAACAGGGCTTCATTGCAAAATAATCCAAGTGTGATTTTGGAGTTACAAAGATTACATAATTGGGTCACATCATTAGTGCTCAAGGTGTTTAGGTGGATTAATAAAAGATCCAAGCCATTTTGGATTGGCCAACCCCTACTACATTGACTCATTTGATAGGCTTCTTTGGCCTATGCAATTACTATTAGAGATTTGTTAGGGGCTTCTCACAATTGATGACACCCCTAATTGACATGACTAAGAAGGGAGCCTTCTTATGGAATGAAAACTCAAGAAGCTTTTGAGAAGCTCAAGAAGGTAATGAGCTCATGTCTTGTACTTGCTATCTCCAATTTCGCACAACCATTTGTTGTAGAGTGCGATGTTCAAGTGAGGGGATTGGCATTGTGCTAATGCAAATGGGGCATCCCATTGTTGAGCACACACTTATACTGAGAGGGGGAGTGAATCAATATAAGGTAATCTTTTACTTTTTCAAATTGATAATCACAATAATATCAATCACACAACATCAACAATTAAGAACGCAAGATTTACGTGGAAACCCTTTCGGGAGAAAAACCACGGAGAAAATCATTACTTGGATCTATTGTCCAAATCCAGCTACAAATAAAATTCTTCTTACAAGATTTGTAGGCACCAACCTACTGGAGACATCAATCCCTGTTGCTAAACAATTTGTAGGCACCAACCTGCTAGAGACACCAATCCCCATTGCTAAGCACCAACCTAGCAAGATACACCAATCTCTTCTTTCTAAGGCACCGACCTCTACTAAATCAATCTTCCACCTTACTATTGTTGCTTCATCAACAAATGATGGCAAATTCAATTTCCTCTTCTTCTCCACAAAAATCTGCTTATGCTTGAATGATAGAAAGAATTAATTCTATTCTTCAAATTTGCATGTGTTTGTATAATAAATATTTTTATTCTCCACACACTTGGTTCCTTCTCTTCTTTATTAATCTTCAAATATTTCACACTTCAACTACAATATCTTTCACAGTCTTCATCCGTTTTATATAGCCTTCAAAGGCTCTTCACAAAGGAGGCACCCCATCCAAGAGGCACCTCTTCACCAAAAGATGTGACCGTTGACATTTTCATTGGCATTTTCATTAAAATTTTTGTCGTATGTTGACAATTTCGTTGACATTTTCACAAAAAATTCTGTTGATATTTTCGTTGATAATTCCGTTGGCAATTCCTTTGACATCAATTACAATTCCTTTGACATCAATGACAATATTCCAACAATCTCTCCCTTTTTCATTGATGGCAAATCTGTAGAGAAACTCTCCTTTGTTGTAGTTCTCCTCCTTTGCTCCCCCTTTTGTTAATTCTCCCCCTTTGACATCAATGGCAAAGGGATGTTCATTATACTTTCATCCACAAATAAATCATGGGAAACATCCACGCCATCTTCTTCAACATCACCATAATTGAATGATTGTCTTTCTGCTCTTCCCTATCTTTTTGCATAAGGACTTCTTTTCTCATTTGCTCTCCTTGAATTTGATCAAATCTGGGCTTTTTGACATCATTTACATCCATCTGGATTATCTTTAGCTACTCAAGTGGTAACTCCTCTTTTCCACTTCCCTTTCTATCTGCATATCATGCTCATATGCTCATTAACATTCCCAGCTTGATCACTTATTGGATTTGAGCTATCTTTTGCAATCTGCACTTGACGTTGGCCCATTCCTGTTGTAAGATGTTCTGCACCTTGATTGATTTCATTTTGCTTTGTTCCTGCTTCTCTGACTTGCTTCTAATAACAATACCATCACTTGCATCATCATTCTCACAAAGAATATTCATTAGCTGATCTTTCCTCTGTCTTCTAGATGCATATCACCAAAGAATCTACGAAACTGAAAGATAATGCAATGATTAGCTCGCCCTGAATTCATGCTTCTTATGAGCTTAGTGATACCTCTTGTGCATGAAATGCAGTTTACACAAGCATAGGTCACTCCATTTCTTGCTGCAGCTTCTTTTTCTATACTTTTGAAGTTTCATCTTTTTGTTTACTCATGGCTTCCACTTTCTTATTCTGCCTAGGAGGTTTCATAAAACCACTTCTACAGAAGCGTGTTGTATGTCCAAAGTTGGTTGCACTTATAGCATCTGACATTGTGATTTACTTAAGGAGCCAATGGATTGTAGTTTCTATTTGAAGATCCATAAGAACTGTTATTGTTCCATACAAAATCATTTCTTGCTCATGCCCTACAATCTCTTTATCACAAAAATGATTACAAAAATAACAATAACTATAAAGGGAACTCTAGAACCTGGTCATATGTGCCTGCCTTGGAGGAAAGAACTTTTTGAATTTGTCCTTGTTATCTTTTGGAGGCTTGCTTGTTTTCTGTGGGACTTGATTCTCTTTCTTGTTGATAAGACTTTTGAGAACTTCTGCATAACTTTGTCTTTTCCTCATTTGCTTTTTTTGGTGGCTCTTTGTGATCTTCTTTGTTGGCCATTTGATTTTCTTTATATCCAAGATCAGTCTTTATAAATAGTGACCTTTGCCCATTTATGATATCTAAGATCTTGGTACTCTTCTCAAATTTGAGGCATCTGTTAAGCTTAGTGGTTTCTCTAGTTCCTTCCTCAAGGAAACAATTTCAGACTCTTGCCTCTCACAATTTTCTTCCTTTGTCATCAATTGGATTCTCATCTCTTCTTCTATCCTTTTTGCCTCCTCTAGTTGAATCTTTAGGCTAATGATAATCTTTTTTGATTCCTCAAGGCTTTGTGACAATATAGCTCTTGAATCACAATCCTCCTTTTCATATTTCTCAAGTTACAACTTTTGTTTCAAATTCTTTTTCTTAAGCACTTTTATCTCACCTAAAGCACATATGAGGAGTTCTTCAAGATCTACCTCTTCATCTTCGACATCTTCCTCTTCCAAGGTGTCTTTATTTGTAAAAGCATCATTTTTTATTTCTATAGCCACGAACAAAGTTTCTTCTTTGTCACTGTCTGATATGCTCTCATTGCTCTCAATTGAGCTACTATCCTTTTTGGAATAGAGGCTTTTCTTGTGCTTACCAAACTTTTTCTTATATTTGTTTTGTTTGAAACTTTTCTTGTATTGAGGTTTACTTTCCTTATTCTGATTTTCCTCATCATCGCTATCATCCTTATGTAGACATTTAGCAACAAAATGTCCTATTTTACCACAATTGAAACACTTGAAAGGTAGCTTACTTTTGTATTTGTTAGATCCCTTTTTAAGCTTTCTTACAAAAAGGCCCTCCTTTTCATCTTGTTCATCATTGGTGTCATCGCTTGATTTAAGTTCTTTATTCTTTGCTTTCTTTGAAGCTTTAAAAGTGGCTTCCTTATTAGATGGCTTTTCCTTTTCAGTTCTCATTTCATACGCTGTGAGAATCCCATGCAACTTATCCATTGTTAATGAGTCTAAGTACTTTATTTCTTCAATAGCTGAAACTTCTGCATCAAATCTCAAGGGAAGTGACCTTAGCACTTTTTGAATGATCATGGATTCTTCAACCTTTTCACTGAGTCCGCTGACAGTGTTAACAATCTCATTCACACGAAGAAGATATGCCACAACATTCTCTTCATCTTTCATTTTCAAGCTCTCAAATTGTCTCTTATGAGTTTGGAGTTTTGTTTTATTTACCTTGTCATCTCCTTCATAGATGTTATTTAGTTTATCCTAAATCTCTTTTGCCGATTCACAGTGCATTACTTTGACAAACTTTGATTCTGATAGACCACACAAAATTACATTCATAGCTTTTGCATTATTTTCACTCGCCTTCTTTCCCATTGGATCTGTTGGAGGAGATGATGGAGCTACATATCTGCTCACAACTGATTGCCCAATATTAAAGCCAAGAGCCATTAGGTAAGTGCGCATAATTATGCTCCAAAAGGCATAGTTCGTTCCATCAAACAATGGAGCCCTGTTGGAGGAAAATCCTTCTTGACCAGCCATGTGTGCTCTTGAGATCTACCTTCTAGCGGTTAGACTATTTTCGAAGGAACCCGCTTTGGTACCAATTGTTGAACACACGCTTATACTAAGAGGGGGGGTGAATTAGTATAAGGTAATCTTTTACTTTTTCAAATTGATAATCACAATAATATCAATCACACAACATCAACAATTAAGAACACAAGATTTAAATGGAAACCCTTTCGGTAGAAAACCACGGAGAAAAAGACTACTTGGATCTACTATCCAAATCCAACCACAAATAAAATTCTTTTTACAAAATTTGTAGGCACCAACCTATTGGAGACACCAATCCCCACTGCTAAGCATCAACTTAGCAAGAGACATCAATCTCTTCTTTCTGAGGCACCGACCTCTACTAAAACAATCTTCCACCTTATTATTGTTACTTCATCAATGAATGATGGCAAATTCAATTTTCTCTTCTTCTCCACAAAAATCTGCTTATGCTTGAATGATAGAAAAAGTTAATTCCATTCTTCAAATTTGCATGTGTTTGTATGATATATCTTTTTATTCTCCACACACTTGCTTCCTTCTCTTTATTAATTTTCACATATCTCACACTTCAACTTCAATATCTTTCTCAACCTTCATCCGCCTTATATAGCCTTCAAAGGCTCTTCACAAAGGAGGCGTCCCATCCAAGAGGCACCTCTTCACCAAAAAATGTGACCGTTGACATTTCCGTCGTTCGTCGACATTTTCGTCGATAATTCCATTGACAATTCTGTTGACATCAATTACAATTCATTTGACATCAATGACAATATTCCAACACCCATAGCATTTGAGAGCAGAAAATTGAAAGCTTAGAAAAGGGTATTTTCTATTTATGATAGAAGTGCTTGCTATCATGCTTGCTTTGGCTAAGTTCAAACAATACTTAGTATGTGGCAATTTTTTGGTAAGAACAAATCACAACAGTGTAAAATTTTTGCTTAGCATGCGCGATTTGAAAATAGATGGCATAACCGGTGAGTAATCCCCTGGTGGTCGGTTACTCGTCAGGAAAACCAACAAGCGAATAACTGCCACTCAAAACCGCCAAATTTGAAAAACCGCAATTTTTTATACAAAGGCAAAAAATACTTGAAATTCGCTCGAAGCAGACAATATATAAATAAAATAAACATTTAAGTATTTATACTTTAAGTTATATTTTATTTATATACTTTTAGGATGTTTGAGAGTGGTTTCGGACCTCTAGGAGCTATAATGCAAATTCTATGTTTTGGAGGATCCTATCATATTTCAGACTTAGTCAGATTTCAAGGTTTTAGGGTTTCAAACATAGCCATATTTTAGGGTTTCAAAATTTCAAGGAGACATCGTAGGAGGAATGAACGCTACATGAAGGGATGAAGGTATGATAGAATAGTGTGAGACCATCTCTTGCAAAGTGCCACAAGTCGACCCCATCCCATTCCCTGTGCATAGATTAAAACTGATACAATGATACTTATACAAGAATCTACATGTACAAATTACAAGAATCTATATTTTTCTCTTCCCTGCTCTCTGGAAAACTAAGGGAGACTGAATGATGCAGGAGCATCTGCAATGGCTACCTGAAGACATGGTCATGATTAATTTCAAATTCAATAATTTGTATTTTCCCTCTAATATGCTGTTACTGAGGAGTAATTGTAAAAGTAAAAAGTAATTGTTGTTGGGGCTATTGAGAAAAAAAGGGGAGTGGTTGAAATATTTCAACCATAAGATATTAATAGAGATAAATCTTCTCCAAATCAGTATATTGGTTAAATTGTAATATTTATTGTTGGTTTTAGAGCCAAAGTTGGGCGTAGAGGTTAGAGAAGAGAATAGAAAAGAAAATTCATAAAAAGAGGACAGGGGAGTACGTAGAAGTAAGAAAAAAAGAGAGGAGAAGGACAGAAGGCGTTCCTTCGGGACCCATGCATCTGCAGAAGGCAGAGAGAGTGAAAGTCAAAATGAAAATGTTATGAACAAGAGAAAGAAAGGAGGATGAAAGGGATGTAGAAGAGAAGGAAGGAAGGAGGCAGAGCTGAGCTGGAGAATGGAAGAATGGAGACTGCCTTCACGCAAATACAGTCCCAAGTGGCAGATCACAGGCCTGTTTGAAGGCTTATTAAACCATTGACGTTTGCTATATATATTGGTGAATTTGTAGTTGTACAAAGTCGATCCTGTGAAGAATCTGGGCACTTTTCAAAGCTATTAAAGGGATTTTTAGCCTCCACGGTAATAAGCCTTGCGATTCTATTGTGGCTGTTGTCGTCCTATCTTGGCGTGAGAAAAAGGGCAGAGTAGTTGTGTGGGAATAGACGTGCTTCGCTCAATTGGCATTCACGGAATCGGACATCGTAAAGAATATGAGAGAGGAGAATGTTATTGGTAGGGGAGGAGGTGGAAGAGTTTACAAGGTGCGAGTGGGAAAGAAGCAACTAGTCGCGGTGAAGGAGAGCTTGCCGTAGAAGGCGAAGCCGGTTAGAAAGAGGATTGATAAACATATACTGAGATATACAGACCCGAATAGGAGAGCACAATGTTGGGCTAGCTGGGATGGAACGAAAGCCATTAAATTGAAAGGGATAATCAATATTGCTGCCAGCAAGGCACCAAGCTTTGGGGAGAGACGGAAGGCTGTCCTCCAGGATATTGCTATTCTTACAGGTTTCGAAACTACGAAGTTATGATTGGCGGCCGGCATGATTTCTCAAGACTTTCTAAAATCTACGGACTCTGCAGGCTTGAAGCTACGAACTTTGCAGGCTTGAATCTACAGACTGTGCAGGAGAATGGAGAATCTACGGACTCTGCAGGGTGGTCATTTGTATGATTTTGTGTTGATGAATATCAGGTCTGATGAGAATTGTTGTCCTGGAACAAGGCATGGAATTTCATAAGGATGTAATTGTCAGTGGTTATGAATCTGATGTCACTGTTGCAAATGTGTTAGTTAATCTGTATGACGAAATGTGTGATTGACATGCAGTGTCCATAACTGTTATGTTTGCTGGATATGTCTGATGACAGCAGGTCATCATTTTGATATGAAGATAAAGTTCAGTATGAGCAGCCTGCATCATTTTGGTATCAGAGCGTTAAACAGTCTAAGGACAGTTTCATCATTTGGTATCAGAACCTGAAGCTCTTGGGAATTGGTAATTTGTTGATGGTTATAATTTCTAATGAGTTGTTACAGGATTTGGCAAGAGGATCAGTAGGACAAAGTGCTAGAAGACCCTGTGGAAGAAAGGTATGAGTAATCTTGATATTTGATTTGAGTTTATTGTGTTTGAGAAGTAAACAGGTGAAGAGGAAGGCAGTCAAGCCATTGAGGCTTAAGAGGAGAAGAAGCCAAGGAAGGCTTAGTGAAGAGCCAAGAGAAGCTCTAGAAGAAGAGCATAGTGAATGCTCAAGAGGAAGATCCAAAGCAAGGTAAGCTTGGATTTGTGATTTGTGTTTGATGAAGTATTGTATAAAGAGTTGCTGCAGGATTGAGAAAATGATCAAAAGACTAGGATGCAAAAGGCCTAGGTGAGATCAAGGAGATTGTCAAAAGACCAGTCAAGGAGAAAAGGCTAGGGTGAGACAAGGGATCAAGAGACCAAGGTGGAAAAGACTTGGGTGAAGATCTCAGAAATAGAAGCATTGTTGAAGGCACTACAGAGCAGCAAGGTACATGAGAATACCAAGAAGAAAACAAGCATCCAATAGAAGAAAGGTATGAACAGTTTTGTAATTGATAAAGAGATTGCTAGTTTAAAGAGAGATTTAGCTAAGATTAAAGATGAATATGGGTCTTGGATGCAGCTGAATAGGCAAGCATGGGTATGGCCAATGAGGAAGAGGTTGAAGTGGCCAATAGATCTCCTAATGAAGAGGAGAAAAAGGCAAAATGAGATTGCCAAGAAGAGAGAAGCCCATAGAGGCTTGAAGAAGATGAATAGGTTGCCAAGTGAGCAACAAGAGAAAGAGGTGGAGAAGAAGGTTCTCAATGTAGAGAACAAGAAAAGAGAAGAAAGAAAAGATGAAGTGCCAGGAAGAGCACTTGAAAAGATAAGAGTGTTGGTGAAGAGAACACTCATAGGGACCTTGTGGTCTCTTGTTTTTATTTCTAATATTGTCTTTGAGTGGGTAAATGCAGGTATGAGCAGCCTTATGAAGGTCAAGAGAAGGGCCTTGGAGAGTGAAGAGATTGGTGCAAGAGAAGACACCAAGTACACAAGGGAATGTGTAGGAGAAAAGAAAAAGTTTGCTGCTGTTGATAAAGAGGAAGAGATGCATTGGTTAATGCATGAAGAAGGTGTTGATGAACCCTTACAAGCAAGAGAAGAGGTAGAAGATGAAGCTGAATTCCATGATGCCATTGAATGCCAAGAGGAAGAAAGAGAGCAGCCAAGCATAAAGGAAGAGAAAGATTGCTCCATAGACCAAGCTATCAAAGAGGTAAATGAAGTGTTAAGACCTGAGTTTGATTGTTATTATGAACATGAAGCTGCTAATGTACAGGTGCAAGAGTTAAGGAAGATGATAAAGCCCTCAGAAAGAAAATTTAAGCATGGGTATGTGATGCCTAATTGGTGGAAGAAGCAAACTCCTAAGCAACAGGAAGTGCTGGTACAAGAGCATGGTTATAGGATGCCTAAATGGCTTGTGAAGTCAAATGATAAGAAGAAGAGTCAAATGTGGGTGCCTAAGAAGGCAAAGAGAAAAGACGTGAGTGTTGAGGCAACAACACCAAGGAGTCAATGGAAGAGGATTGAAGGTAATTCAAGCAGCCAAGAGAATGAAGATGAGAAAGAAAACTTCTCAAAGAATAATGAGGTAGAGCATGAGGATGTAGAGATGAAAGGTAAACAAATTGTTTGTGATGATGTTTTTGAATCCTTCAATGATATTTTCATGAGAAATGAAAGATGGAAAGTGGTTGTGTGGACTAATATGCAGCAAGGAGAGAGTTCAAAATGGATGGATGATGAGGAAGGGAGAAAGTATGCAGCAGAACAAACAAGATGGCTTCAAGCAAAGATTGAAGAAAACAAGGAGACAGAAGGTAAGGATACTGCAATTGTATTTGATAAGTATATTGATGTTGATGAAGAAGTTGGTTTATGTGAAGACAAGCTAAGAAAAGAAGAGATAAGAGGTAAAGGGCAAGTAATCCTTGTGAATGATCAACCCAAGTTTGATGAAGAGAATAGTGAGATAGATGAGATCTCACTAAAGGAAGAGTTGAAGATGTTGGAGGAGCTGTTTGGTTATTCAAGAGAGATGAATGAAGATGCAAGCCATGGTGAAGACACCATTGGGAAGAGTGAAGCAAGAAAAGAGCATACTAAAGAGGCAAAGGAAGTTTTGGCCAAAGAGCAGAAGAGTGGAGACAGCCAAGAGGCTTCATGGCCCAAAGATTTTGATTCTAAGGTGGCTTTGAATGTTTTGTATGCAGGTATGAAGGTAGCTAAAGTGAATGACATACATGAATCATTGGAGAAGCTCTCGAAACAAGAAGATCTAGAAGATATGTATGAAGATGAAGAAGCATGGAAGCGGGAGATGGCAGCTTAGAAGGGGATGAGAAGGACATATCTAAAGAGGAAGAAAAGCAAAATGAAGGACAAAGACCACCAAAGACAAACACCAGCATTGGGATTTACAACAAGACCTTGGGATCCAGGCATATAGTGAAGTCTAATGCATGGAAGAAGCATTTCATTTGAACTAAGGTTCAAATTGTTTCTAGAGGGAGAGTATGATGCAGGAGCATCTGCAATGGCTACCTGAAGACATGGTCATGATTAAATTCAAATTCAATAATTTGTATTTTCCCTCTAATATGCTGTTACTGAGGAGTAATTGTAAAAGTAAAAAGTAATTGTTGTTGGGGCTGTTGAGGAAAAAAGGGGAGTGGTTGAAATATTTCAACCATAAGATATTAATAGAGATAAATCTTCTCCAAATCAGTATATTGGTTAAATTGTAATATTTCTTGTTGGTTTTAGAGCCCAAGTTGGGCGTAGAGGTTAGAGAAGAGAATAGAAAAGAAAATTCATAAAAAGAGGACAAGGGAGTACGTAGAAGTAAGAAGAAAAGAGAGGACAGAAGGCGTTTCTTCGGGACCCATGCATCTGTAGAAGGCAGAGAGAGTGAAAGTCAAAATGAAAATGTTATGAACAAGAGAGAAAGGAGGATGAAAGGGACGTAGAAGAGAAGAAGGAAGGAAGGAGGCAGAGCCGAGCTGGAGAATGGAAGAATGGAGACTGCCTTCATGCAAATACAGTCCCAAGTGGCAGATCACAGGCCTGTTTGAAGGCTTATTAAACCATTGACGTTTGCTATATATATTGGTGAATTTGTAGTTGTACAGAGTCGATCCTGTGAAGAATCTGGGCACTTTTCAAAGCTCTTTAAAGGGATTTTTAGCCTCCACGGTAATAAGCCTTGCGATTCTATTGTGGCAGTTGTCGTCCTATCTTGGCGTGAGAAAAAGGGCAGAGTAGTTGCGTGGGAATAGACGTGCTTCGCTCAATTGGCATTCACGGAATCGGACATCGTAAAGAATATGAGAGAGGAGAATGTTATTGGTAGGGGAGGAGGCGGAAGAGTTTACAAGGTGCGAGTGGGCAAGAAGCAACTAGTCGCGGTGAAGGAGAGCTCGCCGTAGAAGGCGAAGCCGGTTAGAAAGAGGATTGATAAACATATACTGAGATATACAGACCCGAATAGGAGAGCGCAATGTTGGGCTAGTTGGGATGGAACAAAAGCCATTAAATTGAGAGGGATAATCAATATTGCTGCCTGCAAGGCACCAAGCTTTGGGGAGAGACGGAAGGCTGCCCTCCAGGATATTGCTATTCTTACAGGTTTCGAAACTACGAAGTTATGATTGGCGGCCGGCATGATCTCTCAAAACTTTCTAAAATCTATGGACTCTACAGGCTTGAAGCTACGAACTCTGCAGGCTTGAATCTACGGACTGTGCAGGAGAATGGAGAATCTACGAACTCTGCAGGGTGGTCATTTGTATGATTTTGTGTTGATGAATATCAGGTTTGATGAGAATTGTTGTCCTGGAACAAGGCATGGAATTTCATAAGGATGTAATTGTCAGTGGTTATGAATCTGATGTCACTGTTGCAAATGTGTTAGTTAATATGTATGACGAAATGTGTGATTGACATGCAGTGTCCATAACTGTTATGTTTGCTGGATATGTCTGATGACAGCAGGTCATCATTTTGATATGAAGATAAAGTTCAGTATGAGCAGCCTGCATCATTTTGGTATCAGAGCGTTAAATAGTCTAAGGACAGTTTCATCACTGAAAGTCTAGTAACCTATGCACAGGGAATGGGGTGGGATCGACTTGTGGCACTTTGCAAGAGATGTTCTCATATTATTCTATCATACCTACATCCTTTCATGCAACTTTCATCCCTCCTATGATGTCTCCTTGAAATTTTGAAACCCTGAAATATGGCTAAGTTTGAAACCTTGAAACCTGACTAAGTTTGAAATATGATAGGATCCTCCAAAACCTAGAATTTGCATTATAGCTCCTAGAAGTCCGAAACCAATCTCAAACATCCTGAAAGTATATAAATAAAATGTAACTTAAAGTATAATTTAGATATGGATGTCTAGTTTCTTATACTTGAATGTTTATTTTATCTATATATTGTCTGCTTTGGGCAAATTTTAAGTATTTTTTGCCTATTGGTTATTTCCAGTTATTTGACCGAGCGGGTTGAATAACCGCCAATTACCCATTTTGGCTCCTTGGCGAGTACTCGCCCCAACTGGTTATGAACTATGATTTGAATGATTGGCAGCAAAGGTGGGTAAGCTTCAAGC
Organism: Torreya grandis; assembly: GCA_037957365.1. Taxonomy (NCBI): domain Eukaryota; kingdom Viridiplantae; phylum Streptophyta; class Pinopsida; order Cupressales; family Taxaceae; genus Torreya; species Torreya grandis. The sequence goes on along the minus strand of JARHVA010000731.1, from coordinate 4,258,274 downwards.
TTATGATTTTGACATAGAATATGTGAAGGGTAAAAAGAATATGTTTGCGAATTCTATTTCAGGAATGCCTACTTTCTACTCCATATCTTCTATTGCTGCTGATTGAAAGGCTGCCATGATGGAAAAATATGCTAAGAACACTTTTGCTACCAATATTTTAGATGAGTGTGAAGGTTGACAGGTATATAGTGTGGCATATGGTTTTATCTTGTATAAGAACTGAATTTTCCTTGTAATCGCATCCAAGATAGAGAAAATTGAGGACTTTGCATGGTGCACCTATGGCTGGTCACCCAGGTTTCTACAAGACCTATAGGTAGTTGAGGGAGAGATTTACCTGGAAGGGCCTCAAGTAAGACGTTCTCAGGAATATTAGAGTGTGTACTACTTGTTGACAAAATAAGGCAAAGCATATTTTTCCAACAGGTTTACTACAACATTTGCCCATTTCCAACTAGAAATGGGAAAGTATATCCATGGATTTCATCACAGGTTTTGCTAAGGTAAATGGCAAGGATTGCATTTTTGTTGTAGTGGATCAGTTAATGAAATATGCACATTTTGTTGCCATCCCTCCTAAGTTCAGAGCACAACAGGTAGCTGACTTGTTTTTTAGAGAGGTATTCTTGTTACATGGTTTGCCTAAGACTATTGTCAGCAATAGGGATGACAGGTTTCTAAGCTCCTTTTGGTAGGAGTTATTTCAATTGACAGGGATTGAACTCACTCCTAGCACCAGTTCTCACCCCCAAACCAATGGACAAACAAAGATAGTAAATAAGTGAGCCGAAGGGTACTTGAGGAACTATATTACAAATTTGTAAACAACATTGATTAAGTGGCTGCATCTTGGTGAATATTGTTATAATACCACTTACTTTATGTCCATTGACATGACACCATTTATGACACTATATGGATATGATGCACTTACCTTCATTGATATGGTGTTCATTGACAACAGAGTACCGACAAATGGTGACTTGGTGGAGCATAGCCGAGACATTTTGAGGTCACTCAAAGATCATTTGTAGTGGACCCAAAATCAACAAAAGCTTTATGCAAATCGACACTGTACCGAGAGATCTTTTTAGGTTGGAGATACACTCTTTCTGTGCTTGTAGCCTTATAGGCAGAGTAATATCAAGAGAACTGTAATGTCCTCTTTGGGACAACATTAGAAAGATTTGGGTTTTCCAACAAACCCTAACAATAAATGCAAATTTTTGATTTTCTTTATTTCAAACCCTAATCATAAAAGAAATCAGAGTTTTGGAAATACGCATTTAGGGCACAATTTGCAATATTTTCCCATTAAATATTCACCAAATAATTCAAACATAATACAGCCTACTGAAATACCTTCAAATCTGATTTTTATTATCAATTCAATGGTTGGAAAATATAGTAAAAATACCAGCTAAATATGAATGCCCTTAAATGGCAAATTAAGATTTGTTTAGCCCTACAAATTGCAGTTCCAAACCCCAAGGGGGGTCGCTGCCCTAACAATGAGTCCTTTGCCTTCTTCCACCACTTTGTTGCCCTTCTAGGGTATCAAACCAGCTCACTGCCCTTCAGATCTGCTGTTTCCTTCAAATTATCTTTCTTTGCCATGCCAAACTTGTAATGGTGTTCAAAACACCTCAAACTGTCCAATGATGCTCGATACAACTTTTGAATTAAGGCTAACAACTGTTAGATAAGGGTTTTCGTCCTTACTACAACCAAACCAATGAGGGTTTCTGTCATCGGTTGGATGTTCTTCAACAAATCATGCCAAAAACTTCTAAATTTCAATTATAAAAAATAACTCTCTTCAAATGAACCATCTCTCTCTTTTTGTACCCTTTCCCACTCAAACTCCAAAATAGCTCCCAACTATGTGCTGGCTTACATTACAAACTTCATCCATGCTTTGGGACCCATTGCCCTTAGTTCTCTCTGAGATTCTTGCATAGCTTGCAACATCTCTTCCATGGCTTCCAGTGTTGTCTTCATCTTTTTGTCACTGCCTTACATGAAGAAGAGTCTGCAAACAATTCGCTACCCACAGCTGGCTAGAAAATGTCTGATACCACTGTAATGACCTGCTTGGGACAAAATTAGAAAAAAATGGGTTTCCCAACAAACCCTAACAATAAATGCAATTTTATGATTTTCTTTATTTCAAATCCTAACCATAAAATAAATCAGAGTTCTGGAAATATGTATTTAGGGTACAATTTGCAATAATTTCCCATAAAATATTCACCAAATAATTTAGAAATAATACAGCCTACTGAAATACCTTCAAATCTGATTTTTATTATCAATTAAATGGCTGGAAAATATAGTACAAGTACCAACTAAATATACATGCCCTTAAACGACAAATTAAACTTTGTTTAGCCCTAAAAATTGTAGTCCCAAACCCCAAGGGGGTTCACTGCCCTAAAAATGAATCTTTTGCCTTCTTCCACCATTTCGCTGCCCTACTAGGGTATCAAACCAGCTCATTGCCCGTCAGATCAGCTACGTCCTTCAAACTGTCCTCCTTTGCCACACCAAACCTGTAATGGTGTTCAAAACAACTCAAACTGTCCAATGATGCTCGATACAACCTCTGAATTAAGCCTGCCAACTGTTAGATAAGGGTTTTCATCCTTACTACAACCAAACCAATGAGGGTTTCCATCCTCGATTGGTTGAAGTTCAGCAAATCGTGCCAAAAACTTCTGAATTTCAATTATAAAAAATTAACATGACTCTTCAAATGAACATCCTCTCTCTTTTTATAACCTTTCCCACTCAAATCCCAAAATAGCTCTCAACTAAGGGCTGACTTAAATCACAATAGAAAGTCCCCCTTTTTTATAAAAGATCAAATTAGAAAAGGAGTTGCCGACATATTCACTTTTGGCAAATAAAACATACTATTACTTTTATTTAAAGTATTTGCAAATATTTTTTGTTTTAATAATAATATTACTTTATTTTTAGAAAAAGGGGACATTACAAGAAGTGGGGCTGAAAAGCTCAAACCCTGCTTCTATGAACCATATAAAGTCTTGAGGAGAGTTGGTGAAGTGGCCTATGAGTTGGAGTTGCTGGGTAGCAGAGAAATTCACAATGTTTTCCATGTATCTTGTCTCAAAAAGGCACTTGGCCAACTTGTTGCACCAACAATTGATTTGCCACCTTTGGATGATGAGGGGAAACTCATATTGGTTCCAAAGGCCATCATTGACATATGGGAGAAGAAATCGAGGGACAAGACTGTCACAGAGTACTTGGTCCATTGGAAGAACCTACCCGCCACGGATGCTACTTGGATGGGGCCAGAGATCTTTGCACATCCAACATTGCATTGCTTGTGGGTAAGCAATTCTGGGAAGGGCAGATTCGTAATGTCCCCTTTTAAACTGCAACACTGAGTAAGTGTTCTATCTACATTTAGAACCATAGGTTAAAAACTCGAACTTGGTAGTTACTCGACAGGCCAAAATTTAACCTGGGACTCGGGACTCGGCAATTTCTAGGAAATTACTAGGCAACTTTATCACTAGTTTAAAAAACATAAATTCATAAAATGAATTCATTAAGCCTTGAAGTGACTGTACTGGCCACTACATGCATAGATTTAGAAATGTATGTATTAGTATGTTACTATATACTATGAATCAAACGCTGATATTTAAATTTCACTGCTGATACTCTAGACAATTGTGGAAGCCTTGGCACAAAGTTACAAACAGTGGATAGAGTCCAGACCTTGAATCACTGATATACAAACATAACTGCTGAATCACTGATATTCAATTGTCAAATGACAGATCTATTAGCTGCATGAGCATGAGTCGTTAAACCACAGCTGGAATATTCAATCAGCTGATGATATAATCGGGAATATTCAACGTGAGTTGGAATATTCAATGAGCAATTGTTATAGAAGCTATTTCAATTCAACGTTGCTATTTCAGCTGGTGATATGGTATTTCAACTCAACGTGATGATATTCAAATAACAATACCAGGAACGACGCATATAACAACAGATCTATCAGCTGATGATATAACAAAATAAATGATTGAATATAGTCTAAACCTTGATTCAAATCTCGCTGTAAATGAGTTGTCAAACTGCAGTTGGAAAAAATGCACAGAAAGCTCACCCTAAAATGATAAAAGCACATTAGTATTTTTGACTTGTGTTTTATTCATGCCTTAAGCGAGTCGAGGGAGACTATCGCCAAGTAATCATGGTTATTACTTGATGAAAATTGCCGAGTAATCATTAGTACTCGAATCGTTTTGAGCCTTGCTCACGAGAAATCACAATTTATGGCCGATTTCTGATCTAAGGTTAGAATAAAGTTGGTTGGGAGGTTACCCCATAAAATAAGACAGAGACAAACTGTCCATCTGAGTCAATTAGCATCACAATAAGAGGGAGTTGTTGTTTAGTTTGCTACCTACGTTTGAGGATATTAATTATCAGTTAGTTGTCATCATTTGTGGACCGACTTCCTATGATTTAGGATCTCTGGGATGAGCTATAAAACAATGCATACGGCAGAGAGAAAATATCCTTTTGAATATTAACAAAACTCAACTTCAGCTGCAAGAAGGTGATGCTACTACAACAGCTTGAGGTTGAAACCCTTCAGGGGTGAACCTGATCCTCTTGGGGACGACAATCCTCAGGGGAATACATGGTGCAAGGACATTTCAGATTTGCGCAAAGATTCAAGGATCAGCAGGACAAACAATCGCATGACTGCATGTGTGCTAAGGATACTTTGAGTTCAGAATTGTATGCTGGGTGTTTTCCTAGTGAGTAGTATTAGTTTCGTTGCTCTCCATTTGCACGTATGTGTTTCATGAAAATAATATAAAAAAAATTTCCTTTGTTAGAGACTTTATGGGTTTGATTATTTATATGCATTTAGTTTAGGACATTTCAGATGTGCGTCAACACAAACCTTGCCATGATATACCAAATGAACAGCCATGGCATTTTTTGAAACTATGTATATAACTTGTGATGGAATAGACTGTTTTTGTGTGAGCAGTATATGAAATAACTTCATCACCAAGCAGCGCGTATGGTTTATAAGTTTGTTTTTCATTTAATGATTGCTGTTCTTGTTGTTTGTTTGGGTTTTTGGAGCTGCTAGATACCTCATTGTAATATCACAATCATAGCAGTTTGCACAGCTTTTGGCTGCTGTCTGCGTCAAAACTGAGTAATCTGTAAAAAAATTATTTCATTTTTCATACATTTGGGTCTTTTATAAAAAGAAAAAAGGGTAAAGTTAAGAAGCTAAAGTTAAACCACTTAAGCATGGTCCATTTGAGATTCTTGAACAAGTTTGAAATCGTGCATTCAGATTAGACCTGCCTCCATACATGAAGTTATATTCAATTGTGAGTGTCAAGAACTTACGTTTCTTTGAGCCTTCTATGCTAGGTGAAGGACTTTTGTTGCCTTCCATTGAAGACCTTGCGCTTAATGCTCAAGAAAAGTTGGATAAAGATGTTTTGCAGAATGTAGGAACATCAAGGAGAGGAGAGCAGAAAAATTGGAAAGAGGGGCTGAAAGGACATTGCCAAGCAAATCCAAGTGGTATTATGAGGTGAAAGTAGGGGAATTGTTCCCTCATTTATTGAGCCCTTAGGCTTCTAGGGACTAAAAATCTCCTAATTTGGTAGGTGTGATCCGAATTGGATCATTAATTAAGTTGAATTCAATTCAACCAGGCCACTAATCTCATTTACGAGTCAAAATGGCTAATGTAACTTGAAACACTCCCAGTACTTCTCACAAGGCAATTCTGTAGAGCAACAAAATTGGTAGAGGACACAGAGGCATGACACAAGTGCAGAAAGGTTTAGAGGAGATGTGGACACACAGGTGCCAAGGCAGTTTTGTAAAATCAGCATACCTGATGGTTCATCTGCAGCCAATCTCGTTAGGGAGGTTTGTATTTAGCCAAACTCTTTAGGCAGGTCTGTCTTCAGCCATACCTTTCCTGCACAGAATAGGACAATTAGACGGGTTTGTACCATGTCGAACTGATACATTAGAGACAAAAATGTAGTCTCCCATGGATCCAAGGAATCTGAAATGCTTGGAATCCCATTGAAGCCTATTATTGATTGGATCATTGTTCGGTCTATTTGCTGCATTTATGTAAAGGCATCTTAGTTCTTTTTAGTTGAGTTGTGGCACGCAAATGCAGTGTAGGAAAGTGTGTTGGAGCAAGTTGCAGAGCAAGACAAGCTAGGATAAAATTGCGGTTGTCTTGCTAATGTTCTTGGAGGCTTCAATATGGCAACTGTCTTGTAATATTGCAAGGGAATAATGGCAAGAGAAGGCATAAATTATAACCCTTACTCTTCTGGAGTCTTCCCACATCAGGTTTCTCCTGGGAAATGCCTTGTGTTGAGCTTTCTTTTTCTGTGTTTCAGTTCTTTAAGCATCGTAATTCAAAGGAAATTCACTGTTTTCTTAAGCAAAGTACGTAGAGAACAGCTATCATAATTCACTAAGATAATCACACATGGATTAAGATTTGTGTTGATGAGTCAGCTATGGAACACGTATGCTAATTACCGATCACTGTTGTTCTTGATATTTTTGATATTATCATCATCAAAGGAGTTATCTTTTTAAGTGATTTTGCTTCACATATTTTTCTTATGTTAATCATACATGTGCAAGCAAATAAATGCGCTTGTTAAAAACATCCAGGTACTGACATATTTGTTATATTCAGTTTCTCTAGATGATGGTATTTCTATGCATACATGTTGTGTTTGGGTACAGATAGTGATCAAAGTTTGCTCCAGAGAATACCATGTATTTTATGATGTAGTAGACTCGTAAATGTGACTTGAGTGATCTTGGAAGAATTCAAATTAGACAAACGTTCTTTTTATTTCTTTTGCATGTTTTTTTGAATTGTTGGTAATCTCGTGTATTGAACTTTGACTTTTCTATTTGCAGCATCTATCTATATATATCCAGATTCCTATAATCACGCATGATCCTTTTTTACCTTTTTATGTTTCTAATTTTCATGCTATTTTACTTATGAGTCAGGGAACTAGAATAAAGCGCTATGTTTTGCAATCTAGAGGCCACTTCGTACAATTGAGGAATGACAGTTTCAGCTTACTTTGGGAACATTGGTGTTACAGTTGACACGGTTCGGAATAACTTCTAAATTGAGGTATAATGAAGATGAAGCATCCAAAGCACTTTCTTCATCCTTCCATGATATAAGTGATGTTGAGTTTCAGGACAACTTGGCTCGATTTTGGTAAGAGAATCCTACTTCAAGAATTAAATAGTTTACTTGTGAGGATGCTTGTCCATGATTTTTGTTCAGAACATAAATTTCATGAGATGTGAATGACAAGTTATCTCTGATTCTTGCATCTGCAAAAGATTCTATTAAATTATTTTAATTTTTTTTTTGACAGGGTTGATATGGGAACCTCCGATGTATTAGCATTGGATATATTGATCAATGCTCTTATTGGCTTGAGCGCAGAGTAATCTCTCATACCTCAATTTTTTTTAAAGTTCCTAGCATTTTTCATTTGGAAAATTACTAGATCGTAGATATAGTACTGGCATCCCCACTGTAAGATTTGTGTGCTAGTTGCATTATCCAGAAGCCAGAACTTCGGGCCTTAGCTTCTTTGTTTCTGTATACTCAGAATAGCTATACTTGCTTTCTCTAAGCCACTCTTTAGTATAAAAAAAACCATTTCTACTGGTAGAAATATCTCGTTTGCTCTCATGAAAATAATGACGAAAATGAAAGCATGGAAAATGCTTAGTGTGCAAACTGAACTCCCTTATTTTAACATAAACTGGGTAGACATCAGCAATAGTTTTTAGGTCGAGGGCTTACAATAGCCTTGTTTGATAGCTTATACGGTAGTTTTACCAAGATAGCAATTTTATGTAAAAATGAACAGCTTGCAAATCCATATTAAAACATAGGCGGTTGTCCTAACTAAACCTTGCAACCTTGAAAAATCATGAGTTGAATGATTACAAATATAGTAACCTATGATTCACATGGGCCAGAGTTTATATCTAAAGAAGCCTCAGTTTCTAGAACCTTTAATTGCTTGAGGAAGCAAGTCATATATTTGTAACCCAGCCACTTTCTAGTAAGTGTTGAGACAAATTTTAGACACAATGATCCGTGCTGGAGCCCATGCATGGCATGGAGGAAAACTTACAGACTAGCTAGTAGACGGATGTATCTAACTAACCTACAAGTTTCAATCAAACATGTAATGGGAGTGTAAACTGAAATGAAAGGAGCATTACACATTCAATGGAAACAAGAGATAGTAACAATAGTTCTATTCTCCTGGAACAAGGAATAATTCATATGATTACGATGCTGGAAATTAGAGGCAATGCTATGAATCCCTGTTGGTCTGGTCCAGAGATCAACTGTGCGGCACGTGGATGTGGATACTGGGATTGTAAATGACTATATGAACAGTCAGGATGGAGGAATGCTCCAGAATGCTAATAAAGTGTAACGCAGTGCTGACGACTTGATGAGAATCGAGTTCCTTATGGTTATAAACTTCCAGATCAATTACTGGTCAATTTAGCTTCCCAAACTGTTTTGTGATGCAAGTATTCAGTTTCCAAACTGTTTCTTGTTCTGTTTTGGGAGGTGTGGGGTGGTTTCCAGGTGTCATATGGTTCTTGTACGGTTTCCTGAGGCATGTGACTATTCAGCCTTTTGTTTTTGTTTTAAGTGCACATGGAACTTGTGTTGCCAATGCATACTCCGCGATTGGTTCACAAGGATTGCAAAGTTGGAGTGCCATTCAAAATTGACTAGTAGAGTCTACTTGATTGCGAAATCCTAATGATGGATTGGAAAATCACCGTTTAGTGTGCAATGGATCGTGAAGCCCCTAAATCTGATTTGTACGTGCTTGGATCATTTGCCCTTTCTTGAATATCAATGGTCCCCATTTGTCTTTCGTCAGTTGTGAAAACTGAGGTTTGGAGCTGCTGAAATGTGTACCACTTAGCTTGATCTGCACGCTGCCCCACCTTGACAACTCGGAATAGCTGATGATTGCCTTCGCAAGTGCAATTGCAAATTTCCTGAATCCTGATGGTTCTTTTAGGTTCTCCAATAATTTTTCAAGAGTTTATGAGTTGTGAGTTATGAGAGGAACTTGGACCACTTTAATTCCATACCTTTTGGTGTTCTTTATGGTCCTTTGGAATCCTCCAAGGCAGTTGTCCTCCCCTTTTAATATTATGCCCCTTGTTTCTGTCCTTATCAGGATAACAATGGATGGTCTCTTTCATTCCATATCTTTTGCTGTCCTTATTGTCCTTTGGTATCCTCCAGGATAGATGGCCTCATTTGTGTCATACCTGTCTTTTGTTTTTCTCCTTATTAGGCAAACGCAGGTGCCCTCTTTCTTTGGCTGGACACGCTTTCTTGTTTTTGTTATTGCCCTCTTTATTTGTCTTTATTATGTTCTACTTTTGTTTTTATTAGAAACCCTTTTTGTAATTTACTTCCTAATTTGAGACCTCTCTTCCTTGTTTAAGGTTTTGAGTTATAAGATCAAATGGATAGCATATCGAATTAGGTGCTGTAGGGGGTCATGAGGGACTACTGCCAAAAAATGGGGCTGTAATAAGAACCTTGTATGCTTGTTTGAATTTTTGAGCTATACAGTGAAATGGATAACGTGTCAAATGAGGCTGGTATGGGGGGCACTTGTGCCAAAAATTCAGTCTAATAAGAACAATCCATTCTTCAAACTAGCTATGGTGGTTAAGAAAAATGGGAAGATTTGAATTTGTATTGACTGCGTCTCAAAGAGTCACAAAGAAGGAACTATGTCCAATTCCATAAGGTCTCACAATCATTTATTTTATACGTAGTTTTAATGCTTACAACTAGGTTCAAAATCGCACTCAATCACAGTTGAAAACCGGCAACATTAACTTACATCATGTTGCTATTTTTATAGATTCCCTTTCTACATCTTGTTGCATAATCTCATTTGTATTTTACTGCTCTACATCTTATTTTTAGCTTGTCATTTCAATGTCTTTTTAGAGCTCAATGCTACTACGAGCAAGTGCATTTTTCTAGATGGCATGTCTTTTACGTGATGCAACTAACGCTCATTGTATTATTGTCAAAGAAATGATTGAAACATGCCGGAAGAACTGTTTGTGATTCTCTTTTCTAGAAATGCATTCCCCTTTAAAACCATGATAGGGTAGTCATGAATGAAGAAGAGTTACTCATATATCAAAGAAAATTAATATATAATTTTTCTTAATTTCAACAAAGGTAGGCACAAGGCGACAAATTTTGACCTATGTTAAGCTCTTGGGCATAATTTCATTCATTTTATAGTTCTCTTCTTAGCAATGGCATTTAGAATTCCAGTCTTGGGGTTGTATCAGTTTCCTTTCTACTGTTGAGATGGCTCCAATGGGACATCTAGTGTAGTATAGGAGGATGATATTTCAGCATGTTTTGTTTTTCCAGTCTTGTCTGTTGTTTGTGCAAAGTTTTTTTTTGAAGTATTCACCAAGTGCTTTAATCTCTTAAAAAATGGCAGTCGTGGTCGAGAACAGTATCTTAAAGAGTTATATTATCATTTTTTTAATTTGTACTGCTGCAGTTATATTGGCATCAAGCATCTAGTCTTTGGTGGAAAGCGCTTTGGCGATTGGGAAGAAGGCATGACATCTGCTGAATTTGGATACAAAAAATACGGGATTTGAACTTAAGTGCCAATCACATTCACAAGAAGTCATTGCCTCAATCACAAGATTGTCGATAGGCTTTTTTGTCTAGAGATCCCACAGAAGCAGCATTCTCGTAAGCTTCCTACTGTAAAGATGTGACACTGTTTTTGCAAAGATAAAGTCACATAAATTTGGATCTTATTGTTCCTATCTAAATAAGAGAAGTTTATACAACTTTGTCACTACATGTAATAGAATATCATCCAACCACAATGTCTTGTAACAAAACAAGCTCATGTGGCACACCAATCTATGTAACATAGATATAAAAGTTGAAATGATTTTATTAATTTCAAAGCTGCATCTTGTTGGAAAAAAAGATATGATGTCAATAAGTAGCAGACGGATATGCCAAGAAAGTGTTGTGTAAGGAAAAAGTTTTTCCTATAAATGATGAAGGCCAACCATTTATATCTCATAAATTTCAATTCATTTAACAACATTTTGGTTGCTTTTTGGGTAAAGGTTAATTGTTTGAACACACAATTACAGTCGTATAAGGTAAAAACTTACAATGTAGACAAGTACAAAACCTATGCTCAAACACAATGTCATGTTTATAGATGCATGCGATGTAATGATGTAAACAGGGTTGTGGAGCAGCTGACTTGCGGCACTCCATGATATCATAAGCCTGGGTGTATAACACGATCAAAGAGACTGGCAAGACAACATACAGAGAATAGAACATACATTTTTAAAATTTGCTATTATGCATGTTTATATCCAAATGATAATTAGGTTTAAGAAGTTTGGATGATCTCATGAAAGAAATGGCTGAAGAAATTGACCAAAGAAAGCTTAGGAATCAAGTGTTTCACTTCTTGATTTTGCCAAACTTTGCCTTTGGAAGAGGAACCAGACCTCACAAATGAGCAATCATAGACACTTTTATTCGTAGATTGTTAAAAAAGAACAAAAACTATTGTTTCATATTTTTCTTATCTTTTTTTTTTCCTAATAGTGTTGCTCTATTGTAATTGGGAACATGTTTTATTTGGATACAATGTACATGGTCAATAAAGATGGAGTAGAGAAGTTAATATAGTGTGTTATAATTTTAGTTTAGCTATTTTGGGGGTAGTTCTGAAAGGTTGCAACCAAGCATTTGCTTATTCCCTTGACAAGCATATCTATGAATTGTGTATGATGGATAGAGGATTACCACTCAATGTTCCCCTGAATATCAATATGTGAGTGGTTAGGGTTTACTCTTGGAGTCATGATTATGTTAATGGAATGAATTATATTCTTTATGTTGTGTTTCTATATATGATATGATGATTATAATGTGAACTTAAATAATTGTGTTCGACTGGGTGTGTGTTCTCATTCCTTATTGCTATGATGTATTGTTCCCAATTGGCATTTTTGGTGTTGTCATTATTATGGATCCTATATTCATCTCTGTGACCACTAGCATGTAAGTACAAAAGTTGATTTAAAAAAAAGAAGATAGATAATACTGACTAGCAGTTGCCCTGATGGAGCAAGGAACCCTAGAAGGGATATAATTTTTTTGTATTCAGGGTTCAATATAATGGCAACAAAGACGAATGGAAGCAACATGATAGATTGTAGGACTTCTAGGTCTTGTCCCCATGTAACATTTCATCATTGATTTTAACCACACATCAAATGTCGAGTCCTGTTTCAATCAAATCATCTGTCATGACATTCTCGTCCACCCTCAACAATAGAATATGATAAATCAAATATATCACCAACTTGCAAGCTACGAACCCCTTTCGAATGGGTGATGTAGGTCATGTAAATCCAAACACTACCATGAATCTGGGTTTGGTGTACGATGTAGTTCGCTTGGCATATGTTATCCCTTGAAATACCCTATCATCACTATTCACTGTCATTGCCAAGTGTATGTTGAAATCTTTCATCAATTGCATGTTCTTTATTGGCTTGCCCTTTTTTTCTAGGTGTTTGAGTATGGTGCTTCCATATGTTGTTAAGCCTGATTTAATTGTTCGAGATGTTAATAATTTTCACAATGTAGATGAACATAAGCTACAAGATAGACCCTTGTACCTAAATGTAAATAACTAACTTAAGCTAAAAGATAGACTATGATATTCAATTCATTAGATAGTTCTCGTTGTCAATATCTTTAGTTTTTGAGAATTTGTTTTGGGTAAGTGCTTTTGGGTGTGAAGTGGCGGAGTGGTAGTAATGAATTAAACAAATTTATTTTTTGTGTTTAATCAAAAAAGTTACATGACATGTAAATGTTCTGGAAGAGGTATTACATGAAGTCTTATGTCCTATTTTTCTTGTAAGTTTACATATTTACTATCCTTCATTCTTGCGTAACAACAAAATCTCAGTGCAAAGGAGATATGCATGTCATATATTGAGTGTACTCTTAATATAGTAGTGAAGGTCCACCTAGTAGTATTTTTTCAATGTAACAATGACATACATAGGTAAAGAACGTGGTTTTGAATATAAAATGTAGACAATGTGAACAAATCCCTCAATGGTTCCATTAACTAACCTTGATTTCACCCATAGATTTGATGTCAACATAATCTTATGCCATTTACATGGAAGCATGATTCGCTCGAGTTTAGTGTCATTATGGTTAGGTGTGTTATGTTTAATTTGTTCTGATTTACATATTGTAATTGGATTTTTGAATGATTTTAACAATTTTTTGTTATGCATTGTCGCTAATTTCTCAGTTGTACACATGCGTTGAGAGTGTAAAATATATTTTTCTTCTAGAGACACGAATGTCATTGTTTTTGACATGAGCATATTCCAATTTTCTCTCATCAGGTTTGCTTTTTTCATGTTCGTTAATGTTTTTTTGAATAGTAGTTGATTTGTTGGTTTTTTTCCAAAGTATGCGACCAAATGACTTCTCCATGTACATCAAGGTATGTCATTTATGGGGGGAAGTTGTCTTAGGGTCCCAACAAGTATAATTGAGCAACGACAAAAAATATTTATTGTTACGTTGAGGGAAAGACATGCAATCAAATATTTATATCGATGAGAATCTTTTGGCCTATGAAGCTCATTTCGTCAGTGAGCACATATTCAATGTCTCATTTTCTCTTGGAAAATTGTTAGTACTTGTTCCTCAAGTTCTTTCATTTCTTGAATCATAATGTAAAGCCTTGAATGCATTTTTTATGCATTTATATTAAATGTTGTGATAGTAGTTAGAGGGAGGAGATGTAGGACATAACTACTTCAAGTTTCAAGTCTATTTAGGCCATGTTTAATAAAGTAAGATTTCTCTATAGCTATTGTTCCCTGAATAATTATCATGCATTATTTTTAGGCATGGTGTAGAAAAATTCTGAATGTTATTTGACGATTATTTCATAGCTCATTTGGCAATGGTTCGCTTGAGAACACATTTGTAATTTGGGTGACTACATTGAAAATATATAAATTATGTCATTGTTGTGTGTACGCTGATAAATACCTTCAAATAATTCCAAGTTTGGTTGTTGTCAAAGTCACGAAGCCCAAGGATGTCGATATCATCTATTGTAATGTTTCTCGATGGGTGCATGTAGGACAAGAATTTCCATTTTCGTTTTTACATCTTCTTGTATGTCACTATCACCACTACTTGATTCAAAGATGTTGTTTTATCATGTTGTTGTTCACTCAATAGCCATAGAATGTAGGAATATATGATTTTTTTACCAATGTCCACTACATTGCTGCAAAATAGTTTGTAAAGTAAGAACTTCTAACTAGAAAGCTCCATATGATGGTGAATCATAAGTAGGAATAAATGAGAAATGAAGGAATATACAAATAGTTGCTTGAATTGTTCTATTTCTCCATGTGATAATTTTACTCTAATTGTTGAAAAACTATGTTCGTTGATTTAATTAGCCGATGAGATGTGGAGTGTTTCTACAATTAAATAAACTCTCATGACATCCTCATCCATTGCAATGGGTCTTGACCATGTGAATCCAAAAGTTGCCTTGAAATTGGGTTTGGTGTACGATATGGGACTCTTCATCAGGAAAAATTTTAGTGACAATTTTTCATTAATTAATGAATATTATAGTTCTAGAAATCCCCATTTGGAATATTTTTAGGGTATTGAGCAACACTTAATCGCCTAAATTTTTGGGATGCAAGTTACTTTTTAGGGTCGGCTCGTCTACTATTTAAAATAAATTGCAAATGTTTTTCGTCAGTACCTCGAAAGGAAATCTGGGTACATTCGCCTCACATACTATTCTAGCATGTACATCTGATTTTAACTATCTACATCTCATGTCAACTGTCTGCCGCTAGCGAGTTGGCATTACACACACAAATGACTGTCTGCATATGTTGGCAGTTGTCTGCATACGCTGACAACTATATGCATATGCAGACGATCATCGACATATACAGACGATCGCATTCATTTTGATGTCAGTCATCTGCAACCTAAAAGAATATTAAAAATTCTAAAATCTAAATATTATTGCATATTTGGATTCCTCTCAAAAAGCTTTTCAATTAAAAAAAATCATCACAATTCGTATTTGTATGCAAAAATTACAGCGTCGAAAAACTGACGAGTTGACAGTGCACCAAAACTGAACATAATAAGTGTTTTGTAATTTCACAAGAAACAATAATATTGAATACTAAGTAAAGAGAAACATAACATTGAGAGAAACATAGTACTAATTTATCCACCACTTATGTCACTCTTTCCATTAACAACAAGAAATTAAACATTAGAAACATCCATTCATATCATCATTTAAGGGAATAGTTATAACCGCTCTCAACATGCACTGAGTCATAAAATATAAATGCAAGTTTAAATACAAAATAGGGTAAGATCCTAAAATCATTCCCAACTAACCAACCATAAGGCTAAAATTGTCAAAAATATAGTCAATGGGTTTCCATGATCCTTGTATTATTAACTTGATTGAGTTATCAACAAAAATGAACACAATAAGTGTTTTGCAAGCCCACAAGAAATGATTATACATGTGCATTCTTCACATTAGCATAATTATCATTGAATAATGATGAGAACTTTCAAATTCCAATCATTTCATCTTAACTATGTTAGCAAGAGACATCTAACATGCAAAGTATTTACACACCAAATATAATGGAACTGTGCATAAAATTAAAAACTTATTTCAATGCCTTGCGTGCATTAGCATAATGAGTTTAATGAACGTGGAATATAAATTATAATTTGCTATTACCCTATATAAATCCATGTCAATTACTACTTGAAACAGATCTTCACACTCTTATACTCTACCTCTTAGAATAAGGCATTAGTTCTTAGGGCATTATAATGTTAGAGGAATAAACTTGTGCTAAGCTTAATTTGGGTCTTAATCTAGGAAAGCTTCACCTTAGTTAGTATGACCCATGTGAGGTTTCATGTTACATACTCACATGTTTAAATAAGAGTCAACATGGTTGGTATGGTTGCATTATTCATTTGGAAACCGATGTTGACATTTATCACATGGTGCTAAACTATTCATTTAGCAATTGAGTTGTTTTCACACTACCAAATGAGATCCACAACCTCTCCCTAAAATGCCATAAATGGCAAGGTGTAGACATTGTGAGAAGTTAAAGAAGTTGAGAAAACCAAACAAGTAGGAAATAAATTAGAACTTTGTTTCTATCTTTCAATTGTGTTTGTTTCAATCAAGTGTAAAATAATGTTTTGGTTAGGTTGAGCCTAGGTGAATTGTATGCATCCCATTTACAAATTTTACATGGTATCAGAGCCAACCCCGTAACCCTACTCACTAAGTTGTCAATCTAGTCATGCTGCTCAATTAGAGTAACAATGTCGAAAGGATGACAATGAGAGTCATTATGATGTCTTGGAGGTCATTTTACATTTTTACATTGATCAACATTTGTTATCATGTTCATTGATGCTGTGAAAGGTGGTTCAACCTTTCAATTTGCTCAAATTAGTCACCTTGTGCTCTAGATATATCTGAGAAACTCGTTGCTTGCTGTGCAATTTTAGAAAAATCTACATGTTTTGATGCAGATTTGACTGTACGGATGTGTTTGTAGTGGTCAACTTAGTGAGAATATACTTTAAATTTGCTACTTATGGTGCTCTTGATATTATGAATTTCCCAGGTCAATTTTGACCTTTTGTTGGCTAAAAGGGCTTGATTTTGTTTTGTTTTGGAGGCCTTTTTTATTTACTTTTGTTGTTTTGTTAATTCAACAAAAAAAAGGGGAGGGGGGATTTTATAGATATTTTTTGTTATATAGAAAATTAAAAATTAAAAAAAAAATGTTTGTTGGTTTTTTATTAAACATTATATATAAAAAAATTTCACATAGTTTTTTAATGTTTTTTTTTGAAAAATCAAAATTAAAAAAAAATAATAATATTAAAAAAACAGTGTGGTCGACCTTGTTGCTCGACCACCCTGCTCTCCCTGCGGCCGCACCCCTAACCTCCACACTCATCCCCCATCTTCCCTTCCCTTCAACCACCATGAGCTGTTCACGGGCTACCCTGCATACCACCAACCTGTCCACCACCATACCACAGCCACCCTATGTCCTCCATCCCAAACCCAACCCTTTATACTGCTTATTGCCCCTGCTGCATTCCTTGCCTTCAACACCAACCCTATGGCCTTTGGCCTCTCCCAACTTCCCCCACCACTTCAACCTCCATGCCCTTTGCCTCCTAACCATGGCTCTTCCCATGTTCCATCCCAACTACTCCACTACCAGTGCCTCTACCATGACCCAATCAACATGCCCTTGTAACCTTGCCCACTTTGTTGGCCTATTTTTTAACCAAAAATCATTTATTTTTGTTCAATTGACTTTGGCCATGTATGATATTAATTGAAGTGTTGGAAATGACAATGCTTTTATTTCAACATGGAAATGTCCTTGCATTCAACACCAAACCAACAACATTTGTGGACTTTGTCCACCTACCTAGCCCCAAGCCCATTTTTTGAAATTTGCATGTTTTAAACACCTTTGTCTTTATTTGAAAACACAATGTTTGCAAAGTTTGATCTTGTTGGTGGTTCATTTGGCCAAATTTTTTTCTTAACACATTGACATTGGGAAGGTTCATTGGTTTTATTCCCCCTCTGGTTTTTAAGCCCTAGGGGCATTACCACAATTGTTTATTCAGTTTGATGAAGACCAGAGAGTGGGGCTTAGTCTAACAGAAGCTCAAACCCCCTCATGAAAACATTTATTTTTTAAATAAGCATCCTATGATACGTCTGCATGCCCACTTGGTGTTTTCAAGCTTCATTCTTGCATGTTCATCATTTTTTTGGACCCTCCTCCATTGCAAGTTTTTGCAGACATAATTATGATTTTTTGTTTGTATCTTGAGAGCCATTTGGAGTTTTGCAGTGATTCCTATTGTGTTTTGAAGCTAGATTCAATATTTTTTGCATAATATACTTATTATGTTTCTAATCTATAAGAAAGCATGATTATTTTTCATATTTCCACAGGCCTTCTCAGCTTGTGAATATCATCAAAATTTCTAGACACTTTTCTCTGCGCTTTGAACACCTTTTGAGATGCCATTTTATTACAAGTGCATGTTTTTAACCAATAACACATATTTGTCAATAAATTTGAGTCATATTATATAGAAACAAATATTTTTTCTGATTTCTATTTTTCACTCAAATTCTAATCCGATGAAGAATTTGTAAAACTGCATTATTATAAGTAGTTGGGGGGCATTCATTTGGTAATTTCACTCCTTATAAATTTCCAAAACTCCTTTTTGATGGATACAAACTTGTTTACGACACTCTTGCAGATTATGCCTTGCATTTTTTTTTTGGCACACTTGTGGTTTGTGCCTTATCCTTGAGATTGAACATTCAAACTTTGGCACACTTTTGGTTTGTGTCATGTCTCTTTTAAGGCTCCCTTATTAGCACCTTGCATTATTTTTTGAAGACACCCTCAAGGACCCTTTCTTAACCCCTTGCATTCTTATTTGTGTTGTCTCCTTCGAGGCCCTTTCTTAGCGTCTTGCATTCTCATTTGTATCGTCTCCTTCAAGGCCCCTTTTTTAGTGCCTTGCATTGTTCTCTAGAGACATCTTCAAGGTATCTTTCTAAGTTCCTTGTCTTTATTTTTCCTTGCATTGGCTATATGCCGTGTTGTAATCTCACTTAAGGAAGCAATTAATAACTTACAATTCGAGAATCCTATTGTTAATTTTGTAGAGGAAAATAGGACCCCCAAAACATAAAATGCACTCCTCCTCACAACACTTGGGGCACATGGATCACTATTTGATACTTTTTAAGTTAATATTACATTTTTACAATCCCAAGTTAATCTTATGGAACACACAACAACCACATTTGTTCCACATTCAGTTCTTACTTCCAACTTAGGAATGCATCCCTTAGATGCTCAACTAGATTTTACTATATCAACCACTAAATCATTTGTGATCTTACTACACTGGTTGTTACCATTATTACAATTCACACTATTGTTGATCACACTGTTGATGTTCTTGACTCATTTGAGAAACACACACCTGGTTTTATTTCTCATCTTCTTCGCACCATGAGATATTCTAGTGGAGGTCTTGGCAAGCATACATAGGGCATTATTTCCCCCATCCAGCCTATTTTTTGGATTGATCGTCATGGCATTGACTATCAAGTAAGTGATTCCATATCTTCTTTGGGACCATTTTTTAGCAGCACCACACTAGTTTTGGTTCATTCCACACTTCCAAAGGATAATGAACGATATGATACTACTACATCTGGGCATTCATCATATATTGTATTCATGCATGAGAGTCTTCAGTCATCTTGTCCTTCACTTAGACATGAGAAACCTATTTTTTATCTTATTAGGCATGTGATTCCTAACACATCACCAGATTCCATTAGGCTTGAGAGTCCTACATATAATACAAGCATTTCCTTGCATACATCGTTTGGGCACATGACACGTAATCACTTGTAAGCATATTATTCCACCATCTATTTTTATTTGAGATGGATTGATGATCAATTATGGCATCGTCGTCAACAATCTTTGCATGGACTCTATCGATATGGTTCTTTCATTGTTTAATTGCATATTCCACACACCATTCATACTACTTAGCAGTACTCATTTTTGGACAAATTTGAGGGCTTGCAATGGATTCTTTGAGAGGTTAACACTCTCCTTATTTGGAGCTATTTTGGTGTATCTAGTGTTTTCCTTGTTTTCATTTGGTATCCTTTTATGGGATATATTATAATTGCACTAAATTATAAAGTACAATAGGGGGTTTGGTTTTATAGCCTAGTCTACCTCCATGCATGTGTACCTTGTTTTGTGCATCTTTTACTCTTTGAGTTATTTGTCTCTCCCATCACCACTAGGGACATCCCTTGTTGAGAGACCATTTATATATATTTATGACACTTTGACAGTTAGTGTGTCTCCTTTTATCTGAGCCTTATCTGACATTTTTAGCTACTATCGTTGATCAGTGTTCGAGTAGTGGATTTGAGCCACTTGTATATATATTTTTAATCTACTCCATCCATTCCACATTATAAAGGGGGGGGGTGTCTGTAGATACTGCTTCTATGGGTTTTGAGTGTCCATTGCACTAGGCAATACTCTTTTGTACTTTCAATTGCTTCTTTGGATGTTGATCTTCCCTTGCACCTCCTACAAATAGTTGATGGAATTTTTGAGTGTTGAGCTTCCCTTACACCTACTTCAGTGATGGATTTCATCCCATCCAATATAGTTTTTTTTAAAGACCATTGTTTTGTTTCTCATTTTACTAGTTTTTTGATTAGTGGCTTTTCTAAGTGAGCCTTTTACAGAGCACCAACTCCTATTTGAATTGGTAGTTACAATGGCTCAACATCCACATATCTTGATAAGATGGATTGGTTACCATAAGAACACTTAGTATTTCAATATACATTTGTACATGGGTACTTGATCAGGTTTGGTTGTCAAGACCCATTTTTAGAGTTTTATCTTCTTTCCAAATTAAACTTAAGGGGGGATGCTAGAGTAATAAACTTCTGCTAAGCTTAACTTAGATCTTAACCTAGGGAAGATTCACCTTAGTATGACCCATGTGAGGTTCCATGTTGCACACCCACATGTCTGAATAGGAGTCAACATGGTTGGTATGACTACACTATTCATTTGGTAAACTATGTTGACATTTAGCACATGTGCTAAACTATTCATTTGACAACTGAGTTATTTTCACACTACGAAATCAGATCCACAACCTCTCCCTCAAATGCAATAAAGGGCAAAGTGTGGACATTGTAATAAGTTAAAGAAATTGAGAAAAACAAATAAGTAGGAAATAAACCAGAACTTTGTTTTTGTCTTCTAATTGTGTTTGTTTCAATTAAGTGTAAAAGGATGTTTTGTTCAAGGTGAGCCTAGGTTAATTATATGCATCCCATTTACAATGTATACATATAATAGTATAGTCAAGTATAAATTCAATAAGGCATTATTAAGTATTATGTTAACTATATTGTTGACTCTTTGAAGGAATTAATAATTAGTTATGCCATACTTTATTTTATGTTTATTGTATAATTGATGGGTTGAAGGAATTAATTATTAGTTAGGGCATAATCATTCATTAAACACTAAATCTATTCAATATTTTATGTAATTAGGCTATGTTACATAGAGTTTATCAAACACATAATTCATTCAATGCCAATTACTACTTCAAATAGAACTCACACTCCTATATTTTGCCTCCTACAACAGGTCACTAATTATATTGTTAACTTCTTGAACCCTTTATGATATGCTTATTTGACAGAGATTTTAGGATCTTAACTTGTTTTGTGCTTAAGATTTCATTTATCATCTATTACTAAGCTCATGTTGTCAGTGATTATAACTATACTTGATTGTATGTACATAACAAAGGTCAAATTTCTAAACATTCAAATTCCTTTACAATATAAATCTAGAACACAAAGGTATATAGTTTAAATTCATTTTTATGTAGCATATCGAACAATGCTTATGCATTGAATTAATATGCGATCACTAAATTATATGTATCATATCGTAATTACACAAACTATTCAATACAATATGCATTGCATTAATGATTATGTCCTAACTAATCATTAATTTCTTATGTATCATATCCTAATTACAAAAACTATTCAATAAACTATGCATTACGTTAATGATTATGCCCTAACTAATCATTAATTTATTCAATTAGTCAACATAAAAAAACCCAAATGTATTACTCAATCTAAACCATCATGCCCTTCTGAGATGTTGAACTGATATCATGTTCAAGGGTTGGGGCTTCAACAATGTAGACAATGCAATTAATTATAGCTAATAAACATATATAGTAAAACGCCTCCCCAAGGATGCTCCTATGGTTTGTGCTTCTAGAGTCAAGTAATGGTGAATGGGCTCCTGCACACATAGAAAAGTAATGGCAAACAAGAATTGATACACTCTTTGAATAGGGGAAATGCGTGCAAGTAAGAAGTCAGCATTTAATGGGTATTATTAGCATTCTATTTTTTAGCTAGCATTTGGATTAACCCCCTAGCGTTTGCCTTAACTCTTTTATTTTCCTTAACTATCGTACTTTTTCTTAACCATTGTTGTTTACCTTGTTTTTTTTTGCCTTAACATGTTAACAAACGTTAGCCTAATCATGAATTCTAGACTTTGACTGATTTAATGGGTCCTACAGACAAATTAATCAGAAATGTGAATGTTCCTACTAGTTAAGGTGTTCCACATAATATTGGTTGTATGGGCATGTGTTGCTTCATGTGTTGACTTCCACGATGGATTTAGAAAATACAAGTTTGTATATGTGTATTTGTGGTGTCCCCCATATAAGATAACTATGAAATAAATCCCCTCTCTTTATCAATGGTCTAACCCACCATAGGTAATACCCATGCCATGTCATCGTTGGTTTTTAATGTGTTGATCAAGGATGGGTAGATGAGCTTTGTGATAATTTTAAGTGGGTGAAAAGGCATCTCCCAATAGGGGAAGGGGATAAATAGTTGGGACCCCTAAATTTAGGGTCCCATAGTTTTTTTAAAAATACCACATTATAATTTACTACTTTAGATTTGCCTAGTTTAATTAGCTAATAGTCAAAATAAGTCATCCCATAGGCTTTTCAATTGTCTCAAAGTCATATGACATTTTTTCCTTAGACACGTCTTTTTATTTTTATTTTTTAGGTGTGACCAATAGTTGGGGCCTCAATGTCTAATTATTTTATAAATTAGACCAATATTAATATATAAATGAACATATTTTTTACATTGGCTTAAAAATGTGTGCATTTAGCCACGCTGTTGAGTTGTGATGGGTCATTAATAAAAGATGAAGTGACATGTTGGAAGATGCATGGGTGATTAATATGTAATTATGGGCCATGTTTAATGATGCTTGGTGGGCTTTATTTCCATTAATGTTGTTAGTAAATTATGCCATGTGTGCCATCAACCACCTATTTGGCATGGTGTTTCTAGACTCTTCTTCCCAAATAGTCATGGAATGCTTACTCTTTTTTCACCATCTACAACGTTTTGCAAAGCTTGTAGTATTGGCGATTCAGAGAGATGAAGCAATTTTTCAAGGTGTGTGCCTTGTGCATGTGACTTAATCCATGACAATCTTCAGTTTTTTTATATGTGCATGAAAGACATGATTTTCACATTATTTTAATGGTTTTTTCATGCCTTTGCATGTGAGTCAAATTTTACTAATATGTTCATGGCATGGCCTCAAGGTTTTCATTCACATAGCAATAAATGTTTTTTTTTAGTATCAAATGATATCATTTTTTGAATTCATTGGCCACGTTGGTACACACTTGTGACATTAATATGCAATGAAGGGCCATGTTGGAAGACACTTGGGTTATTAATATGAAACTAACATTTTCAAAGATGTTTGACAACCTATTAATTCTTCTTCCATGCACACCATCTTCAATCTGTTTGGCATGGCTTATTTAAGTCACTCTCCCCAAAATGTAATGGAACCCAAATACATGTTATTTTCATTGTAATTATTTTTTCATGCCTTTACATCTAAATGACTTTTATTGGTATGTGAATGAAAATTTCAAAGTTTTCATTCACATATCAGTAAATTTTCAATATTTTTAAAATTTTATATGCAATGAAGGGCCATGTTCAAATATGTTTGGTGAAATTTATTTCCATTTATATTTCTAGTAAATGCTGCAATGTGTGCCCTCAACCACCTTTTTGACATGATTTTTTGACACTCTTCTCCACAAATAGTCATAGAATTATTATACTTTTTCTACCATCTTCAGTGTTTCATGAATATTGTTGCATTGAAATTTTCGAGGGACAAAGTGTTTTTTCAACATGTGTGCCTTATGCAAGTCACTATCCCCAAAATACAATGGAACCCAAATGCTTGTTATTGTCAATGTAATTATTTTTTCATGCCTTGACATCTGAGTGAATTTGACTATTATGTGAACGAAAATATAAAGGTTTTCATTCATATACTAATAAATTTTATTATTATTTTAATTGTCAGGGTTTGTTTCCATTAATGTCGTTGGTTAATTAATATGAATGCCACCAACTATAAACTCTACGACAAGTTTAATGTGCCTTGTTTAAATCATTTTCCCCTCACAGTTATCAAACCAATTACCATTTTTGTAGAATGCATCATTTCATAGAGATTGTAGCGTAACCATATTGGAGGGATGAAATGTTACCCACAATTTTGACATGTTTTCAATAATAATATAAAAATGAATAATTTTTTTTACATTGGATTAAATTTTTTGTGAACTTATGCACCCCTTCGTGTTTTTGTCTATGAATTCATGTTGATGTGGTATTTATATATGTGACACATTTGTATTTATATGCATTAAAATGCCATGTTAATCTTGTTTAATGTGTCATGTTAAAATGCCATTCTTTCACAGTAAATTTGAGATGAATGACGATGGAACTGAATGATCTTTTATGCATAATGAATTATTTAACAAATATTTTAGCTTAAACAAGATAGAAGGATGAAATGTTACCTGCCTTGAACACCATGTAAACTAAACACGTGTTAGTGAAATTTTTTTGGTATGTGGGTGGAAGCATTGAAGGTTTTAATTCACATACAAGAAAATGTTATTGTCTTTGTAGTATCAAATTTAAGATTATAATTCACACAAAAGTAAATGTTCTATCAGATTTATTGAACCATATCCATTTATGAATTCATGTTGTTGTGTTATTTATATGTTTTCATGAATTAATGTTGATGTGTTATATATTTACATTTTCAACAACATATATTCTTTGCCTTAGCTATTGTTGATATGTTATCCAAGTACTTTACACTAAATGTTCCCACACAAAAATGATTGTTTGTGTGGAAAGGGGTTTAAAATTAGGATGGAAGACTAAAAATTTATTTGTATACACACAAATGTTTATTTTGATGGAGGACATATGATAATATTTTTATACACATAAATGATATTTTAATGACTACACTACTTATTTAATTATACATATGATTAATTCATACACATTGTAGCACATTTTAGAACCATTGTTATTAGCCTTAACCATTATTGTTTGCCTTAATGTGTTGTTAACGAATGTTAGCCCAACTATGAATGTTGGACATTGATCGATTTGTTGGGACCCACAAAAATGTTAGTGATAAATATGAATGCACTAAATAGTTAAGGTGCTCTCTGATTATCCTTTATACATACATCATGAAGCTATAGGAGCATTTAGAGCCACAAAGAAAGGTGTATTTATTTATGCCTCTGTAGACACCTAAATTTTATTTAGTGTTAAAAATGCACCTTAATTTATTTAATCATTATTCCTAAGTTTATTAATCATTCTTCTTAATTTAATAATTAACATTTCTTCCTCAATTCAATTAATTGATTTATTCAAATAATTTTGAAAAAGTTAATTATGCATCTTTTATTCTTTATTTTAATTATTTAATTCCTTAATTTACCAATTCAAACATTTCCACTTTTTTGTCCCTCATCCCCACCAAATCCATGAAAACCTCCACTTCCTATGACTCCTCCACTAAGTTGTCACTCTATTTTGACTAAGTCTGCTAACCAACCCCTCTTTTTTCTCCATCTGGTTGAAATAATTCTTATTCTCATGTATGAAGACTCATCCTCAATTGTTGATCATTTGAAACCTTGAAAAAGATCAATTGATCCTCCACCGTCAGATCATAATTCAAGCTTTTATAAATAAGCTTGAAAATTCTCATTCAAAACAAGATCACAAATGTTGCAATCAATCACAAGTTCTTGAGAGATCATAAACAAAATCAAGTGAATCAAAGTCAATCTTTTTGCATCCAAAAACTGCCAATTTCACTTTTGCATTGGAGAAGTAAGCACCATATTTTCATAGAGCAAATCTGATTTGAATCATAATGAAGGAGTCTTGTGTCTAAACTGTGAAGGTTTTTTATTGTTGTTTCTTACATTTGTTGCGCTAACATTGGTAGAATTTAGCTTAAAATAGACTTATTCTTTGTCTTTGCACTTTTAATTCATACATTTTTGGCATGCTCAATGGGACCTATCCACGTCTTTTAATTTTGTTCTTTTCTTTTCTTTCATCTCTTGCATTTAATCTCATTTATTATTGAGCTAGTACGGACTATGGATTATTGTCTCATATTTCATGTTTGACTGTATATTTTTCCTACGTAACAGTGATTTTGAAGCATATTTCAATAGACTTAAAAGTGTTTTTGTCACCTTTTCTACATTTTTGTGTTATTTTTTGTCTTTTCCAAGTGAACAATGATTTTGTAACAAAATAACAATTTTGTCATCCACCAGTGATATTGTCCTGCTTTGCAGTGATTTCATGTTCTCCTACAATCATTGTCTTTTTGAGCAACGATTTCATATTTTTTTGTAGTTATTTTGTCATTTTCTATAGCGATATTGTCTCTTTCTGTAGTGATTTTATTCAACAACGATTTTATTCTTCTGTACAATGATTTCATGCTTCTGTGTAATGATTTCATTGAGAATAACAATGATATTATTTCTGTGAATTTTTTTTCTATTTTTTGTCTCTTTCCTGTGTGATCATTTTGTAATTTCACTTTTCTGAATTGACTATGTAACAATGATTTAATCACAGAGGCTTGTTTTTTATGTGTTTTTAAAATTGTTTTTCATTTCTTTTTGCAGGTTATCTTATTCTTTAGCTCAATCAAAACAAACTAACATCTTTTTATTTGCATATGCTGGCCAAAGATAATTGTAAAAAAAATCAAACCAATTTTTTTTAAATTTTTTACTAACATCTTTTATTTTCAGTCTTTTGCATTCCTAGTAAATAAATTACACTTTATTTTCTATGGAGTAAATCTATGTGTTTATTTGTCTTTTTATTTGGTTGTAAAGGTTGTGTATGCTCTTTTTTTGGCATCATGTTGATGGCGATACCTGAATTCAAAAGCAATCTTGTAACTTCTCTGTTACCCTAATTGATTTTACATATGCTCTTTCTTTAGCATCACGTTGGTGACGGTACCTAAAAATAAGAAACAAGTATCATTTTTTTTTATTAGGGGCTTTATTGACTATGGATTTCACCACCATGCAATAGACCAAACCCCATTTTTGGGTGGGGTATATAAATCGAGACCCAGCTATTTCAATTGCCTAAGCAGTTATGTATTTTAAGCACACCATGACATGAGGAGATTTTGTAGAGTAAAGTTTTTACCCTACGTTGCTTTTTGATTCTCAGTCACGCCCTACAGTTTTGTTCTCGCATACCTTGGTCGTGGCGACAAAAGTTTTGAAACAGAGTGCGGGTTTGTTTCTTTTGATTCATTTTTCATTGAAGTGTCGAAATGCAGTGGAGGCTGCCATGTGGCATAGTCCAAGCACGGGTTCTCTTTCCCTTTTTTTTGTTTCCTTCGTTTCATTTTTGCGTAAGTGTTGAATTCAAACGGGGGCCACCAAGTGTCACTTTTTGAAACACGGAGCCGGCCAATTGGCGTCATTGGAGACACTTCCCATAACTTTCAGGAGGGCCACAAAATTTGCCATGTATCCAATATCAGCTAAGCGGAATGCACCACGTGTCGGCATCCACATCTCATATCGACACTCGTGTTTCATCTATTTTTCAGTGAAAGGGTTTTAATAAGCTAAGCAGCAGGATCATGCAGAAAATGCCAATTGTCAGTCATGGAAGACCCTGGACTACTTTTTTAGAGAATAGCAGAGGTCACCACGTGTCGGCATCCAAGAGACAGTCAGTTCAATGCCTTAGTTCAACATTTTGGTTTAATACCTCAATTAACGTGTAAATGGCACGCAGTGTTGAACTATTGAACCATTGAACCATTTTAGCTCATCGGGCAGTTCAAGGGAGTGTCCCAAAAAACCAAAGGGGTCAAGTACCTTTTCGGAGGGTAGAAAGGCATCGTTTCATTTGGTTTAGAGTGCCGAAGAGCAGCGGAGGCTGTCGGGTGTCACTTTTTGAGCCCCTTTCTACTCCATTCTTGAAAGAAGTAGAAGATGCCACATGCCCCTAGCAGGAGAAGCAAAAAATGCCACATATCATCTCAAGAGTAGTGAAGGCCGCCACGTGTCAAATTTCGAGAGACCATCTTCAAACTTCATTGCTAAATAAAGATTGTGGTGGGTCCTAGGTGTTATTTCAAAGGTCTGTGGAAGTGCCAAGTGTCAACATGTGGAGACTGCCATGTGCATCCATCCCCTTTTTTAAAAAGTTGCTCGAGCAAGGAACACAGTGAGTTTTATTTTGTTAAAACTACTAAGTATTGAAGAAGCAAATTGTGACAGATGTTGGAGGCAGATTGTTCCTAAGCAGGATATAGAGAAAGCAAAAAATGTCACGTGTCTTCGATAAATCAGGCAAAAAGTGCCAAGTGTCATTCTCCGGTGCTTTCTAAGTAATAAAGAGAATTTTAGGAAATTGACTAAGTGTCCTCTTCCATTTCAATAGAATAGAGTGTTTCGTGTATCTGTTGCTGCAAAGTGAGATGGAGGAAAACTCGACAGGAGTTATTTCTCGTAGATGGAGCAGTTCATCAGGTAGTTTTTTGGGACCTGCAAACATTAAAAGGGCCATCTATTTGTCCCCTGTAAGTGGAGGTAGAATAGACGGTTGAGCAGCTAAGCAGGTGATGGAATGAGAAATTCAAGCACGAAAGGAGGTACTTGTCATGAATCGACATGCCGCAGATAGGGCAGCCGCCCCACCCTTGCATGGCCCTTCCTGATAAGACCAGGATACATCCAAGGCATTAAATGCGCTGAATGCTGCACTATTTTATCTGTAAAATTTGAGGCTATAAAAGGGGGCGTTGTAGAAAAAAAGGAGGGATTCTATAGTTTAGACTTTCTAGAGTTTGTGACTAAGTAATATCAT
This sequence comes from Torreya grandis, assembly GCA_037957365.1. Taxonomy (NCBI): domain Eukaryota; kingdom Viridiplantae; phylum Streptophyta; class Pinopsida; order Cupressales; family Taxaceae; genus Torreya; species Torreya grandis. The sequence goes on along the minus strand of JARHVA010000731.1, from coordinate 4,228,974 downwards.
TTGCTTTTGTCTCATTTTTCTTGAGTTATAAAGTTGTTGTAACTGTGCATGTTTTTGTGCCTTTTATGTGGCTGAAAGAATTAAGAAGATTGAACTCTATGTCTTTGTTGATATTATCTGTGTCATTTGCAAAAGTAGTCTATACTGTAGATTTTATAGAGTTGTGATTAGATATGTCATTTGATTTTGTCTCATTTTCTTGAGTCAGAAGTTCTACATAACTATACGTGTTTTTGTGCCTCTTATGTGATTGGAAGATTTTTACAAGATTGAACACTATGCCTTTGTTGACATTTTCTGCATCTCAGCAAAAGAAGCCTCTGTTATGAGCCTATGTTTCTATTATTTCATCTTTTACATTGATCATGCACTTGTTTGCTCTTAAATGTAAATGAATCCTACATATAGTCTCACTGTGCTCAGGATTAGGATCAAATTACACTCAGGTGCATTCCCATAGTTAGGTTTCATTTCTTGCATTTCCGTTTCTATTTAATTTTCTATCCTTTTTCCCCCCCACACTTGATACAAAAGAAGAGACCAACTTCTCTAAAATCTAGAGGTTGTTTCAAGCCGCAATATCCCATAGCTTGAAACTTCCCATTGTTGTTGATTAGAATCAAGCACAATTTTAAGCATCAACAATTTTTCGGCACGCTCGGTGGGACAAGTCTTGAAGTTTCTTTCAAGACCGTATGAACCAGAGAGCTATGAGGAGTCAGAGCTGTGGACCAGTCACCAGATCACAATCTACTACAAATCTAGGTATTCTTTTACCACCTTTGGTAACAAGTCCAAGGAGAAGAGCTAACTAATTTGCACCACTACTAAATATGGGAGCGCCTGTTCTCCCAAGAAATTATGCAAGCTAGAACACTGGTAGTCCCTTAATCCTCCCAACACCACCAGCCTTTTGGGATCCTATCCCAGTAAATACTCTAAAAGCTCTACCCAAGTTCAACAAGACTCTAAAACACCTATAAAACATCTTCAAGATGTATCAGATGTCTATGCCATACATGTTGTCACACAGCAAAATGTGGCCATAAGATTATTAACAGCTTCTTTTAAGGGGAAAGCTTTAGAATAGTATCGGTCTTTGACCCCAAATACCATATCTACATGGGACCAGCTTGGAGATCTGTTCTTTGAAAGATTTGCAGAGAAGGGTGATAAGTCTTCTTTGTTATAACAATTAATCACCATTTAAAGGGGACCATAGGAGGACATGACTGACTTCAACACCAGATTTCAAAAAACTTGGGGATAGAATCTATGCTACAGCCAGGCCACCACCTAGTATGGCCATAGTGTTTTATCTCAAGGCTTTGAATTCAGATATATCTGTTATGATTTAGTCACTGGGAGAACACACTTTGCCAAGGGCTTATGACTATGCGGTCATAGCTGAGAATCATTTAATAGATGCTGGAAAGTTACCTCCAAGGTCTCCCATGCCTATGTTCCCAGAAATTTCCTTGCCCTTACCTCAAGAATTTCCTAAAGCTGTAAGCCCACCTGTGTCTATGTACACGTACCCTCCATCATCTGTGAAAGAACCTATCCCTGCTCAACCATCTGAGATGGATGATATCAAGAATATCTCGAGGATGTTTTCCAATGAGTTGATTAATATGAAGAGGTGGCAGAATACTTTCCCTAAGCCCCCTTATTAAGGCTATCAAGGAAATAGGTTTTCGTCCCAACCAAACCAATATCAAGTTCTTCCAAAACAAACTAACCGCCAGCCAGCGAATCAATTAGTTGCAGTTCCCACACCCTCACAGACCATTTCTCCCAACTCAAATAGGGAGATGGTTTCAGGTCAGAATAATTATGTGGATGATACTAATGCTTGGTGTTTCCCTTGCAATGATGCTCATACACCCAGAGATTGTCCTACGGGTAATCTACAATAAAGGGTGGTTGAGCAAAGAAGAATGGATGGTCAATTTGCCAGTACCAATAACAATCAAGCCTACCAGTCTCTCGATATGCAAAATTTAGTTCTAGTGGCTCAGATACAAGGAATGTCCTTGCAACAAGAGGAAGAAATAGCCCCAGAACATGATTTGTTCTCATGGGTTGAAGATGAAGAAGCAATTTTCCTGAACAAAGCATCTACCTCCCAAAGGCCAGTGGTGCAATCTGATTATTACACCAGATCAAAGAGGAGAATGGTGGAGCAGCCAGAGATTGTAAATAGACAAGTCATGAATAATCCTCCATCTCAAGGGCAAAGAAACGCTACTGTTAGACAAGAAGTGCCTCAACCGGTGCAAGATCATGGGATTCTTACCCAGATTTAAGAAAAAATGAGGTATCTTTATGTCCAAAAAACTCAGTCTTTGGGACCAATCAATATAGTGGATCAATTAAAGAAGACTCTAGCCCAGGTATCAATATGAATTATATTGGCTATTCCTGAACAAAAGACACTGCTTCAAGAAGCTCTGTAAGGCCAAGCAGTGCCCAAAGGTGCTGTTACCAAAAAAGGACCTGCTGGAAAAGAAAAGCTCAAGGATATAGTTCCTCATCAAACAACAGCCTTTGTGAATAATGCAGCACAAGTAAATCCAAGCCAGAGCCTTTCTATTTGACTCTGATAGTTGGAAAGAAACTCTTGCATAATGGATTAATAGATTCAAGAGCTAGTACTACAGTGATGCCCAAGCAAATAGCTGATGCTTTGAAAATAAAATATGAATCCCTTACAAAAGGAGTTATGTAGTTAGATGTAAAAATAGTACAAATCGTAGGGAGAATCAAACAACTCCCATTGCAATTATACACATGTCCCAACATAATTGTCAACCAAGACGTAGTCATCATAGATATACCTCCTTTTTTTGGTTTATATTTATCCAAATACTTTACAGCAAAAATAGGAGGATATATGTCTCTTGACTGGTCTCACCTCATCCTAAGAACCAGATACGGTTTAAAGATGAAAATTCCATTTGAACCACTATCAAAAGACCATATCACCAACCAACTAATAACAAGATTAGAGGCAGATCATGCTATGTTAAATAAAGAAGAAAGTATTTTTGTTGAAGAGTTAGGCAATTGGACTGAGCATGATTAAGAAGAAGAAAATAGCCAGTTGTTGGCTATGATGCATACCGACACGTATGAGAACTATGACTCTACTGGTTTGGGCACATACGTCATTTTTGATGAGGACCAGGCAATCCCAAATGTTATAAGGAAAGAGGCACCTACTACTCAAGATTTAGAGATCTGGACTTTGAATTTTGATGGGGCTAGAAGTAAACATGGTGCTGGAGCAGGATTTTGTCTTACTGCTCCAAATGGTGATAAAATTTTAAGGGCTATCCGATTCCAATTTGCTTGCACTAATAATGATGCTGAGTATGAATCTCTAGTACATGGGCTCTTGTTAGCCAAGAAAAAGGGGATAAAGAATCTAAAAGTAAAAATAGATTCAGAATTAGTAGTAAAGCAAATTAGAGAAAAGGCAGCAGCCAAAAATGTGAGAATGAGATCCTACAGACATAGGATTTGAGATTTGATAGAAGATTTTGAAGCTTTCAATATTGAGATAGTCCCTAGAAGTCAAAACTCTGAAGCTGATAGGATGGCCCAGATTGGCTCACAGTTTAATCTAGTGACTGGCTTATTAATTAACAATGAGTCAGTAAAAGTTATAGTGAGGCCAACTATTCCAAATAATGATGAGAATTGGCAAGTATTCAAAAATGATGCTCAGGTAGTTTCATTCCTACAACAATCAGATGAGTTTGCTGATCAGTTGTAAACCAAAATTGAAGAGGCATATGGTGATCAGATCATACAGTTGAGAACTAATAAGCTCCCCAAGGGGTTTATCACCTTCGAAAACTTATTTGACCTAGAGGATGTAAGCCTGAAAAAGAAAAGTTTCCAGGTAGACAAAGCAAACTATTCTAAAATAGAGGTGAGTGATGGAAAAAGGCTAAAAGTTGGGAATTTTGCAACTCAAGAAGAGAAGGAAAGACTAATCGAATTGTGCCAGAGATATGATAGAGTCATAGCTTGGAGCTATGAAGACCTTCATGGATACAATAGAGACATTATTCATCACACAATAGAACTAATTGAAGGGTCTAAACCCATCAGACAAAAATAGAGGCCAATAAGTCTAAGGATTGAGCCTCTAATGGTAGATGAGTTGCAGAAACTTTTAGATTCCAAAATAATATTTACAATCAAGCACTCAACCTGGGTATCAAATCTAGTACCAGTTAGGAAAAAGAATGGAGACGTAAGACTGTGTGTAGATTTTAGAGATCTAAATAGAGCATCTCTAAAAGACCACTATCCCTTGCCCTCCATAGAATAAATTCTACAAATTGTGGCTGGATCAGAGAGGTTTTTTTTACTAGATGGTTTCTCTGGATACAATCAGATTTGGTTGGCTGATAAAGATTAGTACAAAACTACTTTTACTACCAAATGGGGAACATTTGCATATGTTAAGATGCCTTTTGGTCTGTCAAATGCAGGAGCCGCCTTTCAAAGAGCTATGGATATAGCCTTTAGGGAAATTATAAATAAGATTATCCTGGTCTATCTGGATGACCTCACTATATTTTCAAAAAATGCTGAGGATCATTTTGATCATTTAGAATCTATCTTCAAGAAATGTCAGGATTTTGGGATATCATTGAATCCCAAGAAATGCATCTTTGCTGTACCTCAGGGAAAATTGTTGGGACATATAGTATCTAGAGAAGGAATCTCTGTAGATCTTGAGAGAATCACAGCTATAATGAACCTACCTCTTCTAGTAAATAAAAAGGTAGTTCAGTCCTTTTTAGGGAAGATTAATTTTGTTAGTAGATTCATATCTAATTTTGCAGGCTTGGTAAGACCAGTGACACTCTTGTTAAAGAAAGACCTGGTCTTCAAATGGACTACAAAAGGAAAGCAAGCCTTTGAAGAGGTCAAGAAATCTATCTCAGCAGCCCCAATGCTTAAAAATCCAAAATTTTTCAAGCCATTCATAATGTATGTCTATGGAGGAGAGTCAAGTATTGTTGTTGTCTTGACTCAAAAGAATGATAGGCTGGAGGGAGAACACCCAATAGCTTTTTTCTCAAGAACTCTCAGGGATTATGAGACTAGGTACAATTTTATGGAAAGACAAGCCTATGCCGTGGTAAAAGCCCTCAAGAAATTCAGGCATATGATATCAAGGAACAAAATTTTGATACTTGTAGCTCACCCAAGTGTCAGGAAATACATCATGGAGGGAGAAATTACTGAGAAAAGAGCCAATTGGATAACTAAGATCCTTGAATATGATGTAGAGGTCAGACCCACCAAGCTAGTCAGAGGTAGGGGTCTGTGCCAATATATAACTCAAGATCTTGAAAAGATGTTACCTGAGGAAGCAGATTCAGAAGGAGAGACGGAGACGGTGCTAAAAATACAAGAAGTTGATCAGGAATCCTGGGTCACAAGCAGGATTCATTTTATGAGAAATGGGATATATCCGAGAGAACTCCCTCAAAATAAGAGGAGATATTATAAGATACAGGGAGTTCATTTTGTTTTAATTAAACAAGTCCTTTTTAGAAGAAATTTTGATGGAAAATTGTTAAGATGTGTAGAACAGACTGAAGTTAAGAGAATACTACATGAAATGCATCATGGAATATCATGGGGGCATTTTTCTGCAAAGACCACAACCATAAATATAAGTGAGTTAGGATATTTTTGGCCTACTTTATTTGCAGATTGTTATCAGCTGGTTAAAAAATGTCAATCTTGCCAATATTATATGGGGATGAGGAGGAATGCAGCCATGCCCCTTAGTCCTATAATTGTGGATGAACCTTTTTCTCAATGGGGTCTTGAATTCATTGAAATGATAAATCCAGTGTCCAGTATGGGTCACAAATGGATATTAATTGTCACAGACTATTTCTCCAGATGGATCAAGGCAGTCTCACTTAAAGAAGCAACAAAGAATGTGATCCTAGATTTTCTAGGGAGTATCACTACTCGCTTTGGGGCTCATCACACCATAATTTTAGATAATGCTAAAGCATTCTTGGGGTCTAAAATATCTGATTTTGCCTTGAAACATGGAATATATCTGAAAACTTCATCTAACTATTACCCTCAAGGTAATGGTCTGACAGAATCAACCAACAAGAACCTGATAAGACTCATCAAAAGAGTAGGGGCTGATCATCACAAAGAGTGGCATAAAGTGCTTAATCTAGCACTATGGGCTGATAGAATCACGCCTAAGTAGGTGATCAAAAAGTCCCCATATGAATTGGTATATAGAAAGTCTGCTGTGATTCCTCTAAGCTTAGAAATCCCTGCTCTCCAGCTGGTCAAACAAATTGAAATTGAAGAAAATGGCCCCATGCAGGTCAGACTCGCAAAACTTTTGGAAGTTCAAGAAAAGAGGGATATAGCCCATGATTCATTGATTTAGCATCAAGGAATGGTTAAGAACTATTTTGATAAAAGGACTTCAAATCCTAATTTTAAAGTAGGCTCAATTTTTTTGAAATGGGATGCAAGAGCCGCCAAGCTGGGTTAGCATACCAAATTTGAAGCATTATGGACTGGCTCGTATAAAATTCATGCATGCAAGCAGAAGAATTCATTTGAGCTAGAGTTGATGGAAGGAGAACTTGAAGAGATTCCTGTAAATGAAATCTATTTGAAGCATTTCAATTAACTTGGTTCTCTAATGTATTCTAGTTAAATTATTTTCCTTTCTTGCATTGTTTTTTCATTGTTTTCCCGCTTTTCTTTATAAGTGTTTTAAACACATGTCGATGGCTCTTTTGAAGCTTTAAATTTCACAATTTTGATCTAGCGGAAGGTGGAGTTTCCTTTTTGAGTAGGCTCAAAAGTCCTAGGGGTCGCCAGTAACTGTAGAGTAAAATTTTTACCCTACATTACTTTCTGATTCTCAGTCACGCCCTATAGTTTTGTTCCCACATAGCTTGGTCGTGGTGGCAGAAGTTTTAAAACAAAGCACGGGTTTGTTTCTTTTGATTCATTTTCCATCAAAGTGTCAAAGTATAGCGAAGGCTACCATGTGGTGTAGTCCAAGCATGGGTTCTCTTTCCCTTTTTTTAATTTCTTTCATTTCATTTTTGCCTAAGTGTTGAATTCAAGCAGGGGCCGCCAAGTGTCACTTTTTTAAAACATAGAGCCGGCCAACTGGCGTCGTCTAAGACACTTTTCATAACTTTTAGGAGGGCCATGAAATGTGTCACGTATCCAATAGCAACTGAGCAGAACGCACCACGTGTCGGCATCTGCGTCTCATATTGGCACCCATATTTCATCTATTTTTTGGCAAAAGGGTTTCAATAAGCTAAGCAACAGGATCATGCAGAAAATGCCAATTATCAGTCACAGAAGACCCTATACTTTTTCAGAGAATAGCAGAGGTCACCATATGTCGACATTCGAGAGATAGTCGGTTCAATGCCTGGGTTCAATGCTTTGGTTTAATACCTCGGTTAACATGTAAATGGCGCGTAGTGTTGAACTGTTGAACCATTTTAGTTCATCGGGCAGTTCAAGGGAGTGTCCCAAAAAACCAAATGGGCCAAGTACCTTTTTGGAGGGCAAAAAGGTATCGTTTCATTTGGTTTAGAGTGTCAAAGAGCAGCAGAGGCTGCCAGGTGTCACTTTTTGAGCCCCTTTCTACTCCATTCTTGAAAGAAGCAGAAGATGCCACATGCCCCTAGCAGGAGAAGCGGAAGATGCCACGTATCTTCTCAAGAGCAGTGGAGGCCACCACGTGTCAACTTCTGAGAGACCATATTCAAACTTCATTGCTAAATAAAGATTGTGGTGGGTCTTGGGTGTTATTTCAAAGGTCTGTGGAAGTGCCAAGTGTCAACACGCGGAGATTGCCACGTGCATCCATCCCCTTTTTTTAAAAAGTTACTCGGGCAAGGAACGCGATGAGTTTTATTTTTTTTAAACTGCTAAGTATTGAAGAAGTGAATTGCAACAGTTGTCGAAGGTGGAGCATTCCTGAGCAGGATATAGAAAAAGCAAAAAATATCGCGTGTCTTCGATAAATCAGGCAAAAAGTGCCAAGTGTTGTTCTCTAGTACTTTCTAAGTAATAAAGAGAATTTTAGGAAATTGACTAAGTGTCCTCTTCCATTTCAACAGAACAAAGTGTTCTGTGTATCTATTGCCACAAAGTGAGATGGAGGGAAACTCAACAGGAGTTATTTTTGGTAGATGAAGCAGTTCACTGGGTAGTTTTTTAGGACCTGCAAACATTAAAAGGGCCATCTATTTGTCCTCTATAAGCGGAGGCAAAATAGACAATTGAGCAGCTAAGTAGGTGATGAAACAAGAAATTCAGGTGTGAAAGGAGGTACTAGCGTGAATCGACATGCTGCAGAAAGGGTAGCCACCCCGCACCAACATGGCCCTTCCTGATAAGACCATGATACATCCAAGGCATTGAATGCACTGAATGCCGCACTATTTTATCTGTAATATTTGAGGCTATAAAAGGGGGCATTGTAGAAATAAAAAAAAAGGGGGATTCTATAGTTTAGACTTTCTAGAGTTTGTGACTAAGTGATATCATTTGCTTTTGTCTCATTTTTCTTGGGTTATAAAGTTGCTGTAACTGTGCATGTTTTTGTGCCTTTTATGTGGCTGAAAGAATTAAGAAGATTGAACTCTATGCCTTTGTTGATATTATCTGTGTCATTTGCAAAAGTAGTCTATACTGTAGATTTTCTAGAGTTGTGATTAAATATGTCATTTGCTTTTGTCTCATTTTCTTGAGTCGGAAGTTTTAAATAACTGTACGTGTTTTTGCGCCTCTTATGTGATTGGAAGATTCTTACAAGAAGATTGAACACTATGCCTTTGTTGAATTTTTTCGCATCTCAGAAAAAGAAGCCTCTGTTATGAGCCTTTGTTTCTATTATTTCATCTTTTACATTGATCATGCACTTGTTTGCTCTTAAATGTAAATGAATCCTACATATAGTCTCACTGTGCTCAGGTTAGGATCAAATTACACTCAGGTGCATCACCATAGTTAGGTTTCATTTCTTGCATTTGTGTTTCTGTTTAATTTTCTATCCTTTTTCCCCCCACACTTGATACAAAAGAAGAGACCAACTTCTCTAAAATCTGGAGGTTGTTTCAAGCCGCAATATCCCACAGCTTGAAACTTCCCATTGTTGTTGATTAGAATCAAGTGCAATTTTAAGCATCAATAGATTTCATGCTTCAATACCCATGGTTTCAATAGCTGACTCGAGATATGGTATTATCGATTGTCAACACACTGAGACCCCTATGATTGTGTTGGGCACTTTGAAACAAGACTCAATAGTGTGCATTTGCATATCAATCTCTTCCACGATTTTATTTCCCCTAGAGAAGCTTGTGTATACCTTAATCTTAATATTGCCTCTTTATCATTTGAGTTTGGTGCATTGATTAGCGATTAGCACCAAGAAGTTACTTCCCCCACACCCTCGAAATCAAACTCAAAGGGCCATGGGCATGGTAGGATCCTTCATGGTTAGCACCTTAAAACATTAGGCTATAATTGAGAGCATGAATAAGTGATAATGGAAAGCCCAAAAGTTGTTAACAACCCTTTTTTCTTAACTTTTATCTTTTTTGTACATTTGATTATCAGTTTAGAATAGAATTGTTTGTTGTTTCCTTGTGATTACCATGTGCTATAAAATATTTGTTTACAAATAAATTCTTTTGAGTTTAAATGCTATCCTAAAAATCATAACTTTCTCTTTAAAAATCTCAAAAGCATTTAGTTAGTAATTAAACTTTTAGTCACTTTAGTACTTTACTTTACTAGAGTCTAATTTCAAGTCTTTTTCATTATTGAGTCAAGTATTTCCTTAGTAGTGTTACCCATTGTAAGAAGCATGGCATATTGGAGTAATCCCTTGACCAATTTTATCCTTAATCACAATCCCAATAATCTTTGTTATCACCTAGGATTCAATCTAACCAATTTTGATTCAAACCTATATTTGAATCAATATCAAATGAATCATCCAAAAAATTCAAATATGAGTTTGAATATGTATTCATCCTCATCCATCCATCAATAAAATCCAAACTTGAATAGTCATTCAAGTTTTCCAAATCAACCTTTATATAGTAATCAAATTCAATCCTTTGAGTTTACATCTAGTTTACCCCAAAAATCAAACCCAAACTTCTTCACCAATCCATCTAATCCCAAACTTAACACCAATCTAAATAAAACTTTTGATTCACCTTCACCACCACTTTCAAATCTATACTTGAACCAAAATCCATTCATAAATCAAACTCTTATTTAGTCTAATCCAACTACATTGCATCCAAGTCAACCTTTTAACTCTTACCCCTTTCAAAACCAACCATTCCAAATTCATTAAAATCAATCATTTGATTTTGCATCCAATCCATTCCCAAGCTTGAATCAAATTACATCAAATTCACAGTTGTTCACAAACTCAACAGATTCAAGTTCATCAACCTTCACAAATCCATTCTCCCAAGATCAAGTTACCTCTATAGATAGGGGATCTCAAAACATTCCATATCAACATCACCTTACCACTAGTAAGCCTATTTTACAAAATCAACCAAGTCTCCCCTCCACTAGTTATAGTTTTGATTCTAGCATCCCCTATCAAACTAGCAAAGGGAATCCAATTCTATCACCTTTACCATCTAGTGTCACTTCATCCCCAGATTTACAATAGTTATAAAACTCCTAACCTATCAAAACCATCATCATTCCTATTAAGAAAAAAATCACTCCTTTAGGGGAACCTTATGATGTATTCTATCAAAAATTGGTCGTTGCAAACCTAGTCATATTTCCAAACACGAAATACTTTGAGCTAAATGTCCCAAAACCTAAGTGATATAGACCCAATGAATATTTTGATTATCAAAAATTTGAGGGTCGTTCTCTAAACCATTATATGAGACTAAAGCATTATGTCCAAGATCTGATTGACAAAGGGTACATCAAGGTAGAGCCAAGTGTATCCACATCTAAAAATCATAGCCTGAGGACATGCCAATATGTCTTTCATGAGCCTAATCAAGCCACACCACTTTCAAATCAAGGTCATAATCTTCCATCCACTTCTAAAGATCCCATTGATCCCATTTTTGACCCATCCACTTTTAGCCTATCCAAATTCCATCAACCTACCTTTGACAACCATGGTTTACCATCCATATTTGATGAAGAGCCCATTTTTATTGAAGAGCTTATTTTCAACCTAAAACCTATCTTTGATCAAGATCCCATATCTGATCACGATCCCATTTTTGACAAAGATCCCATTTTTGACCAAGATCCCATCTTAGACAAAACCTCTTTCAACCAACATAGTCTTTTACCTATTATCCAAACACCCAAATCCTTATCACCTATTGAATCGCCCATCACCCTACAACATGCAACCCAAGTGATAGAGGTAATTATAGACAAAATAATCCATGAGCAAGGAATTATCAAACCCATCCATTTTGAAGTAAATTCTAGATCCCATAACATTAGTTACAAATCATTTGAAAGTCAATGTATATATGTTAGTGATACTTTTATGGTTTCTAAGGTAACTTTATCCATAATTGAAATATGATCTATTCATAGTCTCTATGAGGACTTTGCTACCATTAGTCCTTTCATAAACATCATCATTCCTACCTTCCATATTACAATTTAGTATGCTACACCTTTTTGAGACCAACAATCTTACTTACAGTTAACTTCTTTCCATGATATTAATAAAATTGTAGACTTCCTACCTAGTCTCTTGGCAAAAGAGTATAAACAAATATCTGCATATCCAGAGGAACAACAAGTGTACCTAAATCAAAATAAAACTTGAAATATAAATATAAAATCCACACCCCATAGTGAAAACCTTTTTAAGGCACTATCAGATGATCAAAATACAAATTATAGTCAAAATCTAAATCAAATTATTAAAAACAAAAAATATGAGTCCCTTAGTGAAAACCTCTTTGAAGCGCTATTGAAAAATCCAAATTTGAATCCTAATAAAAATATCAAGAAAAATCCTTTGGTGAAAACCTTTCTAAGGCACCAATGGCTGAGAAAATTAATATATCCTCTGCATTAGCACATTTATAGGGTGGATCCCCATCGATAGTTGAACATGTCATTGAAGAAGCATTAAATGCTCAAATCATCCAACTTGTAGTTACTCTTAGTCTTGTTAAATATGAGATTGATGGGCCCATTCACCCTTTACATCATGACTCGTATACTCATGCCCACTATAAGTACATCCCTTCAAATCCTTCATGCACTTAACACACATCCTTCATCCAACATACTTTTTGTTTCACCCTGTTTGGTAGCACCCTCTATCGTAGAGGCTATGACTACATCCTGGTTAATTTGGAAGAAGCCAACTTAGAAATCAATGAAGTTATTGAAGACATATCTATAGTGCATACCTAAAAAATCAATAGTGGTAAGCATCATGCATCTGAAACCCTTTTGTAATTGAGATGCCAAAAATAAAAAAAAATCAAAAAAAATAAAAAAAAGAGAAAGAGAAATGAATTCATCCAAAGGTGAAAACTATTTATATGGCACCTTGGACAAGTACCACGATGAAAATTATTTTTTGACGTCATGTGTAACATAATCAATTGTTTATAAGTACCCTACACTTGGGGGCAAGCTCATTCATTCTAATCCTATGCATTCTCAATCATCCTTACCCATCCTACAAATTATATAATCCCATCCTGTCACCCTAAACCCATTCATGGTTACTTATCTCAAGTTATCCTAAAGCATACTTACCCATCCTACATCTATCCAATCCATCCTAAGTTCATCCTCAACCATCATATACCATTCTTGACTACCCATAATATATCAAAACTCATCCAATCCTTGCCATCATAAATCCATACTCATTCCCATTTTGACCTTGATAAGGAAGTGGAAACGTCTTGAGACATGTTCTTAGAAACATCTTGGTGTATCTTTGAAATGTTATTTTGATGACTAGACTCTTGGTTCTTATCTCATGTGTTTCCTAGAGTTATCACCTTAATTCCAATCCATTATTATTTATCCAAACTCCATATATGATGTATCCTTCCATCCCCTACCACTCACTCTATGGTGCTAGAATATGGTCTTCCCTTTGCTGGTATTCCTTGTACATATACCTATAAAAAAAAAACATTAGAAAATTCAACAAGAAAAAAAAAGAAATAAAAAAATCCAAACAAGAAATGGTCAATAAATCTTTTGTCCTTAGTTGCATACCCTAACCATCCCTTATATGGATTACTCATTGGACATTTCAACATTATCAAAAATCACATATGCCAAAGGGTTTTACTCTAGCCAAGGACATCCAAAAACATCATTTGCTTGCTTGTTTTGCATAGTCATTTGCTTACTTGTTTGTATAGCCATTAACTTTATTTTACATCAAGAGTGTTTACTTGATTCCATAGTGTTTGTTTACTTCTGTGTTTACTTACATCATTTTCATTATTGCAAACGTCTCTTTTATCTTATCTTTATTATTGTTTTTTGTGTCTAGATTACTATGCACATTACTAATGGTGTTATTATGATCTTCCATATCATGATGCACTAAGTTTATCCTTGTGAATCTATTAGTCCTTATGCATATTACATGATATTCATCATGGTTTTTCCATACCATTAGTGCATATTGTCATATGCAATATCAAAAATCAGGTTGCTCAACTCTTAGTCGGTTGGAATTATCATCAGAAATCTAATGCAAAGAATAAAATAAACACAAGGAAACAATCAAACCATCTCACATTCTCAAGTCAATGCATCTGTGTGTCATCTCTCTCTTTCATTCATCCTTATCTCATCCATGTTGAATCATTTGATCCATCATCATTAACCCATGTGATCACTTCATTTATTTGTTAATGTTTGCTTATTAATCATCCACCATCATTTCCTAATCTTTTCGTTCAATCTCCCGCACATGTCGATTGGGATCGACAAAATTACATTTTTCACCCTTTCTCCATCATCCACTCATAATGTGCAATCATTAACTTAAGTCTAGCATCCATGGGTCAATCTTACATTACATCATCACTTCTCTTCCCATATTGGGAGAACTACATATGATCTGATATCTATGCATAGACATTGTCTAAGTGGGTTATGTAGGCAACACTTAGAGACATGGGGTCTTTAGGGTCAGCTCGGCCATCACCTTTCCCATCATCCATTTCATCCAATTTTTTTATTATCATTTAATCATAGTGCTATATCTCATTATCCATGCTTGTAAATAGCAATTTTGTAAATCTTTATCACAAATTGGATAATCTATATTTTTCATTTTTTGGCCTGTGGCTTACCATCTTTGGGATATATCATTCTCACATCTACTCGTGACCCTTGAGTCTGAGCAAAATCTAAACATATATTCTTTAAAATGGGACATGTACTTTTTCCAATATCTTCTCTGGTATTTAACAACTAGGGGTAAATAGTTTTACACATACCATCTACAATTTTGCAAACATTAGTATTGAGACAAGTATCTGTATTATTGATGATAGTTTTCTCATTTCCATTCCTCCATAATACCAATTATTCATCCATTTTCAAATTTTTAAAATCATTATATCACATTATTTCAAGATTGTTTTCAACATCTTGCAATCATTTATCGACATGAAATCCATCAATCATTTGCAAATTCAATAGCTTTTTTCTATTTATGAATCCATAGTTTATTATTGATGGGATATATCATTTCCAAACCCACTACTTTGGCCCTTAGCCTTAACAAACAACAATAAGCGTGCAATCTCTGAGTGGTTTAAATTATTGATTTTTAAATCAAAGACCTAGTATTACCTTACTAGGGGAAACTCTTTTACTTTACCAACACATTGAAAATTTCACATCAATCTTGAAATAGCTTGATTTTTTATTCGATCACTTAACTATTTCCTCTTTTCATCAATTTTGAGCATTTGTCCATTTCTCGCATAAACCTTTGAGGGGGCATCGTCATACTCATTTTCATTTATTTAGAGAATTTTTTTGATTTTCTATCATCAATACTCTACTTCTTCTATTCTTATAAACAATATTGCTTCATAACACCATTTCAAAGAGGGGCAAATGTAGACACCTAAATTTGATTTAGTGTCGAAATACACCTTAATTTATTTAATCATTCTTCCTAAGTGTATTAATCATTATTCTTAATTTATTAATTAACATTTCTTCCTCAATTCAATTAATTAATTTATTCAAATACATTTGAAAAAGTCAATTATGCACCTTTTATTATTTGTTTTAATTATTTAATTCTTTAATTTACTAATTCAAATATTCCCACTTTTCTTCCCTGATCCCAACAAAATCCATGAAAACCTCCACTTTCTATGACTCCTCCACTGAGTCTTCACTCCATTTTGACTAAGTTTACTGACCAACCCCTTTTTTTGCTCCACCTAGTTGAAATGGTTCCTATCCTCATGGATGAGGACTCATCCTCAATCGTTGATCATTTAGAACCTTGAAAAACCAATTGATCCTCCACCATCGGATCGTAATTCAAGATTTTATAAATAAGCTTGAAAATTCTCATTCAAAAAAAGATCACAAATATTACAATCAATCACATGTTCCTAAGAGATCACATCAGAATCAAGTGAATCAAAGTCAATCTTTTTGCATCCAAATGCTGCCCATTTCACCTTTGCATTGGAGAAGTGAGCACCACATTTTAATAGAGCAAATCATATTTGAATCCTAATGGAGGATTCTTGTGTCTAAACTATAAAAGCTTTTTATTGTTGTTTATTATATTTATTGCTATAAAATTGGCACAATTTAGCTTAGAATGGACTTATTTTTTGTCTTTGCATTTTTTAATTCATACATCCTCCACTAGTAATGACGGGCCTAATGCATTTTATATTAAAAACTATGCACCATGGATAACTACTCTTGGCACCAACAATATAGATAGATAATTTTTGTCTCTTGTCATATTGAGTAAAGGCAATTTATTAAAAATATCCTATTTTTCAGAGGATATGGGATTAAAAATATGGAGTTATTGTACTCTCAATCATGATCCCAACATATTCAAAATGAAAATTATGATGTGTGATTCTGATTTGTACTTTTATCTATTGACAATAACAAGTGTGGTGAAAAAACTTGGTAGAGTAGGAATGATTCTTTCCAACCAAGTAACCAAAGGTGTCAAATATATGCCTATCAAATAATCTAATGTGTCGGCTGTACACACAAATTTTTGGATGAGAGAAAACATAAAATCCTACATTAACAACACCCTAATGTCAATAACCATCATTAACCCCACTAGGGTGACATGGGTAGATACAAGAACTACTCCTATTGTGGATATCTTTTCCTCAAGAGGCCCAAGCACAACATTTAATAATATTCTTAACCCTGATGTAATTTATCCATGTGTCAACATTTTGGTGTCATAGAAAAATGAAATATATAACATAATATTCGATGCCTCAATGTCATGTCCCATGCCAATAAAATCATAACTTTAATTCAAGTGTTTCATCCTACATGGAGCCCTGTCACAATCAAAATAACTTTGATGACATCCTTATGCACCCTTGACAACATAAAGTAGCTGATCAAATATTTGGTAACCCTATGAGTTACATACCCATTCGTTTATGGGTGCTGGGCACACAAATATAATGACTATCATGGATTATGAAGAACCTATTGCACAAATTTATGAACTATAGAAAACAATGAAATAATAAAAATAACTTTAGAAGTTAACTCTGAATAATTCTTGAATATGTTATATTGTTCATAGGCCACTTCGAGGGGACAACCTCCTTTGAGCAAGCTCAATGCAATAATATTCATCAATGCCTTCATTGGGACTCAATACCTCCTTAAATACTAATTATATTCTAGCAACTAATACTTCCCATGCATGTGGGATAATTCAAATATGCTACTTAAATACTAATTCTATTCTATCAACTAATACTTCCCATGCATGCAAGATAATTCAAATATACTAAATGGATGACTTACAAAGCATATGTACCTACAGTGACTAATACACTAATAATACAAAGAGAAGGGTAGGTCATGGGTTCCTAACATCACCTCCCTCTTGGAAAAAGATTTGTCCTCAAAGATTCAAATGTGGGAATCGTTGCTAAATTTGTAATAATGGTTCCCATGTGGCATCTTCAGGTTGCATGCTGTGTCATTGGATTAAGACTTCCATGATGAAGTGGGAGCGAATTTGGTGGGTGCAACTATTTAAAATAGATTTCAATTTGAGAAGGATGGATCCTTCATTATCAAGTTTAGGTAAAACAATCTACACTCTGATGGTAGGTCCAATAACTTTATTCAAACAAGAGACATGAAAGACTGGGTGAATTCGAGAGGAAGGTAGAAGCTCCAACTTGTAAGCAATAGACCCAATCTATTGGAAAAAATTATATGGCCTATAAAACTTTAGGGTAAGCTTATGATGCCCTTTTAGTTTCAAGGATGATTTCTTTTATGATTACAAATGAATAAAAACCATATCACCATGTTTAAAGGTGCACTTAGAGCGGTGCTGATCTACTTGCTACTTCATTTGGTTCTATGCTAAATGGAGATTATCTCGTAGGATGTTAAGAATCTGATCCTAATGACAGACAATAGTATTGATTGCCTAAACTAGGGAAATGCCAGGTGTATATAGGAGTAGTGTTGGGGGCACTTGACCATAAATTGCTTCATATGGAGTCATTTTAGTAGAAGTGTGGTATGAGGTATTTTACCACCATTATATGAGGGGGAACTACTTTTCCCACTGGTAATGTTGTTTTAATGCAAAGCAACAAAGGAATGTTTCCAAGCATTTGTTGATGATTTCTATTTGGTCATCGGTTTGGGGATGATACCCATATCTCATCTTCAATTGTGTGCCTATACATCAGAATAACTCTTTCTAAAAATGGCTAGTGAAATTTGCATCATGATTAGAGACAATTGAAGAAGGGATGCCATGAATATGGAAAACCTGATCCAAGAAAACTTATGTAATCATAGAGGCTGTATAAGGGTGGTTAAGGGCAGAAAAATGACTATATTTAGAGAGGCATTTGACCATGACCAAAATCACTATTTTACTATTGGATTTGGAGAGTTACTCAATGAAATCCATAGAAATATCAACTCAGATCCTAGTAGGGATGGGCAAGGGTTCAAGCAAACTAGGAGTCATTGTGGTTTCACCTTTGTTGCATTGATAGGTATCACATTCAACTACCATCTTTTCAATTTCCCCTTTCATCCCCTTCTATAAAAAAAATTTATGTGCCCACTCATATACATGTTTTGAAAAAATCCCATATGCCCTTTTGATGGAGAAGCATGGATTTCATAGAATACAACTTGATGAAGGTCTGTGCTATTAGGAAGCACCAAATGACCCTTGTAATACAGAGAATCACCATCCCATTAATAATTTGGTACTACAGAGGGTTATTGTCAATTGTTTAATGAGTTGGTGTAAAGAGGGATCATGTGCATATCCTTGGTGTACAAATTCCAACCAATTTAGAATGGGTATGGAGATGGTAGAAAGGGAAGTTTGGTCATCAAACATGTGGGAGAGAGAATGTGCCACTACATTGTCTTTACCCTTCTTATAAGTGATCTCATAATCATAGCCCATGAGTTTGATGACCCATTTATGTTGTGTTGAGGATGAGACTTATTGTTATAGAAAATATTTCAAACTCTAGTGATAAGTTTTAATGCAAAAATGATTCCCAAGTATGGCCATCATTTTTGTACTTCATGTAGAATGTCCACCATTTATTTTTCATATGTAAACAAGGCCAAATTTCATCCAGAAAGGGATTTGATAGTGAAAGTAATGGGATGACCTTATTGGAGAAGAAAAACACTAAGGCTATTTCATATGTATCACTTTTGATGGTGAATGTTTTGGTGAAGTCTAACATGTCCAAAACTAGTGTGCTAGACATAACTTGTTTGAGTGCTACAAATGCCTGGTTAACTATGGCATCCCATGTGAATACATCCTTATTCAATAAAGAAGTTAAAGGAGATGCAATCTTGAATAATCCTTGAAGAAACTGTGATAGTATCTTATAAGGCCAGAGAAGCCATAAAGGCTTTTGAGGTTTGATGGCCGAGGCCAATATTGTATAACACTAATTTTATCTTGATCCACGTAGACCCTATCGGTTGAAACAATGTGCCCTAGATATTCAACTTTTTCTTGATCAAAAGAACACTTGGACTACTTTGCACATAATTGATTATCTGCTAGAAGTTATAATGTCCTATCAAGATGGTGGAGATGCTCATCCCATGTGAGGTTGTAGATCAAACTATCATCAAAGAAAATCAAAGAAAATTGATGGAGGAAAGGCCAAAAGATTTTATTTATTAGGGATTGAAATGTTGAAGGGGCATTTGTAAGTCTAAATGGCATGACCAAGAATTCATAGTGACCCTCATGAGTGTGTAAAGTTTTCTTTAGAATTCCATCAACATGCACATGGATCTGATGATAGCCAAAATGAAAATCCAATTTGGAGAATTTTTTTCCCCCATGGAGCTCATCAATGATAGGAATTGAAAACTTATCTTTGATAGTGAGGTGGTTAAGGGCACAAAAGTCAATGCAAAGGCACCATGACCCATATTTTTTGTCAATAAGAAGCACTGGGGATGAGTATGGGCTGGTACTTGGGTGAATAACTCCACACTTGAGGAGTTCTCATACTAGCGAGTCAATCTCAATTTTTTGTAGATGAGGATAACAATATGGCCAAATGTTGGGTGGGATACTTCCTAAAAATCAATATGTGATGATATTCATAAAATGAAGGGGGAAAACCTAGTGGCTCTATAAATATGGTTGCATGCTTATCAAGGATGGATTGAAAATTAGTAGGGTAGTTAGAAGAAGTGGGGAGTTGGAGTTAGATAGAGTGAAACTAGGTAATGACTACATGTGAGCCTTTATTTAGAAGCTTTTCCATGTGATGGGAATTGATGATGTTATCAGATCTAGGTAATAACCCTTTTAAGGTGTGCTTCTAAACACTCTCGGTGAATTAAATCCAAAGCTCAGAGAATGCCCATATAATAGTTTCAATGTGTGGAACCACTGTGCCCTTAAGACCACATCACATCCCCCTAAGGGTAGGACAAACACATTTGAGTGAAGAGTGTAATCACCTATCATGATACACAAATTATGAGACTTACTTTTATAGGTCAATGTTACCCAATAATAAATCATGACTTAAAAGCTAGAATAAGGGTATATAAAGCAATATGCATGCTTAACAATGCGAGGATCAATACAATTATGTGTGCTATCAGAGTTAATGAAGATTGTGAGAGGATTTTTTTTAACGAACGCCTTGACCTTCATGGTTTGAGGGGTGGTCACACCTGTAAGATCATGGAGAGAGATATACGGTTAGGTTTTCTAAGCCATGGATTCATCAGAGGGGCTTTGTTCTACTTGAGCATCCTAAAATTCTTAGATATCAAGCTCGTTATCTTACTCTAGCAGTGATTCCACATTTAGCAAGTAACAATTTTGTGTGATATACCGGTGACCCTTAACCTAATTTTCAAAATAATTATAGCTTAATCCTTTATCCTTATGATCCCACATCTCTATCTCAATAAGGAACTTGACTAGTGTGGTTGTGGCTGGCTGCTAGTTTGTTGTGTTCTTTATGGGTGGAAAAGTGGGAAGTTGACATCACACTGAAAGTTTATCTTATGCTAACTTAGCCAGACCCAAGGAAACCATCAAGTTAGTGGGATAAATTTTTTTCATCTTCAAGCGGATTGACTCTTTGATGCCACTAATAAAACAAATATTGAATAAGTCATTTGATAACCCTTCAATGTGATTAGTCAATTTTTCAAATTCAATCTAATAATCATGAATGATGCCTATCTGGAGGAGTTTGGTGAGAGCTCCTATAAAGTCCTCAATTAATGAAAAATGAAACATACCTAGAAGTAAGGATGTAAAGGTTTTCCAATCAGGTTTATCAATCAACTTGAAATACCAACAATACCATTGAAGTGTTTCTTGTTCTAATTGAAAGGAAGCAATTGGGGCTTTGTTGATAGAATAAGTATTGTGAAGGTTAAAGAATTGTTTTGCTCGATATATCCATCTAGTAGGATCTGTACCATTGGACTATGGAAAGTCCAACTTAGGCCCATGTGATGTGTGGGGAGAAGAGAAAATATTCTTTGAAGAATACTTCTTTTGCAACTCGTTGAGGAGAAGGCTATTCTATTGATTTAGTCCATGCATCTTGTCAGTTAACTTAGTGACCTGGGATTTCACTGTGGCAAGTTATTCCTCCATGATTTTGTGTTTGTACAGATGACTACCACAATAAGTGTTTTTTATAAGGGATAGAAAAATAAGTTTTAAGATGCAATTAGTAAGGCACTATTTTAATTTGGACTAAAGTGGAAGGGGTAAAGGTATGTTTACAATTTTTTTTGCACTGTCTGGGTATGATTGATGAAGGCAAGGGCAATTTCAAAATTGAAATGGAAAAATTAGAAAATTTGTCCAAGAGGGACAAAGGATAATAAAAAGGAAAGGAACAATGTGAAAAAAATTCGAAGGAAGAGGATAAAAAATGTAGTTATGGGAAAACGCAAGAAAATAAAAAAATGAGATTTTTGGCCAATAGAAGTGGAATTGGGAGATGGGACATCAAGGAAGAAAAGGTGTGGAATGAAATTTTAGGTGTCCTATTAAATTTTGAGGATCAACAGATATAAAGATGGAGAGATATGACAAAAAATGGAAAAAAATTACTCTTCTGAAATTGATTTTGCTTGGTTACCCTGTCAATAATTTGTCGACAGATTTGTAATTACCACTATGCTCAATTGTAGTTACTTCTACTAATAATTTAAAACTAGTTTTTCTTGGTTACTCTTGTCAAAAGTCTATCGATAGGTTTACATTTACCACTATGCTCAACTGTAGTTATTTTTACTGATAATTTGTGAAACTGATATGTTTGATATGGGCCCCAAGTTCATTTGGTTGCCTAAAGGTTTTAAGAAATCTCTCTGGCCACCAATACTATCTGAATGAGTACCCCTTCCAAAAAATTTTAGCCATGGATTTACCCCTAAAAAATAGCTCTTGGTTTATCTCATGGGTGGGAACTAGTCAATCAGGATGGGTCCATTGCCCTTTTCGCTAATAGGTCCTCTCAATGGTCCATCTACTTCGGGGTTTCTGTAGTACTCAAAATGAATTTTAGGGCTATATGCCCAAGTACTTCCCATAATTATGCAGAGGGGTATTTTACCCTTATCTAAACTTGTAAATAAAGATGTACAAATAGATACAATGAAAAATAGTTTTTTAAATAGCACAACTCTTGGAAAGCCAATATTGCAAGGAAAAAAATCTCCAAAATCAAGCTGTAGGCCAAAGAAAGTGCTCCGATACCAGATGTGAAGAACCTATTGCCCAAATTTACAAACTATAAAAATAATGGAATAATAAAAATAACATTGGAAATTAAATCAAAATAATTCAAATATGTTATATTGATCGCATGCCACTTAAAGGGAGCAATCTACTTTGAGCAAGCTCAATACAATAATATTCATCAATGCCTTCATTGGGCCTCAATACCTCCTTAATTACTAATTTTATTCTAGCAACTAATACTTTCCACGTATGTGGGATAATTTAAATATGCTACGTAAATACTAATTCTATTCTATCAACTAATACTTCCCATGCATGTGGGATAATTCAAATATACGAAATGGATGACTTACAAAACATATGCATCCAGAGTGACTAATATCTTAATAATGCAAAGAGAAGGTAGGACATGGGTTCCTAACATGGATCTGGTGTTGAAGTATGGTATGGATCCTAAATATTGCAACAAATTTCTATGTGGTCTGAATGTATACACCAAAAACAAAATACCCTGTTTACCCACAAGTGGCCTCCCTACTCTAACTCTGGCTTAGCTGTAGATCCCAACTACCTATCCTTCTCTATTGTGTTAAAAAATGGTGAATATATTCAATTTAAACTCATGAATTTAACAAATGTGTATGTAGAGAATGCGGTTTACAAAATGTGGGTAACGATTAGTCGTAACGTGAAAGTAACTGTGCAACCAATTATAGTGGTGTTCAATAAGCAACATGACAAGGTAATTTTTCATCTTTGTCAACCTAGTGTCTTGGAAAGATACATTAATGAGAACCTAAAAATTACCGTGAAAATACAAAGGTAGGAAATTATTATGTGGTTTTGAATAACAAGCCACATTAGTCATGGTAATGTCATTTGTTCTTCTAGTTCGTCCACCAAATGATTGTAATAAGTACCCAAAACTTTGATGTACTTAGGGCATTGAAAACCTCCATGGGAGAATAAATTATCAAAAATTCACTTTGTAACCATTGAAATTAACACCAATGTAGAGTACTCATATACATGAAGATTTTAACTATCTTTAGTAGACTTTTCATCTTCACAGGGATGAATTATGTGAGGCTGAAATTTTACAGCATGTGGGTACACAACTTGGAAAAATAATGAGTATAATTGAGTACCTACAAGTAGGTATTAAAAATTAAAATGGGGGATGATTGGCATGCTTTGGAACCAAACTTCCCCTCAACTTGCACACATTATGCCCAAGCTATTAGTCCTTTCGATTCTTATGGTCACAGTAGTTACAACCACATTTTACCATAACCTTGGTGTCATGTTTGCCATCCCCATGGGGTAGACTGATACTGGATGAATGGGCATCAGTTGGTGCCCTTGTATCTAGTTTACCTTGGAAATTTTGCAAGCCCAATATTCTAGGTGTGTAGGTTATTGGCTATAAAATTAAACTTTAGCTTTTGACTCCAAAGGTTCATGCTGACAACAATTTATGACTAACGACATTTTGAGGACAATAGGTTGAAGGAGGCGCTACACATTTTTCTCACTACATACAACCCCTTATAAACTATTCTACATGTCTTTAACTATTAAAACCCTACATTCAAATACAAGTGCATAAGTTTAGTAGATACTGGGAAAGTGGTTGATCAAATGATGAAAAGAGATGTGTTCCCTTGGATTATATATTCAACATAAATCCACATGGGCTTAATAATACATATCATTAGAGACATAGCGTTATAATCACACGATATCTTGAACCATTACAAACATGAAAATCACATGGTATCTTTATCCATTACAAATTTGATTTTTCAAAGAAACATTATCTTCTTCCAATGGTCTATTGGTCATGTTTCTTGGATCACAAAAATTACATCGACATTTTAATATATAAGATCAGATTGGAATAACATAGAGATTAGGAAGAATGAATACTCCTCATAATTTACCACTACATCAAAGGAATGAAATCACTTGACACCAAAGGGTAAGATATAAGGTTGAAATCGTTAGTCTATTGATGAAGTTGCATGGTTCAAAAGAAATCCACTAACACTTCAATAGATAAGCCCAAATTACAATACGAGACAAATTTGGGAGAAAAAAATACCCCTCCTCCTTTACCACTAATCAAAGGAATGAGAGCACCGAGTATCAACTAGTAAATACTAATCAATACAAAGAAAAATATCTTCAAAAATCTAATAAAAAATATTTTTTTGTCTTTTTGCATTAGCTCAAATAACATGGTGTCTCTTAAAATTACATGGTTGGTACACACAATACCTACATGAAAGATTAAATATTGACACCTCCATGATTCAGATTGTTAGCTCTTATTAAAGAACTCCCGTGAAGAACTCCCCATTGTTTGACCATGTTACTTGTAACAGCTCAATATTTGTCTCCATGAGTTGTGCTAGATATCTCAGATATCTAGTCTCATCTTGCACCATTAACATGTAGTAATCTTGGACTCCTCAAGTCTTCTTCTCAAAGATTTAGTCATGGCTAATCTATGCAACCGCAAATTCGTACATCACTTTGTCAAAGAAATTTGTGTATGGATTTTTTATACACATAAAATCCTATGTGTTAACAACAACCTCTACAAGCCACAAGGAACTTGCTTCTCTAACACCAAATTGAATTATAATCTCTCAAGTAACAAACTTGTTAGAAGTCACAAAATTGCATAATTATGTTTTATTTTGATTTTGCTTCAAATTGACAATTATTTAGAATGTTTAGGGTGGTATAATGTGTATTAGAGAGAATATAACACTTGGTATACCATTCAAAAATATTAAGGAAAGGAATAAACATACAAAAAAAGGTTTTAACTCGGAAAACTTTGTGAAAAAAAATCCGTTGGAAATGGCAATTGAATATCGTCCTCTTTCTTCCTTAAATGATTTGGGTCATTACAAAGAGCTCATAAAATACATAAAATTTAATTCTTTATGATATCTACAATCTTTCTATTGTTATGATGGAATAATTACAAGCAACATGAAATAATAGAGTGCATGAAAACTACACAACTCTATTATTCTCTCATATGAGTTCACCAATTAACCCCTAAGTCCCTTTTTCTCAGTATACAACCATTATTATCGACTCCTAGAAATGATCTAAGATTTTAAAATTGTTAATAATGATAAGACTAATTGGTTCATGTCCTTACTTTGACTCTTCAGGTGGTGCGGACAAAACCTCCACTTCATATAGAGAGGCACTTATGAAACTTCCAGCAAAAGCTTTGATGACCAAAAATATGGAAGGGTGAATGCGAAAGAGGAGAGGCCTTCGATTCTTCCAATTGTAATAGAAAACTCATCGGAGCTGTAGCCTACAAATTGGTTCTCGGTAATAAATTTGACGACTTCAAATCACCAAGAGACGTCAATAGCCACGACACACACACTGCTTCTACTGTTGCTGGATCTGCTGTGAGGGGATCTGCTTCAATTATCTTCTACTTTGATTTTTATTCAAAGGGACAATTTCTTGGAAATTTTAAAATGGTTAAACATGCATTAGAGAGAATAATACATTTGCATACCATTTACAACTAGAAAGGAAAGAAAATAAACAAATAAAAAAATGGTTTTAACTTGAAAAACACAAATGTGGGGAAAATCCAATAAGAAGTGTGGGGAAAATTCAATGAGAAGTGAAAATTGCTTATCTTCCTTTTTTTCTTTCAATGAAATGGCTCATTACAAAGAGAACATCAAGCACACAACTCATTCCCTTTGTAATATCTTATATTTCCATTGTTGTGATGGAATATTTAAAAGTGACATGGAATGGTACAATGCATAATAATTGTGCAACTTTGTTACCATCTCATATGAATTCACAAATTCACTCCTAAGTCCTATAGATCATGATCTTTGATCATCGGTGCCATTTCCCTCTACTTAAGACCCTTATTATGTACTCGTCAAGACAATATTTTGAAGATCCAAGCCTATGAAATGCCCAAGATAGAAATTACCAATCAGTTCATGTTATTAGTCTAACTCTCTTGTTAATGCAGGTGAAAGCACCACTTCTTATAAATTGACATTTTAAAAAGCATCCTAGTAGTTTTAAAACTGCCACTTCATGTACAGACCAATAGTTCCGTCATGCAAGAAATATCATTCAACTTTTGGAGGCCATATTTTTTACATAAAAACATGAAATTGAATGATCTTTTTTAAAGTGTATAATTTTTTGAGAGGAATCATAATATATAGTCACATTTACATTTTGATGAGGTATACTATTTATTTCACCTTCATGAAGTAGGAAATGTTTAGTCAGGTTTACAATACACAACAATATGACACATTAACCTTTCTTTCATTTTTTTGATCTTGACTTGTCCTCATATTATTTTGGATATTTGGATGAATTACATGGATCTTTATGGATCATGCCTCCCATTTTGGGTGGATTTTTGTCCAAAAAAAACTTACTTAAAAATGAGATATATAAAGATATCTCCCTCTATCTCCTTTGAGATTTTGTGAAGTTTTGGGTGTTTGACCTTGACTTCAACCTCTCAATTTGCATCAGACTTTCTTGTATTTCCTATACATACCACACACATGTGCTAAGTTTTCACTTGGATGATGTTGCACAAACCCAAAAGATAACATGCTCAAACTCATAACTTTCAACCTAATTCTCTTCCTATGAAATAGATGGTGAATGATTCTTATCTTCCAATGAAAGAGATGAATTGATTTCTAATCTCTATTAAAAAAATTTGATTGGATTTGTATGTTGAATCACCAAGATTTTTATAAAAAGTCCATTCATATCCTTTCTTAATGGAATTATTCAATTACATATCTTATAGATGTCAGAGTTGATCAAACTTTATTATTGACGATGGGGTTGATCATGTATCTACAATGATTTGTTGGTATAAACCATCAATACTCATCTAGGATGTTGTATCTTCTTCTTCAAATGAAAGAGATGATGCCCTCCTTCTCCTCTGATGAAAGAGATGGTTTGACTTGCCTCTCATTGAGTTGGTTGTTTTAACAATTACTTACAAATACAATTAAATTGGTCTTGTGGTCCCCTGATTCTTCCTCAAACACCCATGGTTATCCCATGATGATATTATACCAGTCAATTTGGTTCCACAATGTTGTCCCCATGATGGTGGAGCTAATAATGTATTTTCCTCTTCCCCAATGAAAGAGTGATGCTCTTCAATTTTGTGCCTTTATCCTCATCCATGAAGAGTAAGCCAATTATGATGCTATTTACACCTCATTATTTAGTTGAAACACACACGTTACAAACTTCTTGTGATTCTAAAAAAATATAAAAATGTTGTGTTCAATTTGCATCTATTATTCCTACTATAAAAATAATTATATAGAGGTAACAAACATTGTAAAATGCACATTCATTATCAATACTACCAATATTTGCATATGATAGTTATTTCAAATCAAAACTAGATCTGAAACTAACTACAACCATGCTTAATTTTAATATAACAACTGAAATATGCATGATTCAACTAGACATATCTACCATAATTACTTATGTGCATGCTATGCATATGACATGCATGATGAAATCAACCTCCTACGATCACTGTGAAGGCCACATCTATATAAAAAAAAAGTATGAATCTAGAATTAAACTTGTTCATCAATGGTTGAAATTATGTATGTGCCCCTAAACATGCTAAAATAGCAGAATGATGCTAAAATGACTCTTCCTTAAACTACAATCACATGTCAATTCACATTAAAATAATTGATAGGATAGATGAGCAAAGTAAAACAATGGAAAAGCAAAAAATAAGCTTATTAACCATTACTGTGATGTTTTTATTGCTAGAAGTTGATGCCAAAACTCATGATTTGAATGGTTGTTCTCATGGAGTGACGTTTTTCCTCTTTTCCCTTCCTCGCTACGCAATATAAAAAGTGGTGAGACATAAAGAACGAGAACATGTTATTGTCTGGCCATACTTGTTACTCCTAAGTAGATTTGATGCACCTTGTTCACCTATAAATTTTCCAAGGCTTCCCATTCTTTCCTATATAAGTGATACTAGTTTCCCATTTTCTCTATGAAAATAATAGAAACATACAATAATTTAAAAAGTGTTACCCAAAACACTTACATTGGAAGTAACTAAACATATTCTCCTTTGTAAATTACAAAATTTATCAATCCAAGAATCAAATTAGATGTCCTTACCACTAATTTTTTACAGTGGTGATAAAGTAAAATGAGAGAGTTTCTATCTCCTTTTTAATTCTTTTGTTTGGGTAGGCTCTTCTTCCCCACTTTATTGTGGCTACCTATTATTGAATTTATCTTTATTTTATTGAAGATGAGGATGGAGTCTCCAACACTTCTTATTAGAATCCCCGCTAACCTTTTAATGAGTAAAGATATTATTATACTTGTGCATTCTCAAACCAAATGGTTTATTACCTCCTTGATCTTGTATTGACCTTATTCTTCTTCTTCTTCTTTCTTGGTTAAAGAGTGGATTATATATTTACCATATCTCCTAAAGGGATTTGGCTCCTTAGTGATGGATTATTTGCAAATAGACTTATCAAAATGGTTACTAACCTTCAAATAAGTGGAAATAAGATGAGTCCAATAGTCTTGTGCTAAATAATCTTCATTTTACATTTAGAGAAAAATAAGGTGGAAGATTTTTCTTTTAACATACCTTCTTGGGTTTCCCCCATGATTTCTTCCTTTGTTTTTTGGACTTACAAGTGGTGAGTTCAATGAATTGTAATATATGGATTTATTCCTCTCTTTTACATAATGTGGATGGAGTAGTGATGCATTGTCTTCTCCTTCATGATTTAAAGGTTTCCCTCTTTGGTAGTCCTTTTATCCTCTTCAAATAGACTCATGCTTCCCTCTTCTTATCTTGATTTATACCCACTCTTTTGAGAAATCCCACAATCATATTGAAGCTTTAAAAAAATGATTCTATAAAAACATTTACCTTCATTTGGTTATCCTTGGTGTGTAGAAGGCATGGATACCTCCTTCATGAAATCTAATCTTGATTAAATCATGCTAGAGCATTTCCAAATTTATATTTTATACCATACCGAAGATCTTCATATTGAGGTCTTTCCTCAATCATGATGGGATTGAGGATTTATTAACCATACTTTCCAAGCCCTCTTCCATCGCAATCCATTTTCATTAACCCTATGAGAGGAAATAGCCTTAGATGGTATTAAAAATTACCAATGTATTCATTAAATGCACCATTGGAAGAAATAACATATGAAAGTGCAAAAACAAGCTCATTAGCCATATAATTAGCTATTAATGAATTTTGAAAATTATTAGCATTGTTTGTCAACATTAAAGTTACAGTGGGTGAACTGTGATTGGCAATTTATATTAAAGATGCCTAACCTATTATGTTACTTGGGTACAACATGTTAAGCACTAATTCAAAAACAAACTAATTGGAAATATAATTAGCTATCAATGAATCTTGGAAATTATTAGTTGTCAACAATTAAATGGTAGTGGGTGAACTATCACTAGCCATTTACATTATAGATGCATTACCAAAATTGTTACTTGGGTACAACATGTTAAACACTCATTTATATAGAATATATAAAAAGACCAAATCAAATTTTGGTTAAAGATAGGTAAAAATGGAACGTAGAAAGTAGATACAACTTTTCCTTCATACATATACACTACCCTTTATATGGTTGTCTCTCATTCATGCCCTTCTCTTTAATAGAAAAAAAAAATCCATAAGTTAAATAAAACCTAATTTGAATTGAAAAAAATTATGAAATATTGCAAATATGTTGATTCTTACCAATAGAATAAGTAGTGGATATGTTTTTTGGCTAGTCCCTTCCATGCCAAAAAAAAAGATTTGAGAAACAAGCCCTATTCTTCAAACATTAACACTAGAATTCCTTTCTTATTTGCAATATTAAATTGTAAAAGTGGCTTCTCAAATTGGAATAAATTGTATTAAGTGAAACCATTAAATTATAATGTCTGATGGAATAAAGTTGATCACATGTTTTTAAAGAATTTAATAGTTTTATAAGTTAGAGACTCTACTATTGAAGACTTGTCAGAGGAACCTAAATTTACACAAATAAAACACTTATGATTCGTATACTTATAGTTTAGATAGTAAAATTTTAGTATTTAATGAAACACAAAGTTTAAGAATCATAGCAAAAATAACATCAAGTGTCATAAATATGAACTAAAGCACAACATGCAGAAAAAAATAACATGCTCAAGCTACCATATCATATGGTATCTTCGATAATATCACAACTAACACTCTAATAGAAGGATGCCCTATGAGTCATTTAATTAAATAAAAATTTCTAAAATTAAAAAAGAGCATAATTTTAGTGGATATTGGGAAAGAGTTTGAACAAATAAAAAAATAGATGTATTTCCATGGAATATCTAGTTAGCATCATTCAATATGAGTTTAACAATGAAAAAAATTATAGGGGTGCCTTTAGAATCATATGGTGTCTTTAACCATTAAATACACAAAATCACATGGTATTGTCATCCATAATGAACATGCTTTTTCAAATATACCTTAAGGGTAAGTGCACGAAGTTGGGGGACAATTCTATCGATATTCTCAATAATTAATGCAAAAATAACACAACCTGTCGGCAAAAATAAATTGTTTACATATATCCCATATACTAAAGTAAGGTTAAAAAACATGCATTATATTCCTTTTTAGTATTGGCATTTTTATAAAGGTTACAAAATGCATTTACTCTATCATTTAAGTAGATATCCAACAAGTAGTGTTGTCTTTCATTGAACGCCACCTAAGTGATTGGGGGCATATCTAAACTCACAATTATTTATTGATAGTCCCAACACAATGTTGATTCATTTAAAAGTTTTAAAATAAATAACACATCCATACTATTTATTGAAAAATATCTTATCCCAAAGCACATTTTCATACTATTATCCAAGCATCAACTTCCCTAACAAAGATTCATCCATTGATTTTGAGACCCTTTTCACTTTATTTAGTTTTTGGGTAATTCCATCTAAGCTTTGATGTGTGTCACCATTGTCATGAGCTCCCATAGTGGATGATATCCCATGTAATATATTGGTATCACTCTCTTGTTGATTATTATTTTCATAGTCACACTCATGGAATGATTTTATCCTATTCCTTAAAATAGATACAATGGTGTAACCCTAAGGTCCTATTTGAGGCAGTTGTCCCCATCTAGAGGTTGTTCCTAGGGATCCTAATCCTAATCCTATGATAATGTCCCAATGTTGATGAGTGATGTGTGATACAATTTCTCTTCTTTTGTGTCTCTTGCTTATACCTACATGGGTGATTTATCTCCCACTATTTTTTGGCTAGATGGAACCTAACCTCACCTAGCCCTAACAATCTCATTGAGAGTCTTCACCTGAGACTCTAAACTAGCCACATTTTCCTCTAGGCCAATTATCTCTCTCTTATTATGAGGGAAATCCACATATGTATGATAAGTAAGGAGAAAAACATATTTACGCTTTCTTATTCACACATGAAAAAATGAATCCACCAAAATATTATTGAAGCTCAAATAATCCTCACCTAAAAAATACTAACAAAAGTATCTTTGATCATGCTCCACCACTAAGTGATTCACTCTAAAAACATATAACAAGAGAATACATTAGATATCCAGTCACATAAAGACACAATAATTGAGTAATAAATTAAAAAGTAACATTAAAAGTAATGAAAAATAAACCAGTTGACTACGTTACTTGGATAACTTCATGTTAGTCTATGTATAATTCCTAATTAGACCTCATCTTAGCATTCCCCGCCTATCCTTTTGGTTCCTCTCTAACAAGTTTATGCTCACCCTTGTTTCTCCCTAAACTTCATCCCCTCACCCTCTATCCTATGCTTATTTCTACATCTAAGTATCTACATATTATGGTGGTGGTTGTACTTAATGTTGGCATCCTACCATAATTACAACCTACACATGATATTTTTATAAATGTACTCCTCCAATTAGTACTCTCCCAATTTTTATTGTGATGGTAGTAGAGTGTCCACCTCATTCACAAACTATCCTAAAATACGCTAATATAGTAGAGCTACCAAATATATCATTGGTAGTGTGTCCACCACTCATGAAAAGTCTCTCAATGGTGGCATATCTATCCAAATAGAATCCCTACTGGCTCCCATTGTCCTAATCTCTAACCCTCATTGGTAAAGGGTCATGTGATCCTACACATAGCCCATGATGAGTGTTGGGTGGTTAATAAACATAGCCATAAACCTCAAAATATGATATATATCCCTATAAGCATATGCTAAGACCTCTTAGTCCCATGCAAATTTCCATCCTCTCTCCTCAATAATACTAACAATAGGTATCCATATATACAAAAGGAAATATGTCCTTTATCTCCCACCAAATGGGAGGAAAAGATTCCTATAATATCATTTCAGAGGATCAGGACAATTACCCACTCCACTCCCACTATTCTTACCCCATACTTAAAACCTATGTTATGTGCATCAACATCACCAAAGTATTACACCTAATTAACAACCTTACCTACATCGTAATCCTCTATTAAGACCACAACCATGCATTTAGTCGATAAGCCTAGTATCCTTATAACAACCTTGAAATTGATAGTCCACTCTCAAGGGATTGGTGGGAAAATTAAACTATTTTATGACACATCTTAGCTAGTGAATAGGTTACAAAGGAATCTACTTTATGGGATGACAATCCCCACCTACACAATCCAGAGTATCCCTATTATATATATTATGGCCAAATCATTAGTCATTAATTTCTCTATAATCCTAGTAAGCCAATCATACTTCATCACTCTACTCCATCAAATTTAGGCACCTTTAAAACACAATTTAAAGTATCCCTAAATACTCTACTAATCTTAATAATTCATCCAAAAGTAAGTAGTTATGAGGGCCTTACCTAAGTCAAACCCCTATTTTTAGACAAGTAATAAATAAACAACCAATATAGTCCAACATGTAATATAGTATATATTAAAGATCTTGACCCAAGTATATTTATATTTATCCAATAAAAAAAATAAACTGGTATATTATATATTTCCTTTCACTTTAATCCTCTAATTTTGGTTTTGTACAAGGCTGCTACTCTAACACTTCAATAGATGGCTTATCAATTCAGATCTAAGTGTCTTTTCATGTGCATGTTTGTCTTCTTCTTTCCTATAATGTGTCATTACATTCATGTAATTATATAGAAATATATTTTATATATGCAAGTGCTTCTATTGATTTTTTTGGTTTCCATATATAATATTTGATGTAATTTATATAAAACTAAGAGAGACCTTGTTTACATGAATAATAGATGGCTATAATAGACACTCCTCCATCTCCACGAGCTAAGACAAACTTAAGCATTGCTATTTTGATGTCATCTGCATAGGTGATGATAGAGGTATATATTAGTTCTTGTAATTTTGAATTGTAAAACTAGACTTGTTTTAATAATTTTAGTACATGTACTTGGGGTAAATATAACTTATGTAAATGTATTGTGTATACAAGGTTATCTTATGACAGCTAAGAGTCCCAGTTAGATAGTGATTAGACCAAATTATCATGTTCCTCCCATATTTGAGATGCCTATTAGGATAATTGACCCTACCATTAACTTGATTAAGAGTGAAAAATAGATTGATCAGGATCACAATCTTGTAGTAAGTGCACATGTTTAAATGATTTTTTATTATAGTTTAAAATTAATTTATTAACAATTATTTGAATGTATTTTATGTTAATTTTGTAATAATTCTTGTATTTGAACAGGTTTAGCTATAAATTAGCTATGAGCATAGGCCTTGTAATTAGACCTTGGAATAATCCAAGGCATTAGAGGGGTCTCCATCTACTAGCAAGGCATCCTAGGGAGAGTGTTCTTCGAGGAAGGCAAATAGATGGAGGCTATTTGATGAATAAGATGCCTTATACATGAGATGTACTTTTTTGTATGCCTATATGGCAATTGATGCATTTTTAGCATTGTATATGTGCATATGACATTCAACCAACATTAGATACTATGTTGGTAGATGTAATTTTTTGTATGCCTATCACAAAAATCTATGTATTATTGACATTGGACATGTATGTGCCTATATTGTATGCCCATCATGGCAATCTATCTAATTTATATTCAATTTTTATTTCATTGTATGTCATTGTACAATGTTATTTTGATTTTCCAAATTATTATCTATCGGATCTTGTATTTAATCTTGTATGTGCATAAATGAGGAATAACAAATTATTATTTTTAATGCTATAAATCTTGGATCTTCCATATTTTTTTAAATTAAAGTTTTTATTTCATTGTGTGTAGTGGAAATGACTAATGACATTCTTATCACTTATTCTTAATGGCCTTCTTCTCTTTGTACTTGCTTATTTTACACTTTGCAGACACTTATTGGTGTCATTAGACCCATTAAAAACCTCTCACATTCATTTTCTAACTCATTTCATACATTCCATTCACAAACTCCTCTCACTCTTACACTATCTTCTCACTAGGCATTCCTCTTAGGTTTCAAACTTACCAAAACTTGATATAGGTCTCAAGGAGTCAGTCTTATAACATAGATGTTCTTACATGTTCAAATCACACCTTCCTTAACCTATTACAAGTGATCAAACACACTTCAACATTCAATTCCGCATATAGGTCACAACAAGACACAACAAAGCACCCTACACAACAAGGCACCCTACATGCTTGTGACAATAACATGGAGTACTAGTTAAATTTCAAATCTCTCATGCATCTTCAAAGAGATAAAAAACCTCCTTTGATGATGGGACCATATTCCAAGTCCATATTTATTCAATGTAATACTTGGAAATATTAAGAAACAACTCTTACTTCCCTTTGCAATGTGATTGTTAACCCAAAACAGGGTATCGACAGGGTTTATTTATTTTATTAGAGTATATGTTGATTATTTACCATTATATTTTGTATAAAAAATAATTAACCTTCCACCTCAATGATCACTCTAAATCTATATATCATTATCTACACCAAAGTCATACTCCCTTCATGAGAAAGAATCATTTACTTTCATATTGGACTAGACCATAGGCAAAACATGGTCTATAAGTATATGTCTTACTCATTTCTCTATAGGTCTGTATAGGTTCAACACGTTTATAAATAATAGCATGATGAATCACAATTTACCAACTTGGTGGATTCACTCTAGGCTCTCTTCCTTGATTGTGACCTACAGTCACTTCTTGGTTACCACCCATAGTCATTCATCCACATGCAACCTTACACAAATGATAACATATTAAACGAATTCAATCACATACACTGAATGGAGAATCCACAACAAGTCACTTTCTAGGTCAATAGGCCAATTACTCAATACCACCTAATAGGTCAATAGGTCAATTACTCTTTGAGCAAGTAACTCTTTCAGGTTATCGACTATAGCCTTATCTTTTCATGGAAGTCTACCAGAGAATGTGTAGATCTCATTAGTATTAGGTTCATTAAGTCTTTCATGTCTTTCAATTTATTCATTAATGTTTTTTTGTTTATATCTAGTGTTTGACTTATTTTTGAAATCAATCATTTTTTCCTTATTTTAACACTTACTACACAAGTTGGCATTATACATCGGGCAACATTATAATCTTTGTGACGTGATCTCAAGCCTCCAATATGATATGCATCATGTATATTTTCAATAATTTCATTGTTTTCATCATCCATGTTAGATGTTCTTAGTCCTAATGTGTACATTATAGGTCTCATCTTAATCACTTTTATCAATGAAACAAACAATTGACATCTTTGACTATCATCCTCCAAATTATGAAAGAAAGCATCCCAAATACGTTTAGTCAGTATTCTTGAATGAAAATCAGAAATTTTGTTATGCATTAGTTTTAAAACATTTTCATCAAATTGAATTAAGTACTTGTCTTTTCTATGCACAATTCTTGGAGGTGTTGGTAATGGTGGAATTTGTTGAGAGGGTGTTTCAAAACCATTATTACTTTCATTATTTAGAGGTGGG
This sequence comes from Torreya grandis, assembly GCA_037957365.1. Lineage (NCBI taxonomy): Eukaryota > Viridiplantae > Streptophyta > Pinopsida > Cupressales > Taxaceae > Torreya > Torreya grandis. Next base: position 4,192,268 of record JARHVA010000731.1, on the reverse strand, counting down.
ATGACATTTTTTCATTGTTATTTTCTTCATTATATATTTCCATGAAATTTTATTGATGGTTAATTTCATCATTATTTGTTTCCATCAAAATTTATTAATTCATGTGGGCTGAAGCATCATACATAGACTCATCATCAATAAAATAAAAAACTTGGAACTTCGAATGTGAACTTAAAACATTAACTAATTCATTATTTTCAATTTCATTATTATTCATTTTAGTATGGTCAATTTCATTATTATTCATTTCATTATGGTCAATTTTCAACATTATTCAATTTATTATAGTCAATTTCATCGTTATTTAATTCAGTATCTTCAGTTGGCTCATTATCTATGGCATTTGGTTCAACATGATTAGGGTTTGTACCTTGTTTACCATGAAGTTTTCACATTTGTAACTTGTGTTTCTCTCTCAAATATTCTAATTACTATGGTGTTTTTTCTTCAAAAACTTCCTCTTCTTCTTTGAATGCGATCCGGAACCCATTATAAGGGATAATTGACAACTTTTCAAAGGTGGGGTCAAGTACACAAATACGTAGATCTTGTAGAAGTACAAAGGGAGTGTTTGTGTGGATAAAAGTCTTAATTTTGGGCTAAAAATAGGTGTTGATAAGTGAGATTAATCTAAAAAAATAATAATGTGATTATGTTATATAATGCAATCACATTATTACATAACACAATCACATTATGTGTTCTATAAGGTCCTAGCCCATCCAACCCATTGAGAAGCTTATATCGACAATAACACGATCACATTATTGTCAATATAAGCTTTGGGGTTGGTAATTGGCAATAAGGACCGAGTGTTACCTATGTTAAGAATAATGCGATCATGTTATTAAATAACACAATTGTGTTATTAAATAACAAGATCACATTATACTTAATATAGATAAGGGATTATGGATTAGGGATTTAGGCATTAGTGCATAGGGTTTATGGATTAGGGATTAAGGATTATAATTTATGTTTTATGGATTAGGGATTAAAATTAAGGTCCAAAGTTAAGATGCATGGATATTGGGACCTTTCCCCTATAGCGACTTAGCTTTATGGATACTCACATCGCTCTCTACGTTAAAGCCCATGATTTTGAATTAACCAAGGGAAATGGCTCCCCATAAATTGAAATGACGTGTGCATTTCATAAAACAATAGGTAGCGTGATTTTATGACATATGTGGCATAAAAATGTTTTTGGGTACATTTCCTAAAGGCATTAAATGCCATATCACTTGCAATTTAAATTTGTTAAGTGGCCAGCCAATATGTTGTCCAAAGTGCAATAAATTTCATATTACTTAAGTCATTTTTTCTTCTCCTAATACTTAGAGAAAGAAGATCTGAGCACATGGAAGCCCCAAATAATAATAATAATAATAATAATAATAATAATAAGTCATTGATAAGTGAACCAAGAATTGAGGGTTGCCTATGTTAAGAATAATGTGATCACATTATAAAATCAGTTGGACCCATTTGTGACTATAAAATGTGTTTTTGGGTTGTCATTATACCCTAGATGTCATCACGAAGATTGAGTGAATTAGTCAAATGAGATAATTAGTTGTGTGATTTAGGCCAAATTGAGCCATGTGAACTTAATTCTTAGTTTAGAAATGATTTTAATTTGGGATAAAATGATTGGTTCAAGATTTAAAGAGTTTATTTTTGTGGTTTAGAGTTTAGGGATTATTAACTTTAAGGATTAGGGCTTAGGGTATAGGTTTTAGGGTATATTTATACAATCATGTAGGCAATTAGGCAAATTTGGGAGCCCTAAACCTATATCTATGATTACATAATGTGAATTTGGGATAAATTACCCACCACATCATCATATATTGAACCTATGAAGTCAATTGAGGTAATGAGTGATGCTTCATCCCTGTGAACCTAATTCTTACTATATATAAAGGATGTTAGTTGGGGCTAAATTTATTGGTTTAGGGTTTAGGATCTATAATTTAAAGGGTTTGGGGTTTAGGGATTATGGATTAGGGTTTAATGTAAATGGTGTAGGGTTAAATTTAAATGGTACATGGTAACTTAGTATTTAAGATATCAGATATAGGGTCCAATCACTAAGGTAATTGAAGAACATTTGAGCTGCTTGTGACACCTATTTATGACATGATTACCTTCATGTTTGTATTTATGATAAAATTAGGGTTAATTATTCCATGTACATGTTGCATACATGTTATATAATTGATTAATCCATAAATTTAGTTTAGGGGCTCAAATTTTTCTAGATCATGTAGGGAATTGCATAAATTGACTAATTGGATCAATTGATGATAGAAGATAAATCTTTTGATTTTGCCCTAAATCATATCTTGTTATTGAAGGGGTTTAAATTGGCCTCAAATGCCTCCTAGATTAAAATAATCAACTAGATCCTCCTCTTCGGTTAATTAGGTTGAAGGGGCTCGAAATAGCCCCAATTTACTGAACAGATGCACAACTAGATTGGTACCTTAAAGGCTTTATTCATAGGTTTGAAAAGTGCATTTTATGACATATCATGATAAAATAAGTTATATCATATGACATGTGTGTTTGTGGACTGTAATGGGCATTAGGGCATATGGCTTACAATTTATGTTTTAGGGATTAGGGATTAGGACATAGGGTTTAGGTTTAAGGACTTTTATATTAATGTCGAATCACTAGATATGTCATGTATTCAAATCAAATTCTTACTACAAAGGATGTTAATTGGGACTAAATTTAATTTGGTAAATAGGGAAGTAAATGGTTTACAATTTAGGGTTTATGGTTTATGAATTCTAGGTTTTAATGTATATATATTGTTTAGGGTACATAGGGTCAATCAAAAAGATAATTGAGGATAATTTGAATCACTTAGACCCATTTGTGACTATAAATTGTGTTTTTGGGTTGTCATTATACTATGGATGTCATCATGCAGATTGAGTGAATTAGTCAAATGGGGTAATTAATCATGTGATATAGGCCAAATCGAGTGCTGTGAACTTATTTCTTAGTATAAATTATATTAATTTCAAGACTAAAATGATTGGTTCAAGGTTTAAAGAGTTTATATTTATGGTTTAGAGTTTAGGGATTAAGAACTTCAGGGATTAAGGCTAAGGGTATAGGTTTTAGGGTACATAAGGTATAATCATGATAGTGATTGAGGAAAATTTGAGCTCCATGAACATAGATATAAGAGTAAATAATGTGAATTGGGGATCAATTATCCCCCACATCATCACAGATTGAGCCTACGAAGTCAATTGTGGTAATGACTGATGCAATTTTAACCGAGTTCATCCATGTGAAACTATTTCTTATTATATATAAAGGATGTTAATTGCGTCTAAATTTATCCTAGGGGCATATTGAGCCTCAACATAAGGAATTTCATCTGTATGATATAAATTGGGGATCCAAGTGCTCACCATATTAAAAAAATAAGTATTTTTTCAATTTGATATGCAATTCAGTCCAAAAGAACTATGTGTAAGGAATTACATTCATATATAATGGAAATTGGGGCTTACTTGGCCTTGATTGCATACCATATTGAACTAATCAAGTATTTGTTTCTAGATGATATATAATTGGGGCTAATCGAGGCTTACCCAAGGAGTTGTGTCAACATAATTTTAATTAGGGCCCTAATTGCACACCTTATTAAAATAATTGAGTGTTTGATTGAATATAATATGAAATTAGGACCAACTGAACCCTCTATAAGGAATTACATCCATCTAATAACAATTGGGATTTTAATTATGCACCTAATTCAACTGAAAGAATATTTAGTTCAATATGGTCTATGAAATCTAGTCCGAATAATCCTTGTGTAAGAAATTTCATCCTTTTACTGTCAACAAGGGGGATTTATAGGTCTCAAATACATAACATATTGAATCAACCAAGTATTTAGTTAATTTAAATATGCAATTATGTCCTACCAAGGCTCATGCAAGTAACTAAATACATCTAATGTCAATTACATCTTCGTTGGCCCCAATTGTAAACTATATCTAGGTAATCATGTATTTAGTTTTATCTTATATATAATTGGGGCCAACTGAGCCCCATGAAAGTAGTTTTGTCAATATAATGTTCTAGTTGGGTTTTATTAGCCCTGATTGCACACCATAGTGAACCAATTGAGTATTTAGGTTCAATATAATATGCAATTGGGGCCACTCAATCCCCAAGCAAGGAATTACATCCATCTAATGTCATTTGGGGCTCTAATTACACCATGTGTTAAATTTAATTGATATTTTTTTAATAATATACACCATTGAGGACAACCAAGTCTTATGTAATTAACCACTTCCACCTAGAATATCAATCGAGGCATTTTCACCCCATGCAACAAATTGTGCCCATCTACTATCCATTGTGAATATTTCTCCCTAATTGCACATCATATTTAACCAATCGAGTATTTTATTCAATATAATATATAATTAAGATTAATTAGTTTCCATGTAAGGAATTCCTTCAATATAATGTCAATTAAGGCTTTGATAACACACCATATTAAACTAATTGAATATTTACTTCAATCTAATACATAATCAGAATTAAATGAGCCCTGAGAAAGGAATTATGTCCATATGATGTCAATTGGGTTTATAATTTCACACCATATTATAAAAAACCAAGTATTTAGTTTATTTTGATATGTAATTAAGGCCAACCAAGTTTTATCCAAGGAAATATGTCTATCTAATGTCAATTTAAGACCTATTGGCTCGATTGCACGCCATATTGGGATCAAAAGAATAATAAAATTGATTCATAGTTTAATACATATCCAATTTTCATTTAATGCTATCAATTCTTGACAAAAACATTGGTTCTAAATGATAATCTTAATCTGAAACCAATAGCCGATCTTAAGACTACTAGGCCTAATGGCTCCTATTGAGGTTTCAGGATGTTAAAAATATGTAACATAATCACGTTATTAATGTGATTGTATTAGTAAATACCATGATCACATTAATATCATGATCACATTATTAACATGATCATGTTATTAATGCAAACACAATATTGAATTTGAATTCAATTATCACGCCTTTTAGCATAGGAACAACTTGGATTCCTGAGCTAAAGGCTTGGACTGTTAATGTACAACTAAGTTTTGAAAGGTATGAAAATAAATTAAAAAATTAATTTTGATTGCCAAAAATACTAAAAATTTCAACATAAAAATTAAAAAACTTGATACCATTGTCACGAGAACGCTCTCCTCTTTCCAAAAATATGATTTTTATAATTTTTGGATTAATTTAAGGTTTCAAACTATATTTATTTCTAACTATAGCTTTTTTAGGCCACTACATGATGCAAACATACATGCCTATACATGTTCATGTAATTTATCTTTAGTTTATCCAAGTGAAAAATAAATTATATGGTGACGTAGTATGCCTAATTCTACACACATTAATTTTTTATTTTTTTTGAGGTAGTTAGGCATGCCACATAGATGCCTATCCATTTCTTTATCAGTTTTTAGGATCTATTTACTTGAAAAATTCATAAAAAAAGTAATCATTGAAAAAATACAAACAAATATAGGTGATGTGCTAGAATATTTTATCTAAATTTTCCGCAAAGTGTTTTAAATAATATTAAATACTACTAAAAAATTGGTGAGCATCACGACCGTCTGTCTATTACATTTTCTGAAAAATAGGAGTTTTTTTTTTTTTTTTTTCAAATTTTAGATATTTGATCTAGTTATACTTAACCATTTTTAAATTTTTTTAGTGTTTTAGAAACTAGACTTGAAATGCTACATTTTATGTTCTTACACCATCTTCAAATTTGAAGTGTAGATATCTCAAATTATCTACAAAAGTTCAAATTTTTGAAATTTTAAAAAAATCATGTCCATGGATAGGCCACTTTTTGTCCCCCAACTTTATGCACTTAGCATTATCTTCTCCAAATGGTCTATTGGTGAAGTTGCTTGGCTCTCAAAATATCACTAACATTATAATAAATAAGACTAGCTTGAAATAATATACAATTTTTGTAGAATGAATAATCCTCATAATTTACCACTAAATCAAAGGAATGAGGTCTACCAATGGGTAAGAGATAAGGCTAAAATTGTTGGTATATTGGTGAAGTTACTTGGTTCACAAAAAATACACTAACACTTCAACAGATAAGCCCACATTACAACAAGATAAAAATTTGGGAGAATAAATTCTCCTCATTCTTTTCCACTAAATCAAAGGAATGAGAGCACCCAATACCAACTAACAAATATAAATTGATAAAAATAAAAATCTCTTCAAAAACACTAATATTTTTTTTTTTCTCTTTTTGCATTAGCTCAAATAACATGACATCTCTTAATATTATATGGTTCATGCATGCAATACCTACACGAAAGACTAAACATTTACACTTACATAATTCAAATCTTTAGTTCTTATTAAAGGGATCCTATGAAGAGCTCCTCATAGTTGGACCATGTTACTTGCATATTCTCAATATTTGTTTCCAAGTGTTGCACTAGATATGTCACATATTTATTCTTAGATTACATCATTAACATGTGGAAATATTTGATCTCCTAAAGTCTTCTTCTCAAGGATTTAGTCATGATTGGTCTATGGAACCACAGATTCCTACAACACTTTGTTAAATAACTTTGCATATGATTTGTTTATACACACAAATCCTTGTGTGCTAACAACAACCTCTATAATCCACAAACAACTTGCTTCTTTGATACAAAATTGATCTATAATCTCTCATGTAACAAACTTTTTATAATTCATGGAATCACATAATAATGTTCTACTTTGATTTTGATTCAAAATGATAGTTATTTAGAATGTTTAAAGTGGTAGATTTTGCATTAGATAAAATATAACACTTGCATACCATTCAAAACTAGAAAGGGATAATCACACAACAATAAGGTTTTAACCTGGAAAACCCCATTCTAGAAAAAAATAGTTGGAAGTGGAAATTACATATGATAATACTCCAATAGATTTAACCAAGCAAAATCACCTAAGGTAAATCTTGTGCTCACTGAGACGGGTTCACAAGTAGTTTATTAATCAAAATAAAATAAATACATAGAAAGGGTGTCAATATGCCATTAATCCTTTTACATTCAAAAACATATGTTTATAGATTTTCACTACATACCGATAAAAACTAACCTATTAACCAACTCCCACAGGAATTTCAGTTGAAAGATAGTTTTTATTATTTAACACAAAACACAAAACTTATTAGTGTAGCACTTTTTTTCATTGGGTTTTGCGTATACGGCCTTATGGTCATTCTATGTTAATTAAGCTTCTTTAGGTTAGTTTTAAAAGGGTCACATAGATTAATTATATTTAAATATAATTATCTAATTTAAAAAATTAGAGGCTTCTTCATGTTGCCCTAATTTTTCTTATATATATCCCACTTTTTCTTTTTGAAAGGTTAGACAATGAAAAATAGATTAATGTGATTTTATGCAAGCAATGATATTTTACAATATTGTTGTGTGCAGACAAGTTTCTTCCTCCTTTGTAATTTCTTTGTGATTTTATTACTTTATACATAGATTTGCTTAATCTTTTGTGCAAGGATCCAAGATCATGGCTAATTTGACATGGTATTAGAGCTATTTGTGCCAGTATCGCAGCAATCTTTGTAGTCAAATCTTGCTAGATTCACTATTCTAACAAAAAAAGAAGGCTTTGGTGGGATTCTTTAGAGATTTCATTCAAAATTTTTACTGGAGCTTCATATATCAAAACTAATTGCGCCATTGGTTTTATAAGGTGCCAAAACCTTAGGATTTACTGTAAACTCGATCTAGTTTTAGAATAGTCAAAATTTCCTCCTTTTTTGGCATCTAAAGGCCCTATTTTTTGTTTTTAATGAAAATCCGTACTTCCTATGTTGTTGTGCAAAAATGCCTTCTGGGTTTTCTTTCTTGAGTCAAAATCTCAAATGGGTCTTTTTCAGATTTTTCATCGCTGAAGTATTTTAGACATTTTTGGCTTGTCTCAGTTTGCATGTCATCAAACCTCTATGCGACTCAAATATGCAGGTGGTCATTACTTTGGCTTAGTGGTTGATCAACTTCAAGTTGTATGCTTTGAAGAGTTCGTTGTTCAATCCAAACTTTCGAAACACTGTTATTTAGCCAATAGACCAATTCGGACTTCCAAAGGTAACTTTACTTTTTTAAGTTAAGTTGTTTGGTAAGTCCGATTACTTACATGTAGACCAAATCGGGTTTTAGAAGTTGTTTTACTTGTAATCTGAGAAGTTAAGTAATCAATCTCTAAAAACCCGGATTACTTACCTATAGACCAAGTCGGGTTTGAGGAAGTACTTTACTTGGGTTTGTGAAGGATAATTACTTGTCAAGTAAAGCAGTCCAAAAAACTTGAATTACACTTTGTAGACCAATCCGGGGTTTTTGAACAACTCTACTCGGGTTCTCAAAGGTTGACTACTCTGGAGTAAAGCAGTCCAAGAAACCCGAATTACTCTTTGTAGACCAATCCAGGGTTTTGGAATAACACTATTCGAGTTCTCGAAGGTCGATCACTTCTCAAGTAAAGTAGTCTGAAAACCCCGGGTTACACTGGGAAGACCAAATCGGGTTTTCGAAGGGTCGTTGCTTCAAAAGATGATTACTTCTCAGGTAAAACAGTTCAAGAAACCCGAAGTACTCTTCATAAACTGACTCGAACTTTTAGAGGGTCTATACTGCTCTGGTTTACAAGGTAACATTACTTGAATTTTTTTTTCATTTTTATCTTCTCAAAAATTTAATCGTGACTAATCTATGCAATCGCAAATTCCTACATGACTTTGTCAAAAAAAATTGCATATAAATTTTTTATTTACACAAAATCCTATATGTTAATAACCACCTCTACAAGCCACAAGGAACTTGATTATGTGACACCAAATTGAATTATAATCTCTAAACTCTATTATTACTCTCTCATATAAATTGGCCCCTCGTCCCTTTTTTTAAGTATACTACCACTATTATCGACTCCTAGAAATGATCGAAGTTTCTAAAATTCTTAAGAATGATAAAACTAATTGGTTCATGTCCTGACTCTGACTCTTCAGTTGGTGCGGGCGAAACCGCCACTTCATATAGAGAGGCACTTATGAAACTTCCAGCAAAAGCTTTGATGACCAGCAAGATGGAAGGGTGAATGCGAAAGCGGAGAGGCCTTCGATTCTTCCAATTGTAATAGAAAACTCATCGGAGCTCGGTTTAATTTCTCTGCAGGCTACAAATCGGTTCTCGGTGAGAAATTCGACGACTTCAAATCACCAAGAGACGTCAACGGAAAAAGGACTGATGGGTTGTCAACTCTGCCATAATAATGGAAAATGTCATAATCTTGCCTATAACATTCAACCATAGTTTTGTCATTAAAAAAACACATTCTTATAGATACGGAAAATACTTTATAAAATGTTAAAATTTTGACATCAGAATGCATTACAAAATTTAAAAAATGCATTCACCCATTAACATCTAACTTTTGTCAAAATTCACATATAAATTTCGGAAAAATGTTTTAGTTTCATATGTTCCCCGTCTGTGTTGTACTGGTCTCTATTTATCTACAAGGGTGTTGGGTAACCATACAGACCTAGTCACTACCAACTGCTCATATGTCTAACACTAAAAATGTTTCTCTACATAATCACTCCCCTATATGGCTCATATAAAAATTGATAGAGGCTGCCATATTTATCTGTAAACATTCAACTAACAAATTTTATAGAATTTATACAATCACATAATCATGTTCTAGTTTGATTTTTATTCAAAGAGACAATTCCTTAGAAAGTTTAGAATGGTAGAACATGCATTAGAGAGAATAGTACAGTTGCATACCATTTACAACTAGAAAGGAAAGAAAATAAACACATAAAAACGGTTTTAACTTGAAAAACACAAATGTGGGGAAAATCCAATGAGAAGTGAAAATTGCATATCTTTTTTTGATAAAAAAATCAATGAAATGGATCACTATAAAGAGAACATTAAGCATACAACTCAATCCCTTTGTAATCTCCTATCTTTCTATTGTTGTGATGGAATATTTAAAAGTAACATGGAATGGTACAATGCATAATAATTGTGCAACTTTGTTACCATCTCATATGAATTCACCAATTCACTCCTATAGATCATGATCTCTGATCATCGGTGCCATTTCCCTCTACTTAAGACCCTTATTATGCACTCGTCAAGACATTATTTTGAAGATCCAAGCCTATGAAATGCCCAAGAATGAAAATACCAATTGGTTCATGTTCTTAGTCTAATTCTCTTGTTAATGCAGGTGAAAGCACCACTTCTTATAAATAGACATATTTAAAAGCATTCTAGTAGTTTTAAAACTGCCACTTCATGTACATACCAATAGTTTCGTCATGCAAGAAATATCATTCAACTTATGGAGGCCATATTTTTTACATAAAAACTTGAAATCGCATGATTTTTTTAAAAGTGTATAATTTTTTGAGAGGAATCAAAATATGTAGTCACATTTACATTTTGATGAGGTATACTATTTATTTCACCTTCATGAAGTAGGAAATGTTTGGTCAGGTTTTGCAATACACAACATTATGACACATTAACCTTTCCTTCATTTTTTCGATCTTGACTTGTCTTCACACTCTCTTGGAGATTTGGATGAATTACATGGATCATTATGGATCATGCCTCCCATTTTTGGGTGGATTTTTGTCCCACAAAAAGCTTACTTAAAAATGAGATATATAAAGATATCTCCCTCTATCTCCTTTGAGATTTTATGAAGTTTTGGGTATTTGACCTTGACTCCAACCTCTCAATTTACATGAGACTTTCTTGTATTTCCTCTACATACCACACACATGTGCTAATTTTTCACTTGGATGATGTTGCACAAACCCAAAAGATAGCATGCCCAAACTCATAACTTTCAACCTAATTCTCTTCCTATGAAAGAGATGGTGAATGATTCTTATCTTCCAGTGAAAGAGATGAATTGATTTCTAACCTCTATTACCAAAATTTGATTGGATTTGTGTGTGAACTCATCATGATTTTTATAAAAAGTCCATTCATAGCCTTTCTTAATGGAATTATTCAATTACACTCTCTTATTGATGTCAGAGTTGATCAAACTTTATTATTGACGACGGGGTTGATTATGTATCTACAATGATTTGTTGTATAACCCATAAATACTCATCTATGATGTTGTATCTAATTCTTCCAATGAAAGAGATGATGCCCTCCTTCTCCTCCAATGAAAGAGATGATGCCCTCCTTCTCCTCCAATGAAAGAGATGATGCCCTCCTTCTCCTCCGATGAAAGATATCGTTTGACTTGCCTCTCATTGAGTTGGTTGTTTTAACAATTACTTACAAATACAATTAGATTGGTCTTGTGGTCCCTTGATTCTTCCTCAAACACCCATGGTTATCCCATGATGATATTATACTAGTCAATTTGGTTCCCCAATGTTGTCACCATGATGGTGTAGCTAATAATGCATTATCTTCTTCCTCAATGAAAGAGTGATGCTTTTCAATTTCATGCCTTTACCCTCATCCATGAAGAATAAGCCAAGTATGATGCTATTTACACCTGATTTTTTAGTTGAAACACATATGCTACAAACTCCTTGAGATTCTAAAATAATATAAAAATGTTGTTATGTTCAATTTGAATCCATTATTCCTACTATAAAAATACTTATATAGAGGTAACATACATTGTAAAATGCACATTCATTATCAATACTACCAACATTTGCATATGATAGTTATTTAAAATCAAAACTAATTATGAAACTAACTACAACCATGCTTAATGTTAATATAACAACTGAAATATGCATGATTCAATTGGACATATCTACCACAATTACTTATGTACATGCTATGCATCCGACATACATGATGAAATCAACATCCTATCATCACTGTGAAGGCCACATCTATATCAAAAAAATGTATGAATCTAGAATCAAACTTGTTCATCAATGGTTGAAATTATTTATGTGCCCTTAAACATGCTAAAACAATTGAATGATGCTAAAATGACTCTTCCTTATACTACAATAACATGTTAATTTGCATTAAAATAATTGCTATGAGAGATGAGCAAAGTAAAACAATGGAAAAGCAAAAAATAATCTTATTAACCATTAGTGTGATGTTTTTATTGCTAGAAGTTGATGCCAAAACTCATGATTTGAATGGTTCTTCTCATGGAGTGACTTTTTTCCTCTTTTCCCTTCCTCGTTATGCAATATAACAAGTGGTGAGAGATAGAGATTGAGAGCATGTTATTGTTTGGCCATACTTGTTACTCCTAAGTGGATTTGATGTACCTTGTTCACCTATAAATTTTCCAAGGCTTCCCATTCTTTCTCGTATAAGTAATACTAGTTTCCCATTTTCTCTATGAAAATAATAGAAACATACAATAATTTAAGAAGTGTTACCCAACACACTTACATTGGAAGTAACTCAACATATTCTCCTTTGAAAATTACAAAACTTATCAATCCAAGAATCAAATTAAATGTGCTTACCACTAATTTTTTACAGTGGCAATGAATGAAAATGTGAGATTTTCTATCTCCTTTTTTATTCTTGTGTTTCGGTAAGGCTCTTCTTCCCCACTTTATTGTGGCTACCTATTCTTGAATTTATATTTATTTTATTGAAGATGAGGATGGAGTCTCAAACACTTCTTATTAGAATCCCCGTTAACCTTTTAATGAGTACATATATGATTATACTTGTGCATTCTTAAACCAAGTGGTTTATTACCTCCTTGATCTTGTATTGACCTTATTCTTATTCTTTCTTGCTTGAAGAGTGGATTATCTCTTTACCATATCTCTTAAAGGGATTTGGATCCTTAGTGAATTTGCAAATAGACTTATCAAAATGGTTACTAACCTTCAAATAAGTGGAAATAAGATGAGTCCAATAGTCTTGTGCTAAATGACCTTCCTTTTACATTTGGTAAAAAATAAGATGGAATACTTTTCTTTAGCATACGTTCTTGGGTTTCCCCTAGGCTTGCTTCTTTCATTTTTGGACTTACAAGTGGTGAGGTCAATGGATTGTAATCTCTATATTTATTCCTCTCTTTTGCATAATGTGGATGGAGTAGTGATGCACTATCTTTTCCTTCAAGATTTAAAGGTTTCCCTCTTTGGAAGTGCTTCTATCCTCTTTAAATAGACTCATGCTTCCCTCTTCTTATCTTGATTTCTACCCACTCTTTTGAGAAATCCCACAATAATCTTAAATCTTCAAAAAAATGACTCTATAAAAACCTTTACCTTCATTTGGTTATCCTTGGTGTGTAGATGGCATGGATACCTCCTTCATGAAACCTGATCTTGCTTGAAGCATACTAGAGCATTGCCAAATTTCTATTTTATACCATACTGAAGGTCTTCATACTGAGGTCTTTCCTCAAACATGATGGGATTGCAGATTTATTATCCATACTTTCCAAGCCCTTTTCCATCACAACCCATTTTCATTAACCCTATGAGAGGCAATAGCCTTAAATGGTATTAAAAATTACCAATGAATTCATTAAATGTAACATTGGAAGAAATAACATATAAAAGTGAAAAAATAAACTCATTGGCCATATAAATATCTATTAATGAATTTTGAAAATTATTAGTATTATTTGTTAATAGTAAAGTTGCCGTGGGTGAACTGTGAATGGTAATTTACATTGAAGATGCCTTACTAACTATGTTACTTGGGTGCAACATTTTAAACACTAATTAAAAAACAAACTAATTGGACATATAATTAACTATTAATGAATCTTGGAAATTATTAGTTGTCAACAATAAAATGGTAGTGGGTGAATTGTCACTAGCCATTTACATTACAGGTACATTACCAAAATTGTTACTTGGGTGCAAAATGTTAAACACTCATTCTTATAGTAGATATAAAAAGACCAAAGTCAACTTTTGGTTAAAGATAGGTAAAAATGGAATGTACAGAGTAGATACACATTTTCCTTCAAACCTATGCACTACCCTTTATATGGTTGTCTCTCATTCATGACCTTCTCTCTAATAGAAAAAAAAAACAAAATCCATAAGTTAAATAAAATCTAACTTGAATTGAAACAAATTATGAAATAATATTGTAAATACATTGATTCTTGCCAATAGAATAAGTAGTGGATATGTTTTTTGGCTAGTCCCTTCCATGCCAAAAAAAAAGCTTTGAGAAACAAGCCCTATTCTTCAAAGATTAACACTAGAATTCCTTTCTTATTTGCAACATTAAATTGTAAAAGTGGCATCTAAAATTGGAATAAATTGTATTAAGTGAAACCATTAAATTATAATGTTTGATGGAATAAAGTTGATCACATGTTTTTAAAGAATTTAATAGTTTTATAAGTTAGAGATTCTACTATTGAAGACTTGTCAGAGGAACCCAAATTTACACAAATAAAACACTTATGATTCATATACTTATAGTTTAGATAGTGATATTTTAGTATTTCATGTAACACAAAGTTTAAGAATCATAGCAGAAATAACATTAAGTGTCAGAAATATGAACTAAAGCACAACATGCAGAAAAAATAGCATGCTCAAGCTACCATATCATATGGTATCTTCGATAATATCAAAACTAACACTCTGATATAAGGTTGCCCTATGAGTCATTTAATTAACTAATAATTTAAAAAATTCAAAAAGTGCATAATTTTAGTGGATATTGGGAAAGAGTTTGACCAAATAAAAAAAAGATGTATTTCTAGAATATCTAGTTAGCATCATTCAATATGAGTTTAACAATGAAAAAAATTATAGGTGTGCCTTTAGAATCATATGGTATCTTCAACCATTAAATACACAAAATCACATGGTATCATCATCCATAACAAACATGCTTGTTCAAATAAACCTTAAGGGTAAGTACATGGAGTTGGGGGACAATTTTGTGGACATTACTTGTAATGCGACTATGTTAATTAATAATGTGATCACATTATTTAATCAACATGATCACATTATTTAAATCTAGGCTTAGGATTTTTGAGCCATAACATGATTGCATTATTATATAACACAATCATTTTATATTAAATAATGATGCCATAATGCTATTAATTAATGTGATCATTTTATTGATAGTTACAATAATGCAATCTCATTAATAATGTGATCATGTTACTTGTGTGTAAAAAAATTACAAAGGGAAACATGAATGCAAAATTACTCATTTTGCATTCGATTTCCCTAGATCTGCCCTTATTTATGTGATCAGGTTCTGCTTAAAAGATTGTAGAGAGTGCCAGGAAGCTGCTAGATTCACCTCACAGACCTGCTGATCAATGATGCCACCATGTAGGAGAGGTAATTGGTCAAAATATTCCCTATCTAACCTTATTTTTTCATAATTTTCATTATTTAACCCTATTTTTTAATTATAATTTGTTTTTTTTATAACCCATCTTGCTAACCCTCCCAACCCTCCATATAAACTTTGGTTGCTCCTCCTTCTAACCCTGCATAAAACCCTTTTGTTACTCCTATCCATCCACCTAACCCTCCTACAATTCCCTAAAACCCCTTGGAAGTAAAGAGGTTTTGATTGACAACATTGTAAGAAATAAACTTGAAATTCAAGAGTTAATTGACAAAATGAGTGATCACAGTTTAACCAACCCCCATTGCACCTAGCTCACTGATTCCCTGTAGACCTTATTAGGTCAATTAACTCTATAATGAGTCAAATTGATCGATGTATCTCACACAGGGATAATTGTATGGAATATTATGCTGATAAATTATCATCCCTTCAAGTGAAGAATTTGGATATTTCAAAAACTGAGATTTGCACCCTATTCATCGACCCAACCAACAATGGCCCATTTTTCATAACCACTAATATTTTACTATCCATTTTTGTGTACATAACTTAATCACAACCAATTTTTGGGATAGATGGTGGATGGTCTTTGACTGTCTACCTTGTAACAACCATGAGGTCCCATTATATTTTTTGAGAAAACTCTACTGTGAGTTTGTCTTCAACTACATTCCCAATTATTTTTATTTAGTTAGTTTTAGGGTCAAGGAAAAGGCTCTATGTAGGATCAACTAGGTGCAAGTCATGTGCCTAATTAGCCTATGCATATCCATATCTAAAAAGATATTGATCCTGAGATCCCCTCCATGGTTCAGTAGCTTGTGGAGATAGACACTCTCCTTGCTCTTAGTTCACTCACTGATACACTCATTCAACATATGAGTAGGCTTCATACAGTGATGACATAGATATGCCACATGTTACCTAACCTTGAACCCACCCTTGTAGTTTATGTAGATCTATGTGCATAAGAACTTTTGATGATGATGGCATTGGTGGTTCAAATGGCTTAAAACATATTCTTATGAGTGATGAGTTTTTGGCATGCACATTTGGCATGCAAACATTAGTCACCACATAGATACAGGTATATTTTATACAAATGTCATGTTAAATTTAATTTATATTTGCATATTTAATTTCTAATCTAATAATTAATTACATATAAATTTAATATAATATATATGTCATTTTTTATGTCATAAGAGGTGAAAGTTCCTTCATCATCATAGCTGGCATTTACAACATTTGATTTGTCACATCCATTGTTTTCATATTCAGATCCAACTGCTGGGCCATCCATGACTGCATCTACCTCTATTAGGATGACACTATTTACGTGCACAAAGGAAAAACTTGTTTATATATATATATATATATGTGTGTGTGTGTGTGTGTGTGTGTGTGTTTTTTTTTCTCTTTGCATTTGTTAGGATTATAGTTATTTACATATATTTTTTGCTCTTTGCATCTAATTTGTAACTTCTCTTCTCAATAATTAATGCAAAAATAACACAACCTGTATGCAAAAATAAGTTGTTTACATATATCCCATATACTAAAGTAAGGTTAAAAAACATGCATTATATTATTTTTTAGTTTTGGAATTTTTATAGAGGTTATGGAATGCATTTACTCTATCATTTAAGTAGATATCCAAAAAGTAGTGTTGTCTTTCATTGAATGTCACCCAAGTGATTGGGGGTATATCTCAACTCAAAATTATTTCTTGATAGTCCCAACACAAGGCTGCTTCATTTAAAAGTTGTAAGATAAATAACATGTCCACACTATTTATTGAAAAATATCTTATCCCAAAGAACCTTTTCATACCTATTAGCCAAGCATCAACTTCCCTAACAAAGATTCATTCATTGAATTTAAGACCCTTTTCACTTTATTTAGTTTTTGGGTAATTCCATCCAAGATTTTATGTGTGTCACCATTGTCATGAGCTCCCCCAGTGGATGATATTCCATGTAATATATTGGTATCAATCTCTTGCTAAACATTATGTTCATAATCACACTCATGGAATGATTTTATCCTATTCCTTAAAATAGATATATTAGTTTGACCCTAGGGTCCTATTAGAGGCATTTGTCCCTATATAGAGGTTGTGCCTATGGATCCTACTCCTACTACTATGATAAGGTCCCAATGTTGATGAGTGATGTGGAACATAATTTCTCTACTTTTGTATCTCTTGCTTATACCTATGTGGGTGATGTACCTCCCACTATTTTTTGGCTAGATGGAGCCTAACCTCCCCTAGCCCTACCAATGTCATTGAGAGTCTTCACTTGAGAATCTAAAATAACCACTTTTTCCTCTAGGCCAACTATATCTCTCTTATTATGAGGGAACTCCACATATGTATGATAAGTAGGGAGCAAAACATATTTATGCTCACTTATTCGCACATGGAAAAATGAACCCACCTAAATATTATCGAGGCTCAAATAATCCTCACCTAAAAAATCCTAACCAAAGTTTCTCTGATCATGCTTCACCACTAAGTGATTCACTCTAAAACATAGAATAAGAGAAGATATTAGATCTCTATCCACATAAAGAAATAATAACCGAGTAATAAATTAAAAAGTAACATAGAAAGTAATTAAAAATAAACCAACTCACTACTTTACTTAGGTAACTTCATGTTAGTCTAGGTATAATTCCTAATTAGACCTCATCTTAGCATTCTCCTCCTATCCCATTGGTTCCTCTCTAAAAAGTGTATGCTCACCCTTGTCTCCCCCTAAACTTCATCTGCTCACCCTCTATCCTATGCTTATTTCTACATCTAAATATCTACATATTATGGTAGTGGTTGTATTTAATGTTGGCATCATACCATAATTGTAACCTATACATGATATTTTTCTAAATTTACTCCTCCAATTATTACTCTCCCAATTTTTCCTGTGATGGGAGTAGAGTGTCCACCTCATTCAAAAACTATCCTAAAATACCCTAATATAGTAGAGCTATCAAATATATCATTGTTAGTATGTCCACCACTCATGGAAAGTCTCTCAATGGTTGCATACCTATCCAAATAGAAGCCTTGATGTTCCCCATTATCCCAATATATAACCCTCACTAGTAAAGGGTCATGTGTTTGTACACCTAGCCCATGATGAGTGTAGGGTGGTTAAATGACACAACCATAAACCTCACAATCTGATATATATCCTTGTAAGCATATGCTAACACCTCTTAGACCCATGTAAATTTCCATCCTCTCTCCTCAATAATCCTAATAATAGGTGTCCATCTATACAAAAGGAAATATGTCCCTTTGTCTCCCACCAGATGGGAGGAAAAGATTCTTATAATATCATTTCAGAGGGTCAGGATAATTACCCACTCCACCCCCACTAGTCTTACTCCATTCTTAAAATCTATGTTATGTGCATCAACATCACCAAAACAGTACACCTAATTAACAACCTTACCTCTATCATAATCCTTTATAAAGGTCACAACATTTCCTTTAGTGGACAAGCCTACTATCCTAATAACAACCTTAAAAATGATAGTCCACTCTCAAGGGATTTATGGGAAAATTAAACTATTTTATGACACATCCTAGTTGGTGAATAGGTTGCAAAGGAATCTACTCTATGGGATAACAATCCCCACCTACACAATCCAGAGTATCCCTATTATATATAGTGTGGCTAAATCATTAGTCATTAATTTCTCTATAATCCTAGTAAGCCAATCATACTTCATCACTCTACTCCATCAAATGTAGGCACCTTTAAAACACAATTTAAAATATCCCCAAATGCTCTACTAATCTTAAAAATTCATCCAAAAAGAAGTAGTTATGAGGGCCTTACCTAAGTCAAACCCCTATATTTAGACAAGTAATAAATCAATAACCGATATAGTCCAACATGTAATATAGTATAAATTGAAGATCTTGACCCTAGTATATTTATATTTATCAATGAAAAAAACAAACTAGTATATTATATATTCCCTTTCACTTTAATCCTCTAATTTTGGTTTTGGTACAAAGCTGCTACTCTAACACTTCAATAGATGGATTATTAATTCAGATCTAAATGTATTTTCATGTGCATGCTTGTCTTCTTCTTTCCTATAATGTGTCATTGCATTCATGTACTTATATAGACATATCTTATATATATACAAGTGTTTCTATTGATCGTTTTGGTTTCCATAGATAAGATTTGATGTACATTATATAAAACTAAGTGAGACCTTATTTACATGAACAATTGATGGCTAGAATATACACTCCTCCCTCTCCTCGAGGTGAGACAAACTTAAGCATTGCTATTGCAATGTCATCTGCACATGTGATGACAGAGGTCTATATTAGTTCTTGTAATTTTGAATTTTAAAAATAGACTTGTTTTAATAATTTTAGTACATGTACTTGGGGTAAATATAACTTATGTAAATGTATTATGTATGCAGAGTTGTCCTATGATAGCTGATAGTCCTAGTAAGATGGCAATTGGACCAAATTCTCATATTCCTCTCATATTTGAGATGCCTTTCATACAACTGAGCCTACCATTGACTTGATTGAGCATGAAAAATAGATTGAGCAGGATCACAATCTTGCAGTAAGTGCACATGTTTAAATGATTTTTTATTTTAGTTTAAAATTATTTTCTTAGCAATTGTTTGAATGTATTTTATGTTAATTTTGTAATAATTCTTGTATTTGAATAGGCTTAGCTATAATCTATCTATGAGCATAGGACCTACATTTGGACCTTAGAATAATCCAAGACATTAGAGGGGTATCCATCTACTAACAGGGCATCCTAGGGAGAGTCTTCTTTGAGGAAGGCAAAGAGAGGGAGTCTATTTGATGAATATGATGTCTTACACATGAGATGCACTTTTTTGTATGCCTATATGCCAATTTATTCATTTTTGGCATTGTACATATGCATATGACATTCAACCAACATTAGATACTATGTTGGTAGATGCAATTTTTTGTATGCCTATCATGACAATCTATGTATTATTGACATGGGACATGTATGTGCCTATTTTGTATGCCTATCATGGCATTCTATCTAATTTATATTTAGTTTTTATTTCATTGTGTGTTATTGTATAGTGTTGTTTTGATCTTCCAAATTATTATCTAACAGATCTCATATTTAATGTTGTACATGCACAAATGAGGATTAAAAAATTATTATCTTCAATGCTATAAATCTTGGATCTTCCATATTTTTTTAAATTAAAGTTTTTATTTCATTGTGTATGGTGGAAATGACTAATGACACTCTTATCACTTAGGCTGAATGGCCTTCTTATATTTGTACCTACTTATTGTAAACTTTGGAGATACTTATTGGTTTTATTAGACCTCTTACAAACCTCTCACATTCATTCTCTAACTCATTTCATACATTCCATTCAAAAACATCCTCTCACTCTTTCACTATCTTCTCACTAGGGCAATCCTTTTAGGTTTAAAACTTACCAAAAATTGATATAGGTCTTAAGGAGTGAGTATTATATCATAGATGTTATTACATGGTAAAATCACACCTGCCTTAACCTATTACAAGTGCTCAAATGAACTTCAACATTCAATTCCACATACAGGTCACAACAAGGCACAATAAGGCACCCTACAGGATTGTGAAAACAACATGGAGTATTAGTTAAATTTGAAATATCTCATGCATCTTCTAAGAGATAAAAAACCTCCTTTGTTGATGGGACCATATTACAATTCCATATATATTCAATGGCATACTTGACAAGATTAAGAAACAACTCTTACTTCCCTTTGCAATGTGATTGTTAACCCAAAACATGGTATATATAGGGTTTCTTTGTTTTGTTGGACTGTATGTTGATTCTTTACCATTATATTTTTTATAACCAACAATTAACCTTCCACCTCAATGATCATTCTCAATCTATATATCATTATCTACACCAAATTCATACTCCCTTCATGAGAAACAACCATTTACTTTCATATTAGACTGGACCATAGGCAAAACATGGTATATGGGTATATGTCTTACTCATTTATCTATAGGTCTATATAGGTTCTACATGTTGAAAACTAATATCATGATGACTCACAACATACCAACTTTGTGGAATCACTCCAAGCTCCCTTTATTGATTGTGACCTACAATCACTTCTTGGTTACCACCTATAGTCATTCATCCACATGTAACCTTACACAAATGATAACATATTAATGGCCTCAAGTAACTTCAAGGATAACATGAAACTAATGCAATCACATACACTGAATGGAAATTAAAAAAAATCACTTTCTAGGTCAATAAGTCAATTACTCAATACCACCTAATAGGTCAATAGGTCAATTACTCTTTGAGCAAGTAACTCTTTGAGAGTATTGACTATGGCCTTGTCCTTTCATGGAAGTCTACTAGATAATGCCTAGAGCTCATTGGAATTAGGTTCATTAAATATTTCTCATCTTGAAATTTCTTTTATTAATGTTTTTCTATTTATATCAAGTGTTCAACTTGTTTTTGAAATCAATTATTTTCTCCCTATTTCAGCACTTACTGCACAAGTTGTCATTATACGTCTAGTAACATTACAATCTTTGTTACATAATCTCAGGCCTACAATATGATATGCATCATGTATATTTTGAACAATTTCATTGTTTTAATCATCCATGTTATATGTTAGTACTAATGTATACATTAGAGGTCTCATCTTAATCAATTTTATCAATGAAACAAATAATTGACATCTTTGACTATCATGCTTTAAATTATGAAAGAAAGATCCCAAATTTGTTGAGCTAGTATTCTTGAGTGGAGATCAGACATTTTGTTATGCATCAGTTTTAAAATATTTTCATCAAATTCAATTAAGTACTTGTCTTTTATACTCACAATTCTTGGAGGTGTTGGTAATGGTGGAATTTGTTGAGAGGGTGTTTCAAAACTGTTATTACTTTCATTATTTAGAGGTGGGATGACATTTTTTTCATTGTTAATTTCTTCATTATATATTTCCAAGAAATTTTATTGATGGTTAATTTCATCATTATTTGTTTCCATCAAATTTTCTTCATTCATGGGGGGTGAAGCATCATACATAGACTCATCATCAACAAAATAAAAAACTTGGAACTTTGAATGTGAACTTCCAACATTAACTAATTCATTATTTTTAATTTCATTATGATTCATTTCATTATGGTCAATTTCATTATTATTCATTTCATCATGGTCAATTTTCAACATTATTGAATTTATTATAGTCAATTTCATCATTAATTAATTCATTATCTTCAATTGGCTCATTATCTATGGCATTTGGTTCAACATGATTAGGGTTTTTATCTTGTTTACCATGAAGTTTTTGCATTTGTAGCTTATGTTTCTCTCTCAAATATTCCAATTCCTCTGGTGTTTTATTCTTCAAAAACTTCCTCTTCCTCTTTGAATGTGATCTGGAAGCCATCATAAGGGATAATTGACAACTTTTCAAAGGTGGGATCAAGTACACAGGTATGTAGATCTCACAAAAGTACAATGAGAATGTTTGTGGGCAGAAAAGTATTAATTTGAGATAAAAATAGTCATTGATATGTGAGATTAATCTAAAACAATAATAATGTGATTGTGTTATATAATGTGATCATATTATTACATAACATGATCATGTTATGTGTTCTATAAGGTCTTGGCCCATCCAACCCATTGAGAAGCTTATATCGTTAATACCATGATCACAGTATTATCAATATAAGATTTGGGGTTGGTAAATGGCAATAAGGATTGAGTGTTACCTATGATAAGAATAATGCGATCACGTTATTAAATATCATAATCATGTTATTAAGTAATGGGATCACATTATAGTTAATATAGATAAGGGATTAAGGATTAGGGATTTTGGCATTAGTGCATAGGGTTTACAGATTAGGGATTTAAGAATTAGTGTATAAGGTTTATGGATTAGGGATTAAAGATTAAAATTTATGTGTTATGGATTATGGATTACAATTAAGGTCCAAAGTTAAGTTGCATGGATACTGGGACCTTTTCCCTAGAATGACTTAGCTTTATGGATATTTGCATCACTGTCTACATTAAAGCCCACAATTTTGAATTAACATTTTGATGGAAGGGAAATGGCTCCAAATAAATTGAAATTATGCATGCATTTAAAAAAATAATAGGTATCACACTTTTATGACATATGTGGCATAAAAATGTTTTTGGGTACATTTCCCAAAGTGCATTAAATGCCATATCACTTACAGTTTCAATTTGTTAAGTGATTGGCCAATATGTTTCCCAAAGTCAATTAAATTTCATATTACTTAAGTCATTTATTTATTCTCCTAATACTTAGAGAAAGAAGCTCTGAGCACGTGGAAGCCCCAAAAAATAATAATAAGTCATTGATAAATGAACCAAGAATTGAGGGTTGCCTATGTTAAGAATAACATGATCACATTATTAAATCATTTGGACCCATTTGTGACTATAAAATGTGTTTTTGGGTTGTCATTATACCCTAGATGTCATCATGCAGATTGAGTGAATTAGTCAAATGGGGTAATTAGTCATGTGATTTAGGCCAAATTCAGCCCTGTAAACTTAATTCTTAGTCTAGAAATAATGTTAATTTGGGATAAAATGATTAGTTCAAGTCTTAAAGAGTTTATATTTTTAAGGATTAGGGATTAGGAATTAGGGTATAGGTTTTAGGGTATATTTATACAATCGTGTAAACAATTAGGGAAAATTTGGGAGCCTTGAACTTATATCTATGATTAGAGAATGTGAATTTGGTATCAATTATCCCCCACATCATCATAGATTGAGCCTACAAAGTCAATTATGGTAATGAGTGATGCAATTTTAATCAAGTTCATCCCTATGAACCTAATTATCACTATATATATATATATATATATAATGGATGTTAATTGGGGCTAAATTTATTGGTTTACAGTTTAGGGTCTATAATTTAAAGGATTTGGGGTTTAGAGCTTATGGCTTAGGGTTTAGTGTAAATGGTACATAGTTTAGGGTTAAATTTAAATGGTACAAGGTAACTTCACATTTAAGATATCATATATAGGGTTTAATCACTAAGGTAGTTGAAGAACATTTGAGCTGCTTGTGACACCTATTTATGACTTGATTACCTTCATGTTTGTAGTTATGATAAAAGTAGGGTCAATTATTCCATGTACATGTTGCATACATGTTATTCAATCGATTAAGCCATAAAATTTGGTTTAGGGGCTCAATTTTTCCTAAATCACATAGGGAATTACATAAATTGACTAATTAGATCAATTCATGATAGAAGATCGATCTTTTGATTTTACCCCAAATCATATCTTGCTATTGAAGGGGTTAAAATTAGCCTCAAATGCCTCCTTCATTAAAATAATCAACTAGATCCTCCTATTTGGTTAATTAGGTTGAAAGGGCTCAAAATAGCCCCAATTTACTAAATAGATGCACAACTATATTGGTAGTCCAAAGGCTTTAGCCATAGGTTTAAAAAGTGCATTTTAAGACATCTCACGATAAAATCAATTATATCGTAAGGCATGCATGTTTGTGGCATGTAATGGGCATCAAGGCATATAGCATATAATTTATGATTTAGGGATTAGTGATTAGGGCATAGGGTTTAGGTTTAAGGACTTGTAGATTAATGTTTAATCACTAGATAAGCCATGTGTTCAAACTGGATTCTTACTACAAAGGATGTTAATTGGAACTAAATTTCACTTGGTAAATAGGGAAAGTAAATGGTTTATAATTTAGGGTATAGTGATTAGGGTTTGTGGTTTTTGACTTCTAGGTTTTAATGTATATACATGGTTTAAGGTACATAGGGTCAATCACAAAGATAATTGAGGATAATTTGAACCACTTAGACCCATTTATGACTATAGAATGTGTTTTTGGGTTGTCATTATACCATGGATGTCATGAAGATTGAGTGAATCAGTCAAATGGGGCAATCAATCATGTGATTTAGGACAAAGTAAGTGATGTGAACTTATGTCTTAGTCTAAATGATGTTAATTTCTAGGTTAAAATGATTGGTTCAAGGTTAAAAGAGTATATATATATATATATATATATATATATAGTTTAGAGTTTAGGGATTAATAACTTCAGGGATTAAGGCTTAGGGCATAGGTTTTAGGGTGCATAAGGCATAATCAAGATAGTGATTGGGGAAAATTTGAGATCCTTGAACATAGATCTATGATTAAAGAATGTGATTTTGGGATCAATTATCCCCACATCATCATAGATTGAGCCTACTTAGTCAATTGTGGTAATGACTGATGCAATTTTAACGAAGTTCATCCATGTGAACCCATTTCTTACTATATATAAAGGATGTTAATTGTGTCTAAATTGATCCTAGGGACCTACTGAGCCTCAATGTAAGGAATTTCATCCATATGATATAAACTGGGGATCCAAGTGCTCACCATATTAAAAAAATAAGTATTTTTTCAATTTGATATGCAATTCGGTCCAAAGGAGCTATGTGTAAGGAAATAAATTCATATATAATGGAAATTGGGGCTTAATTGGTCCTGATTACATACCATATTGAGCCAATTGAGTATTTGGTTCTAGATGATACATAATTGGGTCCGATTGAGGCTTGCACAAGAAATTGTGTCAACATAATTTTAATTAGGGCCCTAATTACACTCCTTATTCAAATAATTGAGTGTTTGATTGAATATAATATGAAATTAGGACCCATTCAACCCTCTATAAGGAATTACATCCATCTAATAACGATTGGGATTCTAATTGTGTACCCAATTCAACTGAAAGAATATTTAGTTTAATACGATCTATGAAATTTAGTCTGAACAATCTTTGTGTAAGAAATTTCATCCTTTTACTGTCAACAAGGGGGATTTATTGGTCCCAAATACATAACATATTGAATCAACCAAGTATTTAGCTTAGTTGAATATGCAATTATGGCCAACCAAGGTTCATGCAAGTAATTGAATACATCTAATGTCAATTACATCTTCGTTGGCCCTGATTGTAAACTATATCCAACTAATCATGTATTTGGTTTTATCTTATATATAATTAGGGCCAATTTAGCCCCATGAAAGTAATTTTTTCCATATAATGTTCTATTTGGGTTCCATTATCCCTGATTGCATACCATATTGAACTAATTGAGTATTTAGGTTCAATATAATATGCAATTAGGGCCACTCAATCCCCAAGCAAGGAATTACATCCATCTAATGTCATTTGGGGCTCTAATTACACCATGTCTTAAATCAATTGATATTTTTTCAATACTATACACAATTGAGGATAACCAAGTCTTATGTAATTAACAACTTCCACCTAGAAATCAATCGAGGCATTTTTCACCCCATACAACAAATTGTGTCCATCTAATGTCCATTGTGAATATTTTTTCCTAATTGCACATCATATTTAACCAAAAAAGTATTTTATTTAGTATAATATATAATTAAGAGTAATTAGTTCCTGTACAAGGAATTCCTTCAATATAATGTCAATTAGGGACTTGATAGCACACCATATTAAACTAATTGAATATTTACTTCAATCTAATACACAATCAGGGTTAAATGAGCCTTGAGAAAAGAATTATATCCATATGATGCCAATTGGGTCTCTAATTGCACACCATAATATAAAAAACCAAGTATTTAGTTTAGTTTGATTTGTAATTAGGGCCAACCAAGCTCCATTCAAGGAAATATGTCCATCTAATGTCAATTTGGGACCTATTGGCTCGATTGCACACCATATTGGGATTAAAGGAATAATAAATTGATTCATAGGTTAATACATATCCAATTATCATTCAATGCTATCAATTCTTGACAAGAACATTGGTCCCAAATGACAATCTTAATTTGAAACCAATAGTTGATCTTAAGACTACTAGGCCTAATGGCTTCTATTTAGGTTTTAGGATGTTGAAAATATGTAACACAATCATGTTATTAACATGATTACATTATTAAATACCATGATCAAATTAATAATGTGATCACATTATTAACATGATCACATTATTAATGTGAATACAATATTGAATTTGAATTCAATTCTCATGCCTTTTGGCTTAGGAATGACTTGGATTCCTGAGCCAAAGGCTTGGACTGTCAATGTACATCTGAGTTTTGAAAGGTATGAAAATAAATAACAAATTTCAATTTTGATTTCCAAATACACTAAAAATTTGAACATGAAAATTAAAAAACTTGATACCATTATGACGAGAACACTCTCTTCTTTTAAAAAACATGATTTTTATAATTTTTATGGACTAATTTTAGATTTCAAACTATATTTATTTCTAAATATGTATTTTTTAGGCCACTACATGCCACAAACATACATGCCTATACATGTTCATGTAATTTTTCTTTAGTTGATCGAAGTGAAAAATAAATTATATGGTGACGTAGTATGCCTAATTCTATACACATTTAAAAAAAATATATTTTCATTTTTTCTAAGGTAGTTAGGCATGTCACATAGATGGCTATCCATTTCTTTGTCAGTTTTTAGGATCTATTTACTTGAAAAATTCATAAAAAAAGTATCCATTGAAAAAATACAAACAAATATAGGTGATGTTCTACAAGATTTTGTCTAAATTTTCTCTAAAGTGTTTCAAATAATATTAAATGTTGCTCAAAAATTGGTGTGCATCACGACCGTCTATCTACTATGTTTTCTAAAAAATAGGAGTTTCTTTTCAAAATTTAGATGTTTGACCTAGTTATACTTAACTATTTTTAAAATAAATTAGTGTTTTGGAAACTAGACTTGAAATGCTACATTTTATGTTCTTACACCATCGTCAAATTTGGAGTGTAGATATCACAAATTATCTACAAAAATTGAAATTTCTGAAATTTTAGAAAAACCATGTCTACATGTAGGCCACTTTTTGTCCCCCAACTTTGTGCACTTACCCTTATCTTCTCCAAATGGTCTATTGGTGAAGTTTTTAAGCTCTTAAAAAATATCACTAACACTATAATAGATAAGACTGGATTAGAATAATATAAAAATTTGGTAGAATGAATAATCCTCATAATTTACCACTAAATCAAAGGAAAGAGGTCACCCAATACCAATGGCTAAAAGACAAGGCTAAAATTGTTGGTATATTGGTGAATTTTCTTGGTTAAAAAAAAAATACACTAACACTTCAATATATAAGCCCACTTTACAATAAGATAAAAAATTGGGAGAATAAATTTTCCTCATTGTTTACCACTAAATCAAAGGATGAGAGCATCCAATACCAACTAACAAACATAAATTGATAAAAATAAAAATCTCTTCCAAAACACTTATAAAAATATTTTTTTCTCTTTTCAAATTAGCTCAAATAACATGACATCTCTTAAAATTATATGGTTGATGCATGCAATACCTACATGAAAGATTAAACATTTACACTTACATGATTCAAATCTTTAGTTTTTATTAAAGGGATCTTGTGAAGAGCTCCTCATGGTTGGACCATGTTACTTGGATATTATCAATATTTGTTTCCAAGTGTTGCACTATATATATCAGATATTTATTCTTAGATTACATCATTAACATGTGGAAGTATTGGATCTCCTAAAGTCTTCTTCTCAAGGATTTAGTTATGGTTGGTATATGGAACCACAAATTCCTACAACACTTTGTTAAATAACTTTGCATATGATTTTTTTATACACACAAACTCCTGTGTGTTAACAACAACCTCTATAATCCATAAATAACTTGCTTCTTTGATACAAAATTCATCTATAATCTCTCACGTAACAAACTTTCTATAATTCATGGAATCACATAATTATACTCTACTTTGATTTTGATTCAAAATGATAGTTATTTAGAGTGTTTAAAGCAGTAGAATGTGCATTAGATAAAATATAACACTTGCATACCATTCAAAACTAGAAAGGAAAGGAATAATCCCACAACAATAATGTTTCAACCTAGAAAACCCCAATGTAGAAAAAAATAGTTGGAAGTGGAAACTACATATGATAACACTCCAATAGATTTAACCAAACAAAATCACTTAAGGTAAATCTTGTGCCCACTGAGGTGGGTCCACAAGTATTTTATTAATAAAAATAAAACAAGTATATAGAAAGGGTGCCAATATGCCATTAACATTTTTACATTGAAAAACATATATTTATAGGTTTTCACCACATATTGGTAAAAACCAACTAACCTATTAACCAACTCCCATGGAAATTCCACCCAAAAGGTAGTTCTTATTATTTAACACAAAACATAAAACTAACCAAATAAAACTAAGTTAATTTATTTATGAGGGTGTCTTTATAAAATGAAGGATGCCCCATTTACATTTTTTATTTAAAATAAACTTACCAAAATCTTAAGCTAAGTTAAGACTTTGGAACAAGTCCTGACAAAACCCCATGATCCAAAGTCAGTTCTTTGGACACATGCCAATCATTTTTTTAAATTTTTTAAAATTGATTTTGTCAAGGGGTTTTTTGAAAATGTCAGTTGTCTGATGAGTAGTTGGGAAATATATAGGATCAAGTGCTTTCTTTTTCACCATCATTCACAAATAATGATATTTTACATCCATATGTTTTATTTTGGCATGAAATACTAGATTTTTGGACATCTTAATTGCACTCTAATTATCAATGTATAACTATGTAGGAGCAATATAAAAAACTTGAAGATCTTCAAGAATGCGTCGTAAGTAAACAATTTCTCTGGAAGCATCCCACCATACAATGTGCTTTGATTCTAATGATAAATTTGCCATTGCATCCTACTTCTTACAACACTAAGCAATGGTAGCTGAACCTATATGTATAGTATATCGTATTATGGATACTCTGTCATCCACACATCCACCAAAATTTACATCACAATACCCATCAAGTTTAAAGTTCTTGTTGTGGAGGTACTCAAGGCCATATTTTTTCATTCCCTGAAGGTAATAGAGTACTCTTTTTACTACATGCCAATGGATTTCTCTAGGCTCATGCATAAATATAGACAAAATTTCAATTGAAAATGATATATCGGGCCTGGTAGTCATCAAATATATCAAACCTCCCACTAACTATCTTTATTTAGTGCTGTCAAAAAAGGCACTGCTATCATTCTTAGACAATTTTAATTTACTTTCCATGGGAGTGAGGGTAGGTTTACAGTCACTCATGCCAAACCTATTTAATAACTCAGAAATATATTTAATTTTTGAAATGAAAATACTATGCTCTTTTTGAGTTACCTCTATGCCAAGATAATAGTGAAGAATTCCAAGATATATCATCTCAAACCCATATTTTCATTCTTTCTTAATAGACTTGTTATGGTTTTCATCATTGCCTGTGATAAACAAGTCATTGACATAGAGAACAAGAATCACCAATTTCTTACCTTGCATTAAAAAATAGAGAGTATCATCAAATTCACTATGTTGAAAGTCAATTATCTTCAAGTATGAATACATTTTCTCATACCAAGCCCTAGGTGCCTGTTTGAGCCAATACAAAGCTTTTATCAATTTACACACTTTGTGTTTGCACCCACTTTCTCAAAACCTTGAGGTTGTTTCATGTTTACTTCTTCCTGTAAATCACCATTCAAAAAATCACTTTTAACATCAATCCAATGCACTTTCCAACCATTCTATGTAGCTAAGGTAAGTACCATACGAATAGTGTACGATTTGGCAGTTGGTGAAAATGTTTCCTCATAATCAATACCTTCTTGTTGCACATATATTTTTGCAACAAGTCTTGCCTTATGTTTATCAATGGATCCATCTGATTTATACTTATTCTTATAAACCCATTTGCATCTTATGGGTTGAACATGTGGAGGAGTATCAACTAAAACCCAAGCATTATTGTTAAGTATTGCATCATACTATGTATTTCCTATTGCCAAAAATATTTAGTAAAGGCCTCCTCAAAAGTAGATGGCTCAATGCAAGAAGTAGTAATAACCATTACATAGTTCACCTAATTATGAGAACTCTTGGGACCTGTTAAACCAACTTTGTCTACTTTCAAGTCAGAAAAAATACTTTGAGCCCATTTTGGATACTTATTCAAATTATTCAAATCAAAAACACCAAAATTCTCATCATGTGTACCATTCAAAGGAAGACTTAGATAATTTTCAACATTTTCTAAGTCATCATCCTGTGAATTAGTAGATGAAGGAGAGGAAATTGAAGGGATATTAGTCTCATAACACAACCTTAGAGAATTGCCCTCATTATTCAATCCCTTATCACATTTTATAATTTTCCTCTCTAACTTGTCAAATTGAGAATCAATATCTATAGTGTTCATAATACCAAATTCATCAAATACTACATCTTGACTCACTATAAATTTGCCTTTATTATGTGCAACTAAACGATACCCCTTTATTTTTTGAATATCTAAGAAAGATGAATTTTTGACTTCATGGTTCCAACTGAGTTCTATGTTTAGTGGGAACTAAAGCAAAACAAAGGCATCCATAAAATTTCAAGTGTTTAAATTTTGGTTTAAACCCATACCAAGCCTCATATGGAGTTTGTCCCAAAAGTGTAGCTGTGTGGGACCTGTTTCTCAAATACACTGTAGTACCAATGGCTTTAGCCCAAAACTTATCATCAAGTTATTTATAGTGAAACATAGCTTATGTTTTTCCTTATAAAGTTCTATTCATTCATTAAGATACTTCATTCTGCTGTGGAGTGTAACAATTACTGTATTGTCGATGAATTCCATGTTTTTGACAATAATCCAAAAAATCATTCGAAGAATACTCACTACCATTATCTGAATGAAGAGTGGCTAAGTGTGAACCTATTTATTTTTCAACTAAGTGTAACCAATCAACAAACTTAGTGAAAAATTTTGATTTATTTTTCATGAAAAACACCCAAGTCATCCTAGAAAAATCATCAATAAACAACACAAAATATCTACACCCTCTAATGGATGACTTCTTCATGTCACATACATCACTATGAACTAACTGTAAACATCTATTAGCTCTCCATGAAGAAATATTAGGAATTTTTCCCAATTCTATTTGTCCAAAACACATGATTCACAAAGAATACTATCTTTGCAAAAATTGGGCGACCCATTCACCATACCATATCTTTGCAAGTCCACTAAAGAGCGAACATTCAAATGTCCATAGTGGAGATGCCCCAACTGCTATGTAGACATAGTACCTACACCAATTTCAACAACTACTGCAAGTTGCACTATGGGGGGAACACTTTACAGTGCAATCTAACCAAATTTCCATCCTTATATCCTGTATACATGGTTTTGTATCCATTCTTCACTGAATTGATATAAATGAGCCCATTTTCAAGCACAATTTGATAACCTTTCTTTCGAATAGTTACCAAGGAAAGAAGATGTTTTTTCAATATGGTAACATACGTAACATTATCTAAGTATTTTATTGATCTATTAAGAAGGAGAATCCAAATTGACCCAAGACCTTGTGGAGTATGCAAAGACTTATCTACCAAGGATACCAGCAAGAGAGAGAATCTTCTTTGAAAGTTAAAAAGAAGTCTTGCCTAAATGTCATGTGTTTGGTTGCTTCTGTATCTAAAACCCATACATCTGTGAGCTCATCTCTAGGCTGATATTCCATATAATCAATGTGCCCTAAAGCAATGATTATAGATTCATGAGCAACATTACTAGATTCATCATAGTCATGATCAATATATTGAGTAGAGTTAGACTTAGTCACCTTTTGTGGCCTCTGAATTTTGTCAAAAAGAATCCTACATTGAGAGACAATATGACCAAATTTCCCACATCTATGACACTAAATGTCTGATCTACCTTGACCTCTACCTCTATAAGAGTTCTTACCACGTACTCTATCACTCATCTCATTTGAATGTGAATAACTATATTATTGTTGATTTGATTAACCTCTACCTCAATTTTGATATTTGTCTCCTCTATAACCTTGAACCCCTTTATAACTGTTCCCTCTATTGTTTTGTTTACTAGAAGAAAATGAACTAGGCTTAGACTCTGAAACATGGGCTTCCTCAATTTTCTTGGATTTATTAGGTAGAGGGAGGTCATGTTGAATAATAAACTTAACCAATTTATCAAAAGTGATGCTTGTAATCTTGTCAGAGACATGCAATATTTTTACAAAGTTCTTATAGGACCCAGGCAGTCTTTTCAATAGAACAGTAACTATGAGATCATCATCTAGTTTTCTAAACCCAACCTTAGTGTACTCAGTAACAATATTCTTCATCTTAGACATGTATTCTTTCATATCCCCATATTTCTCTAATGCCAAAATAAACAACTGCATATGAATGTTTATCTTCTAATGCTTAGGTTTCTTATCATACAAATCATAAGATTTTTCATGCAGTGTAACTATGAGGATAATTTTTAATATGTATGTATCTCGAGTATAACAATACCTAATTAAAAATAGGGCCCTAATCATGTAGATTAAAAACATCAAGTTTGGCTTGTTCTGTAGGCAATATAAGATTTGCATTCTTTACAATATCCCATAGCTCATTAAAAACTAATGAAGCTTCCATCAAATGTTTCCAATCAGAATAATTAGAAATCATTAATCTATCACTATTTGAAAGTAAATTTTACATTTTTAGCATCTTGAAATGAAAGTAAGTGCAAAAAATAAAATAACAACACACAATAACACTTTGCATAAAATAATGCTTTTACATGGGTTTTCACTTAACCTCCACGTAGAGGAAAAAAAGAGATTTTTGATGGGTTTTGCACTTAACTTCACTAAAAATAAAATATTTAAATCAATTACACCCTCATTTCACCAATTATACCCTTATTTCATCAATGAAACACACAACTATTACTTTTCTCTCATTAAATTTCATTATTTCACATGATTGATGTTCTTTACAATATTTAAAAAATGTAAAAGATTCTAAAAAAATAGAATATTCTTCCAAAAATTAAATACCCAAATAGAAAATTTCACCAAAAGAAAGATTTGAGCCCTAGACCTCCAACTTCTAAGGGTTTTTACAAAGTCATGCTTTCCAATTACTCTATGAACCTTTACAAGGCATATAATCAGAATTTATTTTTAAAGCAAATTTTTGATATTTGGAAAATTAAAAAAATTATTTTTTCAAGTAAAAATTAATTCATCCGTGAAACTTTTGAAAAAAGTTAAAAAATCTTTGATTTATGGACCTCTCAAACCATAAAATCTTTCATCAGACTTTTGAAAATGAAAAATATTATTTTTTATCTATATTCCAATGCCATGCTACAGCCAGAGACACCATGGCTGCAAAAAATAATTTTGAAAACTCTTTTCTTGATGCACTAGACCTTATAAATCCATATAGGGCAAGCAATGGAGTTTTAAAATAAATTTGAGCAAATTTAAACTACTAGAAAGGGATTTTCTACAAAATGAATGATGGCTAAAATTTTTGGACACTATGGAAGTTTTAAAAATTTAAAACCAAGCCATACAACTCATAAATTTGCTTTAAAAGCTTTCAGGATAGTTTTAGATCAGACTTTTTTAGCATAAAAAAGCTTAAAACTGATAGAGATTTATCTAGATTTATTTCAGATTTTTTCTACAAACTCATGGAGGGCACACCATTTTGTTACAAGGGTTTTCCAAGCTGATAAATTCATATAAATAGTTTATTGGGCAGATTTTTAAAAATTGGAACAAACAATCAACTTCTAGGCTTTAACAGGTAGAATCAAGCTTAAAAAAATGGAGGATAAAAAATTTAATTTTGTTGTTTCTTAGACCAGCCATACAAAATTAAATTTTTAATGTATTTTAATTCTCAAAGTCCTCCAATCACAAGATTTAAAAAAATTGATATTTGAATAATTTGTCAAATATTAACTCCAAAGTATTTTAATAAAGGGCATAACTTATATTTGCCAAAATCAAATTTCATGTGTGAGCCTTCTTTATCTAATCACATAAATTCTATCATCTCTTCTTCCAACATGTTATCTTTTACCTTGCATTTTCCAAGGATTTTTTAAACATTTACCAAGTTACCACGCTCTGATACCACTGATAACACTCCAATAAATCTAACCACACAAAATCATCTAAATCAAATCTTGTGCCCACTGAGATAGGTCCACAAGTATTTTATTAATCAATATAAAATAAGTACATAGAAAGGGTGACAATGTGTCATTAACTCTTTTACATTGAAAAATATATATTTATAGGTTTTCACCATATACCGATAAAAACCAACTAACCTATTAACCAACTCCCATGAAAATTTCACCATTATTTAACACAAAACATAAAACTAACTGAATAAAACTAAGTTAATTTATTTATGGAGATGTCTTTATAAAAAGAAACATGTCCCATTTACATTTATTATTTAAAATAAACTTACCAAAATCTTAAGCTAAGTTAAGACTTTGGAACAAGTCCTAACAACATATATTCCTCTTTCTTCTTTAAATGAAATGGGTCCTATCTTTTTATCCTCGTGATGGAAGAATTAAAAGAAACATGGATTGGCATATATCATGAAAACTTCAAACTATGTTACTCTCTCATATGAATTCACCAATTCACCTCCAAGTCCCTTAGATCATGACTTGTTAACATCAATCCCCTTTCCTTCACTATATGACCAATATTATGTATTGCTATAGATGTTCTTTTGAAGATCTATGCTTTATAAATGTCCAGGAATGAGAATACCAATTAGTTCATGTCATTACTCTAACTCATTATTTAATGTGGTTAAAAATATATATTTTAGTAGAGTAACGGTTGCAAAACTTCCCCTAAAGGTGATATAACTACTCTGATAATTTCAAAACATCTATTTGAAGTGGAAAAATGCCTCTTCATGCAGACTGATAGTTTCATCAAACTCATTAGTTTTAGCTCATCATCAATTGGTATGGTAGTCACACTCATGAAGCCTAATCGATGTGCAAGAAATAGTCTTTCAATGTATATGGTAAAAGCTCTATCTAAATCTCTAATTAACAAAACTGAATGGTAAGAGTGACATAAATTTATTTTTTCACTTTCACATTATAAAGGTGAAAAAATCATAAAAAAATACATATCAGTTTTATTTTTATTTTCTTTTATATTGAAAACTCTTTTACATGTTACTTCCAAATACTTTTGCTTAATTATTATGACACATTGCTACATGGCACCACATGGTGATATTTAATGCATGATTTTAAATGATATACTTATGATGTATTTTAAATGTTCAAATGTTCTATGACATGCTAAATGTTTCCAATGATTACTAGATACGATGTTACATGATGGAAAATAATGTATATGACATATGATGAAGTTACATATGATCTTTATGCCACAGCTTTGTATGGTAATTTTTTTTTAATTTGACTTCACATAAGTGTTTGTTATGCTTCATGCACTCTACTCATATTATCAAAGGCTAAACCATACTTTATATTTATTACTATTGTTATTATGATAATATTTATATCTAAGCACACACAACGTATTCAAAATGATATGGAATTTTTTGGGCCTGTTACTTGAAGATTGGAAAATTATAATTTTAATTCCCAAGGCTCAATGAATTACATTCCTTTTTTAATGTGGAAGACCTTTATGTGATCATATATAGGTTTTAAACTACACTACACCTTTTATCTCCTTTGACATTATGGACCCATGGAAAGCTTGTAGTATAGCATGGACAAAATAGGTATCTCACTTTGTATTAAACACTAATTTTTTTTCACTTATAAAATATTTTGTAAGAAAGATAAGTGTGGTTTTATAGGTTTCAAGACTCAACATTTTAATATTAAGAGATTAATATTTGTAACAATGTGTGTATGTGTATGAGTATAAATGTGTTATATTTTAAAGTGTGTTCACATTATTTATTTTATGATTAAGCACACATTTTAAAGTGGAAAAAATGTAGACACTAGAAAATGACCCTTTCACATTTATTTGGTATTATTTTATATATGTTATGTACATTGTTTTGTTTATGGGTGAGTGGTCTAAAATTTAGCATTATTAAATCTTCATGGCAATTTATAAAGCTTGAAACTTCCTCGTTGCATCTTCATGCAATCCCCACATCCACCTCATGCTTATCATGACATTCTATTAGGAATGTCTATATGGTTGTGATAAATTTTCCTAGACTCTCTTTTAAATCAGGTCTTCCGGTCCACCTTTATTGCCTTGCATATTTCTAGTTGTTAGATGTTAATCATGTGTAATAATTTTGATAAAGTTTGAATATGTTTATATATTAATAGACAAGTTATTAGTTTCATTTGATCATCAATCAATTATACATTTTTATCTAACATACTCTTGAATTAATTTGTTGGTATTGTTAATGTTATATATTTTATGTTTCTCAGTTTGCAATCTCTTTGTACATTTTGATGGTTTTGATAAATCAAAAAAGTTAGCACTGACTTGATCTATGCATAATATCTAATCAAACCCTAATTATCAATTTATAGTATTGCAAAATTTGCTTGTTTAGAAAACTTTCAAGTCAAAGTTTCTGAATTCAAGATCAAATCAAAAGGGAAAATGGCATATTAAAAGTAGGTGATATATATATATATATATATATATATATATATATATATATATATATATATATATATATATATATATATATAAGGTAAGTGTATATTTATATTTATGATCATTTTAAGTAGGAAATAATGGCATCTCAACACGAAATTACTCACAACATGAAATCATTTTAAAAAAATCAATCATATCAATGGAAAAACAAATTAATCAAATGTTACATCTGTAAAAATTCAAACTTAATAATTATCCATTTTTTTGTGTTTGCTTAAATGATAAGTGATTATTTATTTTTTGTGGGCCTCAACAGTAGGTCCTTGTGAGCCTGTTGAGTCTTTTTTATTCCTGGAAGTGTCCCCTACCAATTACCTAACACGAAAAAAAAGATAACTAAATTTTTCTACTTACAATAAAAAACCTATAAAAATTTTAAATTTTAAATTTTAAAAATACTCCTTTGAAAATTATTTAATATTTTTAAAAATAAAAATAAAAATAATCTAAATATCATAAGACATGAAACATTATTTAATAAAAAATATAGGAACATTCATCTGTTAATTGTGGAGGAAATGTCTCAAGGGGCATTAAAAATTGTAGTGACTATGAAAAACCTTTGCAAAATTTAAAAATTTGTTCATAGTTGTTCCAAATTCATATACATTTTCAAAATGGCTTAACTAAGACTGTTTTTTTTTTTTTTTGTGAAGTGTTAAAATTTAAAATAAAAAATTGAAAGAATCATATTAATTAAAAAGCTTTTGTCTCATTCTTTGCACCGAGTGTAAATGACATGTAGACTAACTTAGACATAAAATTAATTTGAAATCACTATATATTAAAGTTTGATTTTTAAGTATAATTAGGATAATTAATCAATGTAATTTTAAGATTTTAAATTTAAGATAATTTTAAAGGTTAGAATAATAGTATGTTATTTTTCTTCTCAATCGGATATGGAAACCAAAATTATGTTGAGATTATAATATTAATATACAATGTAATTTCATTTGTGTTAAATTTTTGTTAGAATTTGAAAATTTTGTATGTTTTGAAGGTGAAATCTAATTTTTTTTGTATCGACTTTGGCGATACAAATTAAGTGTAATTAAACAATTTAGTTG
The DNA here is from genome assembly GCA_037957365.1 of Torreya grandis. Classification (NCBI taxonomy): domain Eukaryota; kingdom Viridiplantae; phylum Streptophyta; class Pinopsida; order Cupressales; family Taxaceae; genus Torreya; species Torreya grandis. The sequence goes on along the minus strand of JARHVA010000731.1, from coordinate 4,153,013 downwards.
CATTAACACTACGTTGAGTTTGTGTCATGTTTACATTGTCAAAATTCAATATAAATTATGTGCTTTTCTCATGAATTTTATATATTTTTCATGATGCCAATATGACATTATTTATGCCACTTATAATTATTTATTTAAAAAAAATAAAATCCCATCATTTTAGCATGACCAAACAAATATATATATATATATATATATATATATATATATATATATATATATATATATATATATCCTCAAAAATTGTACTATCATCCCTAACCAATCCATATATTACAACATTATATATATATATATATATATATATATATATATAATTGGTTGAAGGAGGTGCTACACATTCTACTCACTACATGCAACCCTTTGTAAACTATTATATATATCTTCAACTATTGCAGCCCTGCATTTCAAACAAAAGATGCATGAGTTTAGCATATACTATGATTTTTTTTGAGAAAAATTACAGAAAGTGTATTCTTATAAAATATCTACTCAGGATCACTGCACATGAACTTGATGATGCAAATCATTATAGATATGTCTTTAGAATCACTTGGTATCTTCAATCATTACACCGCGATATCTTTATCTATTATAAATATGGTTTTTTCAAAATATAAATATTTTCTTTTTCCTAATTTTTATTGATAAAATTATTTGGTTCACAAAAACTCAACTAATATAATAGATAATATTAAACTCGAATAATAGATAAATTTGGGAGAATGAGTACACCATAATTTACCACTAAATCAAAAAATGAGAAAACCAAAAACCAAGCAATAAAAAAATATGATTGAATTATTAATATTCTGATAGAATTATTTGGTTAAAAAGTACTAATTAATGATACCTAAAGAGATAAACTTGTGTTATAATAAAGACAAATTTGGGAGAGTAAATACTTCTTGTTCTTTATGACTAAATCAAAGGAAAGGAGCACCCAAAACAAATCAATAAAAATAAAAATATATGCAAAAAGTCTAATAAAAAATAATCTGATGTCTTTCCAGTGCTAACTCAAACATGGTGGGTGTACACCATACCTACATGAAAGAGAAAACATTGACACTTTCTGATTCAATTTGTTATCTTTTATTAATAAACTGTCACTCCAAATCTTTATATAATCAACTCTTCTTACTCAAAATGACCACTATTATGTACTATGATCTAATATTTGCTATAGTTTGGAAATAAAAAGTTATATAAATATATAGTTATTAAATATATATTGAGAATTTGATAGAATCAAATCTTTTAGTGTTTGATGTTAAGTCAAAAATTTAGTCAATCAAATATAAAGAGAATGCACACTCACATTAAGTTGGTGGCGACTTAAAGAATAAAACAGTTTATTTTTGTTGATTTCGTAAGAATTAATATAATAAATACATAAAATTTAAATATTAGATATGTGTCTTTCTTAAAAAATATTATCATTACATTATTATTGGTACAAATTTATCTATAATCTATTATTAAAAAATATTATCCATTAAAAATTTATTTAATTTTTTTTGGTTAATTATATGTTTGACTTGTTTTACACATAACTACTCTCCAATAATTTAACCCTAACCCTAACCTTAGTCTCATTTTTTATCTATTCAAGAGTGTAGAGGTTAAGTGGGCAAGGTACATTGTGGAAGAGAGAAACTATTATTATATTAGTGAATTTTGGCCAAAACTTTTGATTTAAAGATATAATAATGCTACCTAAATAAATTAATGTTATTTTATTCTAAGTTTTCATATATTTATATATTCCATATATTGTGGGTGTTTGTCTTATGGTAGTTACAAATATTTTAAGATTATTTAACAAAAATGGGGTTTTCACAATCAACATTTGATCCATGTGAAATTTGGAAGTTTTAATTGAAATTTTGTCATGAAATCCCTTATAATAGTATTTTTACATGAATATAATAAAAAGGAAAAATAAGAATAGATTTTTTTCCTATGAAGCGACTGCACTCTTATGATCTCTTGGTCAAGCCAATCATTTTAATGTCTATTTTTGGAGACCTTTTATCATATTTTTCCCCATAGGGTGATTGTCCAATTATGATCCTCTCATCAAGTTTATCTTTTTGAAATATTAGTCCAAAAACCCTTAGAAAAAATTAGGGCTTATTTTACCATAGAATGTTTTTGCTAAAAATGGTTTAAAAAGGTAATCCTTACTAGTTCCAACTGCTTCATCTAGAAAGGGTACATCTACCCTTCTAGATGTGCTTCTCAATAAGGGTCTTTATTTCATGGAAAATGGTGAAGAGTGTGATCATCTTGACTTGATCAAATGGATGAAATGGAAATTTTTTTGTGACAAACCAAGAGATATCCTAGGTTAATTAGTCTCTCATAGATCGAAGTTTCATTTTCAACATATTATGGAACCATGAGAAGTTTGGAATATATTGGAACATATTTTTGGGAAGCATGGTAATGTGTGGGAATATCAACTATAAAAAAATATTGGCACCTTAATCCAAAAATCTATCCTTGAATTGAATATTTTATCACTCAAGTCAAGCACTTGAGACTCCTACATGTTGAGTAAGGTGTAACCAAGAGTGATGACTAACTCATTATGAGTGTTTTGTTAAAATTGGGTCATTCCTACCCAATATATTTTTAAAATCACTTCTTATATAAATATTCTTTTAGAAGTGCATATGTGGCATAAAATTTTGATAAATTATGTGAGAAACTTCTTAGAGAATAGGAAAAACTAATTTTTAGTGGTGACATTTAACCTGGAGGTACTAAGCAACATATATTAATGTTCAATGATAATAATGCTATGTCACAATCCAAACCTAATAAATTTAAGGGCCCTACTAAAGTAAAATTGAAAATAAAGCCTAAACCTAAGGGATGCCAGAACAAAATGGAAAGTAAAGAATAAGCCTAAGGGAAATTAATTGACTCAATAAATATATTCCCCTCATTAGGAAAAAAATGAAAGTGAAAATGAATGAAAATGTTGACAAAAATAGTTGTAACTTTTGTGGTAAACTAGGCTGTGCTGGGCATCAGTGTTTCAATAAAATGGTATTACTTGGAAGTAAAGATGAAAATATGTAGTTCCTTCCCTTGAAGAAAAGAGAAACACTTTAAAAAAAAAAAAATGTATCACTTGTATATTAATGGATGTGGATTCAAGATATACTCAACACATCGTGCATGATAGCTCATTGTTTCACAATCTTGACAAATATCACATAACTAAATTTTTTTGTGAGAAACTAGTTAAAGAAGAAGGGGATGTTGAGATGGAGAATGACATATTACAAAAAAATACATGTTCCAAACTTGTGTTTGAAATTATAGCTATTTATCAAATTACACATTCAAGTGAATAATAAATTATTGAGTTTACACCTACCGATGTTATAAAAAATGTAAAAGACTAGTCTGCTATTGTAGGCATTGGCAAGGTCGATCACCAAACTAGATTGTACAAATTTGATAATTTTCTATTTTATAAACCTTCAAAAGTAAATATTACACATGAAAATGATTTAAGTAAACTTTATCATGAGGGTTTAGTCACTTAAACTATCACTCATAGTAGGATCTCACTAAACACAACATGGTTCTTGTTTTTTAGAAAATTTCTTTCAAAGATGGAGTTTTTATAGGTTGTGCACTTGGAATAAAACATAGGGATCCATTTACCAAAGGAAAATATTGGAGGAAAATGATATATTATAGTTGGTTCATAGTGATCTCACGTCATTCCCTCTCATGTATATTCATAAATTTAAATACATTCTTACATTCACTGATGATTTCTCTCATAGAACATGGGGTTTCTATTTGAAAATAAAGGTGAGGTTTCTAATAACTTATAAAAAATTAAATACCTTGTTGAAAATTTGTTAGAGATGAAAATTAAATGTCTGAAAATAGACAATGGAGGATAGTTTGTCAAAAATTAGATGACCAAGTTTTGTGAACAAGAAAACATTCAACTTCAAAATACTATGCACTATACCCCTCAAATAAATGGTGTAACTGAATGTAAAAATTGAGACCCTAACCTCCCAAATTTAGAGGGTATTTTGGAAATCCTCTCTCTCTCTCTCTCTCTCTCTCTCTCTCTCTCTCTCTCTCTCTCTCTCTCTCTCTCTCTCTCTCTCTCTCTCTCTCTCTCTCTCTCATATTACACATACTACCAACCAATCAACCAGTCAGCCACTGACCCACCTAGCCACCCCCCCCACCCCCCCCACATACACACACACACGACAATTGGAAGAGCAACCCTACAAATATATATGTTTTCTCTAAGCACCTTTGATTAAAAAAAAAGGAAATATATTATCTTTATGGGTCCTCAGTGTTGAAAGTAGATATCTACTATCTATATTTGTCACCTCTCACAAAAAATATAGAAATGAGCTATTATATAGTCATGGCTGAAGGTTTGGTCTTGGTTCTCTTCTAGATCTTACTCTATGAGTAATATCTAGACAATAGTGTAAACCAGGTGCTCTCCTTTTGACAGATTCACATATATAGGAGATGATAGAGGTGGGTATATATTATCCTATTGGTCAATGGTCTGAACCTAATAATATTTTCCTTGGGTTTGGAGTGAATAAAATTAAGGAAATTGACAATAAAATGGTGCATGCTAAAGGATTTACTTCATAGTTTTGGGTAGAGGAAATCCAACATCTAAATTTCATTAAAAATAACATTCCTCACTCAATAGTGTAGACATGACTCCTAATAAAAATGGTTAGGCATCAATCTAGATATTTATAAATTCAAGATTATTAGATGTGATGCATGGGCTCATATCCTAGATGATAAGCACAAAGAAATGGAAAGGAATTTTTGTCTTTGTATTTTTTTCTACTATAATGAATATGTGAAGGTATATTATCTTATTTTTCAAGGCACCACTAAATATATTTATAGGTGGGATGTGTTGTTTGATGATCAATCCCAAGATTACAAGTCGACATCTTCTCCTCCTCAATTATTTTTTGTTGAGAAGGACACAACTTTGATTTTTTTGATGAACATGGTAGTTTAGATGACTTATGTTCTAAGTGTCACTATAGTTCAAATGATGATTTTTCAAGGAGGATAACCTGCACCTTCACTACCATTACTAAAAGTTAATCAGGATACACCAATATAATTAACACAACCTCAACAAAAATGTGTCTACATAGTTTACGATGAATCTATTGAATGGGAAAGAGATCAGAGTGATCTATGCATGACAAAAACATAACATCACTTTGTTGTTATACACTTGGCATAATTTGTTGTGGTTTAGTATCTAGAGACTTATCATAGGGATTTTAACCATCATGAATGGTAGGTATCTATGGAAAAATAACTCCTTTCTCTTAACAAAAACAAATTTTTAGACTTGGTTTCACTTAAAAAAGAAATAAAAATATTGAGTTTTAAGTGGGTGTATTATGTGCTAAGTATGTAGTAGATGGTTCCATTTATATATCAATATAATCTTGTGAATTTTTTTTATAGTCTAAAGGTGTTAATTAACATGAAACATTTGATCTAATTTCTAATATAAATTCTACTAGGATAGTCCTTTTTTTGGCTAAAATATATGGGTGGGAACTCCATTTGATGGTTGAGAAAGTGTCTCCTTGTATAGAGACTTTAGTAAATATAAATGTCCCAACCTCAAGGGTGCATTAGTGATGAAATTCTAGCTATATGTGAAGATTAAAAAATTCCTTATATAAATTAATAAGGCTCTTTAAGGTTAGTATGAAAATATGAACATGTTTCTAATCGATTCTAGTCTTACACAAAGTTCCTCTAATCCCATGGTATAAACCAATAAAGTAGATGATAAACCCCTTATTTTGGTCCTCTATGTCGATAACTTAATCATTACAAGGAGTTCTACTAAGTAGATTCTTGACATAAAATCATGGTTACTAAAGTAATTTCATAGATCTGATTTGGATTTATTACATTTTATCCTTAATCTTTAGATTTGAAAATCTAAGAATGGATTTTTTCAATCAATCCAAGTATGCTCAAGTTAACCAAATCCATTTAAAAATAGAACAATACAAATACACATCAAATCATTTTTATTTCATATTCTTTTGTCCACCATGCCTGCTATATAATACAACCATAGTCACACACCACTATTTCTACTGGTGGCAAGATCTATAAATTGGGGGATTGTGTGGTATGAATTTTATTGATGTAGGATGAAATTACATCCAACCAACCTTCCTTAATCTCCAATTTTCATTCCTATGGATGGGTTATATTGGTCACAAATCCATGCACTATTACGTTATATGTATACACAAATAGATATTGAGAGCAGGACCTGGTAGAAGTGAACCCATTGATGAGTGAGGCATTAAGTGCTATAACGAAATCCAAGAACAAGAATAATTTTACTAGGTCGATGAGGGACATAGTTTTATTCATAAAAAAATAAGTGGAAGGAATCACACTCTTAATCTCAACCAAAGGGATTAATAACCTGAAAAATAAAGAGAATCATATAGTAAAATATCATATTTTGAGGAACATGTAACCCATGTAGCCCTACTAGACTATTGCTCCTTTGGTATGGGATTAGATCCTACGTGAATAGGTACAAATAAAAGGTCTATGTGACTGCTAAATTATTAACTAAAGGCAACATCAAGAGGTCTCACTAAGGAGATCCTACTCGAGGGATCCACTACAGTCTTGGTTGGGTTGTCAAGGGTAAAATAGGAATTCCCTTAATCCACACCCTTTTGTCTAGCACAAATAGTGGCCTTAATGAGATCATTCAAAGACTCACAAATACTTTTACAAGGTCAATGAGGGACATATTGTTAGTCATTATAAATTACAACCAGTTGATGTCCAAGAGATGATTGTGTGAAGACAAGATGATTCCTTTAACAATGATTATCTACAACTTCTATGTCCTTATTCAAAGTCCCAGTCAGCTAGAAAATAAAGAGGATTTTTTTTTTTTTGAGATTTTATAATATATGTTAAATGTAAAGAACCATTCATACAAATTACAAGAGAAGATGAGAGGAAATATCTATACAATATAAGAAATGATGACTTCTTCACTTTGAGTTTTCAAAAATGTGTTGGTTACAAAAATGTAGAAACTTTAATATTAGATTATTTTATTTATTTATTTATTTTAATTGAAATAATATTATATTAATAATATAATTAATACATCATTATTCATAATAAAATGAGTGGAAGGAATCACACTCCTAAGCTCAACCAAAGGGATCAATAACCCGAAAAACAAAGAGAATCTTACATACACCAAAATATCATATTTTGGTGGAACATGTGACCCACTTAGCCTATTGGATTAAAAAATGAGTGGAAGGAATCACACTCCTAATATCAACCAAAGGGATCAATAATCCAAAAAACAAAGAGAATCTTACATACACCAAAATATCATATTTTCGTAGACTCTCTTTTAAATCAGGTCATCCGCTCCACATTTCTTACCTTACACATTTGTAGTTATTATATGTTAATCATGTGCAATAATTTTGATAAAGTTTGAATATGTTTATATATCAATAGACAAGTGATTAGTTTCATTTGATTATCAAGCACTTATAAATTTTTATCTAACACACTCTTGAATTACTTTATTGGCATTGTTAATGTTATGTATTTTATGTTTATTAGTTTTCAATCTCTTTGTATATTTTGAGGGGTTTGATAAATCAAAAGGGTTAACACTGACCTGATTCATGCAAAATATCTAGCCAAACCCTAGTTATCAATTTATAGTATTACAAGATTTGCTTGTTTAGAAAAGTCTCAAGTCGAAGTTTATGAATTTAAGATCAAATCGAGAGGGAAGATGACATATCAAATGTAGGTGAACATGATTAATAATTGTCTATACGAACAAGATAGTTATCAAGATCATCAATATAGTTATTATAATATCCTAATTTAAACTTTGATTTGATATGCAAATAAGTTCAAACATTCATGCGTCAATACAAATGAGTTCATATTGTGATGATAATATCATAAAAAAATTAAGAGCCCTCTATCTCCTTAAATTTTGTTTAAATAGATCAATTAATTACACACACACACACACACACACACAATTTTAAGGTAAGCGTATGTTTATATGTGTAATCATTTTAAGTGGAAACAATGGCATTTCCAAATACTCACAACATAAAATTACTTAAAAAAATCAATCACATCAATGGAAAAACAAATCAATCAAATATAACATATCTAAAAATTCAAACTCAATAATTATCCATCCTTTCACATTTTCCTTAATGATAATAACTCAGGTATTCTTTATGTCCCCACCCCTTCCCACAACACATAATTATTTATAAAAAAATCAATCACATCAATGAAAAAAATAAATCAATCAAATGACACATCTCTAAAAATTCAAACTCAATAATTATCCATCCTTTTGCATTTGCCTACATATTAATAGCTAATGTATTCTCTATATTCCCATCCCCCTCCCTCTGATAGTGATTATTGATTTTTTTGGCCCTTAACTAACAAGTCTTCTCCCTTCTCGGAAGTGTCCTCTACCAATTACCTAGAATGAAAAAAAGACTACTAAATTTTTCTACTTATAATTATAAAAAATTTAAAATTTAATTTTAAAAAATACTCCTTTTGAATATTATTTAATATTTTAAAAAATAAAATTAAAAAAATCTAAATATCATAAAACATGAAAAAATGTTTAATAAAAAATACATGAACATTCATCCATTAAATGTGGAGGAAATGTCTTAGGGGCACTAAAAATGGAAGTGACTACGAAAAACATTAACAAAATTTTAAAAAAAGGTTCACAATTGTTACAAATCCATATACATTGTTAAAATGCTTAGCCGAGGCATTTTCTTGAAAAGTTGGGAGCATTATATTAGTCAAAACACATCATTATATATTAAAGTTTTATTTTTAAGTATAATTAGAATGATTAATCAATGTAATTTTAAAATTTTAAATTTAAGTTAATTTTAAAGAGTAAAATAATAGTATGTTTTTTTTTACTCAACTTTTATAAGAATATAAGTATCGGATATGGAAAACAAAATTATGTTGAGATTATAACATTAATACATCGTGTGTAAATTATATTTATATTTATGTTAAATTTTTGTTAGAATTTGATAATTTTGTATTTTTTTGAGGGTTAAATCTGATTTTTTTCAACAACTTTGGTGATATAAATTAGACATAATTAAATATTTTAGTTGCATCAATATTGTGTTGGGTTTGTACCAATTTTATATTGTCAAAATTAGTACAAATTATGTGCCTTTCTTGTGAATTCATATATTTTTCATGATGCTAATATGACACTATTTATGCCACTTTAACATTATTTATTAAAAAAATAAAATAAAATCCCGTCATTTTAGAATAACCAAACCATATATATATATAATAGCCTAAAAAATTGCACTATCATTCCTAACCAATCTATATATCACAAAATTATATATACAAAATTGGTTGAAGGAGGTCCTACACATTCTACTCACTACATGAAACTCCTTGTAAACTATTTTATATATATTCAACTATTTGTAACCCTAAATTTCAAACAAAAGGTGCATGAGTATAGTATATACTATGAAAACATTTGATAAAAAATATATAAAGAAGCGTATTCTTATAGAATATCTGCTTAGCATCATTTTACATGAACTCGATGATGCAAATCATTGTGAACATGCCTTTAGAATTACTTGGTATCTTCAACCATTGCACCATGGGATCTTCATCTATTATAAATATGTTTTTTCAAAAAAACAAAAAAAAAATCTTTTAAATTTATATTGATAAAATTGTTTTGTTAACAAAAACTCAACTGATATAATAAATAATACTAAACTTGAATGATAGATAAATTTGTCAAAATGAGTACACCATATTTTACCACTAAATCAAAAAACAATAAAACCAAAAACTAAGAAATAAAAAATATGATTAAATTATTAATCTCTTGATTGAAGTATTTGGTTAAAAAAACTAATGACACTTGAAGAGATAAGCTCACATTATAATAAAAGATATATTTGGGAGAGTAAATACTCCTCATTATTTATGACTAAATCCAATGAAAGACAACACCCAAAACCAACTGGGAAAAATGAATCAATAAAAATAAAAATATATGCAAAAAGTCTAATAAAAAATAATTTTATGTCTTTCCAGTGTTAGCTCAAATATGATGAGTGCACACCATACCTACATGAAAGAGAAAACATAGACACTTTCTGATTTAGTTTGTCAACTCTTATTAATAGACTATTACTCCTCCAATCTTTACATAATCAACTCTTCATCCTTGCAATGACCATCAATATGTACCATGATCTAATATTTGTTTTAGTTGGAAAATAAAAAATTATATAAATATATATTAAAAATTTGATATAATAGAATTTTTTAGTGTTTGGTGTTAAGCCAAAAACTTAGTCAATTAAATATATAGAGAGCATGTACTCACACTAAGTTGGTGGTGACTTGAATAATAAAATAGTTAATTTTTGTTGATTTTTTATGAATTAATATAAATAAATACATAAAATATAAATGTCAAATATGTTTTGCTTAGTGAAAATTATCATTAGATTATAATTAGTACAAATTTATTTATAATCTATTATCAAAGAATATTATCAATTAAATATTTATTTAATTGATTTTTGTTAATTAAAGATTTGACTTGTTTTACATGTAACTACTCTCCAAAACTTTAATCCTAACCCTAACTTTAGTCTCATTTCTTATCTATTCAAGAGCGTAGAGGGTTAGTGGGTGAGGTACATTGTGGAAGAGAGTAAATATTATTAAACTAATGAATTTTGGCCAAAGCTTCTAACTTAAGATGTAGTAATTCTACCTAAATAAAATCATGTTTTATTTTAAGTTTTCATATATTTATATATTTCATATATTGTGGGTGTTTATCTTAAGGTATTTACAATGATTTGAGAACTATTTAGCAAAAATGGGGTTTTCACAATCAATATTTGATCCATGTGAAATTTAGAAGTTTTAGTACTAAATTTTGTCTTGAAATGCCATATAGTAGTATTTTGACATGAATAAAATAAAAATAAAAAATAATAATGGATTTTTTCCCTATGAAGCGACTGCACCATTATGATCTCCTAGTCGAGCAAAAAAATTTAACATCTATTTTTGGAGACCTTTTATCATATTTTTTTCCAATAGGGTGATTGTCCCACTATGATCCTCTCAACAAGTTGATCTTTTTGAAATATTAGTCTGAAAAACCTTAAAAATAATTAGGGCTTATTTTACCATAAAATGTTTTTATTATAAATGGCTTAAAAAGGTAATCCTCACTAGTTCTAACTACTTTATCTTGAAAGGATACATTGTATTCATGATTCTCAATAAGGATATTTACCATATGGAAATGGTGAAGAGTGTGATCCTCTTGACCTGATCAAATAGATCAAATGGAAAAATATTCATGACAAACTGAGAGATATTGTAGGTTGTTTAGTCTCTCATAGATTTAAGTTTCATTTTCAACATATTATGGAACCATGTAAAGTTTGGAATATATTGGAAAATATTTTTGGCAAGCATGGTAATGTGTAGGCATATCAACTATACAAAAATATTGGCACCTTGATCCAAACAACTATACTTTAATCAAATATTTCATCACTCAAGTCAAGCACTTGAGACTTCTACATATTCAGTTAGGTGTAACCAAGACTGATGACTAACTCATTATGAGTGTTTTGTTAAAATTGGGTCATTCTTACCCAATATTTGTTTTAAATCACTACATATACAAATATTCTTTTGGATGTGCATATGTGGCACTAAATTTTGATAAGTTATGTGAGAAAATTCTTAGAGAATAAGAAAAAGTAATTTTTATTGGTGACATCCAACATGGAGGTACTGAGAAACATATATTAATTTTCAATGATATTAATGTTATGTCACAATCCAACTCTAATAAATGTAAGGGCCTTACCAAAGAAAAATGGAAAGCAAATCCTAAGCCTAAGCCTAAGGGATGCCAAAACAAAGTGGAATGTAAAGCTTAAGTCCAAGGGAAATTAATTGACTCAATAAATCTATTCCATCATTAGGAAAAAATTCAAAGTGAAAATGAATGCAAATGTTGACAAATATAGTTTTAACTTTTGTGGTAAACTAGGCCATGTTGGGCATCAACGTTTCAATAAAATGGTATTACTTGGAAGTAGAGATGAAAAATATGTATTTCATTTGCTTGAAGAAAAGAGAAACACTTTATACAAAAAAAAATGTATCAATTGTGTCTTAATGTATGTGGATTCAAGATATACTCACCACATGGTGCATGATAGCTCATTGTTTCACAATCTTGACAAAAGTCACAAAACAATTTTTTTTGTGAGAAACTTTAGTCCTCTAGTTGTTGAGGGAGAAGGGTATGTTGAGATGGAGAATGGCATATTAAAAAATAAATCCATGTTCCAAACTTGTATGAAAAATTCTTAGTTATCTATCAAATCACACATTCAAGTGAATGATAAATTATTAAGTTTACACCTACCAATGTTATAAAAAATGCAAAAGACTAGTGTACTATTGTATCCATTGATAAGGTTGATCACCAAACTAGATTTTTCAAATTTGATAATTTTGTGTTTTCTAAACCTTCACAAGTCAATATTATACATGAAAAATGATATAATTAAAATTTAGCATGAGGGTTTGTGACTTGAATTATCACTCATTGTAGGATCTGACTAAACACAACATAGTTCCTTGTTTTTTGATAAATTCTTTCAAAGATGGAGTTTTTATAGGTTGTGCATTTGGAAAAAACATAGGGATCAATTTACCAAAGGAATATATTAGAGGAAAATGATAGATTATATCTGGATCATAGTGATCACATGTCATTCCCTCTCATGTATATTCATAAACATAAAAACATTCTTATATTCATTGATGATTTCTCTCATAAAACATGGGGTTTCTATTTGAAAAATAAAGGTGAGATTTTTTATAACTTAAAAAAAGATAAATCCCTTGTTGAAAATTTGTCAGAAATGAAAATTAAATGTCTCAAAATAGATAATGGAGGATAGTTTGTCAAAAATTAGATGATTGGTCTTTGTGAACATGAAAACATTCAACTTTGAAATACTATGCACTATACCCCTCAAATAAAAGGTGTAACTGAATGAAAAAATTGAGACCATAACCTCCCAAATTTAGAGGGTATCTATGAGTCTCTCTCTATCTCTCTCTCTCTATATATATATATATATATATATATATATATATATATATATATATAGCCAATTGGGAGAGCAACTCTCTATATATATGGTTTCTCTCAGCAAATTTGATCAAAATGAAATGGAAATATATTCTCTTTGGCGTCATCAGTGTTGAAAGTAGCTAGATACTATCTATATTTTCCACCATCTCATATAATATCTATAAATGATATATTCTTTAGTCATGGATGAAGGTTCAGTCTTGGTTCTCTTATAGATCTTTTATTATGAGGAATCTATAACCAGTAGTCTAAACTAGGTGCTCTTCTTTAATATATTCACATATATAAGAGAGGATAGAGGTGGGTATATATTATCCTATTGATCAATGGTCTAAACCAAATGATATTTTATTTGGGTTTGGAGTGAATACACTTAAGTAAATTTACAATAGAATGGTGGATTCTAAAGGATTTCATCCTCAGTTTTGGGCAAAGGAAATCCAACATGTAAATTACATTCAAAATAACATTCCCCACTTAATAGTGTAAGACATGAATCCTAAATATAAATGGTTTGGAATTAATCAAGATGTTTATGAATTCAATATTACTATATGTGATGTATGGGCTCATATCCTAGATGATAAGCACAAAGAAATGGAAAAGAAGGTTTGTCTTTGTTTTTTTGTCTACTATAATGAATATGTGAAGGTATATTATCTTATTTTTTTCTAGGCACCACTAAATATTCAACGATCTTGTTGATAATGTGAAGAATAAAAAGATAAAATGCTTGAGATATGATAGATGAGGAGAGTTTTGGTCTAATGATTTTGATGAATTTTGTGAGGTCCATGGGATAAAGAGATAGTTTTCAGTAACTACAACACATCAGCAGAATAGGGTAGTGGAAAGAAAGAATATGACATTTTAAGAGATGGTAAGAAATATGCTAAATGAGTCTAGATTATTTGATGGATAATAGAGAGAGGCAGTGAGCACTGTAGTCTACATTTTGAATAGAGGATAGATAAGGACTAATGGAAATAAGACTCCTTATGAACTATGGAAAGCCATATCTACTAATGTGGAACACTTTAGAGTGTTTGAAAGTAAATGATTCATCAAAGGAGATGAGGAATACTTAGGTAAGTATGATTATATGTCTAATGAAGGTATATTATTTGGGTATTCATCAGTAAGCTCAGCCCATAAATGCTATAACAAAAGGTTGCAGAAGATAGTGAAAAGCACCAATGTGAAGATTGATGAGACAAAGAAATCACACTCATAATAAAAGGATGCATCAGAGAATCTAGACTTCAAAAATGAAGAGGAAGTAATAAATATTGATGAAGAAGGATAATTTTAGGAAAGAAAAGACTCAAAAGACCCCTCAAGACAGATTCAAAGAGATCATCCTGAATCACAAATCTTTGACAATAAGGATGCAGGTATGCAAACAAGAAGAAGGCTAGTAAGTAACCTAAATCAAAAGAATATTGCTCTGTTATCTAAGATTGAACCTTAGAACCTTGTAAAATCAATCAAAGACAAGTTTATGATAGGTGATATGAATGAGGAGTTAAAATAAATAGAAAACAATTAAACTTGAGAACTAGTTCCTAGGCCTAAATATAAGAATGCCATTGGCACTATATGGGTGTTTAGGAATAAGTTGAATGAATATGGAGAAGTCACTAAGAACAAGGAAAAATTAGTATGCAAGGGGTATGTGCAAGTGGAAGGGGTAGACTTTGAGAAGACCTTTTCTCCATTAGTAAGATTGGAAGCCATCATATTATTTATAGCATATGTAAGATTCAAAGGATTCAAGGTGTACTAGATGGATGTCAAATATACCTTTTTAAATGGGAACATGGAAGAGGAGGTGTACATAGAGCAACCTGAGGATTTCTCAGTATCCGGTAATAAGGAATATGTTTGTAGATTGAGAAAGGCTCTTTATGGTCTAAAACAAGCTCCTAGAGCTTGATATGCCAGATTGGACAAGTATCTATTGGATCAAGGACTTAAAAGAGGAGTTGTAAATAGAAATTTGTACATAAAAATAGAAGATGACCATTAGTTGATAATAGTTATCTATGTGGATAACATCATATTTGGTGGAAACAGTGAGAATATGACTAATTCCTTTACATATGTGATGAATAAGGACTTTGAAATGTCCATGCTGGGAGAACTATAATTATTTCTTGGGTTATAAATCATTCAATTTGAGAAATGTATAGTAATTTCACAAGCTAAGTACATAATATATATGTTGAAGAACTTTGAGATGGAAGATTACAAGGTAGTTAGTACACCTATGATCATAGGGTGTAAGTTGAGCTTAGAAGATGAGTCTCCAAAGGTCAATATAACATCATATTATTAGTGTAGGTTTTTATTTTTACCTATTTATTAATTAGGGAAATTGTATTTCTTGTGCATATATGGAGTTTTCCTACATTTGTGGAATAGGCTAGCTTATGTGGAGGTGTGTGTCATAGATATGTCATAGGTGTCATAAGTAACTCCCTTGATGGGAGTTACTTCTCTATTCTTAGCACCTTGCCACCACATTTCATGGAGGAGTTACTGACTATTCTTGGTGTGCGTTGTCCACCTTTTGTGGAGGAGTTACTTACGTACTCTCCTATTTGTAGTCCTCACTTTGGCCATCTCATGTTAATCAGATTTTGGTTTTCTCCATTTTGTCTTGTGCAAGTTATCTTATTGTGTTAATTTCAAATTGCTTTAGCATCTATGTGGTGTGCACTTGTTTTATGTTGTGTGATCATGTCTCCATTGCACTCGCATTATCCGGATGCTAGTAGTTTATTTTGAAATTCTTACTTTGCTTTCTTAGTTTAACTCGGTTGCATCTGAGAGTTTTGGTAGAGTTTCTTGAAAACTCATGCAAATCCATACGAAAATCTGTTAGAAAAATTACTTCTGTTGAGTTTTATTCAGATCTCCCTTTATATATCTGAGTTAAAATTTGCCAAGACATCTTGATTGATCTGTTGTGGCTTCAGTAAGGTGGAGGAATTTTTTTTTGTCATTTTTTGCAAAAGAAACTCTACATTCTGTTTGATATTCTTAGACGCCACCTTTCTCTACACTCTGTTTGTGTGACTCCAGCTTGAGGAAAGAGGTGAGGACTTCCCAAACCAGGCGTTGCCCAAACCGGGGGCTGCCCACATCAGCAGCTGCCCAGTCCGTATAACACGCCATTTTTTTGCTTCAGTCCAGGCACAACACTTCTGGAACTCTGTGCCATGTTTCTGTAGACCCTCAGCTGACTTTTTTGTTTGCTTCAGTCCTCTCTGCCACTTTTGCTAGGCGCCATCAGACCGTATGACTAGCAAGTCTACAATTTTTTTGTCTTTTCTGCTGTAAATTTTGGACTATGTTTTTTGGCACCCCTTCCTACTTGGCATCCCATGTGGGCGCTTGGACATGTGGCTTTCATCAATTCTATCTTTGCTTTACTTTATTCAGTTAAAAATTTACTTGTTAAAACAAAAATCAATCAATTTGGCTGAATATTCAGTTTTATAGATAGTTTTGTATTTTTGGGGTTTGAATTTTAACTTGTATCTTCGACCTACGAAGACGAAGGGTGAGGCCCGGGTTGGCGGGAGGCCAATTACCCCTCACACAAACCTCCTTTGGATTCCTCATTCTGTGCTGAATCCAACGAGTGGTTGGAAGGCCACTTTCTATCCCATAATAGGCATTTTTTAATGTTTTAGTGCCTTTTTTTTGCAAAAACACTAGTTTATGAGAAAATTGTACCTTTAATATCTTGCAAATGATAGCTCAAATTTGGGTGCCATTTTTTGTAAAAGTGTTTGTAATTCAATTCTCCATAGCATAGGCTTGTTATTTATCAAAAACACACTAGTTTATAAAGTGCCTAAAATTTGGGTCTCCCAGGATGCATTTTCGATTGAGTTCGACGTCTTGTTTGCTTTAGTCTTGCACTAATTGTTCTAAGATGCATTCTCGGCTGAGTCTGACATCTTTTGAGCATGCACTTTCATATTTAGGGTGGACTCAATATTTCAGGGGGGTGTGATTGCTTTTCACAACTTGTAAATATTTACTTTCATTCTCCTTTCTGCATAAATTTACAACTTGAAATCAACATAACTTCACCTAAATTCAGCTAAAAATGGATTCTTTTCAACTTAAACCTCTAAAAACCTTTAACTATCATGAATGAAATGTTAAAATGTCAATCATTCTTAGAAGCAAAGGGTTGTATAGGATCACCATGGGTACTGAAGTAGAACCCAACACTGATGCTGAAAAGGTCAAGTGGTACAACTATAGTGATGAAGCCTATGGATTACTGAGCTTGTCTATGTCTCCAGAAATTTTTTTCCATATAGAATCCTCCCAGACTCCTAATGACATATGGGACACCTTAGAAAAGTTATTTGGGAAGCTTGATGAGATGAGAGGTCATGAGCTCAAAAATGAACTCATAAGTCTAAGACCTAGCAACCTTGACACCCTACAAGCCTTCTTCACTAAGTTTAAGGCCCTTAGATTGAAATTGAAAGAATGTAGGATAGAGAAGAAAGATGATCAACTTATTCTTTCTATTCTCACAAAGTTAGGTCCAAGCTATTCAGTCTTTGTCTCCACTTTTCATGCCACAAAAGTGCCCTTGGCACTACATGGAAAATTCCTTCTTTGGATTCATTCATTGCCGACTTGACTAGGGAGCAAGATAAGCTAATTCAAATGGGCACCGTGAAGTCTACTCAACCCCAAGCTTTGATAGCTAGAAATGGTAAGGACAAGACTTCAACAAAGGAGAAGAAGAAAAAGAACAAGGACCAGGAGAAGAAGAAAAAAACACCAACCTGCCAAAAACAACACTAAGACTTCCTCTTCCAATGCTAAACCTAAGAAGGAGAAGGTTAAGTGTGCCTATTGTAAAAAGATAGGGCATGATGAACACAAATGCATGAAGAAACAAATAGATCACCTAACTCATCTTCTAGAAAAGAACAACAGAGGTGTTCCTGAGTCCATCAAGCAGAATTCATCTACCCAAGATTCTACCAAGGCAAAAGGCAAGGGTAAGGATAAAGAAAAGGGCAAGGCCCTTATAGCTACAATAGCTTATACATCTTCATCGGTCATCAACTCGGGTGCTTCTCACCACATGGGCTCTTCACTAGTTGAGTTTTCATCTTTAGAGCCTTGTAGCATGACTTCAATTAGTTTGGGTGATGACACATCAGTTTCCGTTGCAGGGAGAGGGTTAGTTGAAATGGAAGGAGGAACATTCAACAATGTTCTAAGTGTTCCTTCTCTTTCAACCAATCTTCTATTAGTGTACCAAATCACTCACATTGGTCAGGGTATGAGAGTTGAGTTTTCACCAGATTCAGTGGCTATCAGGGAGTTGCATAGTGATACTATAGTGGCAATGGGTAGGATAGATCACCAAGCCAGGTTATACACCACACATTTTGCATCAGATTTTTCTCCAAAAGCATTGCTGACTCATTCAGATGGAGTTAGCAAATTGTGGCATGAGTAGTTTGGCCACCTTAACTACCGCTATATTGAGAAACTTTTCAAAAATGACATGGTCATTGGCTTGCCTCGTGTCCAATTCTCAAAAGGACTTTGCGAGGGGTGATCCCTTGGGAAGCATCCTGAAGCAAAATTTGACAAAGGCAAAGCTTGGAGGGCTTCAAAACCTTTGGAGTTAGTCCACAGTGATGTATCAGGACCCTTTCCCAAACCATCTTTCACAAGGGCAAAGTACATGCTCACTTTCATTGATGATTTCTCTAGGTACACTTGGATATATTTTCTCAAACAAAAGTCTGAAGTGTTCGAAAATTTTCTAGACTTCAAGGCTCTTGTTGAGAAACAAAGTGAGAAATCCATCAAGGTTCTTCAAACTGATAATGGAGGGGAGTATGTCAGCATCAGGTTTGAGCAGTCTTGCACCATAGAGGGGGTTGATTTATAGTGCACAGTCACTTACAGTCCTTCGAGGAATGGGGTTGTAGAACGCAAGAATAGGTTCTTGAAAGAGATGGGTAGCTATATGATTCACTCTAAATCCTTAGCACCATAGTACTAGGCCAAAGCCATCAATTGTGCTTGATACATTCAAAATAGGGTTCCTCACAAATATTTGAAAGGGATAACACCCTTTGAAGCTTGGCATAAAAGGAAACCTGATGTTGAGCACCTTGGAGTTTTTTGATCCCTAGCCATGGCCTACATTTTGAAGAAGAAATGCAAAGCTATGGAATGCCAGTCCAAGCCTTGCATCTTTGTAGGATATCTAGATGGTATTAAGGGATATCGCCTTTTAGATCTAGTCACTCATGAGTTGTTCATCAAGAGAAGTGTCCATTTTTAGGAGAGTCCTAGAGACTCAAAAATTGACACTTCTTCTCCCTCATTAGATCTACTTCTTCATGATGATTCCTCGTTAGATTCAAATTAGCCACAGTAGGTTCTTGAGCTAGAGACATCTTCTTCTTCTTCAAGTTCAGACAGTGATACAGAGTCATCCACCTTTAGTCAGTTAGAGGATGAGGAGTTAGCACCTGACTCACCCACTTCTGGGCCACTTTGGGCTAAACATACACTTAAGAGTGCTAGTACTTGGGTAGGAGATCCCGTAGATGATAGACGTACTAGGGGGGATTTTCAGAGAGATCCACATGCCTTCTTTGCTATAGTTTTAGATCCACAGACTTTTTGAGAGGCATCGGGGGTACCTGAGTGGGATAGTGCTATGAAGGAAGAATATTCTTCCTTAATCAAAAATCACACTTGGGATTTGACTTCACTTCCTAAGGGAAGAAAGATGGTTCGATGTAGGTGGATATATCAGACCAAGTTTTTAGCAGATGGGTCGACTGATAAGTACAAGGCGTGATTGGTCGCTAAGGGTTTCTCACAGGTGGTAGGCATTGACTACTCAGAGACCTTTGCACCCATTGCAAAGATGACTTCTATTTGACTCACCTTGGCTATTGCCATAACACATGGCTGGGATGTGCATTAGATGGATGTGAAGAGTGCCTTTCTTCATGGAGACCTAGAGGAGGAGATCTACATGGAGTAGCCACCAAGATTTATTCAGGATTATTCCTTAGTATGCAGACTTAAGAAATATATCTATGGCCTCAAACAGGCCCCTCGAGCTTGGTATGCCAAGATGGATTCCTTCCTTCTCACATCGGGTTTCACTAGGTGCCATTCTGATCCCAATGTCTACTTCTTGCGGTAGGGTGATTTGCTATTGATTTTGGTTCTATATGTTAATGACCTTTTGATCATCAGGAGTTCTTCATCAGCTATTGTAGTAGTGAAGGCATCTCTTTAGGATAGATTTGACATGACAGACTTGGGTTTGTTGCACTACTTCTTTGGCATCGAGATCTCATAGTCAGATTCAGGGATTTCACTTGCATAGCCTAAGTATGCTCTTGACTTATTAGCTTGATTTCACATGGCTGATTGTAAGCCATCTCCAACTCCCTTTCTATCAGGAGTCAAGCTTGAGGCTGATTGTTCTTCACCATTAGTTGATGCCACTCGATATCTACAACTTGTTGGTAGTCTCATCTACTTGACTCACACTAGGCCTGACATATCATATACAATGGGACTTGTCTCCAGATTCATGCAAGAACCTCATGAGCGACATTGGAAAGCAGCTAAGAGGATCTTGCATTACATACAGGGTTCACATAGATATGGGATTCATTACAGATTTGGCATAGAGGTTGACTTGGTTGGATATATAGATTTAGACTGGGCTGGTGATTCACAGACTTGCAAGTCCACTTCTGGTTATAGTTTCTCTCTAGGTTCTGGTCTTATCAATTGGTCTAGCAAGAAGCAGAATGCTATTGATATATCATCCATAGAGGCAGAGTATAGGGGAGCTTTTAATTCAGCCACTGAGGCTATTTGGCTTCAGGAGATTCTTTTTGAGTTTGGCATTCCTATCAGGTAGCCCACCATCATTTATTATGACAACCAGAGTACCATTCAGATCTACAAGAATCTAGTTCAGCACCAGTGGACCAAGCACATAGAGATTCACATGCATTTCATTTGGGAGCTCATTCATAGTTAGGTCATTGACTTGATATTTTGCCAGTCTTTAGAGCAGGTTACAGACATCTTCACCAAACCTTTCACCAAGAGCAAGTTCATTCATCTATGAGCTCTTCTTGGGGTGCGGTCTACATCTGTAACAACATCATCTTCAGGGGGACCCACTAGCCTCTTATTTATTTTATGTCTCTCTTTTGGGGGGGAGTTTTTTCCTACGGGTTTTCTCCTTTTCTATATCTTATGGTAGATTGCATTTTTACATGGGTACCTCATCAGGCCTAGTTTCTAGGACCCATTTTATATTTCCACACTGCCCACCTATGCTACGATTATGGGGGGGTATTAGTGTAGGTTTTTATTTTTCCCTATTTATTAATTAGGGAAATTGTATTTCTTGTGCATACGTGGAGTTTTCATACATTTGTGGGATAGGCTAGCTTATGTGGAGGTGTGTGTCATAGATATGTCATACGTGTCATAAGTAACTCTCTTGATGGGAGTTACTTCTCTATTCTTAGCACCTTGGCACCACCTTTCATGGAGGAGTTATTGACTATTCTTGGTGTGCCTTGTCCACCTTTTGTGGAGGAGTTACTTACGTACTCTCCTATTTGTAGTCCTCACTTTGGCCATCTCATGTTAATCAGATTTTGGTTTTCTCCATTTTGTCTTGTGCAAGTTATCTTATTGTGTTAATTTCAAATTGCTTTAGCATCTATGTGGTGTGCACTTGTTTTATCTTGTTTGATCACATCTCTATTGCAATCACATTATTCGAATTTTAGCAAAAAATCTGATACATATTTGTTAGTAATTAGAAGTATTATATACACCACTACCTCTAGACCTAAAATCATGTAAGCAGTAGGCCTTATGGGAAGATTTCAAGTAGATCCAAAGGAAAACCATTTACAAGTAGTCAAAAGGATACTTAGGTATCTCAAGGGAGCCATTGTGTTTAGATTGTGGTATCCAAGGATCAAGGAGTTTGACTTAACAACCTATACAAATGTAGACTAGGTAGGGAGTCTAAATGATAAGAAGAGTATTAGTGGAGGAGCTTTCTTCTTAGGTGAGTGACTAGTTTCATGGATAAGTAAGAAGTAACCATTAGTGGCATTATCCACATGTGAGGTTGAGTCCATTGCAACAAATTCATGTTGCATTCAGGTTCTATGGATGAGATATACCTTAAAATAATACAAGGTGGAGTATGATAGTCCAAGCCCTATCTATTGTGACAATATAAGTTCTATAAACATCTCAAAGAACTCTATCATGCACTCAAGGACTAAATAGAATCCCATTAGGTATCATTTCCTAAGAGATCAGGGAAGTAAACAAAGTGTTAAACTTGAATATGTTTTTACAAAGGATCATATTGTAGACATTTTGACCAAGCCACTTCCAAAGGCAACATTTGAACATATAAGATAGGAATTGGGTGTAGTTCTTGCTTCTAGCAGTCATTAAGGAAGTGAAGTGCTTAGGGGGATCTAATCAGGTGGTTCATTATCTCAAAGATAAGGTGAGTAGTGATGAGAATGTATGCATGGAGATATAGGGATCATGTTTGAATAGTGCCTCATAAACTCATAATAATTTATGTTCAATGTTTTGGTTGTAAGAGGTTTGATCCAAGAAGTTGCAAACATCACTTTGTCATTTATGTTAAAGGGTGAGAAAGTTCAGAATGATAGATAAGTTGCTTGTTGAGAGAATTTTCTAAGAGTATTTTCCATCAATGACAAATGGGGATATTTTTGATTATTGTCATTTTTTTCAAAGGTGCATCTTACATGAGGTTGATATCAAAGGTGACTAAGCTTGTCTGACAGTGTGTCATGTGACAAGGTGCATTAATAGAGTGTTGTCATTGAAGGATATTTTCATGAAAGAGAATTTGAAGGAAAGAAATAATTTGAATTAAATAGATAATTTGAATTCAAGATAGAGAATTTTAAGGCAACTAATGTGTTATGGTTTCATGAATGTACATGTCATTGATGACAAAATGTATAAGAAGCCTAGTCATGACATGCAGAAGTATGTGCATGAAAATGGATGAACATAGACATATGAAGGCTGTATGGAACTATTTGAGTATGTATGAAAGGCATTGAAGAATTCATGAGAGTTTTAGGGTGAGCCTACAGGAGTAGGACCTTCAGTCTAGGTCTATATCTAGACCTCTCTTAGACCCTGCCTAGCCTAATGAGGCATTAAGATCATATTTCAAGGTAAGTATGCATATGTGAGCATGGACACAGGTAAGATAATTTATTTTAGGAATGTCCACAAATTTTGAGGTCATGGTTTGAATAAATTGCATAAAACACTATTTTAGGCCTTTTTAAGTTTACATAATGAAGTCTCAAGAATCAAGAAGCACTTTTAGATGTTCATTGGTACATGTAACCTCTACATGGGAACCTAAGATATTAAAGAAAGATGGGGAAAGATCATAGATAAGATCTCCAGGCATTGGTTTTGGATTTAAGGGGTAGTCCTTTATGAACAATCATTAACACAGACATGTGTCAAACCTCCCTAAAACCCTATTAAGGACCCGATGTGAAAGATCTTGCTCAGATAAACTCAGAATGGATTAGAATTCAAAGACAAGATATTGGAGCATGTATTCAACTCTCCCAAGTACCTCTAGGTGGTGGTGAATAGTTATATGAGAGAGAAAATGCACATATATAGGATTATTTGTTAAGAATTTGTTGTAGCTCTCAAAAGTTGTATTGGTTAAGGAAACCAAATGGATGGTGTATACACATAATATTTTTAAAATTTTATCAATTAATGACACTTTGTATCTTGAAAGAAGCCATTGAGTCTCAATCTCTTTGAGTGCATACCTTAAGGGGTGCACTGGGAAAGGGGTGGGAAGACCGTTGGTGCTTTGCATGATTGTTGTCCTTTTTTCCACTTGTTATCTACACACTTATCTCTTGAAACCATTATACCTAAGATTTTTATTCTCTATTTTACCTCCTCCAATATTTTGATACATTTTATTCTCTTTTTCCTCACTTTAATCCTTTTTTGTCAGTCAGTTGTGCTAGCTCAATTAGGTTGACCTTGTACAGTTTCAGGTTATTTTTACTTAGGAACTAGTTTGACCTTTGGCCAACCTAGCTCATGACCTAGTGAATTATCATCTAAAATTATTCCAGGTCGACTAGATTGACGTTGTTAGCTGGTATTTTGGGAATAATTTAGGGTAAAATCTACCTATATATATAAGTTCATTTCCATCATTTATTATGAGAAGAAGAAGTAAGAGAAAATGAACATCTGCTTATTGACCATTCTATTTGAGAAGTAAAACTTAGGGTTCCATAATTTCTTTAAGAATATAGATCTTATCTTGTGACAAGTATTTTGGATAAAATGATAGGTTGTGTAGCCTAGAGCTAATTTGTCTTTGTCATCCTTACATATCATAACAACCTCTTCACCTTGGCCAAGAGAGATATTGAGGCTTAGTGGGTTCATCTTCAAAGGTAAGTATTAATTTGTTTCTCCTTTATAAGAGTAAATAGATATGCATTTGTTCTTCTCTTCCATGAATTATGATTATATATACATTGATGTGAGTACATGTTTTCTATGCATGTTTAGTTTTATTATTTCTAACCCCTACTTTGTGCCACAATCTTTGGTGAACACTAGGTTAGATTTACTTTACTTGTTATTATTTTAGGTGAAATAAATCATGACCTCCTTAGGGTTATTAAATGATTATGTTAGACTGAAGGCTTTGTAACCCTTTTTAACAGGTGTATTTTGGTAAGATATCACCTAATCGAGTCTAGCAGATCCCCATATTGGTCATGTTCTCGCTTAACAAATGTGTCCCCAATTGAAAGTGTATGGTATGACTTATCTTCTCTGAGTTAGGATTGATTTACAGACATGATGTATTTTTTATTTCATACATTCAGGTGAACCCAATGTGAATATAACCCTTATAGGTTTTATTTCATATTTTTCATTATTTTATCATTTTATTTTTATATATTTACGATATTGGGTTGAAAGTGTCAATATAGTTATAAATTTTGTGCATAGGTTTAATAACATAGTCACATCAATATGACTATGGTTTGTTTGTGTATAATTTTTATCAGGTATAGGCTACTAGGTCAACTCTATCGACATAGTACATTTTTAGACTTCCAACTTAGGATACTAGTTTAACTCTATCAACAAAGTATATTTTCAAACATATAATTTAGCCTACTATATCAAACCAGTCAACCCTACACACTTTCAGGCATCTAGTTCAGTATACTAGGTCAACCCTATTGATGTAGTACATTTTTAATGTTTTCAATAAATAATATTTGTAAAGCTAGGTCGACTCAGTCAACACTGTTAGTCAAACTGGCAATTACAAATTAGGGTACTTTAAAAGAAATCTTATTTTCCTCTACATCCTCCAACCCACCAAGGTTCCTTTCTATCCTTCTCTATCATTTATAACATTTATTATAGTTTTATTTTTCATAAATTATAGTCTTTAAAATTGCCCTTGTATAGTCAACTAAGTTGACCCTATCGATGTAATTTTGTATTCTTTATTTTGTCTAGAAAACTAGGTCGACACTATCGACATTTTTTTTTAGATCGTTGCTTCCATAGTAAATTTTTTTTTATCGAATATATTCTATATTATCTATGTACACTATCATCAGAATTGATACTATATTATGTTTCAAAGTTAGAATTAACAATTATATGCTAGTAATTAGTTCACACTTTCATTTTTTATTGCTTACATGCTTAGAATAAGTCACATAGTATAATTATGTGGGTTTTCAATATACCATTTAGTTGAATTATTTTCTATTTTATGCACACACTAATAAATCACAAAATCTTAAAACACATTTTAACAATTGTCTACCCAAGGGCCACCTATTTGGATTTCATCACCAAGGGGGAAGTCGACTTAGTTTTTTGGGCAAGTATAAACACATTATTGATGGAATATATTGGCTAAGTAATTGACACCCTTATCACTATTGTGTGTGAAGTGAGGGGGTAGGCCCCAATACTAAGCCAATACCATTACCAATACAGACCCCTTTCAGCCCAAACATCCTGAAACCATCCTTAAATTACTTTTTAGTTCTTTATTTACAATGAACTTCCTATCACATATAAAACTATATTATAATAATCTAACAACATTTAGGATGACGACTTAGCTTTTATTTTTTAAATTAATTTCTTACTCTTTGCTCAATTGTATGTTTTATTTCAAAAACTTGCATTAGCCATCTTGGTACAAGGTTTTGTGTTGTGTGTCTCAATTGGATCAACCTCATTGATCGAATTGAATGTGTGTTTCCTTTCATTTATTACTTTCTTAAGTCCTTGTAAAATTTTTATTGTCTCAGTATACAATCATTTTTGTTGACATAGTCTCTTACAGACTATTAGTTTTTCCCTATCTATTGTGCTAGGTTGACCCAGTTGACCTTGTGCACTTTTTAAGCCTCTATCTTTTGTGCTAGGTTGACCCAATCAACTATATACAATTTTTAGGCCCTATTTTATATGCTAGGTTGACCTATTTACTCTATATAGTTTGCTATCACTTCTTATTTTCCTTTTTTTTGCATCCCTCTTACCTTTTTTAGTCATTCTCCTTCATCATGAACGTTCTATTTGAAGACAATACTAAGTTGAATTCAATAGACATGATGAGTTTTACCAACCCTCATAGGGTCTCCCATAAGTAGAGTGGGGCTCCTCTCTTAGATGAGAGTAATGTTCATATAGCCACTGTCATAATTAACTATGGGATCCTTCCTCATTCCTCTTCACAACATAATCCTCTCTTCTCACTAGAAGATCAACCCAATTTAGAGTATACGATTGAAATGTTCTTCTTTATCTTTGAATTTCCTCAGCATCAAGGAAATGATCTTTCTACCATCTACCATCTCATGATTATTGTTCAAGTTAAATATCCCCATTCACCTTCTCCCACATTCTCACATGGATTTGGAAGTACTACCTTCTTTGAGTCTCAACCTCTTCCCTCTATTATGACCCCTTCTCATAATATGACCTATTCTTCTTTAATGTCTTCTACCTCTATGCGTAATATATCCACTAACATGATAGGTTATACATCAAGTGGACTTCTCCTAAGATCTACTCTCCTTAATCCTTCCACTAGTGATCATTTTCTACCCAAGATAATCATGCTTCTAGTGCTTCCTCTTCTCATCCCTTCACTACTCCATCTTTTTCCACAAAAGCAAAATTTACCACTAGTGCCTCACATTCTAATAATTCCTCTCAAACTCTTATCAACACTAATAGCTGTAATCAAGCCACTCATTCTAAATCTAATACTTCAAATTATGCTAATAATGCCAATAAAACCCATCAACTCTTATTAAAATAACTTAATCAAATGAATACCTTTCAATCTCATAATACAAATCAAATGATGATAATGCAAAATCATCTTCTCCATCTTCAAACTCATCCTCAACCAACATATTGGGCATGTATAATCAAAATGTTCCCCCACATCCTCTTTGATATTCCCAAGGCAATCTCATCCCTCAACCACTTCTTGTCAATAAAACCATTAAGCATCTTCAAAATGAGCCTCTTACCACTCAAGTTGATAATATTGATATAGAAGGTATCACCCCTACCATTTATTACAATGGATCAACTGATCTTACTCTTCATCTAAAAACATTGGGAAATCTCTATAAAGATTGGGTCAAATTAAATACCTTTACTATTACCAAGCTCTTAGCCAAAAATATCATGGGTCACGCCTTATATTGGTATGACCAAATTTAAAACTCATTCTATTACTAGTTTAGAAGATTTAGTAAATGCTTTAGTCCAAGAGTTACAAACTATTGATCTTCCTAAAAACACTCTGGCCCTCTTTATAAATTATAAACAACTTGAAAATGAAACTGCCCAAGCTTTTTTTAAAAGGTGGAAAACATTATCCCACAAATGTGAACATAACATGGTCGATGATAACCTTTTCCATCTCTTTACCAATGTTATTTTTCCAAAATTGTAATATCAAGTCCACACTCTCTCTCCATGTAATTTAGAGGAGGCCATTGACCAAGATAAACATCAAGATTTCCTTATGTGTCAATTCAATCCACCCCAACCTTATGTGGGTCCTCACATATTAATCAAGAACAAAAATCATATTGTTACCAATGATGGTGTCACAGACTCTTATGACACCATTCACACTATTCAAGCTATTGTTCCTTATCAATCCATGGAACCAACTCCCCCTTCTCAATAATACACCAATCCTCATTTATCTTCACCTAATAACATCGATGTTCATAAACCTTTATCCTCAAATAAATTATTTAAGCATCTACCTAGGCCTCTTCCATGAGAACTTGATCCCACTCATCCTATGAAATCTTGGTATGATCCAAACAAGTTTTGTTGGCTTCATGCTAGTTGGGGTCAATCTCATGAGACATGTAGGTATCTTCATAATTTAGCTTTGGATTTTATTCTTGGTCCTAATTTTGACCATGATTCTATCATTCAAAAATGTCAACAAGACTATGAAATTGTTTTTAAGGCTCTGAAACACATACTAAATCTCAAGCCTTAAATTAAGCTAATTCTTATTTGGCTATCTATAAAGACCCTCTTCCTAATCATCAACTTAATCAAGATACCCAAAACAATCCCACCTATTCTACCAATAATATTTAAAGTCTTGTTAACCCCACTTCTAAAGAAAATGTGGTTAATATGACTAATATGTGAAGGGTGGTTACTTTTATTGATCCTTAACCTATCTATACCCTCCATTATCTCACACATTTTGTGTTATCTAGGATTTCTGTCCAAATAATTTCAATGAGTTGGGGAAAGATCACCTTATAATCTTTGATGAACCAATTCCAACTCTTTTTTTGGATAACACTTCATTCTATTTATACTCTCCCTTCATCTTCTTTACCTAACACTCATGATAATCAAGCTTATATTAACACTTCTTCTACCAATTCTCAACACCAAACTGAACCAACTACTTCATCTTCATAACATAATTTACAACCTTGTTATAAACCTTCTCCTTCTTATCAACATAAATTCCAATGCACTTTAACTCCTCCTTTTGAGGACCTCCTTCAATATTATGCACTTATTTATAACAAAATTATTATGGGTTATGATGACTGGGATACCATCATGGAACTCACTAATATCCCATCTCAAATTGAATTCCTTGAGCTTATGAGGACCTCTCCACATCATCAAAACCATCTTATGAA
This sequence comes from Torreya grandis, assembly GCA_037957365.1. Classification (NCBI taxonomy): domain Eukaryota; kingdom Viridiplantae; phylum Streptophyta; class Pinopsida; order Cupressales; family Taxaceae; genus Torreya; species Torreya grandis. Next base: position 4,123,280 of record JARHVA010000731.1, on the reverse strand, counting down.
TCTCTTATTTGAAATGAACATCCCTCATCCTCCCCTAATAGGATGTAATGTAACATTATCTAGATTTGAAGATATCATATTACAAAAATGTGAAGAGATGTCTATCCATGTTAACAAAATAATGGAAACTTCTCTTTATTTAAAATTTCCCATCACTTCCATGATTCCTAATGAGATTTTGATTTGTGCAGATGATCCTCCTCTACTCATTATTGTCCAAATTGGTGATATCCAAGTCAAGAATGTATTGATTAATGAGGGTTTTGGCACTTGTGTTACCTCTCTTGATTTTATCAAAACCTTTGGATATTATGAATGCAATCTAAAATCCACACACAACATATGCCAAGGATATGTTTGAAGGCAAATGCCTCTTTTAGGTTGTGTGTGGCTTCCCATTACTATCTCACTTTTCACCATTTGTGTGAAGGTGATGATATTTAACTTTCCTCTCTCTTACAACATTTTGTTTGGTAGGCCATGGATTCACCATATGAGAGTAATTACTTCCTTCACCTACCAATACATTAAATTCACTCATAATGGAGCCATTTATAGGATTTAGGGTGACACTAACCCTTAGAATTTTGAATAATTCCAAGACCTAGGTGTTTTCAAAATTCCTACTCTTAAACCATTACCAAGTGTTCCATTATGTGAGTCTTAGTGATTTAACTTTCTCATCAATTCAACTCAAGGTTACAACAGGCATCTGAGCTCATTGAGAATATTCCCCCTAATCTCTTATATTTTTATGATGATGAGCCTAATGAGATCAACCTAAAGATTAAAATTTATGATCTCTCACCTCATCTCATCTTTTATCTTCCTACTTCTTAAACCATTACCAAGTGTTCCATTCTATGAGTCTCAATGATTTAACTTTCCTATCCATTCAACTTGAAGTTACAACAGACATCTAAACTCAATGATAATATTCCCCATAATATCTTAGATTCTAATGATGATGAGCCTAATGATATTAACCTAAAGATTAAAACTTATGATCTCTCACCTCATCTCATCTCTCAACTTCCTGCTTCTTTATAACCTCATTCTCACAAATATCCATGTGATGATATTCTCATTGTCTTGACTAAGACTCAACATTCTATTAATCACACTTCATCGGATGACAAATTCATCCTACGTGTGTCATTTATCTTCACATACCTGACTATGATGATGGTTATTCCTTAGATGATCCATTCTTAGGTGGTCTTGGTCTGGCTCGTGATGCTGAGATTATCCATTATAATTTTTCTTTACTTTAATATTTTCATGTATCTTCCTATATTCCATTGTTTATATTTCCTAATTTTAGCATTTTTCCTTTTTATCATAAGGTAGAGATGGTGCCAACACCTCAAGTTTTTGAGTAATCTCATATGAGTATACTCATGGATCGTGTTATGACTGAGCCTTACCGATTTTATAAGTATCTTGATCCCTATAGCTTGCTTATCCCTAAGATGTGTTCAACCCTTAATTGGACTTATATAGACCCTACCCTTCCCTTAGTAGAGCTCGCATCAGAGCCCATTCCTTCTCCTACTATAGTTGATCCCATTCTTACTCCTACTATAGTTGAGTCCATTTCTACTCCTGTTATCGTTGAGTTTATCCTTGCTTCTGATCATATTGCTCCTTTTTTTGAGCCTAGTTATATTCTATTGATGCTTCTAAATGTACCATAAGTGTTCTTAGTGTTCAAAGAACACTTCTCATTTTAGAATTCTAGGAATTTAGAGCATGAGTAGTAGGTTGTGGCAACTTGATGTCACCTATGGTGAAATATCGGTAGAATAATGTATTGGTGTTCCACAAATTTTATAATGAGTGATAGTTAGGAGCCATCATGATGTGTTATTTGTGAATTGTGAAAGATATATGTTAATACTTAATGAAGTATGGTCTAAATTAAGTTACAATCTAATCTAAATGGATATTTATAATGAAATCTAAGCTACAATGATTTGGTATAAAAGGGGAGCAAAGATAAGGGTCGGGAAAAAAAGAAACAAGTGATTTATAATTTTGGACTTAAATATCATGACAAAGTTTAAATTACAAATGAACCTACATTTAACTACTATATGGTGCAAAATAACATTAACTCAAATTTCACTATAGACTAGGCACATTTCTAAGGATGTTATGAAATTATACAAGTAAGAACTAGATTTCACTTTAAAGATTTGTTTAAAGACCAAATAACATGAACACATCTGAATATAGAACAAATAAAATGAAGCAAATCTTAAGATAATTCAACTAATTTATCACAAGCATAAATTAGAAACCCTGTATCATAGATGTAAATTTAGAATTCAAAGAAATTATTCAAACTTAAGCCTTAGAATCAACAATTGAGAGAAGAATCTATGTTAACAATTGACACATTCAATCTAGACAATCTTTACAAAATTCCTTGATTGCATTAATTTCTCAAAGTATACAAAATTTCTCAAAATTTCTCCCCCTTAGGAACATGGTAGTACTACCTTTTATAGAAAGATAAGGCAATACACCGGTTAGTTACAAGATACAAATGTATAAAAGATGAGGACATCTATCCTTCCTCAAAAAGTTCTAGAATACACTTATATTCTATAATTAGACTAACCTAGAGGCAATATGCTAACAGACTAGCATATGCTTTACAAAAGAATATTCCCTATTTTAAATATTACAATGTTTTACAAAATGAATATTAACTAGCGGGTGGGCCCATTACTTTGGGACTCCCTTGTTGATCCTACAAAAGTTCCATAGCCTTTTGGTGCTGTTCCTTAATCAGTTCTAAATCTACAACAAGATTTAGGAAGAAGACATCTTCATGATCATCTAAGTCATCAAAGTCCCTGTCATTATTGGCCATAACTTCTTTGATGCTCCTGGCCTCTGCTATCTTTTCCTCAGCTATGAAGATCATGCCTAAGATTTTGCTATTGTCTCTACCAGACTGACCCTAGCTCTTGATTTTGATTTAATGCATCACTAAAATGACCCTATGTTTATACTCTACATCATCAATAATTCCCAAGATAGTGGTCATGGTAGGGTTATCCAACATGGTGCCAAGTAGTTGCTTGATCCAAGTAATCAGCTTTTCATCATCCCTAAGGAGTCTATCCAACCCTGCTAACCAATCACTTAGACTTTTTATTTTGTCCACCACTATCCACAAAGCAACATTTAGGTGGGATAGGCTAGCAATTTTGAATTTAGGAATTTTGTTCCTAATCAATATATTGATGAGATACCTTAACTTGGTCTCTACATCATTCCATTCTGATATCATTCCTTTGGTTACTTCACTTTGTTGGCTCAATGCATCTTGCTCTAGCTTCATTTTCTATAAAGAATTAAACATATCAAAAAAGGAGGATTTAAACATATCAATTATGGCATTAGGCACTGACAAGATGGCCTATGTCTCCAAGTTTTCCTTTTCCTTTTCCAAATTGTGAATCCTCTGTTTCATTCCCCTAATCCCAGCCTTGGCTTGAGCTAACTAGCCTCAATTAAGATCTCAACATCCTCTTCATGAATGGGATGTTCACCTAGTTGTTTTCCTTCAACCAAATTTAGACTTAAAAAAGGTTAAACCTTCTAGAAGGTGAACTCCTCTGCTCCCACCATGGATTTCCTTGTAGTGACCCTTTTTAATCCAACTATCTCTAGATTTAATTATATTGTTGTAACTAGCTCTATGAATTTTAAAAGTTCTGTGACCTTAATTCCTATGTTGCTTGATGCTCCAAGAGCATCAATTTTATTATTTTATATCCCTATAGTGGACACTATCTTTATTTCTTCTTCTTCATTCATTATGGCCCTGATCCATGGCTTGATGTCATTATGCACCTCTATGTTGACAACTTTTGTTAATGCCTAAGAGTGGGATAGAGGGGATCTTCTACAACTTCCCATAGATAAAACAATCAGGGGTGATTGGTCTATGAATGAGGAATTAATAACTGAACATATTTATCTCATTGGTGAGATGAGTGCGAGTTAATCTTGGCTTCTTTGATCCAATAAGGACCATAGCCAACTCTGCTTTTCTCTTTTCCTTGGGAGCCACTGGGACTATATCAAGAGCAACCTCTTTTCCTTTCTCCTCTACAGATTCCCTTGCTTGGGATGGCTCCTTTTCAATCTGATCCTTTTTCTCATCAATGTCATATGCTTTAGCAAGATCTCTGAGGGAACCTTTAACTATTTCATTTGGCTCTAGGGCAATCATGTCTAAATGCTCTACTAGAGATGGTTGCCTTTGGGGCAAGGCTAAGGATGAGGACCCCTCCTCAGGTCTCTCTTCCAACTTTTACTTACCATGTCCTTATTCAATTTTATTTTGGGGTTATGGATATCCCAATTGAGGTTATTCTTGAGGTGGCCTGGAAGGTCTAAGTGGCAAATGATATTGGAGAGGATGCATTTGCCACACTTCCCTTGCTAGTTTTTCATTACTTTTTAATCTATGCTCACGTTTAATATTATACCCCTTGAGCCTAGTTAACACTTTTTCAAAGCTTCTTGCCTTGATATAAATGGTTTCATGGACACCAAGTTGATGTACATACACTGGCTTAGGTAATTATTTCATATTCAAATGGTTTCCCACTACATTATTGGGATCCCACATCTTCAGCTCATCAAATTGGAACCCAAATTAATCCCTATGCTTGGACATGATCTCCACCTGATTCCAATCTTATAGCACGGTCCTTCTAATGATTCGAGGAAAGGGATAGAGAAGGCCCTTCCTCTTCTATTTACAAAATCCATCAACACCATTGATGAGTTGAGAGGCAATTTCTTGTTTTGATAACTTAATAGGTACATAAATAGGTAATATTTAAGGTGAGGATATGATCCCTTCAATTTGAATCACTATGCAATTTGGATAAAACTATATCTCCCGTCATCTCTACATAATTATTGATCAGTGGGTGAACCCTGGGTATCGAAAAACCTATGATGGCCTCCACTAAAGTAGGATAGACACAATCATGATGAATTGTATGTGGTATTGTATTTGAATATGTGAAATTTTTAATAGTGGTGGGAGATGGTGGTTCTACCTTTAGGAGACCAATTTTTGATGCCTAGGAAGTTGGTTGAAGCAATTAGGGCATTTAGCAAGTATGATATCATGAAGAACTGCTTGCTAGTATTTTTCTTGATGGTAGCAAATTAGTGTCCTTGGTAAATATTAATCAAGTCTCCAATAGGAGGGATGAACTTCTCTTCTACCATGAAATATACATAGGAGACCTAAGTCTTATTAACATAAGTAGTTAAGGGGGCCATAGATGCTATGCTTAGTAGGATCATGATTACCTTGATCCCTTACCTGAATTAGATAATTCAGATCCTTCCGTTAAATTCCTTGAATACATGGTTCCCTTGGGATAACCATGGTTTGAGGATGGTATCTAGGTCATGCTTGCTGGTCCATTCCTTGATTTTGGGTAGGTATACATGGGGATTTGGGAGCTTATAGTATCTCTCAAAGGCTAGAATGGAAATTTAGGCAACCTTCCTAGAAGTTATCTCATAGATTATCTAATCATTATTTATCCTATAGTCTGAAAAAATTGGATCAAGAACATCTATGCAGTGTAGTACCTCTAGTTTGATGGTAACATAATAAAAGCTAGCCATTTAAACTGCAACCAGGTCATAGTGCTTCCTACTAACTGTATTAATTCTCTACTCCTCCTTAGTGATGGGTTTTAGCTTCTCTATGGTGAAGAAGAGTTTAGAACAATTTTTGTTTCCATTATTGAGGGTTTCTACATCTAGTTCTATATCTTAGAAGAGTCTTCATTATTTATGGTCAAATAGAGTTCTATCTCCTCTTTCAATTACTTCCTATGAGATGCTATGGATTTTGATTGAAAATTGTTCACTAATGGATAGAAATTGATCTCTATGATAGCTATTTTATGATAAAAAAATTCAATTAAGCTTCTCTCGGATTAAATTGTAACCAAATAAATCTACTCAGGGTCTCTTTTATGTAGGGTTTAAGGCTTTAGAGCTTTAATGGTGAGGATGTATCTGGACTTTGGCTCATACATGATTTGGATTTGATTTGGACATTTTCCTTTATACTTTCATCTTTTCAAGAAACAAAGATATCTTATTTTGTCCTTTTTTTCTTATGTGGCATTGATGTGGCATTGATCTAGACCTTTCATGGCATTTTTCATAAATGCCCTTAAACACTAGTTGTTGGTATTTAAAATGCCCCCTTTTATTTCACACCATTGGATCAAGATCCTATGAATAACCAAAAATCATTGATCATGATTAGAGTCTTTGTTTATCATTGGTTCTTATGGTACCGAGCCTTATGGTTGTGCCACTTGGCATCTCTATGGTTCTTTTTGGTCTTTGTATCCTGCGTCAGTCATTTTTTGAATGAGCATTGGCCATGTGGTAAACTTGTAGGCTTTTAAAAATTCATTGACATCCTCACATCATTGGATCATCCTTTTGTGCTAAAATGTAGGCATTAGATGTAATTTAGCCTCATACTATTTGATCATCCTTTCACGATGAAGTCCAGACCATCAAATCCTTTAATATATGTGAGGGTTAATTAGTGCTTAACCATACCACAAACTTAGGATAATAGAAAGAAACTAAGTTTATTCATATTAATAAACATGAAAAAATTAGGTTAAATCCCTTTTTAAGCCAAGTTTATTATCAAAGTGACCCTTCGAAAGACATGATTAAATGCATTATTTGCCTAAGAAAAAGTTAGATGAGCTTGAATTTGACAACCTCATCGATGTCAATGATAGCCTCCCAGACATCAAATGATGTTTGTGATAATGTCAAATTTAAGCTCATGAAGTACCTATGTTCTAATGGGAGAATTCCATGTGGTGGTTTCGTGGCTTTCCCTTTATCTCTAGAATCAACTCGCTTTATTCGACCAAGATCCACGATGAAGCAAGAGCTGTCTAATCATAATCCAAGTATCTATATGCTATTGGATCAATTTAATGTGTGGGATCCCTTTAATTTTAATATTTTAATGTTAGAGTGATGCATGTCAATTTTGTGGGCCATTCATGATATTTTGACCTTTCAACTATGTTTCAATCTATCTGATCAAAGATCGTGATGAAGTAAGAACTATTGGATGTGGGCTAAGGGCTTAGCTTTGTCAGGGCCTTCACATCATTGGATCATCCTTTTTTGATGAAGCATGGATAATTAGATCCTACGAGATACATGATTTTTAAGTTGAATCTTGGGTCCTCTTTGCTTTGTTATATCAAGCTCTATGATGAAGCGAGGGCTGTTAGATCTATAGAAAGCAATAAAATTAAGTTAGAACCCATGGTGACATAAAATACTTAAGCTAAGTTGTTAAGGATAAGGTATCATTTTTATTAATAAATACAAAGAGTCTTTAGGATTAAAACTTTAGGCTAAGTTATGAATCAAAGGGACCAAGTTAGGAAATAGTAAAAGGGGCCTTGCAAAACTGACATTCGACCTAGTTTAGAAATATAAATAACTTAAAAGGGGGAAATAATAAAGGGGACCAATCATTTTTAGGCTAAGTTTAAGTCATGTTAAAAAACACGACTAAGCTTTAAACATGAAATTTATGCTTAGGTTGAAAATGGATTTTAAAAGGTTCCCATCAATTTAGTTCCTACTAATATTCAAATTTGAACTGAGGGTTTATGCTAGGGTTTTGGAACATGAATTTCTCAAGAAGAACACCATGGAACCTACAACTAAAATACATGGAGACCATTTATTATTAATGTTAGAAGACTTAAAGTAAAACATGATTAATAAACTTGTCTTTAATAAAGTGGATGATCTTCAAATCTACCAATGATCTAAACATGTCATATTTTTAGATTAACCTTCAAGGATTCTCAAGGGTCCTCAATTTTCAAAAAATGGGGGTATGTTGGCCTCAAAATGTTCCTTCCTCACTATCACATTATTTTGGTGATGGTTTACTTCCTTTACCTCTGATGGCTCTGTTGCCCTTTAAATGGGAAGATGAGCCTTCCCAAGCTCCTTCTATTCTTGTTACACCTCCTCTTGTGAGTACTTCTACCAAGCCTAATCACAAGCAAAATTGTTACTTATATAACATAAATAACCATTCTTCCATGCATTATTGTAAGCTATGACAATATATTGATACTTTACATATTTCTTCCCCTCAGCCCTCAAACAAGGCCATACCTCCCTTGAAGGTGCTACTTGAGTATATTCCTAAGTATGGAGAGGTATATTATCTTTGGCACCAATTTGGCACCCATCACACCGACTGTTATCACATCCTTTAACAACATCTTAAATATCACCTTATAGCTATTCTTGACCCTTCTACCATTCCTCGTACATGTCATTCCCATAAGAATGTTCCATCTTCTTCTCCCATGGTTCCAACTCTAGTGGTTTCATCCCCTCCTATGGTCCCTTCATCACCCTTTATTTCTCCACCCATGAATCCTTTAGCTGTAGACCTTCCCTCACCTATGTATCTTTCTCCACCTATGAGTCCCTCACATGTGGATCCTTCCCCATTGGTAATTCTTGCATCTCCCATAGAGTCTACTCCCTTGCATCCTTATGAGCATCCCTTGCCTGATATCCCTCATCATCACGATCCATCAAGCATTCCTATCTTTTTTATTGAGGAGATTAGATGAGAAGTATTTTCCCAATTTTTGTTGAAGATAGACAAGATATTAGTATTATTTCATGTCTAGGTTCATAGAGACTTATTAGATGTTCTGGATAATGTGTGTGGATAAATATATCAATACTTATGAACACATGCATGGTGTTCTTACATTTTCATTTTGGATTGGGTGTGTGCTCCAAAATATTATTTATCTATTTTTTACATCATTTGGCATTGTGTCAAATTCTTATTTATTTTACATGGTGACTTTACTTTTGCACTCTATATTTCTTATACTATCATTTATGTTTCCTTATGGATGTCTTCTTTATCATTTATTTATTTTCCTTGATTTTTTTCTTCTAGATTCTCTTGTTTTCTTTTCATTATTGTTTTCTTTCTTATATCTATTTTTTCATGGATAATTATCATTGTGAATTGGTTATACAAATATAGTTACTTTTAGTTATTTCCTCTTTACCATGTGATCAGTTAGAAAAAAATTAATCTCATTTCACCGGTTCACTTTGGATCTCATTTATCCCATTTCTTCCCTTTTCATAAACTAAGCATATACATGGTTGAGATTTGAGATAAAATGCTAGTTCATTATCAAGCCTAAGTGTCCTAGTCAGTCTCATCTATGGTCACTTAATTTCCTTTAGCCTAATACTACATCTCATTCACATGTATCACTTTATCTCTCATGTTTGGTCATTTCAAGTCCATATTGAGGAGGAATATTAAAAATCCTTAAAAACATTCAAAACAAAAATCATTTCACAAAAGGCAATGATATAACAGGGAAAAACATTTCAAAATTATTAAAATTCAAATCACACTAAAAGACATGATTCAAAGCACATCTCCTTTTTCTAGTTGAATCTCAAAATCCATAATTGGCCTCACTGTAGATCCAAGGTACATTGGGGTGTGGTAGATGAGTAGATTAGAAAAGGAGTATATAAAAATCTTTTAGTGCTACCTACTTTCTCATGTAAGTACCCAATCTTCATAGTAGATTGATGGCTCTATAAGGGGTCCTAAAGAATAGGGAACACGTCATGAGAAGGTAGGTCCATTTTAATTTTATTTTACCAATATACCATCATGAGTTGATCTTATTAGTATGCTTATTTACCTAAAAATCTTTATGTCTATAGTGAATATGTTTCATTTATACATTGATGGTCACTAGTCATTTAGTGTCTTCTCATGTCCTTAGTATGCCTCTTATCTCCTAAGGTCTTCTGATAAGATGCCTTAGTTATGATTTTTACACTCCATACATTCCTCATATTTCCTCTTGATAAATATTATTTTGTTCACTAATCACTCCCCTTAGGATTCCATATGTGAGTTGTATTGTAAGACCATGGATAGGACTTGGTCTTCCTCACAAATTACCATAGTTTCACATTCCTATTACCAATATCCTTTGTTACCATATTTTCATATTTATTCTACCTCATTGGTGTTCCCTTTGTGATTTTTAGTGTAAGACTACAGATAGGACCTGACCTTCCTCATAAAATTTTCCAACAATCTAAGTCACAATCAAAATTACATGTCAAATATGAGATAAGATGTGATCGATTATGAAGTTACACATCATTAACTGCTTCTCAGCTTGATTTAGTATGTTTTATGCTTATTGAATTTCTCTTTTGCTTTTATTTTATTATTTTCTAATGGCATGTAAGAATCCAACCATTTCTTGAATTTTTCATACTTGCCAAATTGAATTAGTGTGATAAATTTAAGACCAATTTTTGCCAATTTTGTTTTTCTTTTATACTTCTCAACATAAATTAGTATGATTAAATGAATCAATTGATTTTATTTTTATACCATTTATGATTTTACAAATCTTCCATTTTATTAAATTATTTTCATACTTCCCAATGTGATTTAGTGTGATTTTACTTGTTTTAATTTGGTGTCAATCTTTCTCTTGGTTTAAAAACAAATTTTTTCTCTCTTGTTTACCACTATTTGGTTATTTATACTTAGTCATTTTTCTTGTTATTACACATTTACCAATATGAAATAGTGTGTAGTACATGTTTGATTGATTATATTTTACCAATTTTTTTTTAATGTTTCTTTTTAACCATGCATGTGTTCTACATAATGCTAAAAAGAAACCACAACTCATATATTTATTATAGCATAAACAACAATAACTAAATACATGTGTTAGAAACAAATATATCTAAGCATCAACAACCATAATCATAATGATAATATAAAAAATTAACATCCAAATACCAAACTAAAACATCTATATATATCATGAGTTTTAATACAAAAATACAACCATATACCATACTCCAAATCTATGGTTGGGCCCCATCCTGCTTATCTCATGGCCTAGCCATGCTTCCTGTAAATGCCTCAGTCTAACCCCTAAAAATAAAACATTGTAACTAAGATATTAGAAATATCATTCCTAATACTTTCCCTTGTAGATGAGCCACCTAAGCCTGCACTTGTGCCAACTAGGTTAGGGTTTATAGATGTGTCTCCCTCTCCTGCTCTTGTACCTATGCCATATGGGTCAGGGTCACTACATGTGTCACTCTCTCATAGGCTTATGCCTATCCCATATATGTCATGGATGCTAAATACATGACTCTCTCCTTATCTATGGCTTGCCATGCCCATGTCTATCCTATACTCACCTCTGTTGGTGGTTGCATCCCATCTTTGTGCACTCATAACTGCCTCATGACCTCTCCAACTAGTCTAAACCAACTCACTTGAGTTGGGGTAGATGGTACCCTTGGATCCTCTAGTGTATTAGGGTCATATGAAATCAAAGTCTCATATAGGATATCATGGAGTGCTCCCCTCACTAGGGACCCCCATCTAGTCTCATCATCCTCTACAACACCTACAAATATCAAACCAGATAGATATTAGATCATTGATATATCTCAAAATCTATAGTTTTATACTCTATCTCAAATAAACTATGATGTAGATATCTCTCCATTTTTTTAACCATAAAATATTTTGGAATTTTGATGATGTAGAGAATATTTTCCACTACTGTATGCCTATCTTCCAATTTTTTTATTTTTTGGCTATTTTTTGCATTAATCTCTATAGCTTTGCCAAATGTTCTTCACATTTGACGACTTCGCCTCTCTTGTAGTCTCCTTTTTTATCTACAACACTAAGGTAAGTAAATTTATGTGTATTTTAATTTTGTCATTTCACTTATATTATTTGTTTCTCACTAAATTTTACTTAGCATCAACTTTATGTATTATTATGTTCTATTCCCAAAGCACCATGCTGTGTTGCACTCATGTGACACGTGATGAGCTTCAAGTGGGGCATATGTATACATATAATATTTTAAAATTTTTATCGATTATTGATACATTGTATCTTTTAGGAACCATAGAGTCTCAATCTCTCTAAGTACATGTCTTAAGGGGTGCACCAAGAAAGGGGTGGGTAGACCATTGGTGCTTCACAGGATTGTTGTCCCTTTTGCCACTTGTTATCTACACACTTATCTCTTGAAAGAATTATCCATAAGATTTTTATTATTTATTGAACCTCCTATAGTATTTTTATAAATTTTATCCTCATTTTACTCACTTTAATCCCTTTTTGTTAGTCAGTTGTGCTAGGTTGACTTAGCTCATGACCTAGTGAATTATTATTTGAAATTATGCTAGGTCGATTGGGTCAACCCTATCAACCAAGATTTTTTAAATGTTTTAGGATAAAATTTTCATATATATACAAGTTAATTTCCATCATTTATTATGAGAATAAGAATAAGTAAGAGTGAACAAACATCTACTTATTGACCACTCTAGTTGAGAAGTAAATCTTAGGGTTTTATACTTTATTTGGAGATATGGATATTATTTTTTGGATAAGTCTTTTGGATACATTGATAGGTTGTGTATCCTAGAGCTGATTTGTCTTTGTCATCCTTACAAACCATAATAACCTCTTGTGAATTACCTTGGACAAGGGAGAAATTAAGGCTCGGTGGGTTCGTCTTCAAAGGTAAGTATTCCTAACTTTGTTTCTCCTTTGTAAGAGTAGATAGATATGAATTCATAATTATATTCCATGCATTAAGATTACATATAAATTGATATGAGTATATGTATTATATTCATGTTTAGTTTTATTATTTCTAACCCCCACTTTATGCCACAAGCTTTGGTGAGCACTAGATTCGATTTACTTTACTTATTATTAGTTTAGGTGAAATATCAAAAATCAAGACCCTCTTAGAGTTATTGCATGATTGTGTTAGCATGGAGGATTTTTAACCCTCCTTGTCATGGTGTATTTTGTTAATATATACCTTAATTGGGTATAGAATATCCCCATATTGGTCATGTTCTCTCTTAACAAATGTGTCCCCAATCAGGAGTGTATGGTATGATCTATCTTCTCTAAGTTTGGATTAATTTATAGACATGATGCATTTTTTATTACATAATGATGGAGAATAAGATATAGAATCATTTATCATGTCCATGATGATTTTTTGATAGGTTATAGCCTTTAAATGTTCTAATTTAGTCATCCAAGTTAGCCAATCGCAAATAGACCTAATGGTGTGAATAGTGAAAAACCCAAGTAGAGATGAGAAGATGGATTTGAGGGTATGATCATGTCATAATTATGAAAAAAAAATTATAAAAAGTTTATTTATGAATTTTAATTCATGTTCATGCTTGGAGTCAGTTTTGGAGGTTAGTGATTATGGTAAACTTTTGCTCACAAATTGACCTGTTTGGTTCAGATAAGACTGTGTGATATAAGTTCAAGAAATTGGTCTTCAAGAACAATATTTTTCATTAGAAATTATGATATTTATATCTAAGAATGGTATGGAGATCACAAAGGACCATTTACATGCATCAAGAGTCATGTAAAGTGTCTACATAGGTGTTGGAAGTTTAAGTCATCATGACTAACCTTTGATGTAAATTGACAAATTTGAGTAAACAAGTTGCATAAATGATCTTGAGCCTTTATGTCTTAAGTTATTCCAAGAATTTGGGAATGATATTAAATTAATTAATTATATGTATACATGTTTAATTTTTCATGAGTAAGTTTATTAACAGTGTTTGAGATTCATTCTTGCAAGACAAATTTTTGACTGTACACAGGCCTAATAGGGCAGTTTGTCCTAAATAAGGTTTCAAGGTGTGAAAGAAAGACATAGGTCTAATAAATCATGGAGGAGGTTAGTAGAGGTATTTTTATAAGTTATTTAATTGTTTTTATTTGTTGGATAGGGCCATTATGGCCCAAGATAATCAATCTTTGATGCTAAGAAGATAGACCTAATACAATTATGTCTCCACGAGGCTTAAAAGAGAAATGAGGCCTAATTGAGTTGTTGTAGACCAAAAAGGGTCCAAAGTTTGTTTTAATAATGTTAATAATATGATATAAGACCTATTACATGGCCAAACTAAGAGGTTGAAGGTGTGTGGCCAATGAAGTGGTGTGTGACCATGAGACTTGTATATATATAAGGCAGTTTAGGCCTATTTGTAAGTAAGCAAAATAAGTGAATGAAATATTTCTTGGTAGAGCAGAAGGATGTCTTGAAATGAGACCATAATAGTAGATAATATGTGTGGAGATCAAATTTTTGAGGTTTTTGAGTTGGTGTTGAGTCACTTAGGGAGTTGGTACTTCTTTGTAAGTAGGTGCTTGTTAAAGCGTAGTCAAGTGGGTGCTTGACTTCATTGGGGTTGGTATTCCAAGTTGAGATGGTGCTCAATAGAATTTGATATTTTTTTTTAAAGGACTATAGGAAATTTTCATAGATCATAGTGTGTTTTATTCCCCTTGAGGGTTTCCCTCTCATATGTGTGTTTTCTTATGTTATGCTCATGTGAATGAATCTTTATGCATTGTTATATCTTTGTATTGATTTGATGGTTCAAGGAATGTTAAAGTTCATGTGAAAAAAAATTTTAAACATTGATTCACCCCTCCCCCCCAGTGTTTGTGCTTCCAAAACTTCATGGGTTAGATTGGTTGTAAACCTATGCACTATTACATTATATGTATACATATATAGATATTGAAACTGGGACCTAGTAGAAGTAAACCCATTTATGATTGAAGAATTAAGTTCTATTATGAAATCCAAGAACAAGAATAATTTTACCAAGTTGGTTAAGAACATAGTGTTATTCATACAAAAATGAGTGGAAGGAATCACACTTTTAAACTCAACCAAAGGGATCAATAACTTGAAAAATAAAAAGAATCATACATACACCAAAGTATCCTATTTTGGTGGAATATGTGACCTGCTTAGCCTTACTAGACTATTGCTACTTTGTAATGGGATTAGATCCTACATGAATAGGTAAAAATCAAAGGTCTATGGGACTGCTAACTTATTAACTAAAGACAACATCAAGAGGTCTCACTGAGGAGACCATATTCGAGGGATTCACTACAATCTTGGTTGGGTTGATAAGGGTCAAATAGGCATTCCCTTGATCCACACCATTTTTTTTTAGCACAAATATCATCCTCAATAAGATCATTCAAAGACTCAAGCATACTTTTACCAGGTCGATGAGAGACATAGTGTTAGTCATTGTAAGTGACAACCAAGTGATGGGCAAGAGATGATTATGTGAAGACAAGAGGATTCCTTTACTAATGACTATATACAAGTTCCATGTCCTTATTTAAATTCCCAGTTGCCTAGAAAATATTGAGGAAAAACAATTTTGAGATTTTATAATATATGTAAAATGTAAGGAACCATTCATACAACTTACAAGAGAAGATGAGAGGAAATTTCCATACATTAGAAGATATTATGACTTGTTCACTTTAAGTTTTCAAAAACATGTTGGTTACACAAATGCATAAACTTGAACATTAGATTATTTTAATTGATTTTATTATTTTATTTATTTATTTTAATTGAAATCATATTCTATTAATTATATAATTAGTACATCATTATTTATAAAAAAATGAATGGAAGAATCATAGTCATAAGCTCAACCAAAGGGATCAATAACCCAAAAAATAATGAGAATCATACATACACCAAAATATCATATTTTGGTGGAACATGTGACCCACTTAGCCCTACTAGACTATTGCTCCTTCAGTATGGGATTAGATCCTACGTGAATAGGTACAAATCAAAGGTATATGGGACTACCAACTTTCCAACTAAAGACAACATCAAGAGGTCTCATTGAGGAGATCCTATTTGATGGATCCATTACACTCTTGGGTGGGTTAATATAGGTCAAATAGGCATTACATTGGTTTGCACCCTTTTGCCTAGGACAAATAACAACCTCACTGAGATCATTCAAAGACTCAAGAACAATTTCATCTCTTTTATCCTTCAGGGGCTCTATAAAAACCAAAAGTTTACATTCATCATTTGCATTGGTACTTAATATTGTAAAAGAGTTAAGGTTGAACCCAATTTAATTTTTTAACTAACATTTACCTTCAGGCCTAGGATATTTCTTTCTTTTTATATCTACTAATTGAAATTCCTCATTATATTTTTTCATTTCAATTGTTGAAACCATGGATAAACCTCGATCTAAATGACCATGGTTGTGACACATCAAACATCAATAATGAAAGGTTTCATCATCCACAAATTGCTCAAATATATTGATATCTAGATATTTTAACCAAACTATTATTGGAATAAGTTTGCTAACATCCATTTCAACATAAATTTTGGCATAATTAATATGTTTCTTACTAAAAGATTCATAATAAATAAAAATTATCTCCCCAAGGGAGTTATTGATCCTTGAAATAATATCTTACACCCAAAAATATTAGGAAGGTTAAATAGTCTTACCCATATTGGATCTACCTTTGGATCTTCTTGTGAAAAGTAGAAGTTGGCATACATGATACCATGAGTAGTTCTTATCTACCATAAAAATAAGGGCCCTATTCAAATAAATTAGATTAATATTTTTATGTTGTAAAAATAAAAATAAAATCCTTCTTGTACTGATGCATAAATACACGTGACCTTTCACCTTCCAATTATATACAATCCAAGTTTATAGCTCTTTTTTAAGGTCCCCAACCCAAAAACTTATAGATCAATTTTTATTATGTGAAGGCAGTGATTTTTTACTCAATCTCATTTTGGTCAAAAGGGATAATCGATTCTTCCTTTGCTATTTTAATGCACCTTGATTTCATTTAAAGACTCTCATTCCTTGCATTATTGATATGAGCCTATAGATCTATAAGTATCCTTAATTTTTTAGGACAAAAACCTTAAAAATCATCAATAATAAGATTAGAAAACATATAATCTATATTCATATACCTTATAGGTCATTGTTAGGATGCCATAGCCATCATTGAGTGAAAACTTTTGTAAGGCATTTACCGTTCATTTTTGTCCCGATTACTGTTGTTCTCCAAATTTTCAATTTTTTCTAACATCATTTTAGGCTAAATTTGTATGTGTAAGCTATAAGTTCTTACAAATCTTTAATTCTTACCAAATTTAAGAAATATTGACTTACATTTTCATGAGAAATTTTCAAAAGGAATTCTTGACTTGAATTTTTCATGTTAGATGAGAAAAAACATATAAATTATTGAGTTAGGATTTTCCAATTAAAATGAGGGGAGAAAATTATATTAGGAATAAAATATGACATGTCAGAAAAATAAATGAATTCGTGTTAGATAAGGATTTTTTTTGAAAATGTTGAGTTAGAATTTTCAAAGGAACATGATATGTGAGGAAAATATAGAAGGAAAAAATAGAGAAACAATTGAGTTTGAATTTTAAAAAAATTATGTTAGATTTGGAAAAAATGTAATATTTTAGTTTAGAAATTTAAAACAAATATGATATGTAAGAAAATATTAAAAAAAACAATTGAGTAATAATTTATAAAGAATTCATGTTAGATGACCTCAAAAAATGAAACTATTGAGTTGATAAGGAATAAGAAAAAAATTAGCAGTGAATATTCATATTTAGGTAAATATTACGGATTTTTAATTTTGAGAATGGCTATGTGGATAATATATGGTCATATAATAGTTTGTCAAAAAAATAGTATGTTATTGTTTCTCATTCAAATATCCAAACAATTTATAATTCCAATGGAGTTTTGTTCTTGAATTGTCAACAAATTAATGGTCTATGATTTAAAAAAATATTTGAATCACTATATAGTATATGGGCCCTAAAATCATACTTAATTAAAATTTCGAGGAAAATTTTGAAATGTAATTAAATTTGTAAGTTATACCCAATCCAGATATTTTAAATATGCATACATACATACATACATACATACATACATACATACATACATACATACATACATACATACATATATATGTATTTATGTATACATATATACATGTATGTTTGTATGCATGCGTGTGCCTGCGCACGCGTGCGTGTGTGTGTGTTCTTTCTCAAAATTAAAATCTATTTTTTATCGGACTAATATCCAAATTCAGATCATTTTATGATTGGGTAAGTATAAAAAGATCCGAATAAATCAAGCACTAGCATATGCAAACTATAAACTCTATTGATCCAATTCAAAATTCTTCTAACATTGTAGTTTACAATCTATAGATAAATCTATTGATCTAATATAAAGTATGTTTGTGATAATTTTTAAAATTTTATACATTTACCAACTTTTATTAGATATAGAAGTTTTTCTAAGCCATATGATGCTTTTCCATAATTGTGAAGCTTAATAGACCAATGATATTTTTCCATCAATTCAATACTTTTCTAAGTTTAAAATTATTTTTTAAGCAATTTTAATGATTTTATATCATACAATGCTTTTATAAGCCTACTACACATTTCATCAATGCAATGTTTTTTCTAATCTTGTGATGTATTTACATTAGTGAAATGTTATTCTAAGATTGTGATGCTTTTCTATCACCACAATGTCTTTCAAATATTGTGATGATTTTCTATCACCATGATGGTTTTCTATCACTATGTTACTTTTCCAACCCTATGATGCTTATTTAAGCCCACAAAGCTCATCTAAGCTCGTGATGTTTTTTCCAATTCACATGATGTTTTTCCAATGCATTGTAATGATTTTGCATAAAAGTGATGGTATTTCAGGAATGCGATGCCATTATAGGAAAGTGATTGTTTTAAATTTTAGAGATGATTTTACAAGCATAAAAATATTTTACAAGTATGTAATGTTTCTCTTAAAAATTATCTCTAAAAGTAACACAAATTTTTTATTTACAATAAAATGCTAGGTAACTAGGAAAATATAAGAAAACAAACAAGTGCAAAACATTATAGGATATGAAGTATTGAATTATATTTTGATAAACCATTTGTATCAGTTGATTCATCTCCACCTTTGTCAAGTTATGAAAATAACATTCAAAATAAAACTCAAAATATATTAAATGATAATTTAATGACTGCTAATGTTAGTGTTGACAACAATGAAATGCCTCGGCTTGAAGACATTCCATTGAATGATCTTAAATTTACATCACTATAAGCATTATAATTCAACTCTACTTATGGGATGCCAAAATATTAAAAATTGAATGTTGGAAGAGGAAATTATGACCATCAAGCAAATTGTACCAACATAAATCCTTTGAGGTATCAATTTTTTTGAAAAATACAAAACAAAGAAAATGAAACATCTAAAAGAATTTAAGGTTAGAGTGGGTGGCCAGAATTCCATTGATTGAACCTATTGAAAACCAAAATAAAAATAAAATTCTCACATAATACAAAGAAATAATTTTTAGTTAGACATTCAACAAGGACAAGACAATGCAATTGAAATTGGATATTATTGAGAAACATGTAAGAAATATGTATATAAAAAAAAATAGAAATGGAGTTGTGAACCATGTTTCAAGAAGAAAAACTATGGATTGTTTTCATATTAGTAATAGAAAGCATATAAAGAACACCTAAGAACTCAAAGAATACTTGCTAAAAGTGGAGGGTTAATTACACCTCAATCTTAAATTACCATTCAAAATAGTCTTTTAGGCAAAATAAGAAATAAATTATAAAATAAATAAATATGAAACCTCTTTTAAAATATAAAACAAAATTATATTCACGATAATTTAGTACATTGTGATGCTTTTACAGTTTCTATCTTTGAAATAGACAACAAATTACATTTATAGTCTTTTGTGTAATGTGATGCTTAATTTTATAATTTATAATTACATTTATTGTGGAGAATATGGACAATAAATAAACAAGACACCTTCCTTAGAAACTTCCTAATATTTGATAACATCATTCATATAACTATTCACATTCCTTTAGAAAACATATTACTTACTTTCAATGAAAAGGTTATAAAATATATCTTGGTGGCATATGATCATCAACCTTAATGAATTATTTTTTTCTCCTTTAACTAATTCTTTGTCACTAAATTTTTGAACTTAACCACTTCCTCAACTATTTTTTTTACATTTAAAGAGGGTTGGTTCCCTTCTACATTCCACAGTTTGTCTTTGAAAATTTGAATGCTTTTCCTCAAAGTATTAATAACATCATACTTTTCCAATTTGGGTAAAACCTAACTATATACACCCTAAATTGGTCAAGCAACCACATATATCATGTATTTTCATAGTCCTTTCACATGAGACTTTGACTGGAGAATATGAGTCTTTTTTGCATCTATCCATGTCTTTTTATCTGATTTGCCTTAGTCTTGTTTCATACCCTAGACACCTTTTTGACCATTCCCAATCATTCATAACCTTCCAAACTTAACCCTTACTAACCTAGATTACTCTTTCCATGCTTATTCCATCCCCCTATGTCTTAGACCCTTTGGAAAATAGTGCCCAAATAGGACTATAGCGCTAAAACCCAGTGTGTCTAATTTTTGATGATGTTGTCCAAGTGCAAATTTGGTTCCAATAGTCAGTTTCTCCCACTTCATGAGTCCTAACCCTTTTTTAAGTTCATCCTTAAGTCTTATAATGTTGGCTAAATGTGAATAAAATATCCCAAATTTAAAACAAAGAGCATCTTATATAAAGGACTACACAATGCATTTTATATCTAGTAGTTACTATTTTGGCACATTAGACATAATAAAAATTAGTCAATAGTATAACTTAGATTCTCTGCATCACACATAGACTTGCATGCTTAATCAAGGAAGGGCTTAGGAAAAATTTATTCTTGCAACTATCATGCACATTGATTATGCACATTCCCTATAGGATAACTATATTTGATTTGAGACCCTATCTTGAGCGTTAATGTAGGCAGCAGTCAGAATAATAGGGGTTCTAGATTGTGCAATCATTCTTCCCCTAACCTAATTTTTTCCCCTTTTTTCTTTTGATGTATTCATTGTTTTTATGTGTGTAGATGGATATAGGTATCAAAGATTAAAATAGACCTATAATGATCTCTAGTGACTTCTAGCCCTCAAAATTTGATACACAAGCTCATATTGACCAAGCAAACAAAACCCAAAAATCTTAGATCCTTAGGACAACAACACTAGGAAGGACTATAGCACTAGACACCAAGGTGTCCTATTTTTGACGCTTCTATCTAATAAAAAAATAGAAGCCATATTTATATTCTTGATAGTGTCTCAGTCCTGCTCTTCAATTTTTAGCCTTAGAATCCTCCATTACAATATGAATCTAGATAAATTACTTTCTATTTCTCTTATATAATTATCAGTTAAAATCTTTTTTTTTTCTATCAAAGTAGATTTTTCTTATCATTCTAGATCCTTATTATTTAGGATCTAAACACTAAATTCCCAAAAATAATAAAATATTTAGTGAACCCAACTTACTTCAAATAAATTTAAAACCCTAGGTACCCTTAGGTTTTTTCCTTCATATTTTGTGCAAAAATTCAATTTCAAATTTCTTATTTTTTGTATTAATTTTCGAGCAATTATTCCATTCAAACATATATTTAGAATTTAAATTATATCTGTAATTATCAATTTTTTAAAAACCCTAGCTCAAAACCCTAGATTTCCAAACTAGGTCCTCAAACCCCAAGTTTTCCTCAAGAATTTTTGAAGTTTATTTCAGTTTTTTTGAAAACTATTTATTGTGCCAAAAATATTTTCAAAATTTCAAAATTAGTAGTTATTTTGTGAACAAAATCAATTTCAAATTTTTTGTATCATTTTTTGTGCAATTATATTATTTAAATTAATTTTAGAATTTAAATTATAGCCATAATTAGTAAAAATTGTAAAACACTAGCTCAAAACCCTGGATTTCTAAACTAGGTCCTCCACCTTCAAACCATTCATCTTTGCAATTTTTAGAAATTGATTTTGATTTTTTTGCTTATTTTTTAGATAGTCACAAGTATTTTTGAAATTTACATGTTAGTAGTTATTATTGCATTTATTTGCGTAATAGTACTTATTTATATTCTTTTTGGTGAAAGAAATAAAATGGTCACTAAGGCACTTCTTCCCTCTCATCCCATAGACAAATTTATTAATTTTTTGCATACTTATGATAATGAGTGGACAAATTTGAAAAATTGTACATTAGCTAAAAATATAGAAAATGATTTTATTTACAATGAATATAATTACTATTGTTGCAATGAGGAATATTATTATGCATTTGAAAGTGATAGTGAAGAAAAAGTATATGCATCTTCTCCTCTCAAACCTATCTCTTTCATCCCTTCTTCTAAAGAAAATAATTTTGATAAATGGGAACAATACTTCTTACCTCATTCTCTTATGCATAATGCATAAAATGAACAAATTAGTCATGCACTTCCAAATTAACCTCTCATAGGTGATAATTTGCTTCCATATGAACCTAATCTCTCTCTTTATTTTACTACTTCTATGTTTAAAATACAACAATATAAATGCAATAGAATCAAATTACCAAGGCATAGTTCAAATAATGCATCTCATGCTCTCAACTCTACTTTATCCAAAGAATGTTCAAATGATAACTCTCTTACTCTTACTTCTCATACTGCAAATGAAGAAAATGCATACACTCCATCCATGGATAGCATAGATACACATGATATTATATATTCCAATGATAACTTATTGCATATTAGAAAGGAATTAAATTATTCTCTTACATCTCTCCCTAGCACTAATGGAAGTGATAATGAGTATGATAGTGAACATGAAAATGAATATGAGAATGAAAGTGAATATAAAAATAATACTTCAAATTCTACTATTACAAATGAACAAAATTTAGATTGTGATAATGCATGGAACAATGATGACTATTATGCATATATTGAAGAAGAAAACACATCTCATGCTTCTACCTCTTCTCTCACTCCTCTCAAATCTAATGCATGTCAAAATATTGCTCCTACTTTTATTCATAATTCTATTTCAAATAATTCACATGATAATAATAATATCACATCCTCTACTAAATTAGCATGTGATTCACTAAAACACAAAGATACCAATGAATCTTTGAAGCCATACCCTACTATAGTAGAACCCAGTTCTCATTCTTCACCTAAAGAAAATAGTAGCTCACATCCCTCTAGTAAGGTCCAAGTTACCATTACTCCCAAGGTTCAAGTGATCACACCCCCTCTTTATGATACAATTGAAAAATGTAGCATTTCCATGGTTAAAATTAACAATTAAATTCAACAATTAAATGAACCACTTCAAGACACTAATGTACTATCCCAGGAGATCATCTATTTGATGCATGCAATTGGTGAATTACAACACCAAGTACATCTCCTTACCTTGCAAAATAAAGATTAAAAAGTCTTGGATGGATGTCAATAATCTACATGGTAACCCTATTTTGAAGATATTTATAAAAGCTTCATTACCTAAGAATTTATAGATACCATCATTACCTTAATTTGATGGAATTGGAGATCCATTTGTACACCTTTAGGCCTTTCAAAAGGCTTTATCGTATCATGCGATCCCATTGATTCTACTCAAGTTATTCCAGTAGACATTAGTGGCAGAAGCATAGAATTGGTTCTTTTATCTACTCCCCATTGGCTCATTACACACAGATGATGACTTAGAGGAGGCATTTATTAGATATTACATCAAAACAATAGCATCAAAATAATAACTCTATAACCACAACCTAAACTTTGACAATATTTATTGTTAATGTTTACACACTCTAGTGTGATAACAAAAATGTACTTTCAAGTGGATTTGAACATCCTGGAGATGTGATAACATGTATTTTTCCTATACAGATGTGATCAAAGTGGTATATTCTTAGGTAGATGTCCCGAAGGTTGAAATGGCAATTGGAGGTCAAGAAGTTGCTTGTTCAATACCAAAAGGTAGTATTTTTAGACGCATCAACTCGACTTGTCCAAAATATTGATATTTAAGGTTCTACTTGAGTGATAGAAGGTTAAATTAGAGGGATTAAATATTTAGGGGAGGGATTTGATGGTTCATCAAAATGAATTATATATATTTTTTTATGTGTGTTTGAACTTAGGGTAAAAATTTGCATTTTTCTTATATTGGGAAGGGCGTTCTTGAGGTCAGAATGGTTAGTAGGTTTATCGATCAGGCCTAATGGAAAGCCAAAAACATAGTCATGGATGTTATCTGACCCACTATAATGTGTTGGAAGTATCATTTTTTAGTCAAGAAGAATCTAAACCATAATTATGCAACCATAAATTAAACTTTGACAACATTTATTGTCAGTGTTTTCGTGCTCCAGAATGGTAGTGAAAATGCACTTTCAAGTAATTTGAACATTGTGGTAGTGTGATAACATTTAATTTCATTATTTGTATATGATATAAGTGATATATTCTTAAGTGGAGGTCCTAGAGCTAGAAATGGCAGTTGGAACTCAAGAAGTTGCTTGTTCAATACCCAAAAGTTACATTTTTGGACCCATCATTACAACTTATTCAATGAATTATTATAGAAGGTTACACCTAAGTGATTTGGGATGAGATTAAAGGGATTAAATAGGTATGTTATTTATTTTATGATTCATGTAAATGACTTACAGGTTTTGTTTTATGTGTGTTTTCACTTAGGCTAAAAAATTGCATTTTTCTTGTATTGGGAAGGGCATTCTTGAGGTCAAAATTGGTGGTAGGTTTATCGATCAGGCCTGATGGGAGGCCAATAACAAAATAATGTATCTTATACATCCATTGGAAATGTTTTTAGTGTCATTTTTTTGTCAGGAGACATCAGAACAACAATTATGCTAAGCTCTCAACCTGTAGAAATTCTAATTAAATCTGAAGTAAGGGTTTCATGAGTAAAACACCTCTAAAACTCAAAAAATTGAACCAAAAGGTCTAAAAGTTTATGATAATATTGGGAATTGATATTATAACTTATTAAAATTACTATTGGGTTCATAATTGTTTTTCATTTTTAGGTATAAGGGATTGTTTTTATATAAACCTATGAAAGACCATTTTTGAGAAAGTTGTGCATAAGGTAAGATGCATTTTTGGTTGATTTCAGTTATATAAACTTGGGTAAGGGTTAAATTTTTTTAAAAAATTTCTAAATTAATACTATAAATATAAATTTTAAGAGATACAAACTTTATTTCAATAATTTGACCTATTGGAAAAACAACTAGGTCTAGAGATCTAGAAACTTAAAAGATAGAATTTGAGAATGAGATCTCAATCTCTTAGATACCTATAGTTGGTTGATTTATTGTAATTTTTGAAACATACATAAATAATTTATTTTTATTAAGACATATCCAAAGTTTCTTAAATAATATTTTTGAAAAGAAGGAGAGTAGATTTGAGAGATTGGTGACTAGTTAAGAGTAGACCTAATGAGTAATTGATTAGTTTAAAAGAAGATTATTTGAGAGTGAATTTTAAATTGAGTTGAAAAAATTATTACATGATGGAATTTGAAGGACATTATTACATGATGAAACTATAATTATGCATTAATAATCATTTTGCCACTTCAATTAGAAGTTTTAAAACTTTCAGGGCAGTTATGGCATTCTTAGAGACAGTTTCATAAGTGCTTTTCTACATGAATTGGTGGTTTTATCTTTACACAAAATGAAGAGTCAAATTAAGGAAATTAACCAATTAGTCTTATCATTTTTATGGATTTAAAAATATTTTATCATTTTTAAGAGTCAATAAGAATGGTTGTTTACCGAGGAAAAGGAACTTAGGGGCGAGTTAGTGAATTCATATGAGAGAGTAATAGAGTTATGCAGTTGTTATGCATTGTACCATTCCATGTTGCTTGTAATTATTCCATCATATCAATAGGAATATTAGATATAGTATAGAGATTGAATTGTATGTACTCTATGAGCTCTTTATAATGACCCATTTCATTTAAGGAAGTAAGAGGAAGATATGCAATTTCTATTTCCAATGAGATTTTTCCCACATTAGGGTTATCCAATTTAAAACATTTTTGTTATATGTTTATTCCTTTCCTTGATAATTTTGAATGGTATTCAAGTTTTATATTCTATAAAATGAACATCTACCACCCTAAACATTTTAAATAACTATCATTTTGAATCAAAATCAAAGTAGAGCATAATTATGTGATTATGTGACTTATAACAAGTTTGTTACTTTAGAGATTATATTTCAATTTGGTACCAAATAATCAAGTTATTTGTGTCTTGTAGAGGTTGTTGTTAACAAATGGGATTTTTTGTGTGTAATAAAATAATATGCAAAGTTATTTAACAAAATGATGTAGGAATTCATGGTTGCATAGATCAACTATGACTAAATCCTTGAGGATTCCAATATTGCCACATGTTATTAGTGTAAGATGAGACTATATGTCTGAGATATCTAGTGAAAATCTTGGAAACAAAGATTGAGCAACTACAAGTACCATGGTATAACCATCTATAGTTCTTCACTAAAGTCCTTTAATAAGAGATAACAATCTAAATCATAGAAGTGTCAATGTTTAGTCTTTCATGTAGGTATTGTGTGTACCAACCATGTAATTTTAAGAGATAACATGTTAGTTGAGATATAGTAGAAAGACAAAAAAGTAATTTTTATTTGAATTTTCAAAGAGATTTTTCTTCTTTTTATTTCATCTTTGCTTGTTAATATTGGGTGCTCTCATTCATTTGATTTAGTGGTAAAGAATGAGGAGTATTGTTTCTTATAAATTTGGCTCTTATTGTAATGTGGGATTATACATGTTTAAGTGTTAGTGTATTTTTTAATCAAACCAAACAACTTCACCAATAGATGAATAATTCCAGCCTTATCTCTTACTCATCTATACTAAGTAATCTCATTCCTTTGATTTAGTGGTGAAGTATGAAGAGTATTCATTCTACCAAATTTGTTTATTATTCTAATTTAATATTATATATTATAATGTTTGTGGAATTTTTGTGAGATAATTAAATTTTACGAATAGACTTTTGGAAGAAGATAATGGGTAAGTGCACAAAGTTGGGGGATAAAAACTAGTCTACCTGTGGACATGATTTTCCTAAAATTTTAGAAATATAAACTTCTATAGATAATTTAAGATATCTACATTCTAAAGTTGAAGATGGTGTAAGAACATGAAATGTAGAATTTCAAGTCTAATTTCTAAAACACTAATTTTTTTAAAAAATGGTTAAGTATAACTAAGTCAAACAACTAAAATTTGAAAAAAAATTCATATTTTTTTAAAAATATGAGTAGATAGATGGCCGTGTAGTGCACTATTTTTTTAATCAACATTTAATATTATTTGAAACCATTTGGAAAAAATTTAGATAATATCTTCTAGTTTGTGACCTATAGTTTTCTATATTTTTTCAATGAATACTTTTTTTATGAATATTGTAAGTAAATAGAATCTAAAAATTGACAAAAAATGAATAGGCATCCATGTGGTGCGCCTATCTACCTCAAAAAAATAAAAATTAGTTTTTTATTTTTTGAATATGTATAGAATTAGGCCTAGTTTGTGACCATATAACTTGTTTTTCACTTGGACCAATGAAAGACAAATTACATGAACTTGTATAGCCATGTATGTTTATGGCATGTAGTGGCCTAAGAAAGGCATAGTTAGTATTCAACATAGTTTGAAACCTTGAATTACTCAAAAAATTATAATAATCATATTTTTGAAAAGAGGAGAACATGCTCATCATGATGGTATTAAGTTTTTAAATTTTCACATTAAAATTTTTAGTGTATTTAGCGATCAAAGTTTAATTTTCTTGTTTCTTATCATAACTCTCAGACTCGACTATTGATTGACAAGTCCAAGCCTTTGGCTCAATAATCCAAGCCATTCCTGAGCCAAAAAACATGGCTGAACAATTACGTTAATTACATAATCATGTTATTAACATGATCACATTATTGACTTCATTAGTAATACAATGATGTTACTTAATAACGTGATCACATTAATAATATGATCACATTATATATTCATAACAACCAAAAACCCAAAATTTCTCTTTACCTCAACTTTTATATATAACCTTATATGCTTTGAGCTCCCTAATAGTGGTGGTATTTCATGTGATATGGGAAAGGTCCCTAACCTTGGATAGTGAATTAAGGTGTCGTGGTATCACATTAGACTTCAAAAAATTTATATAAATTTTAATATGTTGAATTTACCACTTATAATTACTTGGTTTTAAGGTGTAACTCATTATACATTTTATGATGTAACTTATTTTATCATGAGATGTCATAAAATGCATTTTTTAAACCTATGGCCAAAACTTAGCCTTTGGAGTACCAAGCTAGCTGTGCATTTGAAGTAAATTGGGGATATTTTGATCCCCTTAAACCTAATTAAATGAATATAAAATGTGATTTGGGGGTTGATCAGCTCCAATTTCATTAGCTCGATTAAAGAAAAGAAACATTATTTATTTCTATGCAAGTTCTATATGTATATAATGTGGTTTTGAGCTCAATAAACTTGAAGTGATTAATTAATGAATGAAAATGTTGATTAGTTCAATTGTGGAGGTAATTAGGTTCAAAATGATCCATGTGAATGTATTTTAAATTGTATATTCAATGTGATTTGGAACAAAATTAACCCTAATGTCATGTCATTTATATAATTAACCAAAGAGTTGATTTATTTAATGCAAGAGGCATTTGAGGCCAATTTGAACTTCTTTAAGAGCAAGATATTATTTGGGGCAAAATTAAGTTTGATTCTCTCATGAATTGATCCAATTACTCAAATTGTACAATTAGGGGTGTGATTTGGGCAAAATTGAGCCCCTAAACCAAATTTATGGCTCAATCAATTGTATAACATGTATTCAACATGTATGGCTTAATTGACCCTAATTTTATAAAAAAATGCAAACAAGAAGGTAATTATCACAAATAGGTGAACAAGTATCTCAAATTTTATTCACTTACCTTAATGGCTAGACCTTATATTTGATATCTTAAAGCCTAAACACTGTACCATTTAATTATACCCTAAAACCCATACCATTTACCTTAAACCATAAGCTATAAGACCTAAACCCTAGACCCTTTAAATTGTAGACCCTAAACCAGTAAATTTAGCCCCAATTATCATCCTTTATATATAGTAAGAATTAAGTTCATAGGGATGAAATTTGTCAAAATTGCATCACTCATTACCACAATTGACTTAATTGGCTCAATTTTTGATGATGTGGGGGATACTTGAACCCAAAATCACATTCTTTTCTCATAGATCTAGGTTTAAAGAGCTCAAATTTGCCCCAATCACCATAATGATTATACCTTATATACCCTAAAACCTAAACCCTAAATTTCCTAATCTTTAAACTCTAAACCATAAATATAAACTCTTTAAACCTTAAACTAATCATTTTAGCCCAAATTAAGATCATTTAAATTAAGAATTATGTTCACAGGGCTGAGTTTTGCCTAAATCACATGATTGATTGCCTCATTTGACTAATTCACTCAATCTTCATGATGACATTGGGTATAATGAAAACCAAAAAACACTTTCTATAATCATAAATGGGTCCAAATGATTCAAATTATCCTCAATTATCTTTGTGATTGACCCTATCTACCCTAAACCATATATACATTAAAACTTAAACCCTAGCCATAAACCCCAAACACTATACCTAAATTTTAAACCATAAACTTTCACTATTTACCAATCAATTTAGTCCCAATTAAAATCCTTTGTAGTAATAATTAGGTTCACATGGAATAGAGTGATCATACATTATATACAAGTCCTTAAACCTAATTGCTATGCCTTAATCCCTAATCCCTAAAACATAAATTATAATCCCTATGCCCTAAAGCCCACTACATGCTACAAACATACATTCCTTATGATATAACTGATTTTATCATAAGATGTCATAAAATGCATTTTTCAAACTATACCCAAAACTTATCCTTTGAAGTACCAATCTAGATGTGTATCTGAAGTAAATTGGGGCTATTTCAAGCCCCTTCAACCTAATTACATGACTATAAAATGTGATTTGGGAGTTGATCAGCTCTAATTTCATTAGCTTGATTGAAACAAAGAAACATTATTTAATTATATGCAATTTTTACATTTATAGAATGTGGTTTTGAGCTCAATAAACTTGAATCCATTAGTTAATGAATGAAAATGTCAATTAATTAAATTGTGGAGGTAGTTAGTGATGAGCCCATAAAATGACTCATTAAATCCATAAAATAACATCCTTTTTCTTGCATAGGAAGTGTATCTAAATGTAGTTTCTAAAATTATGTTTATTTAGAATAAAATAGTAAGTATATATCATGGCTATGTCTTTAGAATTATTTTTTATCTATTTGTTAGCTATTACTAATGATTATTGGGAAAAATATATCAATGAGTGTATACACAGTCATACTAAGCTAAGAATGATTCAAAGTATGAAGAGTAACCATTCAAGAATAATGTTGAAGTAGTATCATAATCTTCTACAATAAGATTCATTATTTTGGTCAAGTTATGAACTCCTACATGCTTTCTACAAACTCCCATCACAGCTCCAGATTACAATAGACTTACTATAGTAGTTATGGATTACAATAGGAATTCTACAATAAGTATGAATTATAACAAGTTTGCTATGGACTAGCTACAAATTACATTAGATTAGTTATATACTAGCTGTAAATTACATTAGACTAGATATGGATTATATCAACCAACTGCAAATTTCAAAAAGCTTTCTACGGATTTCAACAGACTTATTATGGATTTCATCACACTTGCTATGGATTTTAGCAAGCTTTCTATAGATTTCAGTAGTTTGCTATGAATTTAAACAAAATTAATATAAACATTAACAAATACGCTATATACATCTTTAGAAAGTTTTTCTAAATGCATTCTAATACTCTAGCTATCATTAAGAATGATTTTCATTTGGATTCTTTCTATATATATTTCTATGTATAGACTTTCCATTATGGATTGTATTTGAATATAAATTTATGTAATTTTATTTCACTAAATAGCTCTCTCCATATTAGGTGGAGATCAAGATTATTCTCTAATAGATTTCTATAGTATAATAAATATCTCTCTCCATATTTTGTAGAGATTGAGATAGGATAAAGTATCTCAGTTGTTAATCCTAAATCAAGTATTGGTTGGAAGAATGAAATTATAAATGTAACCTCCCACATCCAAATGAAATCACTAATCAATCAATACATTTTTTATTTCCATTATTCTGAGTAGCCTATTCTAAAACTCATGTTCTGAATAAATCCTCATCCGAAGAATAAGATGGCCACTCATTCCAAAGAAGATGGATGAATGTATTTATATTTATTTCTTTATTTTATAATTATCTTATTTTTTGTAAATTATTATTTTATTTCTTTTACTATTGTAAAAAATCTTTTTTTTATAATTTATGTGAACCTGTAGTTGTTTTCATTTGTTGTCATTTATTTTTAATTCAGTAATGTACTTGTTGCCCCTTGACCCTACTAGGGGTTGCCACCCCCAGACCCTTGCTTTTAATTTTTTAGTGAAGAAGATAGTAAAGAAGCTTGCTCAACATGATGCAAATCAATGCCACATTGTAAATGAAGAACATAGAATTTTTAGTAGCAAGAAGAGGCATGCAAAATTTATCTACAATAAGGAAGCCAAGGACCTCCAAAATTTAGTTACCAGTTATGTTTTTTAGTTTCTAGTTTTTGTCAAATAATTTAGAAATATCTTCTCTATATAAATAATAGTTATTATTTTCTGCACATTAAAATAATCTATGACATTTCATTTCACTCATTTCCATATATCTTCAAGGAACTAGCTAAAACTATATCCACTTTCATTAAAATAGAACTTGTCTGAGGAAGTTCTTATTATCCGCAATAAAATCCCATTATCAATAATGTTAAATCTTGAGCCATTAATCATTCCTATGTAGATTGAAATATATTTTTCCATATATATTCAAATATTCATTTTAATGATCTATTATTGGTATGCATATTTCTTTGATATTGCTGCTATTATGCTTGATTAGAAAGGTTTTGTTTGTTTCTAGTTTTTTACAAGATACTTTCATTTCAAGGAGTCATTTTGGAGATGAAAATTTCTATCCATACTTTTAGAAAATAGTTGGCACATTATCTTGAATTATCTTGGACAATAAAAATGCAACAAAATCAACAAGTATCTATCACCAGTTCTTGGTCATTACCACATAGACCAATGCTTTAGAAATGTCAACATATAACAAGATACATGATACATTTGCAAGTAGTATAAATATGCATATCATCTATGGCTAACCTTTTTCCTATCATTAGTTTTTTGAAAATTAAAAAATTAGAAAAAAAAACCAATAATGAAAACCTTCAGGTGTTGTTGGTAGCTTTGGTTTGAAAACTAGATTACTGGTGGATCAAGTGCTGGAATAATGAGCCTTGATCAGAAAACTAGTTTACTAGCTAGTCAAGGGAATAAATGTAAAAAATAAATAGAATACAATCTGTCAAATGAAAAAGTGATGTATTTTTTCTAAACTTGGTTGTTTATTTCTATGCTATTATTTTTTAGCATTGCAAAATTGTACTTTTATCAAAGCTTTTCCCAACCTTTTTCACTTTGTCTACCATGAAGAAAGCAACAAAGACTGAAGATATGCCAAGGTATTTGACTTTACTATTTTATATTTAAATTTAATTGTAAGTTTTATTATTACATGAAGATCCACTCTTGCAAATAACTTTGTTCTAGGGAAATGGACAACCTTATATCTGATCTGTGTAATCTCATCCCACTTCATTCATTTAGCATGCATGAGGACATGCATGAGTTTGGGTGTGGGAGAGGATAATAGATTTGAATATATAAGAATTGGGCTTATCTAAACACACAAGTTAACATAAATATAGTTTGATCTTGATCATGGTTCATGGTTTTGAAAGGAACAAGAATTTTTTTATGTCAAAAGTTGCTTTGTGGTCAAAATAAGTATTTGTACAAACAATAGGAAATTCTCAACACAAGAACCTACTCTCACCCCATTAAAAAAAATACAATGGAATGAAAGAAAAAATATAAGATGAAGAGAGTAGCATGGGAATTCCACACAAGAACCTATTTCAAAAGGATAAAAAAAATAATCTAAGGATAGTAGGAAAACCCTCCACACAAGAATTTATCCTTAAATATTCATTTTCATTGGCCACTTTTGTCTGAGATTTTAAAAGATAAATTTCATTACACTTGTTCAAATAAAATCAATTTGGGAAGTCAATTTGAAGTATGAAGCTATGTCTAACCCATGCATATGTACCATGATATTTAAAAAAGTGGCAT
Source organism: Torreya grandis (assembly GCA_037957365.1). Lineage (NCBI taxonomy): Eukaryota > Viridiplantae > Streptophyta > Pinopsida > Cupressales > Taxaceae > Torreya > Torreya grandis. Next base: position 4,089,758 of record JARHVA010000731.1, on the reverse strand, counting down.
GCATGAGGATATTCAAGAGATTAGTGTGGGGAAGATGATGAGCCCATAAAATGCTTTATTATATCCATAAAATAACATCTTTTTTATTGCATAATAAGTGGATCTAAATGTAGTTTCTAAATTTATGGTTTATTTAGAATAAAATAGTATGTATATATCATGGTTATTTATTTAGAATTATTTGTTATCTATTTTTTAGCTATTACTAATGATTATTGGGAAAAAGATGTCATTGAGTGCATACACAGTTTATACTAAGTTAAGAATGATTCAAAGTATGAAGAACAACCATTAAAGAATAATCTTAGAGTAGTACCACAATCTTCTACAACAAGATCTAGCATTCTGGTCAAGCTATGAAATCCTACATGCTTGCTATTAACTCCCATCATAGCTACAAATTATAATAGAATTATTAAAATAGTTATGGATTACAACAAGCTTGCTACTACAACTATGGATTAGAACAAGACTGATATGGACCAGCTATAGATTATATTAGAGTAGTTATAGACCAACTATAGATTACATCATACTAGCTAAAAATTATATTAGCTAGCTATGGATTTTAGTAGGTTCGCTATGGATTTTAGTAGGCTTGCTATGGATTTCAATAGGTTTACTATGGATTTTAGCAGGTTGTTATAGATTTCAATAAAATTCTTACAGACTTCAACAAAATTGCTATAGATGTGTTTGGAAAATATTTCTAAATATATTCTAATGTTCCATCTATCATGAAAAATGTTTTCCATTTGGATTCTTTCTATGTATATATCTATATGTATATAATTTCGATTATAGATTGTATTCAAATATGAATTTAGGTAATTTTATTTCAATAGATAACTCTCTCCATATTAGGTGGAGATTGAGATTATTCTATAATATATTTCTTTATTAGAATAAATATCTCTCTCCATATTTTGTGGAGATTGAGATAGGATAGAGTATCTCAGTTGTTAATCCTAAATCAGGGGTTATTTAGAAGCATGAAATTATAAATGCAACTTTCCACACCCAAATTAAATCATTAATCAATCAGATTTATTTTTTCTTTTCATTATTCAAAGCAGCCTAGTCTAAAACTCATATTCTAAAAAAATCTTCTTCCAAGAAATGAGCTGGCCACTCATTCCAAGGAAGATGGATCAATGTATTTTTATTTATTTATTTATTTATTATATAATTATCTTATTTTTTGTAAATTATTATTTTATTTCTTTTACTTCTATAAACATTCCTTTTTGTATAGTTTGTGTGAACCTGTAGACGTTTTCATTTATTTTCAATTCAGTGATTTACTTTATACAAGTGTGATATGATTTTTTCAAGTATGATTTTTTATTCCTACAAGTGTGGAGTGTGGTAGAAGGAACCATTTTCCAAAGACCTATTTCTCCTATTGTAGACAACCTTCAAACACCAGCCCTAGATTAACATTATTAACAGAGGGGGATTGATGACCCCCATTAATTAGGGTCAAAATGAGCCACATGAACCTATTTTAAATTATATATGATGTGATTTGGAGTGACATTAAACCTAATGTCATTTCATATACAATTAACTAAAGAGTTGACTCATGTAATCAAGGAGGCATTTGAGGCCAATTTGAATCCCTTTAAGAGCAAGATATGATTTGGGGTAAAATTAAAAGTTTAATTTTTTCATGAATTGATCCAATTAGTTAATTTATGTAATTAGGGGCATGATTTGGGCAAAATTGAGCCCCTAAACCAAATTTATGGCTCAATCAATTGCATAACATGTATGTAACATATACATGTCTTAACTAACCCTATTTTTATCAGAAATGCAAACATGAAGGTAATTGTAATAAATAGGTGAACAAGGAACTCAAACATTCTTCAATTACCTTAGTGGTTGTACCCTATATTTGATATCTTAAACCTTAAACCCTATACCATTTACATTTTACCTTAAATACTAAACCAATAAATTTAGCCCTAATTAATGTCTTTTATATATAATAATAATTAGGTTCACAGGGATGAACTTGGTAAAAATTTCATCACTCACTAAACCACAATTGACTTAATTGGCTCAATCTGTGATGATGTGAGGGCTAATTGAGCTCAAAATCACATTTTTTACTCACAGATATAGGTTTAAGGAGCTCAAATTTGCCCCAATAACCTTCATGATTGTACCTTACATACCTTAATGCCTATACCCTAAACCTTAACCCCTAAAGTTCTTAATCCCTAAACTCTAAACCATAAATATAAAATCTTTAAACTTTAAACCAATCATTTTAGCCTAAATTAACATCATTTATACTAAGAATTAAGTTCATAGGGTTCAATTTGGCCTAAGTCACACAACAAATTTCCCCATTTGACTAATTCACTCAATATGCATGATGATAAGTTGTAAACTATAAACTTTCTATATTTACCAATCGATTTAGTTGTAATTAACATCCTTTGTAGTAAGAATTAGGTTCACATGGCATAGAGAGATTAGAAATTATATATACGTCATTAAACCTAAACCCTATACTTTAATTCCTAATCCCTAAAACATAAATTGTAATCCATATGCCCTAATTCCCACTACATGCCACAAACATACATGACTTATGATATAAGCTATTTTATCATGATATGTCATAAAATGCATTTTTTAAACCTATGGCTAGAACTTATCCTTGGGAGTACCAATCTAGCTGTGCATTTGAAGTAAACTGGAGCTATTTCAAGCACCTTCAACCTAATTACATAATTATAAAATGTGATTTGGAGGTTAATCATCTCCAATGTGCCCTAATCACCATCACAATTATAACTTATGTACCCTAAAACTTATACCCTAATCCCTAATCCTTAAAGTTCTTAATCCCTAAAGTCTAAACCATAAATATAAACTCTTTAAACCTCGAACCAATAATTTTAGACCAAATTAACATCATTTAGACTAAGAATTATCTTTATTTTTAACCCTAAACCTTAAACCCTAAACCCTAAACATTATACCCTAAATTATGAACGATAAAATTTCTCTATTTACCAATTGATTTAGTCCCAATTAACATCATTTGTAGTAAAAATTAGGTTCACATGGCATAGAGTGATTAGAACTTATATACACCCTTAAACCTAAACCCAACATGCTATAATCCCTCAACCCTAAAACATAAACTATAATCCCTAATCCTTAATCCCTAAACCCTATGCATTAATGATTTAATACCTAATCTATATTAAGTATAATGCAATCATGTTATTTAATAACATGATCACATTATTATTAATATATACAAAACTCATTTTTTAATGTTTATGTTTAACCCCAATCGATTATTAATAATAATGTGATCACATTATTCTTAATATACATAAAACTTGTTTCTCAATATATATGTTGAATCAAAAACTAGTATTAAGAATAATGTGATTTCATTATTGAGTAACACAATCACATTATTGAATAACATGATCGTATTATATAATTTTAGCATGTTATATAACGTGATCGCATTATTATTATACACTAAGCTCATTTTTCAACATCTATTTTTAACCCAAATTGAGAATTTTATCCCTACAAACATTCTACGGGACTTGTGGTACTTGTACTTTTGACTCCACCTTTGAAAAGTTGTCAATTATCTTTGATGGGTGATTAATCATGTTCAAGGAAGAGGAATATGTTGAAGAACAAAACACTAGAGGAATTATAATATTTGAGAGATAAAAACAAGATATGAATACAAAAACTTCATAGTAGACAAGGTGCAAACCCTAATTTTGATGAACCAAATGCCAAAGATAATGAGCCAATTGACAATAATGAATTAAATAATGATGAAATTGACCATAATGAATTGAATAATGATGAGATTTACCATAATGAAATGGATAATAATGAAATTGAAAATAATGAATTAGATAATGTTGTAAGTTTACATTCAAAGTTCCACGTTTTTGATTTTGTTGATGATGAGTCTATATATGATGCTTCACCCCCCATGAATGAAGAAAATTTCATAGAAACAAATAATCATGAAATTAACCATAAATAAAATTTTATGGAAATATATAATGAAAAAAATGTCATCCCACCTCTAAACAATAGAAGTAATAATGATTTTGAAACACCCTCTCAACAAATTCCATCATTAACAACACCTCCAAAAATTATGCATAAAAAATACAAGTACTTAATTGAAGTCGATGAAAATATTTTAGAACTAACGCATAAAAAAATGTCTTATCTCCATTAAAGAATATTGGCTTAACAAATTTAGGATACTTTCTTTCATAAATTGGATTATGATAGTCAAAGATATCAATTATTTATTTCATTGATAAAATTGATTAAGATGAGACCTATAATGTATATATTAAGACTAAGAATATCTAACATGGATGATGAAAATATTGAAAACATACATGATACATATCATACTATAGGTCCAAAATCATGCACCCAAGATTGTAATGTTTCTTGGAGTATACTTACAACTTGTGCAATAAGTGAGCAAATAGGGAAAAAATAAATTATTTCAAGAACAAGCCAAACACTTAATATAAATAGAAAAACATTAATGAAAGAAATTTAAATATGTGAAATACTTAATAAAATTAATACTAATGAGCTCTAAGCATTCTCTGGTAGACTTCCATGAAAGGACAAGGTTATAGCCAATACTCCCAAAGAGTTACTTTCTCAATTTTTGAAATATAATACAATAGTTTCACCCAATGCAAGAGATGTAGTGAAAATAAGAGTTGGTTCTCATAACCTTAAACCACATTTAAATAATTTGTTGGATATGACTCAAACACAATTGTAATCTAATTTTTTGAAAAAAACACCCATAAATTTCTATTCATCAAAGATATTTTGAGATGGCCAAATAATTTTATGTAAAAATAAATCACACATGCACCACTTGTTGTATGCCACATGTTGAATTTTCAATGCATTATGATATTTTTTGCCATATTAGTTATATTTTGCATACTAACCATATTTTGTAGGAGTGTGGCATTGAATTTCTACCAAAATCAGCCAAGGAATTTATTCTATCTTTTTCAAAAGATCAACTTGACAATTGTTTTATAGCAAATCATGTTTAAATGGAAATTACAACATTTGTAGTGGATTGCCAAAATAAAAAAAATGTATCCATGAGAAGATTACAAGTGTAATTAGACAATAATTAGTTGGTTTAATCAAATATAAATCAATGACTTATCAATTAAATATAGCAAATATTCTAAAAGGTGTGAGCTTGTTACAAAAAAGATACATGTTTCCAAAATTTTAGTCAAATTTAGGGAGAAAATTATTAATGAGTATGCAAGACACACACATAGGGCTAGATGGTCGGATGAACATTTTAACATAAGCAAGGATACATTCTCACTTGATTATATTATTTTAGTAATTGACTTTGCTAAAAATTACACATTCGAACTGCAAATAGAAGTTCAATTGCAATATTACAAGTCATCACAAGTTGACATATTCATGCATATAGAATTCATGCATACAACTAATAGTATAGAGAAATAATGAAAAATATTAAGGGAGTAACATTTATATATCATTGATAATCGACCACATTGTTCATAGTATGTGCAAGATTATTTTTAAAAGTTATATGAATAGTTGAGTTAGAGGAACATTACTTTCAATCAACATTAAATTTGGTTAGACAATTGTGCATCACAATTCAAAAATTCATATATGTTTTATTGGTTGAGTAGGATGCACGTTACCACTAGTGTATAACACATTTGGAGTTTCATCAAAGCTTGCCATGGAAAAGGGGAACATGATGGTGTTGGAGCATGTGTCAAAAGAGTTTCTGTAGAGGAGTTGAAATTTGAAGAGAGTGTTCATTTAACAAATAAAAAAACCATCGTTAAATTATGTAATGAGAACATGTGTCATGGTGCTCAACCAAATTTTATTATTCATACACATTTTTGGTCAATTAAGGAATAACACTTGGCAAATTATGAGATTGTATGATTCTAATAGGTTCAAGTGACCTCTACTCATTTCGTATCTCAAGTGCAAGTTTTTAGACTATTCATATGAAACACTTGGCATGTTTCTACTCTACATGCATAAAATCTATTTGGAATGAGTGTGATTCACAAGAGTGGGTGGATGATTGGAGTTCTAAATGTCTAATTCCAATCAACACCTATCACATTCTAACAGTATTATAACTTATAAATATGACATCATCAAATGACTTTGACCATGTATCTAATCTAGTGCAACTAGGTAGAATATTTTTCATTTTGTACAATTTATTCTCATTATATATATTCATATTATTGATAAAAATGGGTTTTTGTGATATAGGGATTATTTTTTTCATTATTGCAGATGAGAATAATGAACATGACATTGATTAATACTTGTGTTGGTGTGTAGAGAGAACAAAAAAATGACTTCCCTAGTTATAGATGGAGAAAACATTGATTATCCCACTAGGTTAGTGGTAGTCACTGAAACTTGGTTTTGATAATATCCTATAATTTTTTTAGATCAATAGTTTTTTGAAGATTTTAAAATACATATGAAGATACTTCACTAATCAAATTTGATTATTACAATGAATATTCAATTACAAAAATATCATGAGAGGCCATTAAACGGGAAACTATGGAAAGTTCAGGAGTCAGACCATGAAGCTATTCTTGATACTATCTAGGTTAGAGCAAAGCCTAGTGGTTATTTGGATTTAAATATGTAGGTATGTATATTTTTCAAATGTATATATAATAAATTTTATTGAATGTTTTTTATTTTCTAGGTAGTACATATGAATTTCATTTTTAATTACTTACTAACAATTTTTTGTAGGTTAATGGCATCAGATAAGCTTCCACCTTCACGTGGTGGGAAATTTTAGTAGATAATTCTATACTATTCAATCTAATGAATCTTAGGTTAGACAATATATTCTCAGATGGAGGTCTCAGAGGTATAAATGGCAGTTATAGCTCAAGAAGTTTTTTGTTCAATGCCAAAAAGTTGCATTTTTGGACCTCTAACAATAAGTTGTCCAATGGATTTCCATTCAAGGTTCCACTTGAGTGATTTGGGGTGAAATTATAGGGCTTAAATATGTAGGGTAGGGATCTAAAAATTCATGTAAATGACTTACAAATTTCATTTTATATGTGTTTGAACTTAGGCTAAAAAATTGCATTTTTCTTATTTTAAGAAGGGCATTATTGAGGCCATAATAGGTGGTGGGTTTGTCGATCAAGCATGATGGGAGGCCAAGAATTAAATATTAGATGTTATCCTCCCCATCTAAATGTGTTGGTTGTTTCAATTTTTAATCAGGAAGCATCAGTTTAAGAGGTCTACAACCATAATTTAAACTTTAATAATATTTATTATTAATGTTTTCACACTCTGGAAGAGTAGTGAAAATGAAATTATGGGTGGATTTGAATGTTGTGGCAATGTGATAACATGTAATTTTCATATTTTCATGTGATATAAGTAATATATTATTAGGTGGAGGTCTCAAAGGTAGAAATGGTAGTTGGAGATCAAGAATTTGCTTGTTTAATGCCAAAAGGTTGCATTTTTTACCCTCACTACAACTTTTCCAATAGATTGATCTCAAATATTCCACTTGAGTTATATATGTTATAAATATAGGGATTAAATAATCATGGGAAGGATATTATGGTTCATGGAAATGACTTACAGGTTTCATTTTAAGCATGTTTGAACTTAGGTTAATTTTTTTAATTTTTCTTGTATTGGGAAGGGCATTCTTGAGGTTGGAATGGGTGGTAGGTTTGTCAATCAAGCCTAATGGGAATAAAATAACCTAGTAATATATGTTATCCAACCCTTCAGACATGTTTATAGTGTAAATTTTTGGTCATGAAGCATCAAAATAATAGTTCTACACTTAAACTTTGACAACATTTGTTGTTAGTGTTTACACACTCTAGAACGATAATGAAAATGCACTTCTAGGTGGATTTGAAAAATGTGGAAATGTGATATCATGTAATTTGCCTATATGTATGTGATTAAAGTGATATATTCTTAGGTGGAGGTCTTAGAGGTAGAAATGGTATTTGGATCTCAAGAAGTTGCTTGTTTAATGCCAAAAGGTTGCATTTTTAGACATATCATTGCAACTTATCTAATGGATTGATCTCGAAGGTTATACATAAGTGATATAAGGTTAAATTATTTGGATTAAATAGGTAGGTGAGGGATCTGATGGTTCATGAAAATTACATATAGGTTTTCTTTTATGCGTATTTGAACTTAGGCTAAAATTTATATTTTTCTTGTATTGGGAAGGGCATTCTTGAGGCCAGAATGGTTGGCAAGTTCATTGATCGGGCCTAATGGGAGGATAATAAATTGGTATTAGATATTATAATACACCATAAAATGTGTTTTAAGTGTCATTTTTTAGTCAAGAAGCATCAAAACCATAGTTTTGCAACCATAACTTAAACCTTGACAACATTTGTTGTTAGTGTTTCCATGCTCCAAAACGGTAGTGAAAATGCACTACTAAGTGGATTTGAACATTATGGTAGTGTGATAACACGTAATTTTAATAATTTAATGATATTTAAGTGATATGTTCTTAGGTGGAGTTCTTGGAGGTAGAAATGGTAGTTGAAGCTCAAGAAGTTGTTTGTTCAATTCCCAAAAGTTACATTTTTGGACCCATCATTGCAACTTGTCCAACAGATTATGCTTGAAGGTTCCACCTAAGTGATATGGGGTGAGATTAAATGGATTAAATGTGTATGGTATTTATCTTAATATTCATGGAAATGAATTACAAGTTTTGTTTTATGTATGTTTTAACTTAGGTTTAAAAATTGCATTTTTCTTGTATTGGGAAGGGCATTCTTGAGGATGAAATTGGTGGTGGGTTTGTCAATAAATCCTAATGGGAGGAAAGTAACCCAATCCTAAAAATTATCCAATCCATATACATGTTGGTATTATCATTTTTTTATTTGGAAGCATCAGAACAATAGTTATGCTAAGCTCTCAACCTGCATAAATTATGACTAAATCTGAAGCAAGGGTTTCTTGAGTAAAACAGCTCTAAAACTCAAAAAATTGAACAATAAGATATGAAAATTTGTGATAATATTGGGAATGGATTTATAACTTATTAAAATTATAATTATGTTTAAAATAGGTTTTCATTTTCAGGTATAAAGGATTGTTTTTATATACACCTATAGAAGACCATTTTTGAGAAAGTTGTGCATAAGGTAAGATGAGTTTTTGGTTGATTTGATTTATATAAAAATTGGGTAGGGGTTAAAAAATGTTAAAATTTACAAAATAATACTATAAATATAAATTTTAAGAGATACAAACTCTATTTTGAGAAATTGACCTATTAGAACAACAACCAAGTCTAAAAACCTAAAAAATTTAAAAGATGGAATTTGAAAATGAGAGCTCAACCTCTTAGAGATCTATATCTGGTTGATTTATTATAATTTTTGAAACCTATTTATACTTGATATTTCATAATACCTATCCAAAGTGTCTAAAATAATATTGTTCAAAAGAAGGAGAGTAGATTTGAGAGATTGGTGACTAGTTAAGAGCAGACCTAATGAGTAATTGACCAGTTTAAAACAAGATTGCTTGAGAGTGGATTTTGAATTGAGTTAAGAAAAAGAGTGGATAAGTGATGTTGGAATTATTCATTATATTAGAGAATATGAATATGACTTTCATATCCTTATTACACATAAAATATAAAACTATGCATTAGGTGGTATTAGGGGATGATAAACTGAATATAAATTAGATAGATTGCCATGATAGGCATACAATATAGGCACATTTGTACAATGTTAATAATACATAGATTTCCATGATAGGCATACACAAAATTACATATACCAACATAGTATCTAATGTGGGATTAATTTTATATACGCATATACAATGCCAAAAATGTGTAAATTTCCATATAGGCATATGAAAAAACATATCTCATGTAAGACATCCTATTCATCAAATAGCGTTAGTTGTTCAAACAGGCATCTCAAATATGGGAGAAACATGAAAAGTTTCCATACTAATTATCTAATTGGGACTATCAAATGTCATACAACAAACCTGCATACACAACGCATTTACATAAGTTATATTTTACCTAAGTACATGTAGTAAAATTATTAAAACAAGTTTCTTTTTATAATTCAAAATTATAAGAACTAATATATACCTCTGTCAGCACCTATGCAGATGACATTATAGTAGCAATTCTTATGTCTATCTCAAATCTTAGAGAGGGAGGAGTGTCTACTCCATCCATCAACTGTTCATGTAAATAAGGTCTCACTTACTTTTATATAAAGTATCAAATCTTATATATGGAAACCATGCATATCATGAAAAGATGATGTAAACCAAGAATCATGGAAGTGTAACTGCCATACAACTTGCATATCATGAAAAGACACTATAAAAAAGGAATCATGGAAGTACATAACTACCATATAATATGCACATCATGAAAAGATAATTTAAACCAAGAATTATGGAAGTATAACTGCCATACAACATGCAATGGCCAAGAATAACAAGTAATTTGCATGTTAGAGGTAATATAAAAATTGTAATAAATGTAAGATGTGTGAGTGGAGGAGTAGGAGGTGGAAATAATAGTAGCAATTTGACAAGGAAAATTTAGGGAGAGAAATGGAATAAGAGACATATCAAGAACTTTGTCTTTGTAAATATGTTTTGGATAGAGTAAAATACCATTATATACTTACTAGGGAAAGGTTGAACTACACATATATGGCCATCATACTTATATTATATGCATGATATCAATAATTTGTATCTCTATATATAATACATGTATTGATATCGCACTCATTTATAATAGATGGATGACAAGTGATTTATGGGAAAACACCCAACCAATAGAAATGAGAGATCCATGATGAATCCACCTCTTGATGAATGTGTGTGTAAATAACATTCTACCAATAGGTCGAGGAAGGTAGCTCCTTGTCTAATATATCAAGTTTTAGTGATATAAATATATTTTCTTATTTTGGCTAAAGAGAATAAAACTGGAAAATAGTTTGGATGTTGAATTTGAAGAAACTGCAAGGTGTAATTCTTGAGGCTAGCACATATTTTAGTACCAACACAAATGGTTGATCTCTCCCCATAGTTGTGGGGATACAAGTTGTTGATACCCAATGTAATATTTTATATCATAATTAATGTTGATTAGAGAGGTTGTATACCCTTTATACCTTTGTCATAGCCAAAGAAAGAAGTGTAAAGAGGCCTTAAAATTAAAATCTAGACCTTTATCATGGCCAAAGAAAAAAGTGTAATGAGATATTAAAATTAAATTATCATGTTATTAAAAGTTTGTGGCTCAAACATGATAAGGTAAGGTTGACACAAAATTTTCATTCCCCCTTTCCCTAACTCCACCCCTTCTTTCAAACCACACCTCTTAAATTGGTTATCAAATATTATGAACATGTATTTAAGATCTTGTAATAAAATGAAGCAAGATTTAAGTATTATTATTAATAGATGTCTTAAATGAAGTAACTTAATTGAAAAAATATATTTCAATTACTATTTCATTAAATTTATTTAAATAAGTTAGTTTAATGTTAGGGCCTGAGTCATGGTCCTTTATGTCTAAGAAGACTCTTAGAGTTGCATTATCAAGTTAATAATCCACCAAGTATGATTGTTAATGATGCACATTTCTTCTATTTTACCTTAAATTTCCTTGATATTATCACTTATTTTCAAGGGTAACATGTGGATTTATGTATAATTGTAATGGTGACATAAGTCAAAATGAGAATATGATTATATTGATCTTAACAACTTCATTTTCAAGATAATGTTACCTATAAGGACCCATAGATATGTGTTCTTCATTTCATAGGTATCCTTGTGGCATGTGAAATACCCTTATCTAATATTTAATGAGATTATTCATGGGATCTATGTGGGATTTGATAAAACTAGTTATTTAAATTCTATTGATCCCATTCTCATAGCTTGAAACTATTGTGGTTTCTCTTTAATGGTTTGTGATACCTCATAACAACTTATAAAGGTTCATAGTATCCCCAAGATGATCAACTCATCTCCAAGATGATAAATATGATTTTGAAGGTTTACGCTCAATTTGAGTCCATATGTTACAATTTCATAGTCATTAGCCTTTAATTAGGCCTAGGAGACCTTATTAATCTTGAGGGATGTTGAGTTAGGTGTTCTCCAAAGAGAGTTAAATTATAAAAGTTCCTACATGAGCTTTGTGATGTAAAGGGGTATCTAATTGTGGGTTTTTTTTGGTTTAGAGCTTTGCAGTTTACTCAAAACAAGGAGGTTTTCCTCAAAAAAGGGATAGTAGAAGGAATGTGTCAAAGAGGAAAGAAGAGTTAAGTGAAGAGTTGAAGCTTGAGGGTTGTGTGGAATGGTTGGATGAATGAAATGAGATATAATTAAGTAGATTCTATTATGAGTATTGTGTAAGGGAAAAATCAAAGTAGCATGAAGACTTATGAAAACACATAAGAATATTGTAAAGAACAGAGCAAGGATAAAGAGAGAGAACATGAAAATAGAGTATGAAAATAGAGAAAGATAAATTTAACTTAAACTTACAAGGTAAACATACATAGACTAAATGTACATAGGACATAATGTTAAATCAAAATTTTACCTCTATATAACCAAATGGTGTCATCCTAATAGAGACATATGCAGTAATGGATGGGCCAGTAGTTGGATCCGAATATGTAAACAACAGTCATGAAAAATCAAATGTTGTAAATGCCAACTACGATGATGAACACACCGTCACCTCCTAAAATCTAATAAATTACATATATATTATTCAATTTCTATGTAAATTAATTGTTAGCTAAATTAAATTTACAAATATAACTTAAATTTTACATGACATATATATAAAATATACCTACATCTATGTAGTGGGTGATGTTTGCACACCAAATGTGTATGCCAAAAACTCATCACTCATAAAAATATTATCTACTCCTTCTAAACCACCAATGCCATCATGATCAAAATTTTCTATGCACATAGCTCCATAAGAACTGTAACGGTGGGCTTGGGTATGCAAAGTACGTGGTGTATCTCTAACATCACTTTGTGAAAGCCTACTTGTATGCTAAATGAGTTTATCAGTGAGCAAACTAAGAGCATGGAAAATTTTGATCTCCATGACCTAATGAGCTATGGAGGGCATCTCAGGCTAAAAAAACTTTTGTATATAGATCTACATAGGCTGATTAGGCACATGCTATACACCTAGTTGATCAGATGCATAGCCTTTCCCTCAACCTCAAAACTCACTAAAATCAAAAAATTCAAAATTTCATTAAGAACAAACTCACAGTGGAATTTAATCAAAAAATATAATGGAGCCTCATGGTTATTACATGGTGGATATTCAAACACCATCAACCATTGATCCAAAAAATTATATATGATTAAGTTATGTATGCAATGATTGATTGGAAAACATTTAGCAGTTATAGGAAATGGGACATTGGTGGCTAGGTCGATAAATAGGGTGTAAATGGAGGATTTTGATTTTTTTTTTAATTTTAACCTGAAGTGCTAATATTTGTTCAGCATAATGTGCCCTACAAGTATCCTTATATGAAATCCATATATCAATTTAACTCATTATAGAGTAAATTTGACCTAATAATGTCTATATGGAATTGGATATCTAGGTGCAATGGGGGTTGGTCGAAGTGGGATTCCTCATTCTCCCAATTAACTCTTCAATTTCAAGTTTGTTTCCCACCATGTTGTCAATTATAATCTCCTGACTACCAGGGGGTTTTGGGGAACTGTAGGAGTATTAGGTGGAGGGATATGAGGAGGAAAAAGAGAATTTTTGGAGAGTTAGGTGGAGGGTTAGGAGGAGGAGCAAAAAGAGGGTTCTATGGAGGGTTAGCAAGATAGGCTATTTAAAAAACCAAATTACAACTAAAAATTATGGTTAAATAATGAAAATAATGAGAAATTAGGGCTAAATAGGGAAGCTTTCTATCACTTACATCTCCTACATGGTGGAATCATTGATAAACATATTCATGGGATGAATTTGGTAGCTTTCTAGCACTTTTTTATCTATTTTTCCCAAAACACAATCAAAAAAGTTGGAGGAGAGCAAGGAAACTCGAATGCAAAATGATGATTTTGCATTCGGGTTTCACTTTTTATTTTTTTGATACATAGGTAACATGATCACGTTGTTGAAAATGGAAAGAATGCAATTGTGTAATATAATAATGTGATCACATTATGTCTCTATAATCATTGAGCCATAATCCAAATAATGTGATCATGTTAATTAAATAAAACGATCATGTTATTAATTAACATGATCACATTTCCTGAAATGTTCACAAAATTGTCTCCCAAGTCCATGCACTTACCCCATGATCTATTCCAATCAATGTTTCTTTTAATTATTCCATTACAAGGCTAATGGATAAGATATAGTAGAGAAAGGGAATTTTTGTAAGGACCCATTTCATTTAAGGAAGAAAGAGGAATATATGTAGTTTCCACTTCCAACTATTTTTTTCCTACATTGGGGTTTTCCAGGTTAAAACCTTATTATTTTGTGGTTATTCCTTTCCTTTCTAGTTTTGAACGGTATGCAAGTGTTATGTTTTATCTAATGCAAATTCTACCACTTTAAACATTCTAAATAACTATCATTTTGAATCAAAATCAAATTGGAATATAATTATGTGATTCCATTATTTATAGAAAGTTTGTTACATGAGAGAGTATAGATCAATTTTGTATCAAAGAAGAAAGTTATTTGTGGATTGTAGAGGTTGTTGTTAGCACATAGGAGTTTGTGTGTATAAAAAAATCATATGTAAAGTTAGTTAACAAAGTTTTGTAGGAATTTGTGGCTCCATAGACCAACCATGACTAAATCCTTGAGAAGAAGACTTTATAATATCGAATATTTCCACATGTTAATGATGTAATCTGAGAATAAATGTTTGAGATATCTAATTCAACACTTTGAAACAAATATTGAGAAGATGCAAGTAACATGGTCCAACCATGGGGAACTCTTCATAGGTTCCCTTTAATATGAACTAAAGATTTGAATCATGTAAGTGTAAATGTTTAGTCTTTCATGTAACTATTATGTGAAAAAACCATATAATTTTACAAGATGTCATGTTACTTGAGCTAATGCAAAAAGAGAAAAAAAAATATTAGTGTTTTTGAAGATATTTTTATTTTTATCAATTTATATTTGTTGGTTTGTATTGGGTGCTCTCATTCCTTTGATTTAGTAGTAAAGAATGAGGATAATGTATTCTCCCAATTTTTTTATCTTATTGTAATGTGGGCTTATCTGTTGAAGTGTTAGTGGATTTTTTGTGAACCAAGAAACTTCACCACTATACCAAGAATTTTAGCCTTATCTCTTACCCATTAATATTGGGTGACCTCATTCCTTTGATTTAGTAGTCTATTATGAGGATTATTCATTATACCAATTTTTTATATTATTCCAATCCGGTCTTATCTATTATAATGTTAGTGACATTTTTGAGAGCAAAAAAACTTCACCAATGGACCATTTGGAGAAGATAAGGTTTATTTAAAAAATCATGTTTGTTATGGATGACAATACCATGTGATTTTGAGTATTTAATGGTTAAAGATACCATATGAGTCTAAACGCACACCTATAATTTTTTTCATTGGTAAGCCCATGTGGAGTGATGTTAACTAGATATTCCATTTAGATACATCTATTTTTTTATTTGGTCAAACTCTTTCCCAATATCCACCAAAATTATGCTCTTTTTGAATTTTGGAAATTATTAGTTAATTAAATGAGTCATAGGGCATCCTTATGTTAGAGTGTGAGTTGTGATATTATTGAAGATACCATATGATATGGTAGCTTGAGCATGATATTTTGTTTTTGTGTATGTTATGATTCAGTTCATATTTTTGACACTTAATGTTGTTTCTACCATGATTCTTTAACTTTGTGTTGCATGAAATACTAAAATTTTATTGTCCAAACTATAAGTATATGAAGTATAAGTGTTTTATTTTTGTAAATTTGGGTTCCTATGATAAGTCTTCAATAGTAGAATCTATAAGCGAAAATGATTTGAATGATTTTATTTATTGGGAGGAGATCAATTTATACATTCTAAAATCTATTACATTATATTAACTACCTAATCGATATGATACGTAATTACCACTAGTTAACTATGCTAAACAAATAGTTCATTGAACTATATTTAAAACTAACTAAACAATGTAATATATTAGCTACACTAACATTCCCCCTTTCTTACATTATTTTTACAAATGTACCCTCAAACAGATCAAATTTTACCTTACCAAGTAACTTGGTGAGTATATTTGCTACTTGTGATTCTGTAGGGAAGTATTCGAGATAAATGTGGTGGTTTAAGACTTGTTGTCTAATATAGTGGTGATGGACCTCATTGTGTTTGGTCCTATCATGAAATACCTGATTCTTGACAAGCTTTAACACACCCTGATTATCATAGAAGAGAACTAGTGGCTGATATTCAATAATGTTTATGTCAGATAGAATGTGACATAACCAAATTGCCTCATACACAACTCTTTATGTGGCAAGGTATTCTACTTTTGTGGGTGAGAGAGAAACTAAATATTGCTTCTTAATTATCCATAAATTTGGTCTAGATTCGAGATGAATGATATACCTTGAGGTTGATTTCCTATCATCAATAGATCCAACATAGTCTGAGTCTGTGTATCCCTGCAAGAAAAAAATTGAGTTCTTCTTGTAGTGCATACCATAATCAACTATATCTCAAAACATGCTTAGTTATAACCCAATGACACTTTTTTGGTTCTTGCATGAATCTTGAAAGATAGCTAGCAACAAAGCATATGGATGGTCTAGTATAAGTCAAGTAAATGAGATTCCCAACAAGCTACCTATAGTGAGTTTCATCTACTTGAGGTGACTCCTAAAATTGATATAATTACAAACCTCTCTACATTAGAGTTGTGATTGGTTTATAATCTAACATCCTATATTTTTTGAGGAACATCTTGGCATTATTCATTTGTGAGAAAAAAATATGATTCTATTTTTTCCATATCTCCAAGCTAAGGAAATAATTAAGTATCCCCAAATCTGTCATGTCAAAGGATTTCTTCAAGGCATTCTTTACTTCTTCAAAAAGATCATCTGAACTTCTTGTAATCACAAGATCGTCCACATACAAAACTAGAATGACAATCTTTGACATTACCTTCTTGATATACAAATTAGTATCTAAGGGGATACGAATGAATCTATGCTAGAATATATGATCATCAATCTTAATGTACCATGCCCTTGGTGCTTGATTAAGTCCATAAAATGACTTAATTAGATGACATACCTTTTGAGGATGTTGTTCTTCAATGAAGCCTTCTGGTTGGGTCATGTGCACTTCTTCTTTGAGATCACCATTCAAAAAAAAAATTCACATCCATCTGTTGACTTTTACATCCCTTCTATACTACAAGTACATAAACAAATTTTATGTTTTTGATCTTTACAGTGGGTGTAAGCATTTCCTCATAGTCAATTCATATCATTTTGCAACAAATTGTGATTTATATTTGTCAATAGATCCATCTACTTATTACTTTATTTTGAAAATCCATTGAAGCCAATGGATTTATTTACTATAGGGATATAGACAAGTTCCCACATCCCATTTTTTATGAGGGCATCATATTCAACATCCATGGCCTTCTTCCACTAAGGTTGACATAAATTCTCTCGAACTATCTATATCATTTCTTGCTGATCATATCATTTTGCAACAAATTGTGATTTATATTTGTCAATAGATCCATCTACTTATTACTTTATTTTGAAAATCCATTGAAGCCAATGGATTTATTTACTATAGGGATATAGACAAGTTCCCACATCCCATTTTTTATGAGGGCATCATATTCAACATCCATGGCCTTCTTCCACTAAGGTTGACATAAATTCTCTCGAACTATCTATAGTTCAACGCTATCAACTATTGAGCTCATCAATGTGAGATAAATTCTCGTCTCACCTATCTTCTAGTTTGAACTTTTAATGAAGTATCTAGCTTAGAGTTCAAGTAAGAGTCCTTGATAGTGCTCTCTACCCATTTTGGACATTGATTTTACTACTTATTTGATGAAGAATTATCTTCTAGATTTACAAGATCAACAAACAACTCTCCTTATAGCACATCTTTTTTGTGAGAAGGTTCTTCATTCTCATCATCTAACTATGGGAAAAGTCTTGTGAGGTGGTATGTTTTGGCTCCTTCTATGGAAATGATTCAAATGATGACTCATCACAAACCATATCTCAACTTTCATATATCTTATTTATCTTAGAATCCATGAGATGATATGCTTTTAAAGTAGTACTATACCCCAATAGAAGGCACTAGATTGTCTTTGGTTTTATGTTCTTCCTTTTTTTAGTAAGGAAATGCATATACGATGTACAACCAAATACTCTAATATGAGAGATAAAAGGTTTATATACACTTTGTACCTCTTCTGATGTCTTTTCATGCAGGATCTTTATAGGTGCCTTATTGATAAGATATAAATATGTCTGTACTACTTCTTCCAAAAATGGTGCATCTAAATTTGTAGTGGAAATCATGTAACAAGCCATCTCCATGACTAAAAGATTTCATCGCTCTACTATTCCATTCTACTATGGTGTATAGGGAGAAACCAAGTGTTTTTTGATGTCATGTTGCTTTAAGAACACCAATAATTCTTTTGATGTGAATTATCCCATCAATCTGAGTGGAGGAGTTGAAGTGGCCTCCCTGACTAAGAGACAAGAAGTTGGTAGAAAAACTTAAAATGAGTTAAGGATTCATTTTTCTTCTTTAGAAAGAACACCCGTGTCTTGTGAGATAAATCATCCATAAACAACTAAAAGTACTTGAATCCTTAGAAAGAAGCTGGCAGGGGTCTGCATATATCGATATGTACCACATCAATATGATCCTTGGCTTGTGAGGAACTCATCTTGAATAGAACCCTATGTTGTTTGCCAATAAGGCATCCAGGGCATACATGCAAGGAATGAGATAGCTGAGGAATTCCACAAACCATGGCATTAGAGATGAGTTGGTACAAAGAACCAAATAAAAGGTGCTCATATTGATAATGCCACAATATTGTAGACTCTACAATAGAGGTAGAGAGAGCAATAACATCAGATGAAACTACATCTAGGGAAAATAATCAATCCTTCAAAAAAGATCTGGCAATGCCTTGACCATCTTGTGAGAGGAGATAAGATTTTGTACCATTATTGATCATCAACTCTACCTTAACCTTATGATTCAAAAGCTGACTTATAGATAAGAGGTTTATTATCAATTTAGGGACATATAATACCTTAGTGAGAGTATAGGTTCATGTCATGAGAGGAATGGTGATAGTGTCAATTAATTCTATAACATACTCTTTGTCATCTAAAATTCAAACTCAATCTCTAGTGGGTTGAGTTGTTAGTGACTCAAAAAAATTGTTACATCTTGTCATATGCTTGTTAGCGCTAGAGTCAATCAACCAAATTTTGCTCATGTGTGATGAGGTTTGGGAGATAATAATAACATTATTATGTGCACTGCTACATTCTAATTTTTTATATTACTTCCTCTTCTGATCCATCATCCTGTTGATATTGTGCCACTAAATGTCCACACTGCTTTCATCATTGAGGACATCTCTCGAATTTATGTGACTCATATTTTCCTGATGTGCTTGCTTGACTGGATGAGCCTTATGTTAAGGTATTATACCAACAACTATCATTATCATGCATATTGGTTCGACAAATGTATCATATTTTTACCTTTTTAGATTTATGCTATTGTTGTGTCTTCTTTGGTGGTTCTTTTGAAAATTTTAAACCATGTTGTTTAGAGATCAGGAATTTATTTTCAAACTCTTCTTGTATAGACTAAATGGCTTATTTTTATTTAAGTAGATTCACCAATTATTTAAAAGACACTACTTGATTTGTGATGTTTAGTATCATGATGAACATGTGAAATTGAGAGGGAAGATCTCTCAATGTGATTGGAATCAATAACTTATCCTTGATCTTTTCTAAAAGCATAATTAATTTTGCTCTTATTTTTTCTACCTGACGTAATAATTCCTCAATGTTCTCATCTTATTTCATACTGAGAGTATGAATCTTTAACTAGAGATGGAGTATCTTTGTCTAATTCTTCACCTCCTATATGGTGGAAAAAATGTCCCAAGCCTCTTTCAATGTTAATGTGTCTTGAATGTGAGGTTGAACCTCATCGGTGACACTAATTGTGATCAACATGAGGGATTTTGCATCTAAATTGTTGTATTTTGTGCACTCATCAACTCCATCCAGATGAGTAACTACTTTAATGATGATGCCCCATAATTATTTAAACTGAAGAATCATTTACATTTTCATCTTCCACGTGGTAAAATTTGGCCCTTTGAGGAGTTGGACATCAGACAATAATAGTTTGGGTGAAGACATATTTGATTTTTGTTTTTTTTACTTTAATTTATACAAAATTTTATGATCAAAGCAGTACACTTAAAGAATTATACTCAAATCAATATTTATGCTTCAAAATGTTGTACAAAGAAATGTATGTACCTTGAAAGAACACTGAGTTTATCCAAAAACAACAAATGCTAGGTTATTTTGAATTTTTTAAAAATAAATATTTGATTGTGCACTGCATCTTGGCTATGTGTGAGCAGGTTTCAACTATGATTTCCTCACTAGAAGGATTATTTCACTTCTAGTGCATACATCCCAAGATTTCTTGGCTGCTTATTTAGCCTTTCATTATCTTAGGCTTAGGCACATCCACCAAGTGTCATCACTCTAATTTTTATTGATTTAAGCATCTTTTAACAAACTACTTTCTACACGTTCATATAAGATTTTATTCTGACAATGCTATAGGTCACTAATTCCAAGCTGGTATCTAGGCATAGTTCCTTACTCAGGCTTGACTGTTCTCAACTGCATTGATTAGGAAACCTTTGATTTGCATTGATCATACTTATAAGATCAAACTTCCAAACTCAAAATTCCAAATGCTCCTTGAGTGTTTATGCAGTTTTGCTAACTTCTTTTTCATTGGAAGAAGAAGATACAACATCATAGATGAGTATTGATGGATTATACCAACAAATCATCATAGATACATGATCAACCCCATTATCAAAAATAAATTTTGATCAAATCTAACATCAATAAGATAGTGTAATTGAATAATTCCATTAAGAAAGGCTATGAATGGACTTTTTATAAAAATCATGGTAAGTTCACACACAAAGGCAATCAAATTTTGATAACAAAGGTTAGAAATCAATTCATCTCTTTCATTAGAAGATAATAATCATTCACCATCTCTTTCATAGTAAGAGAATGAGGTTGAAAGTTATGAGTTTAAGCATGCTATCTTTTGGGTTTTTGCAACATCATCTATGTGGAAAATGAGCACGTGTGTGGTATGTAGAGGAAATATAAGAAAGTCTCATGTAAATTGAGAGGTGGGAGTCAAGGTCAAACACCCAAAACTTTAGAAAATCTCAAAGGAGATAGAAGGAGATATTTTTATATATCTCATTTGTAAGTAAGCTTTTGTGGGACAAAAATTCACCCAAAAATAGGAGGCATGATCCATAAAGATCCATGTAATTCATCCAAATCTCCAAAAGAATATGAGGACAAGTCAAGATCAAAAAAATAAAGGAAAGGTTAATATGTCATAATGTTGTGTATTGTAAAACTTGACTAAACATTTCCTACTTCAAGAAGGTGGAATAAATAGTATACCTCATCAAAATGTATATGTGACCACATATTTTGATTCTTCTCAAAAAATTATACACTTTTAAAAAAATCATGCGATTTTAAGTTTTTATGTAAAAAATATGACCTATGAAAGTTGAATGATATTTATTGCATGATGAAACCATTGGTTTGTATATGAAGTGCCAGTTTTGAAACTACTAGGATGCTTTAAAAAATGTCACATTATAAGAAGCGGTGCTTTCACCTGCATTAACTAGAGAGTTAGACTAAGGATAGGAACCAATTTATATTTTAATTTTTGGGAATTTCATAGGCTTGGATATTCAAAATAACATTTTGATGAGTGCATAATAAAATTATCAAGTAGAGGGAAATGGCACTAATGATCAGAGATCATGTTCTATAATACTTATGAGTGATTTGGTGAATTTATATGAGATGGTAACAAAGTTGCCTAATTATTATGCCCTATACCATTCCATGTTACTTTTAAATATTCCATCACAACAATAGAAAGATAGGAGATTACAAAGGGAATGAATTGTATGTTTAATGTTATCTTTACAATGAGCCATTTCATTGAAAGAAAAAAGAGGAAGATATGCAATTTTCACTTCTCATTGGATTTTCCCCACATTTATTGTTTTCCAAGTTAAAACCATATTTTTATGTGTTCATTTTTTCCCTTTCTATTTGTAAATGGTATGTAAGTGTACTATTCTCTCTAATTCATGTTCTACCATTCTAAAATTTCTAAGAAATTGTGCCTTTAAATAAAAATCAAAGTAGAACATAATTATGTGATTTTATGAATTATATAAAGTTTGTTAGTTGAAAGTTTATAGTTAAATATCACGGCCTCTAGAAATTTTTATATGAGACATATAAGGGAGGGATTATGTAGAGAAACATTTTCAGTGTTAGACATATGAGCAGTTAGTAGTGACTAGCTTTGTATGCCTACCCAACACCCTTGTAGATAAATAGAGACCAATAGAACATAAACGGGGAACATATGAAACTAAAACACTTTTCCAAAATTTATACATCGATTTAAATGTGAATTTTGATAAAAATTGAAGATGTATTTTTTTTGCTCATATTAAAGGTGAATGCAATTTTTTTTTTTCCAATACATTTTGATGTCAAAATTTTAAAATTTTATAAAATATTTTAAAAGTAATTATAAGAATGTGATTTTTTCAATAACAAAACTATGGCTAAATGTTATAATCAAGGTTATGATATTTTCCATTATTATGGTATATTCGACAACCCATCAATCCTTTTTCCATGTGGTTATGTCGTTATCTACATAATGGATGGAATAAAAATTATACCTACAAAAATCTATTACATTTAACAAGTTTAGCATTATTATTTTATACATATACATATATATAACTCTTACAAGAGACATTACCATGCTTTATATTAATTCCTAATAATTACATCGTAATTATATTAATATAAACATTCCACTTCAATTCAAACTTTCCATTGTATGGTAATTGGGATACGAACAACCTACGCTCCCCCTTAAATGCATTTCCATGATATCTACCCAAATTCATATGCAATTCTCAGATCCACTTTACTTACAAATGTCACATTAAATCTTACCTTGTCATTTGGTTTATTGAACACCATCGTATTTAGCTACATAGTTGCCTTCACGTTATGAGTGTTCTTCACCCACACTTTGTACATTGCATTCTCCCCAACCATGTTTGTTAGAGTCCTCCTTTTAACATGAATATATTCACCATTTTTAAACACATAGTTGAGATTTGTAGCTAAGTCAGAGTTAGGATAGGGAGGCCACTTATGGGTGAGTAGGGAAATTAATTTTTTGGTGTACATATTCAAACCACATAAAAATTTAATGTAGGTCCATGACTAATAATAGTAGAAATGCCACTAACATCAAGTGTGGATGAGGATGTCATCAAAACTGATTTGAATACTGTAGGACTCCATATTGGATGTAACTCTTGAATTAGTGTTGCAATGCCACTAATGTGGGGACATGGCATAGAGGTACCAGATATTATGTTGTAGCTTTCATTGGTCCAGGCCACCAAAATGTTGACACTTGGAGCAATTACGTTAGGATTAAGAATATTTAGAAATGTTGTGCTTGGGCCTCTAGAGGAAAAGCCAGCCACCAACGTCAAGGAGATTTGAGATATCATATAGAATGAATTGTATGTAATTTATGCATTCTTTGTAATGACCCATTTCATTTAAGGAAGAAAGAGGAAGATATTTAACTGCCATTTCCAATAAGTTTTTTCCCACATTAGGGTTTTCTAAGTTAAAACCTTTTTGTTTTATGTTTATTCCTTTCTTTGATACTTTTGAATGGTATGCAAGTGTTATATTCTATCTAATGCACATATAACACCCTAAACATTCTAAATAACTATCATTTTAAATCAAAATCAAATTAGAACATAATTATGTGATTATGTGAATTTTATCAAGTTTGTTACTTGAAAGATTATAATTTAATATTTTACCAGATAAGCAAGTTCCTTGTATCTTGTAGAGGTTGTTGATAAACATGGGAGTTTGTGTGTATAAAAAATCATATGCAAAGTTCTTTAACAAAGCAATGTAGGAATTTATGGTTGCATAGACCAACCATGACTAAATCCTTGAAAATAAGACTTGAGGATTCTAATATTTCCACATGTTATTGGTGCAATATGAGACTATATATTTGTGATATCTAGTGAAACACTTGGAAATAAAGATTGAGCAGTTGTAAGTACCATGGTCCAGCAATGGGGAGTTCTTCACTAAAGTGCTTTAATAAGAGATAAGAATCTGAATCACGGAAGTGTCAATGCTTAGTATTTCATGTAGGTATTGTGTGCACCAACCAAGTAATTTTAAGAGATGCCATGTTATTTGAGCTAAAGCAGAAAGACAAAAAAATATTTTTTTTTCAACTTTTCAAATAGATTTTTCTTTTTATCAATTCATCTTTGCTTGTTGGTATTGGATGCTCTCATTCCTTTGATTTAGTGGTAAGAAAAGAGGAGTATCTTTTCTCTTGAACTTGGATCTTATTTTAATGTGGGATTATATGTTTAAGTGTCAGTGAATTTTTTGTGAACTAAGTAGCTTCACCAATAGACCAACAATTCCTACCTTATCTCTTACTTGTTTGTGCTAAGTAATATCATTCCTTTGATGTAGTGGTGAATTATGAGGAGTATTCATTATACCAAATTTATTTGTTATTCCAATCTGCTCTTATATATTATAATGTCAGTGGATTTTTTTTGAGCTAAGAAACTTGACCAATATGCTATTGGAAGAAGATAATGTTTATTTGAAAATGCATGTTTGCAATGGATGAAGAAACCACGTGATTTTTAGGTATGTATAGGTTGAAGATATCACGTGTTTCTAAAGATATGTTTATAATGATCTACATCGTTAAACCCATGAAGAGTGATGTTGAATATATATTCCATGGGAATACATGTCTTTTTATCATTTGGTCAAACACTTTCCTAGTATCCACTAAACCCATGTACTTTTATTTTGAAGTGGATGGATGTAATAGTTGATTTTGAATAGATATTCCATGGGAATACATCTCTTTTTATCATTTGGTCAAACACTTTCCTATTATCCACTAAACCCATGTACTTTTTGTTTGAAATGAAGGGATGTAATAGTTGATGGCATGTAGAATTTAGTTTACAAGAGGTTCTATGTAGTGATCAAAATGTGTAATGCCTCCTTCAACCCGTTGTCCTCAATTTATTTATTCAAATTTTTGTTTTCATCATGGACATTTGGATTTGAAAATTGAAAAAATGGTCAAATTTTGAAGAGTGATATAAAACAAAAAATTGCAGCGTATGCCCATGCTATGCACACACATAAGGTTAGTCTTTCCCAACCTCTTGGGCATGCTAGACCTAGGGATGTGAGTCATTGCTCATGTGTCTAAGCTCATTAAACCCTATTAATGTGGTAGACATGCCACTTAGGTTGTGCTAAAGTGTATCCAAAATTTCACATTTGTTGTGCCTACAAAGCCTGACAACATGGGACCATAGTATACACATGGGTTGAAGGTTAGGTTCCAAGTACGCCAACCCATTGTAATTTAATTTTAAATTCATGTTTATAGGTTACCAATTATACTTATTCCTTTTCCAAGATGTGTACCCACACACTGTGAAAATTTTACCCTCACACAATTCATTCATGCAAAGATGACAAATTATACCAAAGATATCCAAAATATCCATTTTTATAAGTAATCTGCATTGGTGTAAGTTTTAATGGTTTCAAAGTGCATTTCTAACAATGTATTCTTTGAGAAAAAAATTTAGTATGTAAGGTACATCAAATTTTAGGGTACCGTCTACAGTCATTTGGTGGACAATCCAAAAGAATAAATGGCATTTTCATAACTAATGTGTCATGTTCTCCAAAACTACATCATTTCCTAACTTTAAATTTGCACAAGAATTTGTGGGCTCTTGTTGATGTAGCCTTTTAAATCATCAAGTTAATAAAGATGAAGTTAAAATAAATAGGTTATGAACTTATGTCAGTGTTAGAGAATGACATTCCTAAATATTGTGACTCCTAGATTGGGTACATGTATATAGAGTAATTTAGCCAAATAATGAATTCAAACTATCCAACTCTTGTGTCTAATCTCTTGTCTACAAGAAATTTTTCTAAAGTAACTAGTTTCCTTATCTCTGTGCAGCATTCAAACCTAGTGTTTGAATGTGATCAACATCATGACCTAGATGCTAGGGATATAAGGGTAGAATGAGTTTATTTGATGGCCAAATTAGATATCAATGTTATGGGTATGAGCTTTCAAATCCCCACTGGGGAAACTTATCCAAGAATGAGCATAAAATCTGGACAAGGTTTCTAGGATAAAAACCCAAAGAAGCACCTCAATACCATCAATAATAGATGGATAAAACATAAGAGAATAGGTCTCTCAAATCTACCAAATTAATTTATTTAGATTACATTTCAAAGAGGAGTTGTCAAATATGTTCATCCATCTTAATAGGGTGGTTGGGGAAAATAATACCATGAAATTCAACCAGTGGATGTTCATGGCTATGCCAATCATATGTTGTAGGAAAAAATACATAGACTAGGGTGACATCATAGGTGTTACACTTTATCAACATCTAACTATTATGCAAGTGACCAAAACATTTTACATGAACTCTTACCTAGTGTGTTCACTATAAAACCAAAGAGTATTCCTAAGTCTTACGTAGTTGGTTAATGTAGGCCCATCCACCAAAGTCCATGAATTCTACTCTTAATTAACTGTAGAATATAATAATAAAAATTTCAGACATGTCAATATCAATTTCACTATGAGAGTCAAGCAATTATTGGATAAACATTAGGGAGCAAGAATTTCAAATGAAGCAAATAAAAATCATATCATAATATGAGATCTATTTCATCCAATTTTTAAAAAAATCTTGTATAAGAGTTGTGGGATGTAAAGGTTTCCCCTTGAGAAATCATCAATAAATATAAACATGTATTTATGTTTATGATAATAAATGTGTAATAATGACATGAGATCCCTATAAATTAGCTATAATATTTCATTTTCCCTCAAAGGTTTACATTTGGGAAATGGATACCTATGTTGTTTTCCAAGTCCACAACCTAGAAAAACTCCATCTTTGAAATAAAATCTTAGAAAATCAAGAATAATGTCATGTTTAGTTATATCCTACAATGAGCAATAGTTACTTGGTGACCAAAATATCATTCTAAAGTTTGCTTAAGTCATTCACAGGAGCAATATTGACTTTTGAAGGCTTAGAAAACACAAAAAAATTAAATGTGTATAATCAAGTTTGGAGATTAACTTTTCCAATTGCTACAATAGTGGACTAGTTTTTGGAATTTCTGATAACAACGTTGATAGGTGTAAACTCAACAACTTATCTTTCACCTAAATGTGTGATTTTATAGTTGGATAGGAACTTTTCATACAAGTTTTGAACATTGAGATTTTTTTTAAAATATGTTATTCTCCATCTCCACAAACCCTTCAACCTCAACAACAAGAGGAACAAAGTTTCCTAAAAACAATTGTTGTGTGGCTTTCATTAAGATTGTGAAATAATGATACATAATGTGCCATTTAGTGAGAGGATCTAAAATAAAAAATCCATTTAAACACAACTGATACATTTGTTTTTCAAAAATTGTTTCTCCTATCTTAGAAGGAATGAGTTACACATGAGTCTACCTTTTTTCTAATGAGGGGAAGAGTTATGTTGAGTTAATTGATTTCCCTTTTGCTTAGCCTTTGTTTTCGATTTTCCCTTGGTAAGGTCTTTGTCTTGTTACAGTTCGTTCATGTGACATCATAATGATATCATTTAAACTTTATTACATGTTGTTTAGTGCCTACAAGTAAGGTGTCACTAGTGAAAATTAGATTTTTCTATTCTCTCTAAATTTTTTCATACAACTTATCAAAAGTTAGTGCCACATATGTACTGCCAAAAAAATATTGTTATGTATAGTGATTTTAGATGAAAAATAATTAGGAACAACCTAATTTTGATAAAAACCAAGATAATTAGTTAGTCATCAGTCTTGGTTACACCTCTCTCAACAAGCAAAAGTCTCAAGTGCTTGAATTGAGTGATGGAATACTCAATTCGAGGACAGTTGTCTAGACTAAGGTGCCATTATTTTTTTTATAGTTGGCATGCAAATCACATATCACTATGATTCTTATCAACATGTGAACCTTAAATTTCAAATGTAAATGTTCACAATAACCTCTTAAGCTATTTTCCATTGCTACTAACTCTTGTAGAATAAACATCGTATGACAAAGGCTAGAAATTAAAACTACAAACATATGTCTTGTATCCTTGTTTACCAAACACTGGAAATAAAAACATTAAACACATAATCATTAAATATTAAATTTAATTGTTTTAATTTTGTATTTACTTTTTATTCAATGTGTTTTTGTAACTGAGTTCACTTATGCTCTTCTCTTGTGCTGAAAGGCAATCTTGAGAATCATAAATGACTTGGCTACTTAAATTTGCCTCTTAAGTCTAGGTCCATGTATGCTCTTTCCTTGCACTATAAATCAACCTTGGAAATCAAAAATAACTATAATTTTTATTCTTTTATAGGTTTTGGCAACTTGGATTTCATCACCATGTATTAGCCAAAGCCCATGTTCCAACAGGCTATACAAATTTCAAGGATGAGTTGTTATTATTGGCTAAATATAATTTTAGCGTTACTTAATTTATGTGAAGTGAGGGACTTTGTCCCAATACTAAGGCCCTAGACAACGCCCTTGTCTCATTAAGTTATGCTTCATGTACCATAAGGTATATCAAGGACTCCCATAATTATTCAATTAAACCGAGCATAAGAACCATTTGATCATAATCAAATAGTGGTGTTGAGGAAAAAAACATTCCTCAAAATCACACATGTCTTTTGAGGTATTATCTGTGGGCCAGTATTCAATTACACACACACCTAATTAGTATAAGATGTTCTTACATGCATGCATTATTTTATCCCCTCTTATGAATGACTTGTCTAAATCAAAATTCAAGTCAAAATCAATCAAAATCATAACCATGGCCTTTAAACCAAAATATTGAATTCCATTTGACCAAGATCTTAATAAACCTTTTAATAAAAATACATTCCCTGAAAATGATAACATTAGTCTCACCAAATAAACAAATACCCCATCCACTATTTACAATCCAAACTCTAATATCCACCACATCAACTACAAAGGGAAACTAATTTTAGCACCTTCAAAAATCAAATTCTCTTTGACCAAATCCAATAGATGCGTCAACAGTTATCAACCTTGCATCCCATATTAGTCCTTTGACATCAAGACCGTCATCCCCCAATCAATCCCACTACAATAGACTACCTCATACCAAATCCAATGCCCATCAGGGTTTTGAGTTGTATAAACCCAAAATTATCCAACCCCATCACAAATTCAATTTCAATCCGACCCCTGAGCCATGCAAACCCCACTCTATCTTACCCTTATCAAAACAATCTGGCAACTAAAAATCTAATAATTCAAGATCACCCCATCAAAACTCCAATCCCAATCAGGGCTTGAAGTCATTAATAAAACTCCTACACATTGCTCAACTTTGTAAAAAAATTGACAAACAACAATCATCCATACAATCTCCCAATCAACCACCACAACAATCCAACAATTAAATATCCGCCAATCATTCATAAAATCAAAAATCTAATATCAATTAAACCCCTGAATTGTACAAACCTAAAATAATCCTACCCCTATCAATATACCAAACCAATCAAACCTCCAATATTCAATCCAATCAATCAAATAACCATCAACCATTACATACCAAACAAGCTCTTGAACCACAAAAACTAAATTTATCCAACCCCATCAACACTTCAATTCCAAACGAACTTTTACTTATAAAAAAAAAATTACATTTTTATCAAAAAAAAATTAAAAATAAATAAATAAATAACACTTTATCCAACTTTATCGAGAATTCAATTATTAACAAACCCATAATCGACAAAATAAAAAATCAAATAACCCATAACATAATCAACAACCCAATCAAAAATCCAACACCAATCAAGCCCCCGACCCACACTAATCAAACCATCTCCCATCCAACATTAATCAGGCCCCTCAGCCATCAAAATCCAATTCCACCTGAGTCGGAAAATGTCAATGTCTGAAAGACTTTTTTTTTTATCAGATTTTTCGCTGATATTTTTTTCATCAATAAACTGATAATTAAACTATCTCCCATCTAGCATTAATGAAGCTCCTCAGCCGTCAAAATCCAATACCACCTGACTCATAAAATATCAATGTTTACTATTCAACGCAAGTAAAATCAAACCATCTCCCATCCAGCATTAATGAGGCTCCTCAGTCGTCAAAATCCAATACCACCTGACTCAGAAAATGTCAATGTTTACTGTTCAACGCAGGTATAATCAAACCATCTCCCATCCAACATTAATGAGGCTTCTCAGCCGTCAAAATCCAATACCACCTGACTCGGAAAATGTCAATGTTTAATGTTCAATGCAGGTACAGTGTGCACTGACCATGTTTGAAAGACTTTAATTTTTTTTAATCAGATTTTTCGCTGATATTTTTTTAATCAATAGACTAATAATTCAACCTTATCTCTCATTGCTTGGTTTTCTGGTGTTCTCATTCTTTTAGTTTAGTGATAAGTATTTTATGGGATTGATTTTTAGTAAATCCATCCTCAGAGTATTATGACGAGACATGTGACGCTGGAGATGCATTTTGTTTCCAACTTGAAATGGTTACAAAGCTCATCCACTCATTCCTTAGTAAACACGTTGAAAAACAAGAACCACATGGCACATATGACCACCTTTAAAGAGAGAAAGCGATTCGTGCACATACGGCCAAGATCATGTGGTACAGGAAAAGGAGGATAAGGGGACCATGTACTCATGGGCCTGTATGCTTTCCCAACCATATTGATTCATAAGGGAACACTAATTCATCAAAATATCCAAGAGAATCTTAGGACAAGTAAGGTTTAGTAAAAGGAAAGAAAGGTTGATGTGTTGTAATGTTGTGTTTGTCTACTTCATAATGGTGAAATAGATACTATTTTTCATTCAATTTTAAGTGTGATTATATATTTTTATTTCTATTGAAAATCTATGTTTTTAAAACAAATGAAATTTGATTTTGAATTTGTATGTAAAAGATATGGCTTTTGAAATTTGAAGGACATTTTTGCATGATGAGACTATCATTATGCATGGAGAATCAATTTTTCATTTTAAATAGAAGTTTGAAAACTTGCAGGGTCGTTATGCCACCCATAAGGGAAGTTTCATAAGTGCCTCTCTACATGAAGTGTCAGTCATTCTCGCTTTAACTAAAGAGTCAAAGTAAGGATATAAATCAATTAGTTTTATCATTTTTAGGAATTTCATAAGCTTAGATTATTTTTACGAGTCGATAAGAATGGTTGTATACTAAGGAAAAGGGACTTAGACATGAATTGGTGAATTCATATGAGAGAGTAATAGAGTTGTGCAATTGTCAGGCACTATACCATTCCATGGTGCTTGTAATTATCTCATCGTGGCAATAATAAGATTGGAGATATCATAGAGAATGAATTGTATGTACTCTATGAGCTCTTTGTAATGACTCATTTCATTCAAGGAAGAAAGAGGAAGATATTTAGTTGCCATTTCCAATAGGTTTTTCCCCATATTAGGGTTTTACAAGTAATAATATTTTAAATGTTATATGTTTACCTCTTTCCTTCATACTTTTGAATGGTATGCAAATGTTGTATTCTCTTTAATGCACATTCAACCACCCTAAACATTCTAAATAGTTGTCATTTTGAAGCAAAATCAAACTAAAACATAACTATGTGATTTTGTGACTTCTAGCAAGTTTTTTTACTTGAGAGATTATGTGATTATCTTTAATTTCATTACATGCCCTTGCTATGGATGCCCATAAGGTCATTCTTGCCTAACCTCTTGAACATGCTAGACCTAGGGATGCAATTTAGTGTCCATGCATCCAGGATCACTCAACCCTATGAACGTGCCATACATGATACCTAGGTTATGGTAGAGTGTAGCCATAACATTGCATTCATTATGCCCGCAGAGCTTGAAGGGACTAACAACATTGGAGCATCATGCACACATGGGTGGAAGGTTAGCATCCAATTATGCCAACCCTTCCCCATTTTATTTTTAAATACATACTTATAGTTGCTCAATTATACATATTCTTTTGCCAAGATGTGTACCCATGTGCTATGAAAATTTTACCCTCACATAATTCATCCACGCAAATACTTTTTTTTGCCAAAGATAAACTATTCATTTTTATGAGTAATAAGCATTGGTGTAAGGTTTAATAGTTGAAAATTATACTTTTAGTTCAATGTATTCTCCTAGAAACATTTTTAGTACATTAGGTACATCAAAGTTTCAGGTACCTCCTAAGGTTGTTTGGTAGACGATCCAAAAGAATAAATGACATTTTCATAACTAATGTGATATGTTATTTATTGATCAACTTTGACCCTGCCAGTCAAATTGAGACCCCTATTGGCAAATTTTTTATAAATAGGTGTTTAGGAGTATAATATTATGTCAAAAAGTATATCATAGGTCATTTGATGTCATTTATTGTCATATTAGCCATGGTCCTTAGTCATTTTAGTCCTTATATCATTTTGAGTCATTTTGGAGTCAAAATAGGGCATTAAATGAATTGTACAGCCTCCTAGGAAAGTGGTAAGGTGTAATAAGGGTGATGTCATGTGACATGTGTCCTACTATTCCTTAATCAATTATCCATAACTGAAAGTGACAGGTTATTCAGAGGAAAGAGCAATTTTTTTGGGAAAAAAAAGAGTTTCACACTTGTACAGCCTATGAAAGAGTTTTGCACATGGGAGAAGGCTATAATATGAATATTCATATTCCTCAAGTTAATATCCATGCTTTAAATGCTCTAGAAGTGCCACTTTTAGGCTAAAACTATTCTTCTCTTTTTTCACCCTTCTAGATACACAGAACTAGTAAGCAAGTTTATGCTTGGTAGGGACAGTTGGAGAAATTTCAGGTCAAACATCTTTGGGAGGTTAAATTAAACTTAGAGAGATTCATTTTAATAACAATAGTTTTAATAATGGCATCTGTGCTTTATGAACCATCCTCATGATTTTGAATGTGTTTTTTTGCTTGGTAATTTGTGCACCCTATAGGTTTTCCTTTGGTTTGGGAATTTTCATAAAATCCTGTTAGTCATGTTGTTTCCAAATTATTTTCACTTCTTCCTTAGCTATTCTCCATTCTTGGTTTCATGTTTCATGATGTTTTTATGGGAAAATTATCTTAGGTTACAAGTGAAGACACTTTTTTATGTAACAGGCCAGTTTTTCACCATTTTTAGATCTTCATGTTTGATTATGGTTATAGAAGGTTGCGATAGTTAATTTATATGTTTTTAATTCTCTATTGATTCCTTTTACCTTCCAACTTAAGTATCCAAAACAATCTTCATAGTTTGCAAGCTCATATGCCACATAAACAATCACTTGGTATCCTTGCCTACTCTGTAACAGGGGTTTATAAGGAGTTCACATTGAAAATGGGGTTTGAAAGTTTTATTGAGTATTTGAAACATCCTATTTTTTCATTCCAATATCATGTTAAGAGATCAAGTGACCATGAAAGAAAAATCACACCATACATGGTTCCAACTCACTGTTTGCCTGCATATATGAAAATGCTCATTTACAGGTGCCATGGAGGGGAGAGTTCACATTGAAAATAAGTTATTGACACTGGTTTTAGGAGCTTATTGATATGTATAATTTAGTTTTAGATATGGAAATAAGCTCATAACCCTTTGAAGGCTAGAAACTATGCTCATCACACCAATCCTGCTCACTGCCTACAAGTAGCTTAACATACACCTACAGGGGGTACCTCATGAGGGTCAATAATGTTATAAGGGTGTATCTAAGATGAACATGATCCTTATTTATTAAAGTATCCTATTTAAAACCTTTATAAAAGGACCAAAACATTCATTGTAATTCATACATCTTGCAGACTGTCTAAGTTTGCATTTACTACCCATATATGAAATATATACCTACAGGGGTATTGGCAGAGATATATAAGTACCTGTATGAAAAATATTAGATAGGTTGAATTTTTTTTTGAAGTCCTAGGATGTTATAAATTATAATGGTAGACTCATGTAGAGGATGGATTTATAAATAAATTTTGGGAACCATGCTCAAAGGGACAATGATTGTGTTTAGGCCCTTTGTCCCTAAACTTAGAAAATAGAGCACCTTGCTCTTTTGAAAAGGTCTCATAACAATGCTATTTAGAGTTTTGATCACTCCTAGTGACTTCACCTTACATCCCCTACATGGTACAAGAACCTTTAAAAATATGGAGGATAGATACCTAATGGAGGATAGTAACTGAGCACCCTAAAGCTGCCTTTTGAACACTAAATTTCCTCATTGTTATCTACAAGAATTTGAGTCCTTTAGCAACTTTATTTTCCAAGTAGGTAGTCTAAATCATATTCTCATATGTAGATGACCTTAGTGATTGAAAAGAAATTTCAAGGGGTAGAAATGTCACCTAAAAAGATGTTATACTATGATTTGTATCCCATTAGTATCTACAGGAGTGTGTATTTCCAGAATTGCCCACCTACAACCAACCTAAAGTGCATGCTTGAGAAAATGTTTCCTTCTTATGGTCATATAACATAATCACCTAGAACATTATATAAACATTTTATGTAGAAATACCATCAGGAAAGGTTGGTATTTTTAGGTTTAAAAGATAAAAAGCATCTACAGGACCTCTCACAGTCAACTATAGTAGACTATGAGGGGCAGAGAGGAAATGGATTGGAATTCTTGGAGTGTATATGGTTCAAACATGAAAGATTAAGTTCAAATAATTGATATATGATTAGGGAAGGTTTAAATGGAGCCTATACACTAATTTTAAAGTATATTCCATCATAAATCTCCACCTACATGTGCAATACAATAGGTAGTGTAGCACAGTCAGACCTAACAAAGCAAGCATGGTTGGGAATGCAAATGCAGATGATTGAGAAGGTTGGTAAGTATATAAAAAATTTGGAAAATGATAATGATCAAATTTTGACACCATCATGAGTTGTAAACAAAAAATAAATAGCCTCAAGAAAACAACATACAGTCCACACCAACCAACCCTGCACACAATATTCTTTACACGATCAATCTTGGATTTTTGAAGAGTTTGAAGGTCAGATGACCTAACCAGAGGCCCAAAATTGGTACATATGGTTTCCATCACTTGGATAAACCTATCAAATCGTCATCTTATCTAATAAAATAGGAGAATTCCCTTTGTTTTATCTCAGATAGAGGGCACTCCCTTGTGAACAAAATTGACAGGTTTTGGAGAGTAAGGTAGAAATATGAAACCAAAAGCAAAGGAGACCCTTCAAGAAGGAATTAAAATATGAGGGACATCCAAACCAACATGAATAACTAAAAAAATAAGAATGAAACCAAATATAATGGTTTGGGTTGCTACATGTGCATGAAATATTATTCGAGGCCTAGAGCCCAATGGGGGGTCCAGATTCACTTCAAGCCCCTATTGAGATTTATACACTATATAATAATGTTTATAATCCATTATAATGCATAATAATCATAAATAGTCCATTTTTGGACTCAAAACCAACTCAGGCTTGTGTAAATTGGAAAAAAGAACTCGATAGGCCAAGTTGAAGCGCTCACATCTTTCATGAGACTTTGCATGGGGGAAAAATAGGTTTATAGGAGTTATAAGGGGTCATAGAAAACCTTTTGTGTAATTTTTTAAAAGTTGAATGTCCCATTTTTATGAACAAAGCTAAAGAGGGAAAAATAGGCCTAAACCCTTGCTAAACCGTTAGAGTGACTAGTCTGAAGAAATGGAAATGTAAAGTTACTATAATGGCATATTTTTACCATGATGATATTAAAAACTTGTATAAGACCCTCTCAAGTTACTCCTCATACTTTTGGGTTGTACAAAATTATATGGATGAGGCTCAAAATAAGCTATTTTTGATTATTTTGTGTGTTTTGTAGGTTACAAGAGGATTCAAAAGATGAAACCAACTTTGAGAGAAGGATAAGGCCTCATATCCATTTCATTCTTTATAACAATCCTAAG
The DNA here is from genome assembly GCA_037957365.1 of Torreya grandis. NCBI lineage: Eukaryota > Viridiplantae > Streptophyta > Pinopsida > Cupressales > Taxaceae > Torreya > Torreya grandis. Next base: position 4,052,977 of record JARHVA010000731.1, on the reverse strand, counting down.
TATTCAAAAAAATAACTTCATCTTAGCCAGTCAAAATTAGCATAGTGACCAAGTTAGTGAGAGGGGTGGAAAACTTCAAGTGAGATGATTTCAAGGTGTATTTGATGACTCTAAGGACATGAAGGGTATTAATAAATGTAATTCACACCATATTATAGATTTTAATGGAAAAATTAATCCAATTTTGAGGCCAAGTGTGCAAGGTGCATGACAGAAGAGTTATTTGGACTGCAGATGGTAATAACTCATTTTTGGAAGATTCCAAATGATGAAGATTGAAACCAATGCATGGAGAGCCATGTCTAAAATTATTCCCCTTCATTCTAATCATCAGAATTATCTCTAGTTATTTTTGGGATGTTAAAACAAGTGTGTATGATGAAGGCAATTTTTAAAGCCAACACATAAGGAGTTTCATGCCACTTTTCATAAGTTTCATGCCTTGTATGGCCACTTGTCTCTTCTGAAATTGCATAGTTCATCCCACATCTTCTTCTCATGCATAAGTAATTCCTTTTCTTATCTTTAAAAGTGTCCTTGTGATATTTGGACTTCTCTCTTCTCCTCTCCCTCTTAAGTTCTATATGAACTAGACATTTTGGCCTTTGTAACTTATGCTCCACCTGAGTATGGCAAAGCCCTGCTCATTTGCATACCATTTGATCAATAAGACTACTAATTTTTATCTCTTTCATAATTTTTAATAGTGTGTTTACTTGGATGATTTATCTTGATTAGTGATAACTATGATTTCCTTAGTATGTTGTCTCATATTTTCATCTTATTTGCAGTTAGAAAGCTTCTTCTTGTAGGACATGTGAAGTGTTCTAGGAAGTGTTAATATTCAGTGAGTTAGTATATTCACTAGTGCCATTCAAGACCTCTTATCTATTCTTCGTAGCCTAAACATTCATCCATAACCTCATAATGTAATATTAATGTGAGAAGATGCAGATTGGAGAAGTGTATATTTGGTTAGTCTCTTAGTTTCATGTGTAACATGTAGATGGTTTGAAGTCATAAAATTATTTTGTGTAACACCTCCCTTAGGATAGTTTTCTTTTAGTTTTCTCTCTCCCTTTTCCCACCTAAACTTTAGGTGTAGTAGTTATTTAAAGTGGTACATCAAGGGAGCTAGCCCTATCTAGAGATTCACCTCATCCTTAGGCTACCCAAAAGCCTAGAGGTGTTTCAATTGTGCCACTTAGATGAGGAGAGATGAAATATCTCCTCAAAGGATGCAAATCCAACTGAAAACAATGTTTGACATGCCCAGTGAGACTTTTAGTCCAAGAGGTTGAAATATTTTTTTTGTTGTCTTTCAACAATCAAACATTGGAGGCATCTATCCAAGCATCAATGGTGACTCTAAAGTTACATCAATTGGTCAAGCAACCTAGGTATTTATTTTGAATATTTTTGATAACCATTCCTTATATTTTTGCATCATAATGAAGTTCCATGGCTGACCTTGGTGTTGAGTACTATTTTACATAAGTTGGCGAGACATATCAAGATTATGGTGCTCCTTATCAGCCTTGGTGTGATTCTTAACAATTTTATCATGAATTTTATTAGCTCAAATATGACCCTTGTTAGCCTTTTCATTAAGTGTATTAGTCCTATAATCAGCCTCCTCAATATCTTGCTCCTCCCAGTCAACCTAGTCACTTCTCAAGTCAATCCATTACAACTTTCAAGCAAACCCTCTTGAGATATGAGAAGTACATGTTTGATCTTAACACACAAAGGGGATATGGTCAAGAGGTTCCTATTAATATTATTCATAACGTGAGAAATGCATTAGAGATGGTCAAAAGAGAGTGGGAGCCAATTGAGAGAGAAAATTGGCAAAGGCTCACAAGTGAGATGCTAGATGTGAGTGGCTTAGTTTCTTCCTTAGAGGGTAAGCTAAGAATTCATAAAAGGTAGCCTCACCAAACCTATAAACCTTCATACCCACTTCCCCAAAATTGCTATCAGTCCAATTTGACCCCTAATTATGAGCCCAATCAAGCTTATCAAATTCATCCTTTTCTTAATCAACTGGAAGGTTTAAACCCCATATAACCTCCCTCAAGAGAGTGCTCAAGTTGGATCAGATTTCAATGAAGTGATTTTCAAGTGGAAGGAAGATAACCAAGTTATTTTAGCTCAAGTTTTGCCTACCCCTCCTTAAGAACTCCCAAAAGAATCCCTTACATCTGATTTTGAGCACTATGGTCCACCTCCCACAACTAGTTCATATTGTCCTCACCCCATCACCCTTTTCCTTGATGGACCTATGGTATGGGAACCTAAATAAAAACACTTGGTTGAGGAAAATTTCAAACTCTTGCTTGAAGAATGTATAATTCCTTGGCAACCTCATTGGGCTAAGTCTATGAATTAAAAATGCCTAGTCTTGGCATCACAAGAAGGGAGAAGGAGATTGAAGATATTACAACCCTTGAAAACCAAAGTTAGGTTATGATATTTGAGATACAAATTTAGAGCCCTCAATATTTCATAAGTGATGAAGAAGAGGTGAGTCCTTGTGTTGAGTCTTCTTGTTTGGTTGATAATAAAAAATGCCTTTCTTGTGTCAAAGAGGAAATATTGGTTGAAGTCATTTTGGATTCTAAAAGAGAAGAAGGAGTTTCTCTTGTTGTTCCCCTTCATGATGCTAATCCAAGAGAAGATGAGGACTTATGGTAATAGCTTGAAACCATTTGTAATGAGTTTGAATCTCTCAAGGGGTCTACAACTTCTTTGGAGATGATTAAAAGTGATGGTAATAAAGATGACACTTTTCAAAATGTCATAGATGAGCAATAAAAAAGTTCACCTCAGCCTTTAGAGGTCAAGACAAGCTTTTATTGGCGTCAATCTTCCAAGGAACAAGAAACCATTCCTCTTGACACCATGCCTACAAAGAAGATTAAAGTTGATCATCAGATGAAGAGTAGTCAGAATTATGAGGTATGTGTACAAGGCCAAGAGGAATAATTTTACATTGGAGACCTATTTGATGATGATCTACTTGAGAGCATATCAAGTGAAGTGCTAAGGAATAAGTCTGATCTATCAAGTGTTTAATTCAAAGAGCAACATGCTTGGTACCATGATTCATCTCATGAAGAAAGAGATACAAGAAACTTTCCTTTTGATCTTGGAAAGGGAGGTATGCTTAGTTAATATTTGTATATAGTTGTTTTCTTCTTGATTTTTATTTAGTACTTTGAGCACATGTGTGTGTGTGTCTTGTTAGTTTGTTTGCTTCTTTTGGTGTGTTTCCTTTGTTTTGTGTGGTTGAGGTAGTCATTGATCTTATTTTGATCAAAACTTGTTGTCAAGTCCTCTTATTGTGTCTCATACTTTAGATGACTCCCTAATCCCAATGGATTGATAAGGTCACTGGTCTAGTTAGCATAGCAGGCATGCTACCCCTATGAGTCACTAATTTGTTGACCAAATTTGACCCTATAGGCAAAATTGGGACTCCTATAGGTAATTTTATTGATTTTTAGGTGTTTAGGAGTCTAATATTATGTAAAAAATTATATAATATATCATTTAATGTCATTTATTACCATATTATCCATGGTCCTTAGTCATTTTAGTCCTTAGTCATTTTAGTCCTTATATCAATTTGAGTCATTTTGGGGTCAAAATAGGGCATTAAATGAGTTGTACATCCTCCTAAGGAAGTGAGAAGGTGTAATAAAGGTGATTTAAAATTACATGTGTCCTATTATGCCTTAATAAACTATTCATAACTGAAATTGATAGGTTCCTCAAAGGAAAGAGTAGTTTTTTTAGAAAAAAAAGGAGAGTTTGGCACTTGTACGACCTATGAGAGAATTTTTCATGTGAGATAAGGTTTTAATATGAATATTAATCTTATTAATGTTAATATCCATGATTTAAATACTTTTGAAGTGCCATTTTTGGGATAAAACCATTATTCTCCTTTTTCACCCTTATAGACACACAAAACTAGTCAGCAGGTTTATGCTTGGTATGGATAGTTGGAGAACTTCTAGGTAAAAATACATTGGGATGTGAAATTAAATTTAGAGAGATTAATTTACATAAAAATATTTTGAATAATTGTGGCTTGTGCTTTATGAACCATCCTCATGCAGTTGACTATGTTTTTCTGGTTGCCAATCTATGCACCTTATAGGTTTTGCTTTGGTTTGAGAATTTTTGTATAATCCAGTTGGTCATGTGGTTTAAATATTATGTTTACTTCCTATTTATATTCTCTTCATTAATTTTTTCATGTTTTGTGATGTTTTGATGGGCAAATTAGCCTAGGTTGCAAGTGAAGACACTTTTTTATGTAACAGGCTAGTTTTCCACCATTTTCAGATCTTCATGTTTGATTATGGTTAAAAAAGGTTGTGATAGTTAATTTAGATGTTTTAAATTTTCTCTTTATTCCTTTTAACTTCCAACTTTAGTCTCCAAAGTGATCTTCATAGTGTGCAAGATCATATACCACACAAACAGTCACTTGTTATCCCTACCTGCTCTGTAACAAGTGTTTGCAAGGAGTTCCCATTAAAAATGGGGTTTGAAAGTTTAATTGAATATTTTAAAAATCCTAATGTTTCTTTCCAATATAATTTTAATATATTAAGTGACCATGAAATAAAAATCACACCATACATGGTTCCAACTTACTATTTACCTGCATATATGAAAATGCTCATTTATAGGTGCCATGGAGGGGAGAGTTCACATTGAAAATAAGTTATTGAAACTAGTTTCAGGTGATTATTGATGTAGATAATTTATTTTTATGTATGTAAATAAGATCAGAACCCTTTGAAGGTTAAATACTATGCTCATCACACCAATCCTGCTCACTGCCTGCAAGTAACTTAACATACACCTACAAGTGGTACCTCATGAGGGTCAATCATGTTATAAGGATTTATCTGAGCTAAAAAAGATCCTTGTTTATGAAAGGATAATATTTGAAATGGCCAAAAACTTCATTGGAATTCATACATCTTGTAGACTATCTAAGTTTGCATTTACTTCCCATTTATGAAATATGTACCTATAGGGGTATTGGTAGAGATATAGAAGTACCTATATGAAGAATATTAGATAGGTTGAAACTCTTTTAAATTCCTAATATGTTATGAAATATCATGGTAGACTCATGTAGAGGATGGATTGACAAATGGAAGTTTGGGAACCATGCTCAAAAGAACAATGATTGTGTTCAGGCCCTTTGTCCTTAAACTAAGAAAACAAAACACCTAGCTCTTTTAAAAAGGTCTCATAACAATTATATTTAGAGTTTTGATCACTCCCAGTGACTTCACCTTACATCCCCTACATGTTAAAATAACCTTGAAAAATATGGAGCCCAAATACCTAATGGAACATAGTAACTTTATTTTCCAAGTTGGAAGTCTAAGGCATATTATCATATGTAGATGACCTTAGTGATTGAAAATACATTTCAAGGGTTAGAAAGGTCACCTAAAAGTATGTTATACTATGATTTGTCTCCCATTAGTATCTACAGAAGTGCTTATTTCCATAATTGCCCACCTACAACCAACCTAAAGTGCAAGCTTGAGAAAATATTTCCTTCTTGTGGTCCTAAAACATAATCACTTAGAACATGATATAAATATTTTTAGGCATAAATACCATCAGGAAAGGTTGGTATTTTGAGGTTTCAAAGATAAAAAGCATGTACATGATCTCTCATAGTCAACTATAGTTGACTTAAAGGGGCAGAGAGCAAATAAATTGGAATTCTTGGAGTGCATATCGTCCAAACATGAAATATTAAGTTAAAACATTGATATATGATCTGGGAAGGTTTAATTGATCCTATTAACTAATTTCAAATTCTGGTCCATCTTAAATCTCCACCTACAAGTGCAATACAATAGGCAGGGTAGCACAGTTAGACCCAACAGAGCAAACATGATTGGGAATGTAGATGCATATGATTGAGAAGGTTGGTAAGTATAGAAAAAAATTGGAAAATGACATTGATCACATTTTAACACCCTCATTATTTATAAACAAATAAATAAAGATCCTTAAGAAAACAACATATAGTCCACACCAACCAATCTTGCACACAATATTCTTTACACAGTCAGTCTTGGACTTTTAAAGAGTTAGAAGGTCAGATGACCTAAGCAAAGGCCCAAAATTGGTACAGATGGTCTCCATCACTTGGAAAACCCTCTCAAATCTTAATCTTATCTAATAAAATATGGTTAGTGTGCTCTATTTTATCTCAAACAGAGGGCACTCCCTTGTGAATAAAATTGACAGGTTTTGGAGAGTAAGATAGAAATATGAGACCAAAATCTAAGGAGAAACTTCAAGAAGTTATGTAAATCTGAGGGACATACAAACCAACATGAAGAACCAATCATAGAATAATGAAACCAAATAAAATGGTGTTGGGTACTAAGTGTGCACGTAGGACTATTTGAGGCCTAAACCACAATGGGGAGTCCAAATTCACTTCAAGCCCCTATTGAGATTTATACCCTATTGCATCATGTTTCTAAGATTAATTTTAATGTGTCTAATCCATTATAATGTAGAGGAAGCAAAAATAAGACATTTTTTGACTCAAAACCAACTCAAACCTATGCAAATTAGAGAAAGGAACTCGATAGGCCAAGTTGAAGTGCTCACATCTTTTATGAGACTATGCATGAGGGAAAAATAGGTTTATATGAGTTATTAGGGGTCCTCAAAAACCTTCTTGTGGATTTTTTTTTCAAGTTGGACATCCCATCTTTATGAATGAAGATTAAGAGGGTAAAATAGTCATAAACCCTTGCTAAACCCTTGGAGTGACTAGTATAAGGAAATGGAAATGTAAAGTTACTATAATGGCATAGTTTTCCTAGTATGATTTTTGAACCTTGTAGAGGACCCTCTCAAGTGATTCCCCATACTTTTGGGTTTTACGAATGAGGCTCAAAATAGGGTATTTTTGACTATTTTGTGTGTTTTTCAGGTTACAAGAGGAGTCTAAATATGAAAATAAATTTGGGATAAGTATTAGGACTTGGGATATCCTCTCATGTCCACTTAATTCTTTATAACAACTCCTAAGTTTTCAAACAGATAGCTTCATCTCAGCCAGTCAAAATTGGCATAGTGACCAAGCTAGTGAGAGGGGTGGAAAAATTCAACTGAGCTAATTTTAAGGTGTAATTAATGCCTCTAAGTACATGTAGGATATTAACACATTTAATTCACTCTATCCCATGTATTTTAATATAAAATTGAAGCCAATTTTGAGGCAAAGTGTGGAGGGTGCATGAAATAAGAGTTATTTAGATTGTAGATGATTATAACTCATTTTGGAAAGATTCTAGATGACCAGGACTCAAAACAATGAATGGAGAGGCATTTATAAAATAATTACCCTTAATTTAAATCATTATTACTATCCCTATTCAATTTTAGGACATTCAAATAGGTGTGGGTGATGAAGGCAGTTTTTTGAGCCAACACAAGGAGTTTTATGCCACTTTTTATAAGTTTCATGCCTAGTATGGCCAATTATCTCTTCTAACCTATCATGGTTCATTAAAAATCCTCTTATCATGTATAATTAACTCCTTTTATCATCTTTACAAGTGTCCTTATGATCTTTATACTTCTCTCTTCTCCTCTCCCTTTAAAATTCTATAAGAACTACCCATTTTTGTCTTTGTAACTTATGTTCCACCTAAGTATGGCGAATCCCTGACCATTTGCATACCATTTGATCAATAAGACTAATAATTTTATCTCTTCCATAAATATTCATAGTGTTTTTACTTGGATGATTGATCTTTATTAGTGATAACTATGATTTCCTTAGCATGTTGTCTCATTTTTCATCCTATTTACAGTTGGAAAAAATCTTCTTGTAGGGCATGTGAAGTGTTATAGGAAGTGTCAAGGTTGAATGAGTTATTATATTTACTATTTCCTTTCAAGTCCTCTTGTCTAGTCCTCCTAGACTAAACATTTATCCATAACCTCATAATGTAATATTGATGTGAGAAGATAGAGATTGGAGAAGTGTATGTTTGGTTAGTCTCTTAGTTTCATGTGTAGCATGTAGTTGGTTGGAAGTCATCAAATTATTTAGTGTATAAACTCCCTTATGATATTTTTCTCTCTTCCTTTACCCACTCAAATTTTAGGTTTAGTAGTGATCCAAAGTGGTATATCAAGGGAGCTAGCCCTATCTAGAGATTCACCTCATCCTTAGGCTACCCACAAGCCTAGAGGTGTTTCAATTATGCCACTTGGATGAGGAGAGATAAGACATCTCCTCAAAGGGTGAAAATATAAGTGAAAAAATTATCCAAAACTACAAAATCATCTCTTAATTTTGGATTTGCACATGTATTTGTGGGTTTTTATTGATGTCATCTTTCAGATCGCCAGGTCAATAAAGATGAATTTAAAATAAATAGGTTATGAGATTATGTCAGTGATGGAGAATGCCATTCTTGAAATTTATGACTCACAAATTGTGCACATGGATCTAAATTAATTTCAAAAAATAATGAATGCAAAATATCCAACTCTTATGGCTAATCTCTTGTCTACAATCAATTTTCTTAAAGCAGCTAGTTTTCCTATTTATGTGTAATGTTTAAACCTAGTGTTTGCATATGATCAACATCATGACCCAAATTTCAAGGAGATAATGGTATAATGAGTTTATATGATGTCAAAATTAGCTATCACTGCTATGGGTATGACCTTGAAGATCCCCACTAGAGAAACTTATGCAAGGATGAGCATAAAATTCAGACAAGGTTTTGAGGATAAAATCCCAAAGAAGCAACTCAATACCATCAATAATAGATGGATAAAATATAAGATAAGAGATCTCTCAAATCTCCCAAATAACTTCATTATATTATATTTCAAAGAGGAGTTGTTAGATATGTTCACCCTTCTCAATAGGATGATAGGGAAAAAGACTACCATGAAATTCAAAAAATGGATGTTCATATCTATGAGAATCATATGTGATAGGAAATAATACATATATTTGGATGAAATCATAAGTGTTGCACTTCATGAACATATGATAAGTTTGGAAGTAACTAAAATGTTTTACATGACCTCTTACCTAGTGTATTCACTAACAACCCAAAGAGTACTCCCAAGTCTATCTTAGTTGGTTAATGTAGGTGCATCCACTAAAGTCCAATAATTATACTCTTAATTGACCATAGAATAGAGTAAAAAACATTTCAAATAGGTCTATGATGCTTTCACTATGAGAGTCATGCAATCATCGAACAAAGACTGGGGAACAAGAATTTTAGATGAAGCAAATAAACTCATATCATAATATGAGATCTATGTAATCCAATTTAAAAAATTATATTATATAAGAGTTGGGGGATTTGAATGTTTCCCCTTGAGAAATCATCATTAGATGTAATCATATATTTATGTCTATGGTAATAAATGTACAATAATGACACAAGATCACTATAAACTGTTTCTAATATTTCATTTTCCCTCTAATATTTACATTTGGGAAATGGATACCTATATTGTTTTCCAAGTGAAAAACCTAGGAAAACTCCATATTTGAAATAAAATCTCATAAAACTAAGAAAAATGTCATGTTTAGTGATATCCTACAATGAGCGATAACTAAGGTGACTAAAAATATCATCCTAAAGTTTACTTAAGTCATTTATAAGAGCAATATTGACTTGTGAAGGTTCAAAAAACACAAAAAAAATTAAATAAAAAAATTGAATAATCAAGTTTGGAGATCAACCTTTCTAGTTGCTACAATAGTGAACTAGTCTTTTGCATTTCTGATAACGACATTGATAGGTGTAAACTTATTAATTTATCCTTCACCTAAATGTACAATTTTATAGATGGATAGGAAGTTCTCAGGTAAGTTTAGAATATGGAATTTTTTTTGAAATATGTTATTCTCCATCTCAATAGACCATTTAGCTTCAACAACTATAGGAATAGAGTTTCCCAAAAAAAAAATAGTTGTGTGGATTTTGTCAAAATTGTGAAATAATGATCCATAATGCACCATGTGGTGAGAGGATCTTGAATTAAAAATCCATTCAAACACAAGTGATACATTTATTATTTTATAAATTGTTGTTCCTATCTTAGAGTGAAGGAGTTACACATTTTTCATCGTTACTTCCAAGTATGCCATTTTATTAAAACATTGATGTTCAACATAATGTAGTTTACAAAAAAAAATACAACAATATTTGTCAATGTTTGCATTCATTTTCACTCTGCCCTTTTTCCAAGCGGGGAAGAGTTATGTTGAGTCAATTTATTTCCCTTTGGCTTATGATTTGTTTTCCATTTTCCCTTGGCAAGGTCCTTGTCTTTGTTAGAGTTGAATTTTCAAATTGTACTAATATCATTGAAAACTTTATTACATGTGTTTTAGTGCCTATAAGTTAGGTGTGTCACTAATGAAAAAGTATTTTTCCTATTATTTCTAAATTTTATCATATAACTTATCAAAATTTAGTGCTACATATGTAATTACAAAAACATATTGCTAATTATAGTGATTTTAGATGAAATCTAAGTAGGAACAACCTAATTTTGATAATAAAAAAACTTATAATTAATTAGTCATTAGTCTTGGTTACATCTCTCTCAAAAATAAAAAGTATCAAGTGCTTGAATTGAGTGATGAAATCATAAATTTGAGGACAGTTGTCTGAATTAAGGTGCCAATATTTTATTTATAGTTGACATGCTCACATATTTTATTATGATTCTTATTAGCATGTGAACCTTAAATGTCAAATGTAAATGTTCAAAATAACATCTTAAGGTATTTTTCATTGATATTAAATCTCTTGTACAACAAACATTATATGACAAAGGATAAAAAATAAAACTACTAACATCTATCTTTTAGCCTCATTTGCCAAACACTATAAATAAAAACCTTAAATAGAGTCATTATATATTAAAATTAATTCTTTTAATTTTGTATTTAATTTTCATTCAATATTTTTGTTTATAATTTAGTTCATGTATGTTATTCTCTTGTGTTGAATGGATATAAAAAATCATAAATGAATTAACCACTTAAATTTACCTCCTAAGTTTAGGACCACATATGCTCTTTCTTTGCACTAAAAAATAACCTTGGAAATTAGAAACAACTAGATTTTTTATTTTATTTTTTTAAGGTCTTAAAAAATGGATTTCATTACCAAGCATCATCCAAATCCCATTCTATATTAGGCTATATAAATTATGAGGAGATATCATTATTTGCTAAGCATAATTTCTATTTTACTTGATTTTTGTGAAGTGAGGGATTTTATCCTAATACACAGGCCCTAGACAACACCCTTGTCTCATGAAGTTGTTCTTCATGTACCATAAGTTATCTCAAGGACTCCCATAATTATCTAATTAAACCTATAATATGAACCATTTGACCATAATCAAATAGTGGTATCAAGAAAAAAAAAATCCCCAAGATCACTTACAAAATGCCTTTTGAGGTATTATCTATGGACCAATATATAGTTATACACCCACTTGACTAGCATAGGTTGTTCTTGCATACATGTATTATTTTATCCCCTCTTGTGAATGACCCATATCAATCAAATTTCAAACCAAAATCAATCCAAATCATAACAATATGTTTAAACCAAAATATGAAAATCCATTTGACCAAGATCTTAACAAACATTTTAATTAAAATACATTCCTTGATGATGATAACATTAGTCTCACCAAATAAAAAAATCCCCCATCCACTATTTACAATACAAATCCTAATATCCCTCAAATCAACTACAAAAAGAAACTAATTCTATCACCACCATTCTAAAATCAAATCCTCTCTAACCAACTCCAACAGATCAGTCAACAGTTGCTAACCTAACGTCCTAAATCAATCCTTTGACATCAAAATATTTATCCCCCAATCAATCCCACAATAATAAAATACCCCATACAAAATCCAATACCCATCAGGCTCCCGAGTCATAAAAACCCCAATTAATCCAACCTCATCACATACTTAGTTTTAGACACTCAAGCCACAAAAACCCCACTTTATCTTACACTTATTAAAAAAATCCAACAAATAAAAATCTAATAATTCATTACAACCCATTGAATCTCCAATATTAATTAGGCCCTTGAGTCATTAATAAAGCTCCTACACTTTGCTCAGCTTTGGAAAAAAATTGACAAAGAATAATCCCAAAAGCAATAATCATCCAAACAATCTCCCATCAACTACCACAACAATCCAACAATTAAATGTCCACCAATTATTCATACAATGAAAAACCCAATGTCAATTAACCCCTTGAGCTATAAAAATCCAAAATTATCTTACCTCTATTGAGAAACCAATCTAGTCAAAACTCCAATATTCAATCCAATCAATCAAATAACCATCAACCATTGCATATAAAAAGGTTATTGAGCCACAAAAACTAAATTTATAAAACCCCATCAACACTTCAATCCCAAATGAGATTTTACCTCTAAGAAATATAAAAAATAAAATTAACATTTTATCCAAACAAAAAAAAACAATTTATCCAACTTCATCAAAAATTTAATGATCAACAAGCCCAAAATCAATAAAATCAAGAATCACACAATCCATAACATAATCCATAATCCAATCAATAACCTAATAAAAAATCCAACACCAATCAATCCACCAAGCCAGAACAATCAAACCATCCACCATCCAACATTAATCAAGCCCTTGAGCCATCAAAATACAATTCTACTACAACCCTTAAGCCACCATAATTCTATCCTAATCTGACCCATGAGCCACAATAATCCAAACCCAATCCACCCCTTGAGCCAAAAAAATCCAATAACAATATAGCCTCTAATCCAAAAAAATAAATTGTCCTACCATCACCAATCTAAGGAATGTCATCTAATCGAAAACAAAGTGCATCTGTGTCCAAAAATCAATAATTGAGGATATGCCAATCTCACTTTTCGAATCAAGATCAAACTCCTTCACACCCAAATCAAAGTTAAACCACCTAATCTAATAATATAAATGATAAACCAACCTCCCAATCCCAAATACTCATTGTACACCTACTTCAAAGTTAAAAATTTATCTTTACCAAAATAGCCTAACATCCATTAGTATATTCCATAATCTTATTGCACATTGAAGTCATCATCACCCAACATGACACACATCAAGTGAAGAAGGTAATTTTAAAAATCGAAACCCAAAATGTCTTCCATATGTACGTGCCCACCATGAAAAATTAAAAAACCAACATCATATTAGTTTGGCACATCATATTTTATCACATATGGCCTTCTCACAAATGATAAAATCAAAAGCTACAATGATTCCTTACTGTATGAAAATAACTTGTCCTCCTATTTCCAAAGAAATAACTCTCCTATAATTTTTTTTTATAAAATCATGAACTATGAAGGTGGAGGTCATAGCCTTCATGAATAATAAATTGTTGAGCCTATCCACATACTTACAAATAAAGGATATTATGGCATCAGATACAAACTAATTTTAAACCAATATGAATATGTCAGTGGTACTTCCATGATTTATGAGGAAGATTCATCCAACATTGAGATATGTTTCATTCATAACTTCTATGAGGATATTGCTTCCACTAATCCTTCCAATAACACTTATATCACTACCATCCACCTTGAATTTCAATATACTAAACCCATTAATTAGGACCAATAAGATCACAAACTAGTTGACCTTTTTCAAAATGAGGAAACTATTACAAAACTCATGAAACATTGAGATAACATCCTTCTAAAGGATCATCAACAAGACTTTGAAACCAATATAAATACATTAGCTTATTTCAAGGATCAAGAAGAGATCCTAAATCAAAATCAATCTAAAAATATAGATAACCGAAATAAAAAATCAAAGTCCCCTAGTGAAAACCTTTTTGAGATGATATTGGACCACAAACATCAAAGTCAATAAAACCAAGTAGATTCTATTGGTGAAAACCTTTCCGAGGTATTACTATACAAGGAACTTAATCTTCCTCTATATTGGAATATTTGAAATATGACCCTATATTTCTTGTTGAAGACACCATTAAAATAAAAGAAAATCTTAAAATCATCCAATTTTTAGCTACTCTCAATCTCATAAAATGTGAGATTATTGGTCCCAATTCTCTTTACATATATTATTACCTCCATAATCCCATCATCTTTCCAAATCCTTCATGCAATTAAAAAAATAAATCCTTTATCCAAAATACCTCCCATCTCACCATCCTTGGTAATACCTTATATTATAGTGACTATGAGGAAACCTTGTTAAGATGTTTAGAGGAAGCCAAATCAAAAAATAGAAAATATCATAATGACATCAATGTATCACACATTAATGGTATGGTCCTGACAAGGAATCTACATAAAATAAGTATTGGCTAAATATCAAAATAGGTTGATCATCATGCATCTCAGATGCTTCCATACTTGAGATGCCAATAAAACTAAAAAAATCATTAAAAATTATATCAAAAGACAAAAATAAAAATCATCCAAAGGTCAAAACTATTTATATGGTGCCTTGGATAAGTACCTTAATGAAAACCAATTTTTGGAATCATATGTACATTCTATTATGTACAAGTACCTTTACACTTGGGGGTAAGCCCCTTTCCATCCCACTTGTCAAAATAAACCAATCATCACACCATCCTCCTCTTTCCCATTTTTTGACCTTGAAAAATCCTTGAAAATATTCATTTTATTTGGAAACATCTTGGTATATCCACTCAAACTGAAAGAAAACATCAACATGACATGAAACTTAGATGGCACATGGTTATTATGTAGTGTAATCATTGGAGTCCTTTTCCTAAGGTCCTTTGATCATCCCATCAATTTTATCCCCTTTATTAATGTTATAACTAGTTATTCCTTTGTCTATAACTTTATTGTTCATCAAAATTCCACAAAATACCAAAAAAAAAAAAAATCCCTACATCCCACAAAATAATTTGTCCTTTATCCACCAAAATTCACTGTTCCACTTTAAATCGATCATTATAGCTTTCTATGGATATATCATTCCCAATATATCCCCATTACATATATTTTTCCTTAGGGGCAAATCAATGTTATCATTATCATCATATCTTAGACACGAGGTTTCCAACTTGATAGTAAGACATAGCAAAAGATAGTTTTCTTAATTATTTTAAGTGTGTGTCCTTATTTATTTTATGTGAAGTGATTTATATTTTCTTACTTGTTTTATTCGAGTCAATCATAATGCGTATTACAATAGTGTCATCATGGTTTTCCATATCATGATGCATAATTTCATGCACTATATTAAAATTTTGGTTACTCAAACATTCAAAAATTTATGTAAGATTAGAAGCAATTCATTCATTCCTCATTACATCAACACTTATCATTTCATATCAACAACCATTTCAAACCTGTATCTATAACTAAACATCCATTCTCACACATCTAAGTGTGAATCAACCATAACAAATACACTATAAATGTTAATCCACCCATCCCATCATATAATCACATACATATACAATAACATATAAAATCCATGATATCCATAAACATGATCCTTCATCATTACATAAATACTCAATGCATTCAATTGAATCCTTGGTTTATTATTTCTCATCCAATAAATCAACAATCCATCAAATCAAATCTTGCACCTTTCTCAGGATATATCATTCCCAATATTCCCTCATGCATATATCATTACTTATGGGAAATCAAAACTCATAGTCTTATCGGGATACATCATTCCTAATCTACCTCCTCACATATGTATTTGTTTGGGATAAATCAAAGCTTACAATTTTATTGGGATATATCATTCCCAATCCAACCCCTTCACATATATTATTGCTTGTGGAAAATCAAAACCAATCAATACATGCAATCATTAGCTCAAGTGATTTAATCTCATCCCTCCATTTCATCCATCACTAACATCCATGAAATTATTCATATCCACCAAATTATTATATATCCCAACCCCTCTTTATCCATCACCCAACACTTCATTACTCCCAATCCCTTCATTTCACCCCTTCTTCTCATTTCTAAATCCCATCCATGGATTTTATACATGCATACCCTCTCAAGGGGGAATATCCTTAATAATCATACCACTAGGTTCATCCTAGTGCACACATCTCTCTTCTAATTTTATTTATTATTTGAAAATCTCATGCTTCATCTAGTCACAATGACCTTTCAAAGAGGGGAAAATGTAGAAAACCTAATTCTACCACCCTAACTTCATTACTAATTTTTCATCGTTTAATTAATCATTCATCCTAACTAATCTAATTTTAATGTCGTAAAACCCTTATATCACCCCATAGAATGATTAAATCATCTCCATGACCTTATATTAAGTCCACTAACATTACCCCATATTGTTTTTAGATAATTACTAGTTTTGATGGGATGAATACCCTATATTAATAAAGAGAATACATAGCAATCCATACTAAAATGTTATGGCTAAGAAGAACCATTTACATCTAATAGCCACAAATTTGAAAGCAACCAAACAACAAACCTATCTACCACCCAAAAGTCGATAGTGAAAATAATTCCATTAGCTTGTGGGAAAGTAGTATAAAAGATTAGTTGTCTTTCCTTTTTTTACTTATTCATTTTTTAACTCCTACCATATTCCATGCTTAGGATTCACCATAACTAATTAATTGTATAAATTTAGAAATTCTAAATTTCTAGTTCTATATAATTCCTTTTCTGAGTCAGAGTTTTCAAACTCATGTCTTATCTTCACTCCCCCTACTAACTTAATTCAAAGGAAAATTCTAAACAATTTTAGTTACCTCTTCATTGGGAATCAATTTTTTAGTAGAAGCATATTTTTATTATCTCTTACCATCTACCAAATATATTTTTTCTTATGTTTCTAAATCTACAAAATAGTCTTCAGCCACTAATGATGGATTTGGTGCACTCTATTTGTTTGATTTGGACATTTCCCCCTTTTTTTAACCACTTACAAACATCTCTGAGGATAAGATGCATGCAAATGACTTGGTACTTTGTAATTATGACATCTAAAAGAGATATTCTTATAATCTATAACTTGAACATGCTAAACTTTGCCATATTTTAAAATGACTTTTTCTAGAACCCCTTTGTTTAAATCAATCTCTACACAAATTCACACATAAGTGCACAAGCCTAAAATAGCTCTCTCATGATCATTCTTTGAAAATGATCTCAAAGCATTATTTATTTACTTATAAGCATGCCAAAAATGTAGTGGTAGATTGGGGATATGAATGCAAACTAGCATATTAATGACTAAGAGAGTGAGAGGGTCAAATTTTAGAAACCATGGAGTAATAAACAAACCTACATTGCCCCAAAACCAATGGCCATCCGAAATACATTTTTGTTAATCTTGCTGACTGTGGAAGTGGACAACAAAAAACATTTAGAACACAGAGAAATTTCACATTGCTTTGACCATGTCTCATGAACCCATTTATATAAAGCAGTCGAAGAAGGCCATAGACCATTAAATTTATAAATAACTACATCCTCAACTATAAAATGAAAATAATCATGCACATCCCCATTCAAAATATCCATAGAAGGAACCTCCTTTGCTTGATCAATAATAAAGACTTGAGGAAGTGGAGAGAATTTTTCCAAATTTGGATTGGAAGTAGTATTTATGACCATGTATTTGAAGAACATAGGTTTGATTTTAGATGCTTGTTTTAACCCATCCATCCATCCCTACAATTTGGAAGCCATGGATATGATCGAGTCTTTTCCTAAAGGATAGAAATACAATGGTAAAAAAAATTGCAGTTCCTTACCCTAATGAACCAAACATTGATTGTCTACTATAACAATTAAAGAGGCCTCCATATTTTTTTAAAATATATTACAATATCCATCCCTTTCACCCAAAAACATTTTATTGTCCCTAAAAGAGAGCGTACCATTAATAGGTACCTTGGTTGCTCAATTTTTAGATTCTTTTGTTCAGTCATTTTTTCAAACACTTTATTATCATCCTCAAAAACCATAGGAACATACTTTCCATTGCATATCTCACCTATAAAGGTACACATGTTAAAAACTTATCATCAAGATAACCCTATTGGACAATAACATTAGCATAGATCTGGGTGGTCTTGGACCACAACATGGCCCATTCTATCTACTGTGACTCAAGGTTGTAGAAGGTCACCCATTTACCTTCTATCCATCCTAAGAGCAGTAGTTGTGTGCCTAACAGTAATTATTCCAAATGTAAAATTCAATAATTCCACTAAGCCCAACCCTACTTTAAGACATGACACTCTGCTCCACACCTATCCTGCATATATCCCCATCACTGTTGCCATCACCCACCTCTCATGTATCAACTTTACTTCTCTTTGAAATTTGATCAACCATGCATCATAACCTAACCCCATTGGATCACACCCATAATCTCCTAGAGATGATCCATATAAACAATCTAGATTCACCATATTTTTGTTGCCCTTGACACTAGGTGACCATTATTTCTTTTGCACAACTCCTACCATCTTGATAGATAAAGGGATCAACATTACCTCATATTTAATTAGTTAAGTAATTAATATTAATTAAATAATTCATTTCTAATTACTCCCATGTACACATAATTCAAAATAATAAATAAATTAATTAATTAAATTCCCAAAATCTCAAGTCAAAAACTACCTCCTCAATTTTCTTAATTAATTCATTGAGTCATGACACTAATTCCTTGAAGCATTCAACTAACCGAGCAAGTCACCCATATACCTTGACCAATTCATGGAATCATCCAACCTTACTAAAAACATTCAACCAAATCTATTAATTCATTTGACTGACTCATTCAAACACCCAACCAACTTCCCCAAATTTCTTAATAGATTCATGAATCAATAAAAATTTTCAACCTCAAATCACATCTTAGCCATCTAAAATAAAAATATAAAATAAATTTAGATTTATCTCAACCATCCATTTCTTCATTAAAAAAACTATAAATATTTCATTTGATATGTTGTATCATACAATACAATTGATCAGATGTTATAAAGATCACAATTATCACCCATCATTATATCAAAATCATGCATAAAATTATCATGCAATATTGTTATCATACATTTTTAATCACAAAATCTTGTCATCAAGAAATCAAAAAATTGAAGGCATACTCTGCTATAAATTTTCCATAAATTTTGTGAGAAACCATAAATCGAATAATATTAAGCACGCCCATGTCAACAAATAGATTTTCATATGCTTAAAAAGTAGATGTAAGTTGTGTAAGTTGTTTTGTCTCTTTCAAATCCATCTAAGGTTTATGATAGATTTAGTGTAGGAGTTAGGTGTTTTATTAATTATTTTCTTAAGTGTTGAATTATGTCATTCACACATTGTATGAAAGTGTTTTATTCACTCTAAAAATAGACACATGTCCTTCCATTTGATATGTTGTATCATACAATACAGTTGATCGGATGCTGTCAAGATCACAATTATCACCCATCATTATATAAAAATCATGCATAAAATTATCATGCAATATTGTTATCATGCATTTTTTATCACAAAATCTTGTCATCAAGAAATCAAAAAATTGAAGGTATACTCTGCTATAAATTTTCCATAAATTTTGTGAGAAACCATAAATCGAATAATATTAAGCACACCCATGTCAACAAATAGATTTTCATATGCTTAAAATGTATAGGTAAGTTGTGTAAGTTGTTTTGTCTCTTTCAAATCCATCTAAGGTTTATGATAGATTTAGTGTAGGAGTTAGGTGTTTTATTAATTCTTTTCTTAAGTATTGAATTATGTCATTCACACATTGTATGAAAGTGTTTTATTCACTCTAATTCACATTATACCACTTTAACATTATAAAGAAATATTATTTTGAATTAAAATCAAAGTAAAAAAAACATATGAGTATGTGAATTCTAGTAAGTTTTATGGAATATTTATATATCAGTTTGGTATAATACTAATAAACACCTTGTGGTTTCTACATATTTTTTAAACAAATATGAGTTTTGTCATTTTGTAGCACAAGGATGTTGGAATCATCATCTTTTCACTTATTTGAAGGTGAGTAACCATTTTTATAAGTCTATTTTCAAATAATCCATCACTAAGAAGTCCAAGCTCTTTAGGAGAGATGGTAAAGATATAATCCACTCTTGAATAAATAAATAAGATTAAGATTAAGACACACTCCAAGAGGTATTAATAGACTTTATTTGATCATGTGTAAGTCTAATAATATATGTACTTGTTAAAATGTTAGTGGGCATTGGAATTAAAAGCATTGGATACTCCATCCTCATCTTCACCCAAAGAATGATAAATCAAATAATGGGTAGCCACAAGAAATGGGAGAAGAAGATCATGCATAAACATAAGAATTAAAAAAGAGAGAACAGATTTAACATTTTCATTGAACACCATTGCAAAAATATAGTGGTAAAGAAATTTCATTTGATTCTTGGATTGAGAAATTATGTGATTTTCAAAGGAGAATATGTTGAGTTGATTTCAATATAAGGATGTTGGGTAACACTTCAAATTATATCTTTAAATTATTAGATGTTTCCATTATTTTGGTAGGGAAAATGGGAAACTAGTATCACTTGTATGGGTAAGCATAAGAAGCATTGGGATATTCATTGGTGAAGAAAGTACATCAAATATACTTGGGGGTAACAAGTATGGGTAGACAATAATAGGTTTTCAATTCCTATCTCTCACCACTTATTGTATTATATAAAAAGGAAGGGAAAAGAGGAAAATAATCACTCCACAAGAATAAACATTCAAAGCATGAGTTTTGGAAGTAACTTTTACCAATAAAAACATCACAATAATGGTTAATAAGCATGTTCTATGTTATTCCATTGTTGCACTTTGCTAATCTCTCCTTAAAATTATTGTAATGTAAATTGACATTTGATTGTAGTTTAAGGAAGGGTCATTTCAGGACTTTTCAATTATTTTAACATGGTTTGGGGCACATACATAATTACAATCATTGATGAAATAAATGTGATTATATATTCATAAAATTGTTTTGATACATATATGGGCTTCATAGGGATTGTAGGAGGTTGATTGTAGCATGTATGTAATATGCATAGTATGTACATAAGGAGTTGTAGTATATATGTTTAGTCGAATCATGCATATTTAAATTATTTTATGAACATTAAGTGTGATTTCAATGAATTTCATACATGGATTTGATTTGAAATGATTATCATATTCAAATATTAATAGTATTGATAATGAATATGCATTTTACAATGTATACTACCTCTATAGTATTTTTTTGTAGAAAGAATAATGGATGCAAATTAGACACAAAAAAAATTACATTGATTTTTAATCACAATAAGGTTGTAAAATGTATGTTTAAACTAAAAAATGAGTTTTAACAACATCCCGATTGGCTTACTCTTCATGGATAAGATTAAAGGCACAAAATTGAAGAACGTCACTCTTTAATTGAGGAAGAAGAAGATACATTATTAACTCCATCATTATGGGGACAAAATTGGGGAACCAAATCCACAAGTATAATATTATCATTGGAAAACCACGATTGGACACTTTTGTGGAATAATCATGGGTCCCCATGGCCAATCTAATTGTAGTTAGAAGTAATTGTTAAAATAGCCAATTCAATGAGAGGAGAGTCAATCCATCCCTTTCATAGGAGAAAAGGGAAAAAATGAATATACAACATCATGGATGAGTATTGATGGATTATAAAAATAAATCATCATAGGTGCATGATTATCATCATCATCAATAATAGAACATGATCAAATCCAATGTCAATCAAAGATTATAATTTAATAATTCCATCAAGAAAGGTTATGAATGGACTTTATATCAAAATCATGGTCAGTTCACACACAAATCCACTCAAATTTTAGTAATAGAGTTTGGAAATTAGTTCATTTGTTTCATTTGAATAAAATAATCATACACCATCTCTCTCATAGGAGGAGAAGTAGTTTGAAAGTTATACATTCAAGTTTGTTATCTTATGGGTATGCATTACATCATCTACATGTAGAATGAGTAAATATGCATGGTGTGTAGAGTAAATACATGAGAGGCTCATGTAAACTAATAGGTTGGGTTCAAGAGCAAATAATAACTTTGTAAAATATCAAAGGAGATATCAAGGGAAATATATTTATATATTTCATTTATAAGTTAGATTTTGTAATTCTTTAGCCAAAAACCCACCCAAAAATGAGAGAAATGATCCATAATTATCTATGTAATTCATCCAAATGTCCAAGCTAATCTGAAGACAAGTCAATATCAACAAAATGAAGGAAATGTTGATGTGTCACAATTTTGTCTATTGTGATACCTCACTATACATTACCTATTTCATAAGGGTCAAACCTTTGATGAATATTTAGATAAGATCTTCTAGTTTGTGACCTATAGTTTTTTATGTGTTTTCAATGAATATTTTTTTACTAATTTTACAAGTAAATAGATCTTAAAAACTGAACAAAAATATTGGTAGATAGTCATGCGAACCCCCCCTGCTAAGTACCTCAAAAAAATGGAAATTCATTTTTTTTGAATGTGTGTAGGACTAGGCCTAGTTTGTGACCATATAATTTTTTTTTCACTTGGATCAACAAAAAAAAAATTACATAAACATGATAGGCATGTATATTTGTGGTATGTAGTGGCCTCAACAAGGTATAGTTGAAAATCAACATAGTTTGAACCCTTTAAATAGTCTAAAAAATATATAAAACATATATTTAGAAAGAAGAGAGCATGCTCATTGTCATGGTAATAATTTTATGATTTTTTTGTCGATATTTATATTGCATTTGGTGATGGAATTTGAATTTTGTTATTTTCTATCAAAAATCTCAGACTCGACTGTAGATTGACAGGTCCAAGCCTTTGGCTTGAGAATCCAAGTTATCTATGAGATAAAAGGCTTATTTTTTTGAATTCAAATCTAAGTAATGCATATGCATTATACCACATATGCATTATTTATTCATAACACAAAAAACAAATTTTCTCTATGGGTATGCATACTTTCTATCTTTAGCTCCATAATAGTGGTGTGTTATGATAATTTCAATTGTAAATTGAAGTGTATCGTGATAGGGGAAAGGCCCCTCAATTTATGTAGTGAATTAAGGTGTTTTGGTATCACATTAGACTAATACCTACACACTAATATTTATACACACTAATACATGTTCCATCAATGAAGCACACCTTAACAAAATGCTTGTTTGGATATTTGTAGGTTCAGGTCACTACTGGTACCTTTCCATTATATACACTACCACAAAAAGTATGCAATTATATTTTGATAGGTTTTATGGCCTAAGTTAATAGGTTATGTAAAGATATGATTAAAATATTTTAATGTGATAATGTATTTGAGAATATTCAACATGTAGCCTAAGCCAAGCATGAGACCTCGAGACTCAATTAAAGTCTAATGTGTCAACCCCAATTTCATAAAAAATATAAATAAAATAGTCGAACATGGTTGAATCTAAAGGAAATTGGGGATATTTTGAGCCCCTTCAACCTAATTGAATGACTATAAAATGTGATTTGGGAGTTGATCACCTCCAATTTAATTAGAGATTGAAGCAAAAAAATATTAAATTCAAGTTTTACATGTATAGGATGTGGTTTTGAACTCAATAAACTTGAATGGACCATCATATAATGAATGTAAATGTTGATTGGTTTAATTGTGGAGACAATTAGGGTTAAAATGAGCCACATGGACATTTTTTAGATTGTATAAATGATATGATTTGGAGTGAAGTTAACCCTATAATGTCATCATAAATAATAAACCAAATAATTGATTCATTCAATCAAGGAGGCATTTGAGGCTAATTTGAACCCCTTCAATGTAACTACAAGAGCATGTGATATGATTTGAGGATATATTAAGTTTTATTATGTCATGAATTGAGCTAATTAGTTAATTGGTGTAATTAAGGATGTGATTTGGGAAAAATTGAGCCCCTACACCAAATTCATGGCCCAATCGATTGTATAGTCTATTCAATATATGGCTTAATTAACCTTAATTTTATCATAAATGCAAACATGAAGGAAATTATGGATAATTTAAAACTAATTAAACTAAAATTCAAGTTTATGATGTGATTAAAGGGTCTAAATTATCTCATGTTTCATGACATGTTGACCCTAAACCATAATTTTATCACAAATACAACTCCATTAAACCCTAATGTCATCACATTTATATACAAACCCATTAAACTAAACCTTATATGGGCTAAACCATAATTTCATGACTTGAATACAACCCTTAAGTTCCCTAATTTCATCACAAATGCATTTTCATGAAGGTAAATGGGGCTAATGTGAACCCATTGAACCTAGTTTTGTTAGTTTAGGATGTGATGTTGGGCTAAATTAGTTCATATTACCTTACATATTGAGCCAATTAGTTAATTGTTACAATTGTATGTTAGGTTGTGGAGCTAAAAGCTTCACTGATGAAAACATGGAGGAGGTTGTTGAGAGGTTGCTGAGTTGCAGAGCAACCGGCGTCAGTCTGATCAACCGACGTCAGTCATATCTAGTGCAGAGAAAATTGACATCGATCAGGGATCAGCTGACGTCAGTCATCTCCAGTCAGACAGAGACTGACGTCGATCGCCTGTGCAATTCTAAAACTATCAGTTGCATGAATAGTTAGTTAATGAACTAGTTGTTTGCATGTTGAAAGGCTAATTTTAGT
Organism: Torreya grandis; assembly: GCA_037957365.1. Taxonomy (NCBI): domain Eukaryota; kingdom Viridiplantae; phylum Streptophyta; class Pinopsida; order Cupressales; family Taxaceae; genus Torreya; species Torreya grandis. The sequence goes on along the minus strand of JARHVA010000731.1, from coordinate 4,028,097 downwards.
CTTGGGCTATGGATATAATTATTGTAATTGGATGTCTAATTATTGTTTGTATGAGATCTATATAATAGACTCATGGGCTGTATTGTAATTTGTGCTAGAGAGTAAGAGAGCAAAAATTAGCTCCTTCAGAGTGAAGAGAGCAAGGTGTGTTCCTCCTAGTGCCATAGTGCCAAGTATGGGTGCTGGTTTGGAGAATCAGAAGGATTCTTCATGTATGTAGGATCTTGGTCAGCAGGTGTGCAAGGCCACATTTAGATATCTACATGGTAAGTAAGATCATTGATTTGCAGGTGTATGTGTGTGCGAGATCTAGGTTTGTAGGTGTGCAGAACCAAATTGATTTGCAGGTGTGCAAGATTAGGGAGGTCAGCAACACAATAGGGAGCACTATCAAGGGAGATCCACTTGGAGTACGGTGTGTACTCAGTTATAGAGAATAGAGGAAGGCAAGGTAGATCTTTCCAAAGTAAGATTATTTGAGTTGCAGGTTGTTGCAAGTTCATGGGAGATCTACTTGGAGTGCATTGTGTACTCGGTTGAGTATGTGTGTATACTCGGTGTACTAGCAGTAGTGATACTGACTGGTTGGAGGTGAACACCAACTTCGTGTTTGAGTTGTGTGTCAGGACCGTAAGAGAGAGAGTGAGCTCTTAAAGAGATTTACTGTTTATGCCCTAGAGGTGTGGGAGCCCTAGAGGTGTGTAAGGAAGAAGACTGTGGCATCTTCTTTGTGTTATTTCCTTCTGAAAGAGTATTAATACAATTGGGTATTGTCTCTCATATTATGTGTTGTTTCTGAATTCTAGTTACTTGTGATTCTGGTTTAATTCTGCATGTTTAGTTGCATGGTAATCAAGTGTGCTTCCTAGATCCTATCAAGTGGTATCAGAGCTAAGGTTGTAGGGAGCAGGTTTGTGTTTGATTACAAGTCACTCTTAGGGGTTTTTAATTGAGTGGGAGTATAGCAATGGCAAAAGAAAGTAAGCTAAGAATGGAGGAATTGAAAAGCACGAATGGTCAATTACGGTGTTATAGAAAGAAAGAGCAGGTAAAGAAATATTGTTGGTTGGTAGAAGATCAACATGAAGGAACTAAAGAAGCAGATGTTGTAGGTGCTATTACACAGGATGCTCTAGGATGTTTCTTGGATAAAGTAGAATCTTGTTTTATAGATTATGTTGCCTCTTTCCATGCAGCCCCATATAGAGGGGTTGGTGTGCCTTGTCAAAGTTTTGGCAAAGGGGAAGTGCGGCTGAAATTGCAGGCGGCCAACACATGTGTGTTGAAGGAGGTCATGTAGGTCCCAGTCTTGGAGATGCAGCTAATTTCTTCAAGAAAGTTGGGTGATGAGAGATGCACAGTAACTCTCATAGTGGATTCTTGGAATGTTACCAAGGATGCACTTGAATTAGCATGTGGTAAGAAAGTAGGTACTCTTTATCTACCTTCTTGTATTACTGATTCCACTTCTGTTGCATAGGTGTGGCATTGTAGGCTTGGTCACATAAGTGAGAAGGGAATGGATTTTCTTAAGACAAATGGAAAGAGTTCAGCTTTGGAGAGCATAGACTGAGATTTATGTGAGCAGTGGGATGCTACAAGAAAAGATTGGATTTATTACAGGAAAAGGAAGACTGATGTATTTGATAAACTTAAGAACTGGAAAGCCTTGGTGTTCTTGGAGGAGATGACAGACAAAGATCAGTGGATGGGGCTAGATACCTCTGAGTAGGGCAGTTTGGACATGGGTATGATTCAAGGAAAGCTCATGGGTAAAAAGTCATCACTCACAGGTGAACACAAGTACCGATGTCGGTCATGGGTAACCGACATCGAATAGATAGGTACCAATGTCGATCATGTGCAGACCAGAGAAGTCGGTGGTGTCAGGTAGGTGGAGACTGATGTTGGTAAGATAATTGGCATCAATGACCTGGACAGTCGCATGGAACTGACGTCGATCAGATGCAGACTGTGTGGTGACCGAGGTCAGTCACTAGAATGGATTTTGGGTGGACAACAAGCTATCAAAAAGTCTCAAATGCCCATATGGAGGATTGAAAGGGTAAGTAAGCCTCAAATTTGTTGTTCCTCTTCTTTATACTCCTTGTTCATTGTAGAGCAGGAAGGATCCAAGAAACAGTGGGAGCATGGCATGAATGAGGATGCAGAACTAAATAGGAGATTTGGTAGGGTTGCCAGCCAGAAGAAAGCACTGAAAGATGAATGGATACCTTAGTTAAAGAATAGAGAAAATGGACATGTGAGATGGAAGGCCAGGTCATATGGTCTTGAGCAAGCTAGAGGACAGTGGTATAGGCTGACAGGTGGTACCAGGTGGATGACAAAGCAAAGCTTTAGTCAATGTCAATATAACCATTGTGTTTGTCTTACCAGGTGGATGATGGTCACAACATTATCCTATTAATGTATGTGGATGGTATGCTTGGTGCAGGTTCAAACATACAAGGTTTTGCTGAGCTAAAGGTAAGGTTAGTTCAGTGGTTTGCCATGAATGATTTGGGAGCAGGGAAATTCTTTGGCATGAGTAATCCTAGAGACAGGGAGATCACAAGTTGATGTTGTCACAGGATGATTGTGTGAAGGTAGTGCAGGATGCAAAATAGGGCAGCACACCTATGGATGGACAGTTCACAGAATAGGGTCCCCAATTACATGATGAGATTGAGTACATGTGTACTCCCTGAGTTTGCCCAAGCAGTGGGTGCTATCAAAAAGTTTGTAGTCAATCTGGGAAGGAAGCACTGGAAAGCAGTTCAGTGGGTTCTCAAGTATCTGAGAGGGACCAGTAGCAGGGATTCATGCTATGCAGGGTCAGGCACTTTGGATGTGGCAGGTTACTTGGATGATAGGGGTTACACCATAGGATGTGTGGTGGTTGGTCTTCAAGATTGAGCTTGAAGAGGGATACAAGCTAAGAAATAGATTAGACGGTGTACAAGTACAGGTACAGTGTAGCTGTTTATCTCCAAGTGGGAGATTATTAGGTTATGGAGCTAAAAGCTTCACTGATGCAAACATGGAGGAGGTTGTTGAGAGGTTGCTAAGTTGTAGAGCAATCAATGTCGATCTGATCAATTGATGTCGGTCATATCCAGTGCAGAGCAAACTGACATCGATTAGGGATCGACCAATGTTGGTCATCTCCAGCCAGACAAGGACCAACGTCGGTCACCTGTGCGATTTTGGAACTGTCAGTTGCACGATCAGTTAGTTAATGAACTGATTGTTTACATGTTGAAAGGCTAATTTTAGTCTTGGGCTACAGATCTAATTATTGTAATTGGATGTCTAATTATTGTTTGCATGAGATCTATATAATAGACTCATGGGCTATATTGTAATTTGTGCTAGAGAGTAAGAGAGAAAAAATTAGCTCCTTCAGAGTGAAGAGAGCAAGGTGTGTTCCTCCTAGTGCCACAGTGCCAAGTATGGGTGCTAGTTTGGAGAATCAGAAGGATTCTTCATGTATGTAGGATCTTGGTTAGCAAGTGTGTAAGGCCACGTTTGGAGATCTACATGGTAAGTAAGATCATTGATTTGTAGGTGTATGTGTGTGCGAGATCTAGGTTTGCAGGTGTGTAGAACCAGATTGATTTACAGGTGTGCAAGATCAGGGAGGTCAGCAACACAATAGGGAGCAATATCAGGGGAGATCTACTTGGAGTACGGTGTGTACTCAGTTATAGAGAATAGAGGAAGGTAAGGTAGATCCTTCCAAAGTAAGATCATTTGAGTTGCAGATTGTTGCAAGTTCATGGGAGATCTACTTGGAGTGCATTGTGTACTCGGTTGAGTATGTCTGTATACTCGGTGTACTGGCAGTAGTGATACTGACTGGTTGGAGGTGAACACCAACTCTGTGTTTGAGTTGTGTGTTGGGACTGTAAGAGAGAGAGAGTGAGCTCTTGAAGAGATTTACTGTTGATTCCCTAGAGGTGTGGGAGCCCTAGAGGTGTGTAAGGAAGAAGAGTGTGGCATCTTCTTTGTTGTATTTCCTTCTGGAAGATTATTAATATAATTGGGTATTGTCTCTCATATTCTGTGTTGTTTCTGAATTCTAGTTACTTGTGATTCTGGTTTAATTCTGCATGTTTAGTTGCATGGTAATCAAGTGTGCTTCCTAGATCCTATCATTGTAAATCCTAAACCCTAATTTTATCATGAATACAAGTTTGTGAAGGAAATTGAAGCAAATTTGAACATGTTGAACATGTACATAAAACTTATATAATGTGATTGGTGTGAGATTAACCTTGATGTCATCATATATAATGAATCAAAGAGTAGATTCATTCAACCGAGAAGGCATTTGAGGACAATTTGAGAACCTTCAACCTAAATAAAAGAAGATATGGTTTGAGGAAAAATTAAGTCTAATTCAATCATGAATTCATCTAATTAGTGAATTAGTGAAGTTAGGGATGTGATTTTGGCAAGATTAAGCCCATGAACCAAATTTATAGCTCAATTAATTGTATAATCTATGAAACACATGGCTTAAAATTGGCCATATATCATGTACATTCTACCTTTGTTTTGTATTTAACCCACTTGAAGGAATATAGGCCACTTATAGGTCTCTTAATGATTGTAACAAAAAAATATCTATTATATTGGTTTTGAAAGACCAATGAAATTATTTTGATCTTTGTATCTTATGTTTTATCAGCCAATGATAAATTGATGTCTCAAATCAAGGTGTAGGTCCTAAAATACCCTTATACAAGTTCAAGATACCAATACCATGGTTTTAACTCAATTTTAATAATTCCATCGATTAGTTTGTTATTTCACCATGGATCCTCTATATTCCACAAATTGATGCCAAAAAGAATCTACTTTATTCAATCGTCAAATGGTTTTGTTTGGGAGCCTATAATTTCTGGTAGGGTGGAATGTTATTTGCATCTAATTCAATACTTGACTCTCAACCTCATTATTTACTCATTCTCCTTTCCAACTATGGATGAAAGACTTAAAAAAATGATCTATATAGCCTCTATAAGTTTTACATGAGTTCAAATTAACAATTAGGTTACCAAATGACCAAGAATCTTGACTCAACCCCAAAACTACTATAGGATTGTAGATAGGTCTATTTAGATGTTATAAAGGTGTCACTAACTTAAGTTCACCTCAATGGTTTCATAAATTCTTCGTAGAATTATCATGGATCATCTACAATGATGAGAAACCAATCTAATTATTGGTTTCTCAAAAGAGAATAAATTCAATTGTAACCCCTGATCCTTAAGTTTATACAATCCTATTCTAGTTTCCTCAAAGGCTTTGCCTTAAAATAAAATAACAATGATTTGGATAGGTAATTTGATCAAAAATGCAAACACGAAGGAAATTATGGTGAATTTGAACCTAATTATGAGTCAACAATGTGATTAAAGGGGATAAATTAGCCCATGTTTCATGACATGTATTGGATTTAAACCTTGCTTTTATCACAATTGAAGGTACTTTGGACTAATTCAAAATATAATTTGGGCTAATTGAATGGAATTTAAACTAATTGAATCTAATCTGGAGTAATTAGCATTAACCAAGGGGCAAATCGAACCTATTTTCGAGTGATTAAATCTAATTTTGGCCTAACTGAACCTAATGTGGACATTAATCAAATTAAGAGCCTCATTAAAGGGGTAAATACATTTTAAGATAGTATTATTGCATAGTTATATAGGATGAAGCTATATAATAAATGACACATATGCATTATAATGTGCACACATTATTTACTCTATAGACAAAACTTAGTGCTATTTTAAACCCAAATCAAGAATTTTATCCCCATAGACATTCTCTATATACTTTCTACATATTCTCTACATTAATTTCAAGTACATTATTTGAACCCACCTTTGAAAACATATCAAATCAAATGGGTGACAAATCACATTCAAGGAAGAAAAAGAAGTTGAATAACAAAAGGCTGGAGTAATGAGAAGAGTTGAGATAAAAACAAAAGGTACAAATGGAAGCAGTTCACTCTAGATAAAGTACAACCACTAATCTTGATGAATTGAATAATGATGAAATTGATAATAATGAATTATATAATGTTGGAAATTCACATTCAAAGTATATATATTTTTTATTTTGTTGATGATGCTCATCTATGCATGATGCTTGACTGCTCAACAATGTATAAAAGTTCATGGAAACAAATAATGATGAAATTAAATATGAATAAAATTTCATGGAAACTTATAATAAAGAAATATAAAAATGAATAAAATGTCATCCCATCACAAAAAAATGAAAGTAATAATGATTTTGAAACACCCTCTCAAAAATTCCACCACTAACAACACCTTAAATAATTATGCGTAGAAAAAACAAATACTAAATTGAAGTCGTTGAAAATATTTTGAAATTGATGTGTAACTAAATGTCTGACTACCATTCAAGAAGGTTGGATCAAGAAATTTGGGATAGTTTCTTTCATAAATTGGATTATGATAATAAAAAATGTCAATTATTTATTTCATTGATGAAACTAATTAAGATGATAATTACAATGTACACATTAGGATTAAGAACATCTAACATGGATGATGAAAACAATGAAACTGCTGAAAATATACATGATGCATATCATATTTTAGGCCTAAAATCATGTAATAAAGATTATAATGTTTCTTGACGTATAATAAAAACTTATGCAGCACGTGGTCAAATAAGAAAAAATGTTTGATTTGAAAAACAAGTTGAGCACTTGATATAAACAAAAAACATTAATGAAAGTAATTAGAAGACATGAAATACTTAATGAACCAATATCAATGAGCTCTGGTCATTCGTAGGTAGACTTTCATGAAAGGAAAAGGCTATATATCTGATGCTCTCAAAGAGTTACTTGCATAATTTTTGAAATACAATACAAGTGTTTTGCCTAATACAAGAGATGTAAAGAAAAGAAGAGTTGGTTCTCATAATTATGAATTGCATCTAAAAGATTTCTTAGATATGACTCAATCACAATTGCACTCTAAGTTTTTGGAAAAACATCCATAAATTTCTATTAGTTAAATATTTTTTAAGATGGCCAAACCTTTTATGTAAGAATAAATCACACACACACACACACACACACACACACACACACACACACTTGTTGTTGTAGGCAACATGTTTAATTTTCAATACACTATAATTTTTTTCCCATATTCATTTTAATTTGCATACTAAGAATATTTTTCATGAGTGTGGCATAGAAGTTTAGCCAAAATCATCCAGATAATTTATTACACATTTTTTTGTGAAATATTAGATGGACAGTTCTTTTATAAGATAACATGTTTGGATGGAAATTATAAAATTTGTGATGGATTGCCAAAATTAAATAATTGTATCCATGAGGAGTGTACAAGTATAATTTTATATAAATTAGTTAGTTTGAGCAAATACAAATTTATGACTTAAAAAGAAAAAGATGGCAAAGAATAAAAAATTTGTGAACTTATTACAAAATAGATACGTGCTTCAAAATTTATGGATAACTTCAAGGAGAAAATTATTTATGAGTATGTAAGGAACACACCTAGTGTATATAGATAATATTTTCAAATTTTATCGATACTAATATTTTCTCTTTCAAGAACTCATCGATTCTCAATATCTTTGAGTGCACGCCTTTAAGGGTACATCGAAAAAGGGATGGGTAGACCATTGGTGTTTTGAAAGATTGTTTTCCCCTATATCACCACTTGAAATCCACAAAACCATATCCTATACACTTCCTTAAGATTTGCATCCTCCCTTACACACTCTTCTAAGTAATTTACCACCTTATTTAGCCTATGTCTATGCCAAAAACCCTTTTTGACATTTATTGAACAAAGTGGACTTGGGTTGACCCTATATTTAAATTATATTTTTATGTTACGGGACTCTGTCAACCTTGACCAACCTATTCTAGGACCTAATTTATTTTTATGAATTAATAATATGGCGTCAATTTGGTCAACTATGTCATTTAAACTTTTAGAAAGGTTTAAGGTTATATTTAGCTATATATACACATTTATTTCCACCATTTATTAGGAATAGAATAAGAATAATATCATATATTCTGTATCTACTTATCCTCCATTTCACTTGAGGATCATTACTTATCATTCAAATACTACACTTGAAGATATAGAGTTTGTCTTATGGATAAATATTTTGGATGCATATACAAGTCATGTAGCCTAGATCTGACCTATCCTTGTTATCCTTACATACCATAACAACCTCTTGTGAAGAACCTTGGCCAAGGGAGAGATTGAGGCTCAATGGGTTTTTCTTTAAAGGTTAGTATTCCTAAGTTTGTTCCTTCTTTGTTAAAGTAGATAGATTTACTTTTGTTAGCTTATATGCTTCTCTCCTATGCATTAAGATTCCCTATACATTAGATTAAGTATAGATCTTCTATGTATGTAACTTTAATTTTATGTTTATTTCCCCCCCACTTTGTGCCACAATATTTGGTGAATACTATATTAGATTTTACTTTGTATTTACATTGTGAATATAAGAAAAAATAGGACCTAGCTAGGGTTATTTCATGGTGTTGCTTGATTAGAGGCTTTGAAAGCCTCTCTAGTGACATTATTGTGGTAAGGGACCCTTTCGTTAGGTTTAGTAGATCCATCTTTGTCATGACCCTAATTGTTTAAATGCACAAACAAACATAAATGTAAGTGTGATTTATATTCTTCAAGCTAGCATCTATTTATAGATCAACTAAATTTCCTTTGTATACATTTTGGTGAACTCGACATGAATCTAACCCTTGAAATTTTTATTTCATGCATTTATCTTATTCATTACTATATATTTTTCTTTTTATAGTATTATATCAAACCTATTGATATAGTCTAATATTTTATGTGTAGGTTTAACACACAATCACTCTAAATCAACTTTGTTCTCTCTATGTAAGTATTCTTCAAATATAGGTGATAAGATCAACCAGATCGAATCTATTTTTTTCTTCAGTCATAGGATTTCAAGCTTCATCAACCAGTTGACTTATTCATAGTTCTCTTTTTTTAGCATATAGGTTTTTAGACTGAATCAAACTAGTCAACTCTATTCATAGATTATTTTCATCACATAGACTTTATAGGCTTTGTCGACCTAGTTGAATCTATTCATAGAACATAAAAATAAAATTTGAGTGACATAATAAAATTTACAAACCAATCATATTAAAAATTACCAAGATTCATTCTTACCTTCTCTATCTCTTCTATTCTTCATTTACAGTCTTATTTTTCATAGTTTATAGTCTATAAAATTACAACTCTATAGGAAATTGGGTTGACTAGATCGACACAATTTTGTTGCTTATCTTCTATATAAAATACTCATTCAATCTATTCAATTGTGTTATTCTATATTGTAATTTCCTAGATCATTAGTGACCCTATCATCTCTATTATATATGATTGCATATAGTGTATCTTGAATTGATGTTGTACTCTTCACAGTCAAATAAATTAACTATTTTTAGTAGTTAATTCACTTTTAATTTTAGTTGCTTGCATGCTTAGATTAATAAATATGAAATAATTAGGTGTTTTTCAATTTACCAATTTAATCACACTATTTTTCTCTTTTGCACAAACTTCTAAAGCACTTGAAACTAAAAAGCATTAAACATTTTCTTCCCAAGGTCTACCTACTTGAATTTCATCACCAAAGGGGAAGTTGACTTGGTTTTTTGGCCAAGTATAAACATGTATTTGATGGTATATATTGGTAAATCACTTGATGCCCTTATCATTATGGGATTATGAAGTGAGGGGATAGGATCTAATACTAAAAAAGTACCATTGCCACTATAGATCCCTTTTAGCCTAAACTACTTGAAACTATCCATAGATTGCCTTTTAGTTCCTTCTTAAAACCAACTCCATATGACATTAATTTCAAATTTTATTATAACTTAAAAATAATTAGGAATAAATAATTAGCTTAACATTTAGAATCGAGTTTTGTTGTTTGCTCTTTGATAACTGTATATTGTATTTCAAAACTTATACTGGATAGCATTAGTACAAGGTTTGTGTTGTGTGCTAAAATTAAATCAAACACATTGATCTAATTTCTTGTGTGCTTTACTATATTTATTTATCTATTATCTTTAAAAAAACCCTATTTATAAAACATAGTCATCCCTATCGACATGATGTAATACAAACTTTTAGTTTTGTTTACATCTGAAGTACACAATCAACCTATATGAATGTGTATCATTTTATCCTATTTAATTTGTTGTTCTAGATTAAATGATCGACCTATACGACTGTGTATATTTTTATCCTATTTAGTATCTCTCTCCAGAGTACACAGTCGACCTATGCAGCTATGTTCTTCATTCCATGTTCCATTTCTTGTCTTCTAAAACATTGTCAATTGGTTTTATTATATATATATTACTAGTTGATCCTCCTTTCCATCAATTTTGTAACCTATTTTCTTCATCATGAATTTCATATTTGAGGATAATACAAAATTAAATCAAACAAACATGATGATTTTTACAAATTCTAATAGGTTTCTTAAGACATAACTTATGGCACCCACCATGGATGAAAGTAATTCCCATATTACCACTTGCACTACAAATTATGGGATTCATCCTCATTCATCCTCAGTTTACAATCCTTTGTTTTCACTAGAATATTAGTGTGATTTGGAGTACAAAACTTAAATGTTCTTTTTCATCAAAGAATTCACTCAACATAGAGGAAAAGATCCTTCAACCATTTATAATCTCTTGATAGGTTAGGTCCTATAGAATAACCTTCTTCACGCTCACCTACATTTTCTCATGGGTTTGGGGTAACCACTTTATTTGCATATCAACCTTTTAATTTTATTATGTCTCATTCACACACCATGACCTCTTCTTCTATGACTTATTCAACCCCATGCCAAGCATTTCTAATAACATGGTGGGTTCAAATTCTAGTGGGACTCTTCAAAAAACACATCCCCTTAACCATGATGCTAGTGCATCTTTTGTTACTAATGTTTCTCATGTAACTAGTGCTTATTTTGATACTAATGTTACTCATGCCACTAGTGCAACATATGCTACTACTCATACTATAACTCGAGCTATCAATACTAATACATCACATGCTATGCACATTAGTCAAAATGATGCCCAAACTAACCAAATCCTATTACAATAACTTAATCAAATGTATACCTTCCAAATGAATAATGTGAATTACATAATGTAGATACAAAACCAACCCATTCATCTTCAAAACCAACCTCAATAGGTTTCATGGGGTGCACAAAATATGAATGCCTCCTAACCCCCCCCCCCCCCCCCCCCCCCCCAAACCACCTTAGGGATTCCCATGGTAACCTTATCCCAAAACCACCACTCATTAATAAAATAATCAAAAATATATAAAACAAACCTCTAATACTTAAAATTATTAATATTTACATAGGAGGTAACACACCCACCGTAATTTATAATAGATCCACTGATCCCACATTACATTTAAAAACATTTGGTATCCTTTACAAAGATTGGGTCAAACTTAACACCTTTGCCTCTACCAAACTATCAACTAAAACACTCTTAGGAGATGCTTTAGATTGGGACAATAAATTAAAAACTCATTCCACCACTAGCCTTGAAGACTTGGTTAACTCACTAGTCCAATAATTTTAAACTAGTGATCTTACCAAAAATAACTTATCCCACTTTATAAATTCCAAATAATGTGAAACTAAAAAAACATAAGCTTTCATCAAATTATGGAAGAAAATGTCTAACAGATGTGAGGATAATATGGTGTATGACAAAATTTTCCAACTATTCATTAATGATATATACCCTAAATTATAATATCAGGTTAGGAATCTCTCTCTAAGAACCTTAGAAGAATCCCTCAACCAAGATAAATGACAATACTTCCTCATGCATCAACTCAAACCATATCAACCTAAAATAGGCACTCGTATGCTCATTAAAAAAACTATCACGCAACTAATGATGGTGTTACCAATACCTATGAAACTATTCATAACATTCAATCAATTTATCTAAAGAATGATATGTATCATTCTCCCCTTACAAACAACACTCATACTCCTACATTTTATCAACTCAACCATACTAATGTGCACAAACCATTATCCTTAATAGAGCTTAAAAACATCTTCCAAGACCTTAACCATGAGTTATTGACCCCACTCATCCTATGAAATCATGTTATGACCAAAACAAATTTTAATGGTTTCATGCAATTTGGGGTCACTCTCAAGATACTTGTAGACAATTATCAATTTTACTATGGATTTTCTTCTTGGTCCAAACTTTGATCATGAAACCCTTATTCAAAAGTGTCAATAAGCATATTTCATGTCTTTTAAATCCCATGAAATGCAAAATAAAAACCAAGCTAATGTTCATCTTTCTATCTACAAATATCCTTTTCCTAACCACCAAGATAACATCGAGAAGCCTACTCCTATAAATAAATTTTAAAGTATTATAGACCTCACTACCAATGAATAAAACATGTTTAATATGGCCAACATGATAAGAGTAGTTGATTTTATTGACTCAAATACAACATCTATGCATCACATCTCTCAACCATTTTGCATCATTTAGGATGCTTCCCCATCCTATATAATGGAATTGGGGTAAGAGGAATTTATAACCATTCAATCACCACTCTCAATAACACAACTTGATTATACCTCTCATACCATCTCTACTCTTCCCCAAATATCCACACCATAAGACAACATCACCCAAAATTTCAATAGAATATCTTCAACCCAACCAAAAGAAATACCTCCCAATCATCACATCACCTAAAGTAAATCAACCCAAACCAACTACACCCTATCAACAAAAGTTCAATTGCACTTCCAACCCTCCTTCCCAGGAGCTCATGCAACATTATTTGCCTATATATAGTAATCCTCTCATGGGTTATGATGACTGGGATCCCATTGCAAAACATTCTCATCTCCTATCTCAAATACCTCATCTTAATTATTGTTTGAAATGAACATCCCTTATCCTCCTTAGGTAGGATGCAAAGCTAACTTATCTAGATCTAAAGATAGTCTACTTTAATAATGTGAAGAGATGTCCATATATATTGATGAATTAATGGATACTTATCTTTCACTTAAGTTTCCTATCACTTCTATGATTCTTGATAAAATATTTCATCATGTGGATGATCCTCCTCTATTCATTAGCATCCAAATTGGTGATATCCAAGTTAAGTGTGCCTTAATCAATGAGGGTTCAGGTAATTTTTGTAGATCAATTATTGAGGTTGAGGGGTCCCTGTCCCAATCATTTGATTGGAGCTCTAACCAATCTAGGATATAATCAGGGCCCTAGATCCCCAAGAAAATACTAATGAATGACCATAGTTAGCCCAAGAATACTAATGATCAACCACTATTGACCCAAGATTACCAATGATCAGCCATAATTGGCCAAAGAATACCAATGATTAGCCACTACCAGCCCATGAATACCAATCATCAACCACAACCAACCCATGAAGACTTAATGATCAACCACATCTAACCTCCAATACAATACTAAGATTTGAACCTAGGTGGTTGTTGAAACAACCAAGTCACTTTACCAACTCACCCACATCTCATTGGTGAGGGTTCAAGTACTTACATTTCCTCCATTAAACTCATTGATAAACTTGAATATTCCAAATGTAACATCAAATTTACATGAAGCATATGTCAAGAATATGATAGAAGGCAAATACCTCCTCTAGGTTACATTTGGAATCCCATTACCATTCTTCATATCACCATCTGCATGAAATTTATTATCTTTAACCTTTTACTTTCTTACATCTTACTTTGTCAACCTTGGACTCATCGTATGAGATCAGTCTCCTCATCTGCATGCTAATGCATCAAATTACCTCATAATGGATACATTTATAAGATTCAAAGAGACACAAACCCTTATAATTTAAAACAATTATAAGAATGCGGTGTCTTTAAAATTCCTACCCTTGAACCTTTGCCTATCCAATTTAGGGAATTCCAACTATGCAACTATCCAGTCCATTCCACTCAATATTATAATGGACACTTCAAACTAATTGGGAACACTCCACCTAACATCCTAAATTTAGATGATGATGAGCCAGATGAGATTGGCCTCAAGACCAAAACCTTCAATATATTCCCTCATATTATTTACCAACTTCCTCCTTAGTTGTAACCTCAATCCTATCAACCACTTGTTGAGGATATACATGTTGTCTTAACCAAGACTAGACATTTTATCCATCATGCATACTCTGATGACAAAGTCATTCCTACATATACCATCAACATGCATACACATGACTATGATGATGACTATGCTTTAGATGACCCATTTCTAGTTGGATTCATCCAAGCTATAAATTTGAAAGTATTTGATATCACTCTTCTTTATTTCAGTCTTTTTGTTCATCTTTTAGCATTCCTTCCTTTATAGTACCTAATATTAGTATTCTTACTATTTGTCACATGGTGGAGATGTAACATTCATATGGTACACCTCCAATTATAGTAGAGACCCTCAAGAGTATGCTCATGGATTATGACATGATGGTACCTTAATGCTTTTCTAGATAATAATATCCTTATAGTTTACTTCTTCCTCCAGCTATACCTTTAGATGAACGTAGTCTAGTTTTTGTTCCATCCCTATTATTTCATGGTGATGGCCTTATTCCTTTACTTTAGCTTCATCCCATGACCATCCAATGGGATTATCAACCTTATTATGATATACACAAAGTTACTAGTCATTGGACCAAATATTTCAAGTTATATCAACTGTCCCTGGCTTCTCCTTCCACCTCTTCAACTAGTATGCCACAAAATCCTAATAACAAATACATTTATTACTTTCATAGGATATATAACCACTATTATACTAATTTATAAAAACCTAGGTAATATATCAACACATTGCATCTATCTATTACTCATCCCAAAGACAAAGACATACCTCCTCTGAATATATTACCAAAGTATATCCCTAAATATAAGGAAGTATATTATCTTTGGCACTAGTATGGTACACACCATAATAATTATTGCTAATTTCTCTAATATCATCTTCATAAATTCTCACAGTCAACACTTGCATCAGTCATTACTCCTTCCATAGGTTTTACACACAATAAGGATCCTTCTTCTCCACAGGTTGCACCTCCTTCTCACCCCACATATACTATTATCACTTATACATTATTTAATCTCATTGATTATCCTATGCATGATATCCCTCATGATAATTACTTTTCATTATTTAAACCTACATCTTTAGTTGAGGAGATATGGAAATAAGTCTTTTCACAACTTTTCACGAAGATTGATGAGACTTTAGCTACCTTCAGAATTCGGCTTCATAGAGATGTTTTAGATGTCATGGATAATAGTTGTGGTTAAATATATCAATATTTGTGAACACGAAATAATGTTATTTCACATTATTCTATGTTATATGATTTTGATTAGATTTTTCATCCATTTTTTATATCTTATACACTTGACTTGGTGTAAAATTTGGTTTCACTTATTTATTTTACACAGATCATCATATTATGCTTTATGTGTTTTATATGGTTTCATTTACTTTCCTCTTTCTTATGGATTCTTATTGTTCTTTTCATGAATGCACACTTATATTTATGAGTCCACTTCTTTCATGGATTCTTTTTCTTTTACAATGATTGTTTGCTATCTTATCTCACTCAAAAATTAGATAACTATTATTGTGACTTGGTTATACAAACCTTGATTTCTTTAGTTATCTATCTCTACAATATGATCAGTTAGCAAACAAGACTTCTCATTGTACTAATACCATCTACCGATATACTTTGAATATCCCTTTATTTCTTTATTTTCCTTTCACATACTAAGCATACTTATGGCTGAAACTTGAGATTACATATTGGTTCATAGGTAATCCTAAGTGTTTAGTTAGTCATATCTTTGGATACTTAGCCTCCTTTGAACCAAAGTCTAAATCTCATTTGTGTGTATCACTTCTATTACTCATGTTGGTTATTCCAAATCCATATCGAGGAGGAATCATAAAATCCATCAAATTTTTAAAATCAAAATCATTTAAATAAAAGATGATGATTTAAAAATGCAACATATAAATTCAAAAGTATAATCACACTAAAATATGTGATTCATAGTACATCTCCAATTCCTAATCAAAGCTCAAACTCCATAGTTAGAATCAAGATTGAGTCGAGGTTCATTGAGGTGCTATAGGGAAGTAGATTGGGATAGGATAATTAAAAAAATTATAAGTGTTACCTACTTTATCACACAAGTACCCAATATTCATAGTAGATTGATGACTTTATAAGAGGTCCTAAGGAATGGGGAACATGTTATGAGAAGGTAGGTCCATTTTTATTTTTATGTTCATATAAACTTCATGATTTGATCTTAGTATCTCACCTATTTATGTATACAACTTTGTGCTTATTTTGAATGGGTATCCTTTGTATTTTGATGGTCACTAGACTCTTAGTGTCTCACATTTGTACCAAGTATGACTCAAATTTTATAAATTCTTCTTATAGATTTCTATGTCATGAATTTTAAATTCCCTCTTTAATTACAACATTCCAAATATTTCCCATGGATTTTTTTTTTTTTTAAATGATCATTCATCTCATTGGTGTTCCCCTTGTAAGTTGCAGTCTAAGACCATGGATAGAAATAGACCCTCCTCAAAAATCACCCCATTAAAAACATATTTTAAATAATTAACACAATTGTTTCCACCTCATTGGTGTTCTATTTGTGAGTTGCAGTGTAAAACCATGGATAGGAATATGCCCTCCTCACAAAATATTCCAATACCTAGTTCATAATATAACCAAGTCATAATTAAATTACATGCTTTAAATTTGAGATACTTTCTGTTAGATTATGATTTACACGTCATTGACATACTTACCATCTTGATTTAGTAGATTTTATGATTACTTCATAAGCACTTCATTTTTATCTTTTAATTTTCCTATTGCGTGTATGTTTACAACCATTTTATTAAATTTCTCATACTTCCCATATTGAATTAGTATGATTAATTTCATTTCCACTTACATTTTATCTTTCTTTTCTTACTTCCCAACTTGATTTAGTATGATTGATTGAATTTATTGTTTGTTTGTTTTTATACCATTGGTTTTCATGTGTCTTCCATTTTATTACAAATTTTCATACTTACCAAAATGATATAGTATGAATTTCATTTGTTTCACTTTGATGAAAATATTTATATGGTTTGAAAACATTTATTACCATTTAATTTACCACTTTTGTTTATTATACTTATTCATATTTTATTTACACATTGTCCATTGTGATATAGTGTATATTACATTTGTTTTGATTACTTATACTTTACCAAATCATTTTTTCCCTTTTATTTTTAGCCATGCATGTGTATCGCATAATGCTCGAAAATAAATCATACATCACATATTTACCATAACATATACAACAAAATAAAAATACATGTGCTATAAAGAAAATATATCCATGAATCACACACACACACACACACAAATATATATCATGTATTTTATACAATACAAGTAAAATAGCTATAGCTCTACGGTTGTGATCCATCCTATCTATCATGTGGCCTATCCATGCTACCCATCAATGCATGTGACTGACCCTTCTAAATAGTGCACTATAAAGAGGTAGTCTGGTATTTCAAAATAAAAACTTGTCCATATAGGTTGGCCACCTAGGCCTGTACCTATCCAAGTTGGATAGTAGTCACCATGTGCATGGTTCACTCCTATGTTAAGGCCTACCAAGTCTGAGCCTCTCTAGCTCCTACCCCTATTAATGGTTATAAACCATCACCTTGCACCTATAACTATCACACAACCTTTCCCATCAGTTTAATCTACCTCACCTAATCTAGGGTATATTAAACCACAAGATCAACTAAAATGGTAGGGTCATAAGGTGATAAGACCCCATCCAAAATATCATGATGTGTAGCCATAATTAGGGCTCCCCATATGATCTCTTCTAAATTAGTAGTATCTACAAAACCATAAAAAAATATACATAAGATCACATATCTCAAATCATCTATCTATCATAAAATAATGATGTAACTAGTGTTCTATATTAAAAACTTAAAAAAAAAATTCAAAACATTTCTCATTAGTGCTGGTATCACTGACCATAGTCTCACCATCTTCTCTCCCATCAAATACCTCCTCCATCATTTGCCTCTACAAAATTTAAAAAACTATAAGTCACCATTTAAGCTTGTCGTGGTACCATCCTCATTGGCCTATCTATAAACTATGTTCTTCCACCACTGTAGGATCCCCCTATGTGATAGATAGTGCATGTGTCTCTTTGTGTCAATGGTGTCTCCATCTCTAGTGATCTTGTAGTAGATGGTGTTGCCCCTATTATGCTACCACCTCTCCTACATCTACATACATGGAATCATATCCTCTAGGCCTCGTTACCTCCTACTATTGTGCCTAGATAGATCATGGTCTATCTCTTTAAGGGCTAATCACTGGTATCTCAACAGGTAACTCTATGTCTCTTCTCTCTCTTGGCTCTCTATTATGTCATTCCTAATAGGTAGGAACTAATAGAGGGGCCAATAGATGTGAAATTACCAACTATTTGAGTACATAAACCACTAGATGAGGCTTCACCTATGAAGTTTAGTGGCCCATGATCCACACACATGCCAAACCTATAGAAACAGTGGCCCAACTTGCCCATATAATAGCTATGTGAGTGTATGGATGCTATATAATCTACCCTCATGTGATAGTTTATAAAGATGAAACATGGGGAATGACCCATGCTATATGGTCCTACCTCCATTGAAACACCTAAGGTGACCTATCATAAATTATATGGGGAAACCCAGCTAAAGGATACATAAGGAATCTCTCATAGATCCATGCACTCATTATAATGATAGGGCCCATTGTCTTGTGCCCCTAGGTCAACATCCCATACATGTCAAGCATGATTTGGAACCAAATGATAAAGCTAAGATCATATGAAGCTCCTTAATCCAAAATAGATTGGAATAAGGCTATCATGTATAGTGGTACCTTTCTATCCAACTTGTGACCTAATACTCATGTTGTCACAAGCCATATCATGGCCTTTCAGATATCCATAATGGTCATGATATAATCATCAAATCAACTAACATGTAACCAAGATATATCCTATTTGATCATGTGATACACTAGGCTAAGGATCATCCCTCATCCTTTGACTTTGGTGTATCACAAATCATTAGTGACCCATTTATAGTAAATCCAAGTAAAACATGGACATCCTCCAAAATGATCACCACCTATATAATATCCCCCTCCACCTACCATTAGAAAGTGTTGGTCAATCATTCCAATACTCCTAGGATCATGATAATAAGATTAACACTTAGCAAGATCTATCTCATCTCAATGATGCCTCCAAAGCCCAAGACAACCAATCAAGCTCTATCTACATCTAAAAATCACTCCAATAAACATGGTAGCCAAGATGCATCCACCAGGGACCAAAATATTTGATGTATCTAAAATAAATAAAACACCAAAGAATGTATTAGATCTTGATGTCATAATAATAAAATACATTATTGAAAAAATTACAAATTAACTACTTCATCAGCTTGTTTGATCAAGTTTTCTTGTTTCCCCTTTCCTACACAATTAGCCTATTTAATACTAAATTGGCCCTATCATTTTTTTGATATATTGAATCGGCCTTATAATACGTAATCAGCCTATCCTTCTAGACATTATTGACCTATTTTATATTCAATCATCCCTTTTTAGCTCTAACATACTACATCAACCCTCTAGTACATAAATGACGTTATTTAACAAACTATGTCAGCTATATAATACAAACCACATTGGCTAGAGGGTAATATGTTAGCCATTTTTCATTTAGTAATTATATTAGACCATAACTAAGTAGCCAACCATCTCTAGTGATATTGTATTGGTCCATTTTTATGCAGTTAGTCACCTAGTTTTTCCTCACCTTGTAAACTAATTTGTTAGGGCTGACTTTGTTCTTAGTTTGTGATGTCTTTTTTACCATTTACTATAACTGCCTTAGGCATTTATTGGTCTGATCTTTCCCTACCCAATACCCCGTTCTAACCCTATTTTACTTAAAAAATTCTTAGGGTCAAGGTTGGTATATATATTTTGCCTACCATCCAATTTTCTATATTTAGCTTAATTTTAATTAAAATTTCTCAAAAAACTTGAAATTAGTGTTCCCCTTGCACTGAACCAATTATGGTTGTTATGAATCCTCCACATCATAGTTGTCATCTCCTCACCATGGTCACTTTATAGGCTCAAACTAAGTCTTTCAAAACAATATTTTCTCAAAATAGTAAAATAAAAAATGAATTGATTTTTACCCTATTTATATTTACTATTCAAAAGTATTTACCTATAAAATATTTACAATCAAAATTTGTTTTTTGACCATAAATTTATTTATACAAGCTCTTTATCCAAATCTCAAGATGTTATAGAATATTGACATTGTAGAGAATTATTTTATGTATTACATGTATATTTTGTAAAAAAAAAATATTTTTTTGCTAATTTATATAGGTTCGCCTAATGTTACCTACATTATACACCTTCACATTTCTTTCACTTCATTCCCATTCTACAACACTAAGGTAATTAAAGGTACATATTTTTTAATTCTATCCTTTCATTTATCTTGTTTGCTTCTTACTACAATTTATTTAGTTTCAATGTTGTGTGTTACTATGTTCTTTTTCAAAAGCACCATCCCCTATTGCACCTACTTGACATGTGATGAGCTTTAAGTGGAGAATATGTATACACATAATATTTTTTAATTTTATCAATTACTAATACCTTCTCTCTTGTAAGAACTTGTTGAGCCACAATCTCTCTAAGTGCATGCCTTAAATGGTGCACCAAGAAAGGGGTGGGAAGACCAATGGTGCTTCACAAGATTTTTGTCCCCTATGCCATGATTTGTAATCTACATAACCACATCCTACACACTTCCCTAAGCTTTGCCTCCTCCCAGACACACTCCTCAAGTAATTCACCACCTTATTTATCCCCTATCTAAGACAAAAACCCTTTGTCACATTTAATGAATAATGTTGACCTGGGATGACCTTTTACTTAAATTATATTTGCATGTCACGAGACTCTATCAATCTTGGCCAACCTAGTCTGGGACCTAATTTCATTTTATGAATTAATGATATAGGGTCAATTGGACTAACTCTGTTGACTAGATTTTTAGAAAGGTTTATGGTTATATTTAGGTATATAAACACATCCATTTATATTATTTGTTAGGAAGAGAAAAAGAAGAATATAATATATTATGCATCTGCTTATCCACCATTCTACTTGAGGACCATTTGTTAGGTTTCCAACATTACACTTTGAGATATAGATTTTTTCTTGTGGAAAAGTCTTTTAAATACATTGAGATGTCATGTATACTAGAGCTAACATATCCTTGTCATCATTACATACCACAAAAACCTTTTTTGAATCACCTTGGCCAAGGGAGATATTGAGGCTCAATGATTTCATCTTAAAAGGTAAGTATTCCTAACTTTACTCCTAACTTATTTTTCAAAGGGTGTATTCCTTTTTTCATAAAAGATCATAAAAAATTTTAAGTGGTTTGGTCCCGAGTCTAAAGGGTGTGCGTCACTTTTCATAAAGGATATACACCCTTTTTGGAAAAGGGAATATGCCCTTTAGCAAAGTACGTATTCCCATTAGAAAAAGATGTATGCCCTTTGAAACAAATTTTTAGGAGGGAATGGTAAAAGGTTAGAAATTTTGAATGAAAGGGCATACCCCCTTTGCTAAAGGGCATACACCCTTTGAGTTATAAATTGTTTTATGTTTTTTTTGCTTGTTTAAATTATAAAATATTTAATGAATATAAAGTTATATTTATATTACATTTTATATTACTATACTTTAAATTTATTTTACTAAATACAAAAAAATAGGAACACTCTACATTTTCTAAAATTCATTCTAGAGTTATAGGAGTTACCATTTAGAGCTTAATTTTTTGAAATCCATTATGGTCAATACTTAATTTTTATAATTTCAAGATTGTAAACTGATTAAACTATTGGATTCATTAAACTCTAAGTTTATGTATGGATGTCACTAGTCAAGATTGAGATAGGGAGACATATATAGATATGGGCTTAGATATGGATTTACCGAGATAGATATAGGGCCTATGCTAATACGTATGCAACATCTATGTAATATGATGGGATAGAGCATGCACATATGCATTAAACTAGCTCAACTGATACATCCAACTCTCAATAAGAACCTATACTGATATTCCAATATCATATTCATGGTCTAGGTCATAATGTTAACACCATTCTAAGTAGTGATATTTATAAACAAGGGCCCTATCATACTTATGTATTTCTATGTCCCCAATATAATAAATCAAGGGATAGCATGGGAATGCCCTTAACCATCCCCCATGCCCCTGACTATCACCTCACCACTATATATATATATATATGGGGGGCATCATTTTGAAGGCCTTATCCCAATCTCAGGCCTAGTTTACATGATAAGTAAAGGGAAGCTTGCATTCTTGATATCTAAATTTACTTCACCTAATAACATATCAATGGAAGTTTTCCTTCCTGATAGATTAAAAGTGAGTAAGGCATGACTTTCAATGGAAGCTTGCCTTCCCAATATTTTCCTTTATTTTACTTATGTATTAAGGCATATATATCAATCGAACCTTTCTTCTAGATAGATAGTTGTGTAATTTCCCTACCTACTTATCCATACCCTACTCAATAATGTAAGTGAAACTTGTTTATCAATATATAGCTTCATTCATGTCCTGCCTACTTCCCTTTCTATAATATATTATTAGAATGAGAAATGAAGTTTCAAATCATGTTACATATGTAATAGATATATACCATTGATTATCACCTACATACTTTACCTACTTGAGTATGGCATACCTACTTTACCTACTTGAGTATGCCCTATATGATTAGATACTGAAGCCATATCTTAATTTTCACTATGCCCTACCTTAAAACCTTAGCCATATCTTGATCTTGACTATGACCTACCTACCTTATTTTAAATGAGTATTGCCTACCTACTTAAGTATACCCTACCTAATTTATATACCTAATTGAGTATTCCCTACCTATTTTTTTATGCCCTACCCAATTGAATACCTGAGCCATATCTTGATCTTAAATACCTGTATCTAATATTGACCATTTATATATTACCCAAGACATATCTTGAATGACTTATACTTGATTGAATGCCCAAGACATATATGAAAATGAAAGGAGGCATTATTATAATTTAAAATTAGTAGAGGGGGCATTATCATAACATAAAATTGTATCATATATGTAATCATAATATGTTCACTCGTACATGACATCTACCACATACCTAGCACTACATGTAGGTATGTGGTCACTCAAACATGAAATTTACCTATAATTGTGATATAGTCACTCATACCAATCATGAATGTAGCTAATCATCCTAATACACTTCATTCAAAATATAAAGAATCAAAACACCATTTAAGAGTTATCTTAAAAAGATATTGTTCACACTGAAACAAATATCAGAGAGATGGGTCAATCCATGCATGCTTCAATTCCAATCTCATGCATGTATGACCTGACCAATTTAATACAAACTTGAATAGAATAGAGTTATCTGATAACATTCTAAACTCACATAATACACTACCACTACCACAACTGCTACCACTAATATTTAGGGTGGATGGGAGTGCTTTCAAACCTTATTTTCTCAAGATCATATCAAAATCACTAATATTACTATCTCCTTGTCCCTAAACCATATGGAGAGAGGGGGGTCAATCAAATAAGTCAACATTCATCATCATTATCACTACCTCATGATTCATCATTGTCACTCATCCCCCTCTCATAGACCTTCATTATCCTTCATCTTCTTTAATCACTCCCTCATCATCCCTAATCACTCCCTCATCAACCTCATCATCCCTAATTATCTTTAATCACTCCCTCATCATCCCTAATCACTCCCTCATCATACTCCATCATCCCTAACCATTTATAATCACTCCATCAATTTCCCTCTTTGTCCCTAATCACACCCTCATTTACCCTCATCATCCATAATCATCCCTAATCACTCCCTCATTGTTCCTCATTTCACTCATCACCCCTAATCATTCCCTCATCAAACCTCATCATCCCTAATCATTCCCTCATAAGACTTCATCATCCATAATCACTCCCTCATTGGCCTCCATAATCACTTACCATCCCTAGTCTCTCCCTAATCAACCCTCATTTTCCATTATTATCCTTAATCACTCTATCATCAACCCTCATCATCCCTAATCATCCTTAATCACTTACTCATCAAACCTCATCATCCCTAATCATCCCTAGTCACTCTCTCATTATATCTCATTATCCATCATCATCCCTAATTAATCCCTCATCGAACCTCATTATGGATATCACACCATCATTGACCCTCATCATTACCAATCATCCCTAATCAGTCCTTCATCATCCCTAATCATCCATAATCAGTCCCTCAGTAACATTTATCATACCTAATCATCCCTAATCACTCCCTCATTGTCTTTTATCAACCCTAATCAGTCTCTCATTGTTCCTCATCATACCTAGTCACTTTGTCATCATCTCTCATCATACCTAACCATTCCCTCATCATACCTCCTTATCCCTAATAACTCTCTCATCCTAAGTGGAATGGAATCCTCTAAGGGTTTCTTAGAGGAATAACCTATGAAACTATAGGCATTGACAACTCATGTCTACCTTCATAGTTATCTTATAATGTGCACCAAAAGTTCACTCCATTTTCCCACTTATAGATGAGAATCTTCCCTTTATGGATTCCTCTAGCCACCTATAAATTTTGACCCTAGAGACTGACAAAGATTGGAGGGTGGAAATTTTATCATTTATATGCCCATTTATATGAGTTAGTGAATATGATTCATCAATTGGGCTAGTGAATCAAAATATATGCTACCCACTAACCAATGTTTGGTCCCTTAAGAGATATTTGGCTATGAGAGAAAATGCAACACCATGTATCATTCATCTTGAGTGTCATAGAGTCCTCTAAGGGGTGTCCACATGATTTTATCTTCAAACTATAGACATTGAAAAATTGTATCTACCCCTCATAACTCTCCTAAAACACACATCTAAATTTAACTTTATTTACTCACTCAAGGATGAGAATCTTTTCTTCAAGGATTTGTCCATTTGCCTACAAATTTCAACCCAGGGGGCCAACATAAATTAAAGGGTGGACATTATAGTGTTTATATGCCCATTCAAAAGCATCGATGAATATAATTTGTTGGTTAATATAGTTATTTATAAGATACACTACCTAATGATGATTTTTTGGTATTTTAAGAGAGATTTGGCCATGATAGAAAATGTGTCACCATGTCTCTCTCATATTGAATGGGAGAGAATACTCTATGGGTGATTAGAGGACTATAAAATAACTACATAACAATAATAAAGCAAGAAAAAGATAACAATCCAATAATTAATGATAAAAATGGTCAAATGACCTTATTCCCTCTAAAGGTTTCCTACTAGTTATCCATCATTATCTTCACAACTATTTCCATATTTTACAACTCTTGAAATTGTGGAATAGATTTAATCTCACTTTCCATACCCTTGTCCTTCTTGTTTGGTCTACTAGGGACTTCATCATCTTGTTTCCTTTTTATTAGTTACCTGAGACCATACATACTAGTAATACAATTATGTATCACCACCTTGCTGAAATCTACTAAAATACCTTAGTTTTATTTGAGGATTTCATTCTCTTTATACATGTTATTCACTTTGTCCTTTCATATTTTCACCTAGATAATAACCACTTTTAATTCCTCTTTAGTACTAAGGATGGCTCCCTGATTTAGTTTCTTAATTGATTATTTCATCAAACTATGGTCCTTCAGGTTCTTAATTGATATAGTATTCCTTGTACAATACTATATCTTCAGCCATTTAAGTTCCCTTGTAATATGTGAAATTTTCAAGTTCTCTTTAGTTTCATTGGGTTGATGCAATGTCTTACATTTTCAAAATATGTGTACATGTGTTATTTTATACTTTTTATCACTCTATTATTGACTCTGTCATGGTGTTGAAGCTAGGGATTGATAAATCCTTCTTCACTAAAAATATTTGGATGTATTTGTATGAAATTTTGGATAATTTGCTCATTTAGACATATAATAATCACATATAACTAATGTGTTCATCTAGATTTAATATATTGCATAACTTATGTACTCTTACTAATATAGTTAAAGTAGAATATAATATTTAGCATGGAAAAGTTATTCTTAGTTTTTCAATATGCTAATACGATAATTTTTAGGTTTTTGTCTTTTTTATAATTATATTATGCTAATATGATCACTTATTATAATAGGGAAGTTATGGAAAATCATTATTATACTTTTAACATGAGTAGATGTGCCTTGAGAATGAATTTATGGGCCTTAACTTGTTTTTCCATTATGTTTTACTTTTCTCTAGTTATATTTGGCTTCTTATTACTAAATTTGGTCATATCAAATTAAGAAATAACAATTATATTAAATGATGTAATGAATTGTTTTTTTCCAGTCATTAATCTATGAAAGAAAGGAATAGCTTAAGTAAATCTATGTCCCATTTTTTGGCATAAAGAGTTCACATACACTTCTAATCCCTCCTAAAAATATATTGAGTTAAGGTAATTTTATTTAGTCAAACATATGTGTTTTATCTTATATATACAAAGATGTAGTGTATATATATTTTTCAAAAAAATTTAAAAATTGTTAAGTATTTTTGACGATTCAATTTTAAATTATTTTTATTAATTTTTTTGGTCACCTAGTGGGACATATTATTATTATTTGAAGATGGGATGGAATTTATTATCTTAATAAGTTACAAAAGATTATATAATTTCTTATATTTTAGGAAGGCATTATGTGCCTTGTATATATGCATATGTTAATTATGTGTGTAAATGACTTCCTAAGTAAATAAATATACATGATATCTCTACAACTGTGGTGAAATTAACATTATGTCATGAGTTAGTATTTATTCCCTCATCATCCATTCTCATCTTTAATCACTCCTTTAAATACCTTAATGGTGGATGTTATGGCTTCCCACTTATGCTTGATTGGCATCTATTACAATTCTAAAATTTACTCACTCAAATAAAGATCAAAGAAACTCTTATTTCACTCAAATAAAAAATTATTCTCTTTTAAAATACCTTCACTCTTTTCTCTAAATAACTCTCATTTGATGAATAAAAAACCCCTCTTTCACTCGACTAAGGCTAAAAAAACTCTTCTTAGATCTTATTTTTAGTGTAGTTTAATTTGTTACTAGTCCTTGTACTTAAGTATTACCTACCTAATTTAAACCTACTTTAGTATGCCCTACTTACATATCCTTATTTCCATACCTAATTAATTATTCCCTACCCACTTGAGTTACCTACTTAAGTATTCCCTACTTTATTGAATACTCAAGCCATATCTTTATCTTTAATACCCATATCTAATCCTAACCATATTTATCTTACCTAATACATATCTTAAATACCCATTACCCAACTGAATACATGAGTCATATCTTGAAAGGGGAGGAAGCATTATAAAATTAGTACAGGGTTATTATCAGATCAAGGGATAAAGGGGAGGGGTAATTATCAAGGGATGCTTGAAAATTAGGGGACACATTTATCTTATTTTGTTGTGCACATCTATGTTTTGATTGTTAATCTATGTAATGATTTCCTAGCATTATCTTAGATTTCATTATAGAAATTATTATAAAGAAATAAACTATATTACTG